>CM033325.1:29574837-30174837 GCA_019359835.1 Pharus latifolius | reverse complement strand
TATCGGTAAAAACAACAAAATACCGTCAGAGTTATGAAAAGGTACACAATTTAACATCAAACAGACCGTGGTTGAAAGCTGCAGAATGTTAAAGAAAGAGGGAAGATAGCCGGAAAATTGGAAAATTGACATAAAAAGAAATTGTTCATTCATTGTTGTTTTATCACTTACATAAAAAATAAAACCCAAAATGCTAGGTCAAGGGGTGGTCTTAGCCCTGGCTGCATGTAGAATAGAGTCAGTTAGACTTGCAGCCAGGACGCAGGACTCCTCTAGCGACAAGTTGTCCCTAGGATCAACTACTACCGCGTCAAGAAGGCCTGCGACCTCCGTCAGCTTCGCTATGGTATCCTTCATAGTCAAACCGCAGCCAGCGATGGTCATATCCGCGGCTTTCTTCTCCTCGCGAAGACGCCTCGTCCTCGCCCTAGCATTGTCACCATCCGTCTTCATGCGCTTAATGCGCTGGAAGAGATCGTCAAGGTCAAGCCGTAGCTGAGTGTGCTTGTCTGTAAGGAGCTTGTGCTCCTCCTGGAGGGCCCTCAGGTCAGCCTTCACTTTGGCAGTGTCTTCCACGGCTACCATTCCCTGTGCAAATCAACAGGTCAAGAATGAACTGAACATGGATTAACAATACAGGGGTAAACCGAGGAGATTTAGAGTTCTTACCGGGGAGGCCGTGGATGACGATCCCATGGAGGTTGCCATTGTGAAAGAGAAGATGAGGAGTCCAACCGTTCGAGAATTAGAAAAACAACAAAATACCGCGACGCATGGCGAGGTACTTATAGAGTTTCCAAGGCGACGCATGGCGACACGGTTGAGAATTCGAAGCGGTAGAGTATTCTTCTATCGGTAAAAACAGGAAAAAACCGTCAGACAACAAATACCGTGAGACAAATGAATTTATTCTAACGGTAAAATAGAACAATACCGATAGAAAACGTTTTGAAGTGCCTGAGAGAAGATGTCCTTCTCTATCGGTATAAATAACAAAATACCGTCAGAAAAAAGGGATTTTTGAAGAGGCTGCGATGAGATTTTTGCAAGTGCTATTTGAAGGGAAGAATTAAATATTTACAGGATAAAGGTACTGTACATGTTAGAACTCATGCTGTGGAGTAAAATTGAGATGTATTAATGCTGTGAACTAGCTTATCATTAAATTCTAAAGAAAAATGTACTGCCTGATGTATTAATGATAAGTTCCTCACCTTGCTGCAGAACTTGTGGGCTGTTTGCTTGGCATTTATCCCTGAAATAGAAATTAATCATCAATGGTTCTCAACCCATAATCCTTCTTCGTGGTCATCTCGCAGATACGTTGTTTCGTCGATATCTTCAGTACGGATAGATTGAATGTCCTCTAAAAATGGAGGTATTTCATCGAATTGGTTATACTCCTCTTCGTCGACAACATCTTCGACCCCAACAATACGTCTCTTGCTGTGGAGGACAACATGCAAGTTTGGATTGGCCGGGTCAACGATGTAGAATACCTGTGTGGCTTGCTTTGCAAGTATGAATGGATCGTCTTGGTGTCCGACTCTACCAAGATTGACGAGAGTAAACCCGTAACTGTCAACTTGAACACCTCGAGGGATTTCGACCCATTGGCATCGAAACAGGGGAATCTTAAGTAATCCGTAATCGAGCTCCCATATTTCGTCAATAACACCGTAATATGAGTTCAGCGCCCTTACTGACCTGGCATCCTCGGAAATAGCAAACAGTGTCACTCCGCTACATTGCGTGCTACTCTTGGCGTCTTGAGCTCTTGTGTAAAATGAATACCCATTGATGTCGTACCCCTGCCAAGTCCCTACAGTGAATCTTGGGCCTCTAGCCAACCATGTCACAGTTTCACTTACGGAGCCCTCGGCAGCTCGCGTGACTCTTTCTTCGATCCACTCAGCAAATTTCCTGTTATGTTCTCTGCTTACCCAAACGTCTGACTTCGAAGGATTCTGTGACCGTAACATTACCTTGTGCTCGTGTATGTATGGCTCGACCTCCGTCATGTGTTGTAAGACCCAAAAATGTGATTTTGCGTACACATCACGAGCGGGGACGATAGCTTTGAATCCAATCGTTCCAATTCCCTCAAGCCTACCCTCGTGTCGGGACCTAGGAACACCAATTGGGTCAACCCCGGCCATATAATCTGTGCAAAATTCAATCACCTCCTCGGCGGCATAACCTTCCATGATACTCCCCTCGGGTCGACGACGAGTCCTTACGTATCCCTTCAATACACCCATAAATCTCTCAAATGGATACATGTAGCGCAGGCACACAGGTCCACAAAACTTAATTTCTCTGATAAGGTGAACAATCAGATGGACCATAACATCAAAAAAGGATGGAGGGAAATACATCTCGAGCTGACAAAGAGTTGTAACCACGTCGCGTTGCAAAGCGTCCAATCCATCGGGATCAATTACCTACGAGGACACAGTTGCGCCAAATATTCATATCAGAAAAATCTTCTCATTAAGCTCCACAAATGGAGGTAGTGAACTTATAGTACGAGTGCACGTACTTACCTTGGAAGATATTGCGTTGAAGAAATAACATAGGTTTGTGATTGTCTCTCTGACTTTAACTGGGAGAATGCCTCTGATAGCAATGGGAAGCATCTGTGACATCAAGACATGACAGTCGTGGGACTTCATGCCAACCAGTCTTAGGTCCTTCATAGACACAAGTTTTTTCAAGTTCGCGGAGTACCCACATGGAACTTTAACACCGTGCAGGCACCGACAGAGTTCTGTTTTTTCGCTCTTGGACAACGTGTAGCAGGCCGGGGGGAGGTATGTACGCTTTCCATTCTCTAAAGGTGCAAGCTCAGTCCTTATCCCCATTTCCACCATGTCACGACGAGCTTTCACACCATCCTTTGTCTTTCCCGGAATGTTCAACAACAAACCAATCAAACTGTCACAGACATTTTTCTCTACATGCATGACGTCAATGCAATGTCGAACTTGTAAGTGCTCCCAGTACGGTAGATCCCAGAGAATCGATCTCTTCTTCCAAACATTTTTTTCTCGAGGTTTAGAATGCTTACCGAACTCAACTTTGATGTCGTTCACGCGTGAGTAAATCTCCTTACCGGTCAGAAACACTGGAGCTGATCCCTTCTCAGGCTTCCCGTTAAATGATTTCCTCTTCTTACGGTACGTGTGATGCACCGGAAGAAACCTGCGGTGACCCATGTACACTGTTTTCCGGCAGTTTCGCAGCCAGATGCTCTCAGTTTCATCTAGGCAAATAGGGCAAGCCTTGGCTCCTTTCGTACTATACCCCGACAAATTGCCGTAGGCAGGAAAATCATTTATGGTGCAAAATATCAGGGCCCGCAAGATGAAATTCTCTTTCTTGTATGCATCCCACACCTGCACACCCTCGCTCCACAATTTCTGTAAGTCCTCGATTAAAGGTGCTAGAAACACGTCAATATCATTTCCGGGTTGTCTGGGTCCTAAGATTAGTAACGCCATCATGATGTACTTGCGCTTCATGCATAACCAAGGAGGAAGATTGTAGATGCATAAAAGAACCGGCCAAGTGCTGTGCCGGCTGCTCATATTACCATGTGGGTTCATACCATCTGTACTCAGCCCGAACCTTACATTCCTAAGTTCACCGCCGAACTCAGCAAATGTTCTGTTGATGTTTCTCCATTGAATAGAATCAGCTGGGTGTCTCAGTTTTCCGTCTTGTTTCCGGGCTTCAGCATGCCAACGCAAGTGCTTCGCGACTTTCGGATTTGCAAACAGCCGCTTCAATCTAGGTATCACAGGCAAGTACCACACAGTTTTTGCCGGGGGCCCTTTCCTTACCTCGTGACGTTCACTGTCAATCCGGTCCCTACGCGTATACCTCGATGCGCCGCATCTTGGACAAACATGCAAAATGGAGTACTCGTTACGGTACAACACACAATCATTTGGGCATGCGTGTATTCTTTCGATTTCCATTCCCAACGGACACAACAGTTTTTTGGCTTGGTAAGTAGATCTTGGCAACTCATTTCCCTCTGGAAGCATGTCCGCTAGAAGATCTAATAGTGCCGTGAAACTCTTATCACTCCAACCGTTTCCTGCCTTCAAGTTATATAATCTCAGCACAGAAGACAGTTTTGTAAATGTTGCACATCCAGGGAACAAAGGCTTCTCAGAGTCAGCAATCAGTTTCTCAAATTCACAGAAGTCATTTTCGTTGTAATCTTCCTCTACATCACGTAACATCTCATCTAGATTGTCATCATCATCATCTACGTGCACATCGGAATTAACATTACCAAAATTGGGATGATCATCGATATTATTGCAATCCACATCCGAGTCGTGCTGATTGGTAGTAGTGGTGCTTGTTTCCTCAAGATCTTCGCCATGCCATATCCAACGGGTGTATCGCGCGTTAAAACCACGACGAATCAAATGACTCTTAATTTGATCAGAGTTGCTAAACCTCTTCAAGTTCATACAATCTGTACAAGGACAGAGCATATTTTTCTCTCCCTTCCTCTCCTTTTGTTGCTCAGCAAATTTAATAAACTCATTCACACCATCCAAATATTCAAGAGTAGTACGTTTTATTCCATACATCCAATATTTCCTGTCCATCTACAATTAACAAAATTTAACGAGTAACCCATGCATGAAACCTGCCCGATTAAGTTATGTATATGTACATGTACAGCCTCTTACAACAGATACATGTGTTGAACCCTAGCCTGACGAAATTAACACTAATTAACCTAGCTAACTACACAATACAAGCTAGTTAGCTCCTAAAACATGACGCATTTCCAGCTACCAAGCTCCCAAGCTTAGAGCTACAAACTTGGAACTACACAATACAGCTAGCTTGCAAGTAGAGAGGAAGGGAGATCTAGAGGGAGAGAGAGATAGGTGTCGACGATTAAGCATACCTTAAAGAGAGGGGCGCAATCAACTTCCCTCCAGCCTGCGCTGATCACCCTAGCAGTGTAGCTGGAACTTTCGTCACAAACAGAGGGACACAGAGTGCAACAGAACAAATTAAAGAGCAGCTCCGCAATGGTCGACTGGGGTTTTCCTTATAATGGACATTTTTCTAACGGTAAATACATGAAATAACTGTCAGACTAACTTAGGTAATTTGCCGCTCACATATTCTATCGGTAAAAACACACACATACCGTTAGAGAATATACATTACTAAGCAAATATATGTATTTTTCTATCGGTAAATATGTGCATTTACCGTTAGAATATGCATGACTAAACAAATATATGTGCTTCCTATCGGTAAATATGTGTATTTACCGTTAGAATATGCATGACTGAACAAATATATGTATTTTTCTATCGGTAAATATGTACATTTACCGTTAGAATATGCATGACTAAACAAATATATGTGTTTCCTATCGGTAAATATGTGTATTTACCGTTAGAATATGCATGACTGAACAAATATATGTATTTTTCTATCGGTAAATATGTGCATTTCCGTTAGAATATGCGTGACTGAACAAATATATGTGCTTCCTATCGGTAAATATGTGTATTTACCGTTAGAATATGCATGACTGAACAAATATATGTTTTCCTATCGATAAATATGTGTACTTACCGTTAGAGGAGGTACTGTCACCAAACTGGGACAAACATGCACATGCCATTTCTCACATTCAAGGAATCATATCAATGTAACATCAAACAGATCTTACATCAAACGGATCTTAACTAGAAGATAAAGCAATATATTTCAAGAAATGCTAATTTGTGGATTAACTAGGAGACACAAAAATACTTTTCGTAGGTAGTTGGGACTTCATCTTGCCAAAGAAATTACACATGCCAGTTCACAAATTCAGGTACAAACATACACATGCCAGTTCACCAATACAAATTCAGGTACAAACATACACATGCCAGTTCACAAATTGAAGTGCATGTCTGAAACAGCAGTACAAATACACACCTACCTACCAATACAATTAAATACACAAATGCTCCCTGCACATTCAAGTTCATGTCCCAATTAGCAATACATGATACACAAATATACAACAATATACAAATACAACAATTCACACATTCGATGTATATTACAAAAGCCACGTCTGAAATTAACAACAGATCACGACGAGGACCCAGTGGCCCATACATGCATTTTACATAAAAGGGAACCTTTGCAGGTTGCCACAATGCAACTACCGACTACAAGTTAGACCTGATACATCACAAATCCATTCATCCAAAACAGCAAATGTCTGAACCACATTGGACTTAACCATAGGAGTTCAGTTCGAAGACGCCCGAGGAGCTGGAACTGCCGTCGACATACATTTGTACGTAATGGTGATTTCCTCGGACTCAAACTCGATCAACTCAACTCAACTCAACTCAACTCCATTAACAAAAAGAACCTACCTTCCAAGATGTTGTTCTGTGTAGTGATGGTGTAGAATGGCTGTGCAAATAACAACAATTCTTCTTCTCCAAGCAGGTAAGCATCTGGCCACAAGCTGGTGCATGCAAAAACATGTAAGATGCTTTCTATAGGTCCTGATTTGAGAAACACGCCGGGCTTAAGCATCTTCTCGACCGAGCCAACCAAGATCTCGCCCTTCACGTCCTTCCAGCTCTCGACGGTGATCTTCACCTTTTCTTTCGCCAACAAGCCAACATAGGCAGCGTACTGCGATGAAGAACCGTGAAATACGTTGCCCCCCACGAGCATCATCCAAGGACCTGAACAGATCATAATCATATTGAAAAGAAGACACATCAAAATGAAGGATAAAAAAAAAGCAGAATTATTGCCATAATCGGATTAGAATAATCTAACAATATTGCAGAAATTTTACGTACCTTCCTTGGGATGCCGACGTCTAGAGGGCGTCGATGGAGGTGCGGAGGTGCAGCGGTCCCCTGTAGAGGTGCGCCGGCCGTCCATGGAGCTTACGGGTTAGGACTACGAGCCCAGATGAACTGTGAGAATGAAAGAGACATACCCGTGTATTTATACAATTATATATTTTCTATCGGTAAGAAAACAGAATACCGTTAGTAATAAAAACATCTGTAGAAGCCGAATGGTTCTATCGGCAAAACAAATATTACCGATAGGAATTTTTGTACATACTCTATCGGTCTGTACGTACATTGCCGATAGAATATTACTAGTTGTAGAAGGCCAACAGTTCTAAGATATTTTGTGCAATATTCTACCGGTATAAACATGCATTACCGATAGAATAAAACTATTAGAAGACGAACAGTTCTAAGCAATTTTCTATATATTCTAACGGTAAAAGAATCCATTACCGATAGAATAAAAATATTTGTAGAAGGTCAACTATTCTATCGGCGAACTACATATTGCCGATAGGAACTTTTAATATATTCTGTCGGTATATTCATATAGTAGCGATAGAATAAGTCTAGTTGTTGAAGTCGACCAGTCCTATCGGCGCACAACATTCTTCCGTCAGTACTTATGCATCTCTTCTAACGGCAAATATGTTCATCACCGCTAGAGTAAATCATACTATTTATTCTATCGGTAAGTTTCTTAGAAACCGATAGGGAAAATACATCCGTCGGGCTTTTTTGCCCACGAGGCACATTTTCTATCGGTTTTGTGCTGTTTCGCTAATAACCGATAGAAGATAGGGGTTAGTAGACTGCATTTCTGTACTAGTGTGGGGCGAGGCGCGACGACGTTGGGGCGTTTGGCCAAACGCACTGATCTTTCTTGTGAGTTCAACCAATTTGGGAGGCCGATTGGAAAGAATGCTGGGAGGTACGCGGCCTACGTTGGGCTGTTGGCGAAAGAAAGGGTGAAGATCACCGTCCAGAGCTGGAAGGACGTGACGACGGACGAGAGGGATAGGTTGTGGGCGGAAGTGAAGGTTAAATGAACTGAAATCGCTGAACTCTTTCGTAATCACGTTCTCTTGGCTTATACTAAAGTTTAACTAACTCGTGATTAATTGTATGCATTTTTCGGAAACAGGCTAAGTGGAACATCCCCGACGATACACCTAGGACTGCCTGCTTGAAGGACATGAACGGAACATGGAAAACCTTTAAGAGCTGGCTCGTCAGTAACTTCCTAGCTGCGGGGAAATCTCCTTGCGAGAAGTACCCCTTCATATCGGAGGAGGTATGGGAGGAATTCACCAAGCAGAAGGGGACTGAGGAGTTCAAGGCCCTTAGCGAGAAGAATAGGGCGATCCAGAAGAGGAACGACCACCCGCATCGGCTCGGATCCCGGGGCTATGCGGGGAAGGAGGAACAGTGGAAGAAGGAAGACGAACAAAATCCTGTCATGGACACCCCTGAGTTGCCGCTCTCCGAGATCAGGGATGAGAGGTGCAAGTGATGGTGGAGGGGGAGGGGGTCCGTGTCGTCCACGGGGTCTGTGCAGTTCGCAACCCCTGGGGACGCCGACGTTGTGAGGCGAATGGTAAGTTGGCTAACCTCGTAAACTGTGTGCGCACAAGTGTATATAAGGCAATTTGTCTCACAAGGTACCTTCAAATGTAACAGATCTCTTTTGAGAAGGACGCAGCGGAGGGATTGTTTACCCCGCAGAGGGAGAACGACATCCTCACCCGAGCTCTAGGAAATAAGGAGCATCCCGGGCGGACACGGGCCGTGGGAGCCATTGTGTCGTGGAAGGCCGGTTTCGTAGATCCGGCTCCACCGAGGAAGAAGGCCCGCA
Source organism: Pharus latifolius (assembly GCA_019359835.1). Taxonomy (NCBI): domain Eukaryota; kingdom Viridiplantae; phylum Streptophyta; class Magnoliopsida; order Poales; family Poaceae; genus Pharus; species Pharus latifolius. Next base: position 30,166,110 of record CM033325.1, on the reverse strand, counting down.
CCTGGAAGGAAAAGGAAGCTGACCTCTCCGATAAGATACGGGCTGAGGTACGGGAGGAGATACGGGCGGAGATGCGGGCTGAGATACGGGCTGAGGTACAGTCTGAGGTGCAGACCGAGGTCGCACAAATGAGGGAAGAGTTTGCACGGTTGAGAGAAACATTGCTGGCCAAGAGTTTAGATGCGGATCCCCAGGACGACGGTACACCGCGGGGTCGGATAAGCAGTTGCGCTTCGAAGGTACTCGCGGATCCAGTGGATCTACTTGAGGTACTGCAAGCCTTCATCTGTGCACTTAAGTTGATGCCACTCCCATTCTGTTAGAGTTGTTTCGCTAACCTATTTTAATTGTTACAAATTTGCAGGGGCCGGAGGGCTGCATCCTACAGAATCACGTAGGCGCCGGGCAGGAAGTGGTTGGACACGGCTTCGTATATCCGTCTGGGCCGGATGTCCGGGTCCACTGTGTACCTCTGCGGTTGGGTTTCGCAAAGGTACAGGTGGACATGGCCATGCCGGGCTACAACGATTCTCCGTTGCCAGTCCCAACAGAGGAACTGCAGACACTTGCTGAGGCAGTGGGCTCCTACGTACAGTGGCCCAAGAAGTGTCTTGTAATACAACCGGTAAATCCTACACATTTTAGATTACATCCTACTCAGTACACTCAACTTGCATAATCTAACATACGTGCTCATTAATTGAAGTGGCCTGCCGCGGGGCTACCAGGGGACTGCGCCCCCAGCTCGGGGCATGAGGGCCGATCTCGTGCGAACCTGGACACATCAAAGACGGCCTCGACCCCACCCAGCGCATCCACGCCTCCACCTCGGAAGAAAGCCGCCATCACCTCGCCCTTGCCTTCGAAGGTACGCGCTCAGTCCCCGGCAAAAGGCAAGGGCGGCAAAGGCAAGGGCAAAGGGCGACAGGGACTGCCGCGGACGTTCACGAACGCGCTCCCACTCCTGTCGGAGGCATCTTTGCGGAAATTGGATCGATCAACCAGAGACCTCCACGACTGGTACCTACATCGAGCTCGGCGCAGCCTGAACTTCTTAGTTCCCTACAGGCCTGGGCAGTTCCACCGTGAGCCCGGGACTATATCCGTGGCACACGAGGATCTGTTCGACCTCTACAACTGGCGGGAGCTCGATATGTCCATCATACGGACTGGAGTCCTGTGAGTTTGCTGATGCTATGTATTGCTGTTTTCTAACTCTGTTTGCTAACTCTGCATTAATGTTGCAGTTCATTTGAATACTGAGTAACTTTCTGTGAAATTAATATTAATCTCGTCCTTCGCATGCAGGTGCATGTACAGGCTAGCATCGGAGGCTGCGTGTGACAAGGTGGGTTTCCTCGACCCAGAGAAAATAAGCCTCACGATGCTAGAGCAGGACGCCGCGCACGCTGAGCAGTACATATCCAGCGCGCTGATGGCGCAGCAGGACAGGGACTTCATTCTGGTGCCGTACCACCAAAGGTTAGTGCATTTCGTACTAATTTAACTCAATCTTGTATGTTACACCTGAGATGTACTTTGAGCTAGCGGTCCTCTTTTACGTACAATGCAGGGGCCACTGGATCCTCATCGTGATCTGTCCGCCGAGGAACGAGGTGTACTACCTCGATTCGATGCGTGACAGATTATCGATGGAATATGTGCTCGAGGGGAATATGGGGGCGTAAGTAACTTATATGTTTGATTTAAATTTTGACCTCACTAGCTAATGATAATACATTAACCGGCAATACTAACTGAAATGCAGGGCTTTTGATAAATATGTGTCCGCTGGAGGGAGGCATGCCGCACCGCAGGGCTCCCTACTAGCTTGGAAAGAATATGAGGTACTCACGAGACTTTTTGTTTATACTTAATTAGTTTATGGAAACAATATATAGCTAACATGTATTCGCATATGCAATTATCTCAGTGCCATCAGCAGCCGCAATCGTGGGAATGCGGGTTTTATGTGCTGCGCTACATGTACGACCTAGTGCAGACAAACTTTTCCCGATTCCCCCAGGTAAGCATCGATAGCTAACTCAAATTTCAAAAATGGGTGTCACGTTCTAAATTAGGATCGAAGTTAGTTACTCAGTATGCACACATGCTTGCAGATCGCCATGTCGAAAGACCAATATGAAAATGCAAAGATTATATATCTTCGACAAATCTGGGCACAATATGTCATGGAGGAAGTAGCACCCAACCATCCAGCATGACAATTTTCTCCTTTTGGTGTACTCTGCATAGACTGTTCATATACATGTGAATAAATATATATATGTGAATAAATGTCCACATTGGATTGCAATCTGTATTTGTCCATACATATGTGAATAAATGTGAATAACTGCCTAATGTGTGAATTTGTTCTGTGAATTTACCTTACATCTGTACTGTATTGTGTATCCAATCTATACTGTATTGCATCTGTACTGTATATGTGAATGTACTGTATTGTGATGCAAATAAAGTACTGTATATGTGATTGCTCTATCGGTAAATTCATCAACAACCGAGAGACTACTGTCCTTTTTTCTATCGGTACAATCAAAATTAACCGTTAGAAGAGTTTGACCTTTCGTGCCGGTGAACTCATACATATCCGATAGAGTACTAAGCTTTTTTCTGTCGGTAATCTTGTAGTTAACCGTTAGAATAGTGGTACTTTTCAATCGCTATTGACGAGTTTTCTATCGGTAAACTTGTAATATGCCGATAGAATAGTGTGAGTTTTCCTGTCGGTAAACTTATAATTAGCCGTTAGAATAGTGGTACTTTTCAATCCGCTAGCGACGAGTTTTCTATCGGTATACTCCTAATATGCCGATAGAGTACTAAGCTTTTTTCTGTCGGTAATCTTGTAGTTAACCGTTAGAATAGTGGTACTTTTCAATCCGCTAGCGACGAGTTTTCTATCGGTACACTCCTAATATGCCGATAGAGTACTAAGCTTTTTTCTGTCGGTAATCTTGTAGTTAACCGTTAGAATAGTGGTACTTTTCGAACTGCTGGACGTAAGAATACGACGGGTTTTCTATCGGTAGATTCATAATATGCCGATAGAATAGTGAACTTCTTCTGTCGGTTATTTACCGATAGAAAATGTCCAATCTTGTTCTATCGTGTCTATCTCTATCGGTACAAAAACCGATAGTAGAAGGGTTTTTTTTACCGATAGAAGACCTCATTTCTGTACTAGTGAATGTTCCAGCAAACACGACCACAGCCAAATCCAATCAGAGGAAGAGTTCCTATCACTCCCAATTTCCGACCATCTTATCAGAATCCCAGACCAGCAACGACATTGTGCCCCAACTGCCGAGGAAATCATTCTCAGAAGAATTGCCCTCATCCTCGTGTTGAGTGTTATCATTGTGGACAGCGTGGGCACCGTAAAGAATTCTGTCCTTGGATACAACTTCCGATGTCCATTGCGAGATCTCAGGCAGGAACGCAGCCAGTGGTTACCAGAGCATCACCATCGCAGAATTTTAGAGGAAATTCAGCAGGAAGAGGAGGAAACATGGCTAACCGAGGAAGAGGAAGAGGCAGAGCACCAGCTACAACCCAAGGAGGAAGGTTAAACTATACTTCAATTCAAGAAGCAGGAAACGCCACCGACATTCTATTAGGTAGATTTCTGATTCAATCTACATCTGCCTTAATATTGTTTGATCCTGGTGCTACAAATTCATTCATGTCAAAAGCATTTGCATCTGAAGTTGAAATGCATATAGACCAAGTACCACTAGAGTACTCTATGGTTATACAAACTCCAGGGGCTAGATTATCTGTCTACTCGATCTGCCCAAATGTAACTTTCATTATAGAAGGGGTAGAATTTGAGGCAAATCTACTAGTTCTAGAACTGCAAGGTCTAGACATTATTTTGGGAATGGATTGGTTGTCCCAACATAAAGGCCTAATAGATTGTGAAGAGAAAACCCTTAGTCTTGTCAGTAGCCAAGGGGAGAGAGTTCTATTCCATGCAGAAAGATCAGCAGTCAAGAGACCGCTAAGATCTGTTCAAGCATTACAAAAGTTATGCCTGGAACAAGTGCCTGTAGTGCAACGATATTCTGATGTATTTCCAGAAGAACTTCCGAGAATGCCACCTGACAGAGAAATAGAATTCAGTATTGAGCTTAAACCAGGAGCAGCACCTATAGCAAAACGTCACTATAGGATGCCAGTTACAGATTTGGAGGAACTCAAGAATCAACTCGAAGACTTGGAAAACAAAGGTTTTATCAAACCCAGTGCTTCGCCATGGGGAGCCCCAGTTTTGTTTGTGAGGAAGAAAGACGGAACTCTACGAATGTGTGTAGATTACCGAGCTTTGAATGAAGTCACTATTAAAAACAAGTATCCATTACCAAGAATTGATGACTTGTTCGATCAGCTTCGAGGAGCCAAAGTATTTTCCAAGATAGATTTGAAATCTGGATATCATCAGCTGAAGATCAAGAAGGAAGATATACCGAAGACTGCTTTCACTACCAGATATGGTTTATATGAGTTTACAGTAGTACCTTTTGGCTTGACCAATGCTCCGGCAGCATTCATGAATGTCATGAACAGTACATTTATGGATTTTCTTGACAAGTTTGTCATAGTATTCATAGATGACATTCTGATATATTCCAAGAGTACGGAAGAACATGAGCAACATTTACACCTAGTCTTGGAAAGGCTACGAGAGAGGCAATTTTATGCCAAGTTTGACAAATGTGAATTTTGGATGTCAAGAATTTCATTTCTTGGACATGTGTTGACAGCAGAAGGAATTTCAGTGGACTCAGCTAAAATCTCTGCAATCAAGGAGTGGAAGCAACCTACCTCAGTTTCAAAGATTAGAAGTTTCTTGGGATTAGCAGGGTATTATAGGAGATTCATCGAAGGATTTTCCCAAATTACCAAACCTCTTACTAACCTGCTAAAGAAGGATGTTGCATTTGAATGGACCACCAAGTGCGAGGAGAGTTTTCAGAAGCTAAAGCAGAAATTGACAACAACACCAGTCCTCACCTTACCAGACAGCAAAGAAGATTTTGTAGTTTACTGTGATGCTTCAAAGCAAGGAATAGGCTGTGTGTTAATGCAGCAAGGTCAAGTAGTGGCTTATGCTTCACGTCAATGGAGACCACATGAGGAAAATTATCCGACTCATGATTTGGAGTTAGCAGCAGTAGTACATGCTTTAAAGATATGGCGGCATTATCTCATTGGACGTAAGTGTGAGATCTTTACAGATCATAAAAGCCTCAAGTATATTTTCACACAGACAGAGCTCAACATGCGTCAACGCCGATGGCTGGAATTGATCAAAGATTATGATCTTAGTATTCAGTACCATCTAGGGAAAGCTAATGTAGTAGCCGATGCCCTAAGCAGAAAAGTTTACAACCTACAAGGAATGGTTACGTTGAAAAACCCTTACCTACAACAAGAGTTGCAGAATCATCAAGTGGAAATAGTACCGCAGGGAACGGTAGCTACTTTAACAATAAAATCTCAACTTGAAGAACAGATAGGAAATGCCCAGAAGAAAGATGAAGAAATTTTTAAGATCAAGAGTCGAATCAAGTTAGGAAAGGCTCAAGGCTTTATTGAAGATAACCAAGGGATTGTATGGTATCGAGAAAGAATCTGTGTACCTCAAAACGCAGATCTTAAGGAAATAATTCTCCATGAAGCACATAAAACTCCATACTCAATACACCCTGGTAACACAAAGATGTATCAAGATTTGAAAACCAGATTCTGGTGGGATAATATGAAGAGAGATATTGCAGAGTATATTGCAAACTGTGATACATGTCGACGAGTTAAAGCAGAACACCAAAAAATAGCAGGAAAGCTACAACCTCTACCAATACCATTATGGAAATGGGACGAAATTGGTATGGATTTCATTACAGGATTACCTAAAACTCAAGGAGGATATGATTCCATATGGGTTATTGTGGACAGACTTACTAAAGTAGCTCATTTCATACCAGTCAAAAAGATTTTTGATGGCAGTAAATTAGCAGAGTTATACATGCAAAGAATAGTGGCATTGCATGGTATTCCTAAGAAGATAGTCTCAGATCGTGGAACACAGTTTACCTCCAAATTTTGGAATAGACTGCATGAAACCCTAGGAACCCAGTTGGACTTCAGTACTGCATATCATCCACAGACGGGAGGACAGACAGAAAGAGTCAACCAAATCCTAGAGGATCTTCTAAGAGCTTGTATACTAGATTATGGAACATCATGGGACAAATGTTTACCATTTGCAGAATTTACATATAATAACAGTTATCAAGCTAGTATACAGATGGCACCATTTGAAGCTTTATATGGACGTAAATGCAGAACACCATTACATTGGAATGAGCCAGGAGAACGAAAGGTCATAGGACCAGAGATAGTAGAAGAAGCAGAAGCTCATGTCAGACTCATCAGAGAAAGGTTGAAAACAGCACAATCATGACAAAAGAGTTATGCAGATAAACGACGGAGAGAATTATCATTTGAACCAGGAGATTTTGTGTTTCTCAAGGTCACACCATTCAAAGGATTACAAAGATTCCAAGTGAAAGGAAAGTTATCTCCAAGATACATTGAACCATTTAAGATAATCAAGAGAAAGGGAGAAGTATCATATAAATTGGAATTACCTGAGGGATTAGCAGGAGTGCATGATGTGTTTCATGTCTCTCAACTCCGGAAATGTTTGAAGGAACCTACTGACCAGATAGATGTACAAGATGTGCCATTACAGAAGAATCTTACTTATCTTGAGCACCCAATCAGAATCCTAGCCACTGATGAACGTCAGCTCAGAAGGAAGAAAATCAAATTGTGTAAAGTTCAATGGAAGAATCATTCAGAGCAAGAGGCTACTTGGGAGAAGGAAGAAGATCTTAAGCAAACCTATCCTTATCTTTTCCTGTCTTAGGTAAATCTCGGGGCGAGATTTCTTTAAGGAGGGTAGATCTGTAACACCCTGAGTTAGGGGTGAAAACTTCCTTTTTCATCAATAGCATGCATGCATGTATCTGTAGTATTAGCCAGATCAGTTTCTATCTCAAGCCCTAAAATCTCCAAAATTTATCCTGTGACCTCAAATCAAGATCAGATTGTTCAGATGTGATCTATCAGTTACTTTGAACTTAAAAGTCTTCAGAACCCAGATCCAATTTTATCTCTAAATTCCAGATTTATTAACTTCTTCTGTTTTCGAAAACAGAAATACCTTATATTACCCAAATACCCTAAGTTTCAGAAATACAGATTTAATCAAAATCTTGACCAAGTTCAGACCAAATTATTTCTGGAATATGATCATGGGTATGTCAATACCTTAATCTAAAAAGTTGACAGCCAGATTTCTTCATCTAGACTCTTTTCACAAATCAGTCCAAGAGTTATCGCAAATTAGTCCTTATCGGATATCTGAAAACCCAGAAAGGCTAAAATCTCCAGATTAACTCCAAATTCAGAATTTCTTCAGCAAACCTTCTCAAAATGCTATTTGTCACAAGTTTCTCTTCTGTTCAAATTCCAAAATCTCATCCTAAGTGCCAAAATTCAAAATCAAATGAAATTCAGATTTCAATTACCCTAAATTACCCTATTTTCAGTTTGTATCGAAAACTATTCAACTGTGTAAAATCTTATCATTTATCTTTGCCAAATATCCTGTTGAATATAATATACCAGATTAGTGAAATCAATTTCAGTTGAAACCTTCTAAATCTCCAGATTTACATTTCAGTCCAAAACTCAAAGAATTGAAACTGCAGTTCAGTCCATTTTCGACCAGGACAGCAGCAAGCATTCGACCAGGCCGTTTTACTATGCGCACGACCAGGGCTCGCCGTGGTTTCCTTGCGCCGTGGTTGCTTGCCGCCGGTGAAGCTTCGCCTGCAACTTGATCGTGCATGCTGTTGCGCACGTGTCCTCGCCTCAGCCGTCACCGTGGCAAGGCCGCTGCTACGTCGACGACCAGCGCTTGCTCCCGCGCGCGATCACCGGCTTTTGTCAGCAATCCATCGCCACGTTGCCTTGCCGCGCCAGTTGTTGTCGCCACCGCTTGCTCCATCTTTGCAAAGTCCCGATGAACGACATTGTGGACAGTTGCAGTCCTGTCGCCGTCGCAATCACCGTTCTTCGCTGTGTCTTCGCCGCTGATGCTCAGCACGCAATCCATCTCATCTCAGCTGCCAATTACTTCGTTGTCTCCTCCTTGCAAGCTTCGCCTGGCCTATTTAAGCACTCCTGTGCTCAGTAGCTCCCTCCATACTTCACCAGAAACCAGCCAAGTTCCAGAATTTGCCCTTTTCGTTTTCTTCTCCGGCGAGCCGTCGAGGAAGCTCACGGTGGCAGCACTCTACAGATCATCTCCTGCCAAATTAACAACACCAGTGAGTTTCCCTACTCATTCTCTCTGTGTGATATCATCTAATTGCTCTCCGGTGGACTATAACACCGGTGATCGCCGGAAATGGCTGAAAGTCGAAGATTGCCCTGTTCCGGCAATGTAGCTCGAATTACTCCAAATTAGCTCTCGATTCTGTAATAAAAATTGATCAGTAAACTAATTCAAGCAAGCCTGTGTATTTAGATTTCCAGTTTGAGCAAGAATCAAAGTTTTCCCCTAACCTAAGCTTCACCAGAAACCGGCGATCGTCGCCAGGCTTCTCCGGTGATCCTCCGGTCAATTTGATGTTACCAGAAGCTTCCCTATACCTCCTAGATGCTCTCCAAGCAAGGAATTAAGTTCTTGTTGCCTGTAGCAGAAACCCCCAATCAGCAGCGTTTTCTTCTCTGGCACCGATGATCGGAAAAGTGTTCCCGGCCGTTTCAGCTCAAATCACTTTGTCCACTGTGTGTGCCCTAACTTCCTGAGTATTTTTGTCTTCTAGCCTGACACCTAGATCGGCCTAGATTGGAAGTTATAGCCATGCCAACTTTGTGTCCAGAACTGCTCCAGTGCAGCCAGTTCATCTCTGTTCATCATCAAATTTCTTGCTTTCCAGCCATTTCTTGCCCTAGATCCTGTTGACTTAATTGTTCCTGTTACTCAAGCCTACCTTCCAGACAAAGTGGTGCATCATTTGGAGCTCCATATCAAAAGTTATGCTAAGTCCTAGTTTTTGGCATTGTCAGCTCTATGCCAGAGCTTGTCAGCCAGTGGCATTGACCTTGTTTACCCACTTCTGGTTGTGCAATTTGAAAACCACTTTGTCCACTGAATTTGTAGAGTTGTGATCTACATTTTCTTCTACTACCACAACTTGAGATAAGCATCCTAGCTTTTCTTAAAGCTATGTCCAAGCTTTGATCCGAATGTCGATCTGTTGACATTCGCTGTTTTGATTAAACCAGCCACAAAATTGTTATCCCTATTTCAATACTGAAACCCTAAGATTATCTAATCACCATCCTTAGCCCAAATTCCTTGAAACTCTAGAATCTCAGTTCAATTGCAGTTCAAATTATCTCCAGTATAGTTCAATCATTCTTGTTGAGCATTTCTGCATATAAGTCTTAAAACAATTTAATATTATAAGTAATTATTGTGTGTTTGTTTGTCGTCGAGCAGATTCAGAAGCTGACTTTGAAGATTTTGCTGTTGATCCGTCATCGACTGCTGTATTTTACGACGCGGAAGGCAAGTCATATCCTTGGTCATCTTGAACCTATATTTTAAATGTTGCTAAAACATAACCTTGAATATAGGCAATATTGCATGTGAAAGATTGAGAATGGTTGATTTATGAATTGGCAGTACTAAACTGATTATCTGTGAAATGTGAAATAAACAAGTTTTGAGCCATGAACTATTATATGTATTTATATACTTATATTCATGAAATAAAACCCCTAGCCGTGACCAGAAAAATGGTATGGATGGCTGTAGCACTGGAGGTGCTAGACTGCAAAGGAATGCAGGCACCGAAGGTGCAGGGTTGTGGATGGTCTGGTCATTGGCTTATAAGGACTAGAACCTTGTGTTGTGCGTCTAGTGGCATGAACAACGTGCTAACCGCAAGCCTGGTATGGGACAGGCCTGAACAAGTAATTATGTGGATCGCACATGAAACCCCTGCATGAGATGTGTAGTGTTGCACGATAAACACGGAGCGTGGCTCCCACACATATCACTGAAGGTGATCAAGCACGCTGACCCAGTAATGGGAATAAGCAAAGGGGTGGAGGTTTGGATACAACCTGCCACAACTGTGCCTCGCTGAGAGCCACAGGGTCGGGGGTGAATTGTAAGTGATGCATAACAAAAGTTCTTGTTATCTCCACCTTGCCACTCACACATGGCTGTGAGGAGGGGTCTAATCATTTTGATAGGATGGGCTTGAAAGTGGAATATCTTGCGGGTAAATTGGTACCTCTCTGCAGAGTTAAAAACGTATTCGAATACTCTGAGCTCCCGGGTTTTATAGGAGTCTGCTGCGGTGGATTAAATCCACGGGGTGTGACACAAGTACTATTTTCTAAATAAAATATGTTTAATCAAGATTACCCAAATGACATGTGTTGTCATGATAAGGAGTGCTGCCGTGGGCTGTCGTGTGTCGACGTGTCGCGGTAGTGCTATAATCTAGTGAACATGATTGATGATGGGAGAGGAAAAGATTATTTTACAAATATCCATAATTCTTGACTAGTCTAGGTTCATATCATCACTACTATATGTATCTACTCTTACCTATGACTTGCTGAGTACGTAAGTGCTCACCCTTGCAACATTCAACTCAATAGATGGAACCTACTTTGATCAAGACGATGGCACGGAGTATTACGTGGATCCAGAAGGAGGAGAATCAGTTCCGCCAGAGCCCTGAAGTGTGTTGTTCTGCCGTCAACTTCTTTTGTGGGAGGGTCACCTATCTTCTGCTGTGTAGTTAAATATTTTGTTAAACCCTGAATGCCTTGTAGGCATTGTAATCCTCTTTATGTAATATTAAGGCCAGCAGGCCACACTGCTTAATATTTTGTGAGTACTCTGTTGCAATGTAATATACTCCTGTGTTTGACTCATCCTGGGAAGTCAAAGGTTTGTGAGAATGGGACTAGCTGCAGCGAGCTAGGTCTCTACAGGAGTAGTCGTTGTCCCAGTCTCGGGGCGCGACATTATTTGAGTGCTTCAACGAGGATTAGGGGAGACTGGGCGATTCTCTGAGACCTCAGTAAAAATCGTTGTGTTCGTTCTCTCTTCCTCTTTCTCATATTATTATTTGTTGTTGATTTCTTTATTTGGAAATATTTGTTTTAAATTGAAGTTTTTAAAAGCCTCCTATTCACCTCCCTCTAGTTGGCATCCTTGATCCTATAGCCTTTGGGCTGAGGCTACCGGATAGGACGCCTCTCCCCACCCTTGGCTCTCACAAGCGGGGGAAGGAGGTCACTGGGGGTTCCGAGCCGAAGCGTGCTCAGGCTCAGAAGGCTCCCGGTCCGGCAATGATGCCAGGTTCCACGCCTGTGAAGGCCCGGGACGCCGCCCTCGGGTCGAGGCGCGTGCGAGTGCCTTCCCGGCGCAAGGTGACGCCGCCCCTCCCAGAGGAGAACTCTGGGGGGGAGGGCGGTGGAGGTGCAAGAGTTTGTGCGCCATCTCGAGGCCTTCGGAGAGGCCCAGGGGAAGGAGCCAGCCGATGATGGGGTGGCATCTGACTCGACGAATTACGCCCCCTCGCCGCCTCCGGCGATTGCGCTCCTGGTGGCACCGGCACTACCGGAGCCGGAGAGACCGGAGGTTCATTTCGCGGAGGATTCCCCTCCACGCGTCGAATGGCCGGTGGATGAGGGGGGAGCCCCTCGGTCTACGAGGTCCCGCGATAATGGAGGCCCCTTTTTGTTTTTAGGTCTTTTGCTCCCGGTAGCTTCTTAGAGGAAGCCCCGGACACTTGTACAAAGATATTTTTGATGCAATAGAAATTGGATTTACCAGGTTACCCGGGAGGTTACTCTCGAGCGAGGGTCTCGGAGAAACTCTCTGAGGGTGGGGCCGTTGAGCCCCGGAGGGTGTCACCTGGGGTATGCCCAGGCCGCCTTTATTTTGTTAAGTCTCTTCTCCGGGGGACACAACGGGGGCATTTCCCGGGAGCCGGTCCAGTTGCGGTGGCATGCGGAGTGGCACCTGGACAACTTCGACAATCACCGTGCTGAACTACCCCCTCTACGACCGGGGTCCCGAAGGGTTCCCCCGCTTCGAATACTTCCACCGGTGGGCTACGAGTATTGGCTCGAAGACCTGCTCCGGGAGGCCCAGCGTCGCATACGCGGCTTGTACCGGGACCTGGCCCGGGAGATATCGGAAGGCCTCTGGGATTATTAGGCGTAGGATCTTTCCGGGTTGTATCCCTGGTTGTATCGTATCTGATGTAATGATGCCCACCGGAGGTTGAAGATGTCCTCCGGTTAAATGATCTTCAATAAAGCTAAGTTTGCTTGTGTACTTTGGTTTCTTTAATAAAGCCAAGTTTGCTTGTGTACTTTGATTCCCGGGTGCTCCTTATCCCCCCTCCACAGAGGGCCAGAGGGTAGCTCCGCGCGCTGTGGGGGTGATAAAGCTCCCAGGGTAAGGACCCTCCGCATAAGAATTCTTAAAGTTTTCCAAACGTTATAAAAATTTCCGGAACGATTTTTTGAAAGCCCGGGTGGGATCCGCCGGTCGCTGTAAGAACGGGGAGCCGGGGATGAGGCCTCTGGGGAAGAACGTCCAAGAAAATCCATGAAATTCCTGGGGATAATTTTTCTGGGAGACAACCCTCCGGTCGCCGTGAATACGGGGAGCCGGGAACGAGATCTCCGAGAAAAATATCCGGGAATTCCGAAATCCTCTCCGTGGTAAAAATGGGAAACCGAGTGAATCTTCCGGGAGGCCCAATATCTCCCGGGAATTTTCCCGGGGGAGAACCCTCCGGTCACCGTAAAGACGGGGAGCCGAGAACGAGATCTTCGGGAAAGAACATCCAAGAGAATCCAAGGCAAAATTCCTGGGGATAATTTTTCCGGGAGACAACCATCCGGTCGCCGTGGAAACGGGGAGCCAGGAACGAGATCTCCAAGAAAGAATATCCGAGAATTCCTTCTCACTAAGGAGATAACTGACTCCCAGAGGAGGATGTGCCCGATGACGGGTCTGAGTGTTTGGGTAGGGGACTAGTCTCCCAAATTGACTCGTTACCGCGGTCCTTGAGGACCAGGTTGCCGCTTACACCCTCAGTCCACGAGGGTTGATCGTAAGCCGCCCTACGGGAGTGGGACTCCCGTTGTAGAGACTTGTTGGGTCGTGATAGCCCACTTCCTCACAGGGAGGGCATCACCGTGAGAGACGGTAATGTAAAAACCTATATTGAGCCAGAGCTGAAGAAAAAACCAGTTGTATTGATAATGAACCGAAGTACAACTCCTCCCCCCGCGAAATCGCAACAGGGGAGGAAACGGTGAGTACAATGTCCCCCCTGCCCCTCCGGTGTAATCGCTGCTGGGGAGGGGCAAGCCCGTAGGCTAGACGTAGAACTTGCGAAGTATACGCACGTTCCACATGTGCTTCAGCTCCTGCTCTTGAAGGTTGGAGGGCTTGTAAGCCCCCGTGCCCAGGACTGCCGAGATCTTGTAGGGGCCCTCCCACTTGGGGGAGAGCTTGCCCTAGGCTTGGGGGTCAGTGACGTGCTTCATGAGGAGGTCCCCGAGGCGAAAAGCCCTTTCGCGGATGCGCTGGTTGTATGCGCACGCTATTTCGCCCTCGTAGATGGTGTGGTGGAGGAGCGCTCGGTCGCGTTCCTCCCCCACGAGATTGACTTCCAGTCATTGATTTGCCTTGTTGGCTTGGTACATCGTGGTCGTGGCTCCGTCTAGGAGCTCGACCCACAGTGACCGGAAGCCAATCTCTGGGGGGAGGACTGCCTCCGCCCCGTATACCAGGGAGAAAGGAGTACGTCCCGTCGCCCGGCTCAAAGTCGTACGCATGGAACAGAGGATGCTGGGGAGCTCCTCTGCCCATACACCCCGCTTGGAGGCAGCTTGTTCGAGGCGTCGGCGTAACCCTTGTAGGATCACGCCGTTGACCCTTTCAACGACCCCGTTGCTATGGGGATGAGCTACCGAGGCGAAGTGGATGGTGAGCCCCAAACCTTCACAGAATTCCCGGAAATATACCGAGTCGAATTGCATCCCGTTATCGACAGTGATTTCTCGGGGGACGTCGAAACGACATATGATATTTTTCCAGAAAAACCGTTGTACTGCCCGGGACGTGATGCTGGCCAAAAGTTCAGCCTCTACCCACTTAGTAAAGTAGTCGACCGCTACCACTGCATACTTGTAGCCCCCGGGTACTAGGGGGAAGGGGCCCAGGAGGTCCATCCCCCAGCGCGCGAGGGGCCAAGTGATGGGGATAGTCTGCAGTGCTACGGGGGGGAGGTTCAAACCCTTGGCCATCTTTCCACAGGCCTTGCACGCGGAAACAAGGTCTCGCGCGTCACGGATCACCGTGGGCCAATAGAAACCCTGCCGAAGGGCCTTGCCGTGATGGCACGTGGAGACAACTGAGACCCGTAGCTTCCCACGTGAATATCATTGAGAAGTCGGAGCCCCTCTGGTCGTGGGAGGCAACAGAGCAAGGAGGAAGCCCCCTGCTTGTAGAGCTTGCCCTCCAAGAGGAGGTATGCCCGAGCTTTGGCCCGGAGGTGCCTAGCCTCGGTTTCGTTGGGAGGGTCCCCGTCCCCCTTGATGAACGAGACGAGGGGGTCCATCCAAGATGAAGTCCGAGTGATTTTGGTGACTCCCGGGACGGACGATTCGTCACCCACGTCTGCTGAGGTCACCGAGGGCTTCGCGATAATCTCCAAGAAGGCCCCTTTGGGGAGCGGTTCCCGGGCGCTGGCTGCCCGGGCTAGGGCGTCGGCCCGGTCGTTGTCCCTTCGCGGGATGTGTCTGGCCTCTAGGCCATCGAAGTGCTTCTCCATCTTGCGCACTTCCTGCAAGTAAAGGCTCAAATTTGCGTCATGACACAAGTAGGACTTGTCCATTTGGAAAACTATGAGCTGGGAATCTCCTTTTACTAGGAGGGATCGAATCCCCAGGGAGCACGCAAGGCACAACCCGAGGAGCAAGGCCTCGTATTCGGTGACATTGTTCGTAGCAGGGAACTCGAGCCGCGACGCGTACTCCAGTTCCCTCCTCTCGGGGCTCTGGAGTACTACTCCCGAACCAGCCCTAGCGAGACACAGGGAGCCATCGAACATGAGTGTCCAATGGTCGCTACGTCGGGGCAGCGTGGGGAGGTCTTCGTCCTCGGGTCCGGAGGCAGGACTCCATTCCGCCACGAAGCTGGCGAGGACCTGTGACTTGATGGCGGAGCGCCCCATGAGGGAAAGGGAAAAGGGGGCGAGCTCGGCCCCCCACTTCCCTATCCCGCCGGTGGCTTCTTTATTTCGGAGTACCTCCCCCAAGGGGAGGGATGACGGGACGGTGATGGGGTGCCCCAGGAAGTAATGGCAAAGCTTCCGAGACTGCATCAGGAGGGCGTAGCAGATCTTCTCCATCTCCATGTACCGAGTTTTGGCCCATTGGAGGGCTTCGCTCACGTAGTACACGGGACGCTACTGCCCGTCTTGCTCCTTTACCAACACCGCGCTTATGGCGACCGGGGTCGCGGCGAGGTAAAGGAGCAAGGGCTCCTCCAGAGACGAGCTCACGACCATTGGGGGGCTCGTGAGATTTCTCTTCAAATTGTCGAGGGCTTCTTGGGCTTCGGGGGTCCACCGGAACCCCTAGAGCCCCCAGAGGATTTTGAAGAATTGGAGGCCGCGTTCCCCTGACCGCGAGACGAACCGGCTCAGTGCGGCTAAGCGGCCGGTGAGTCATTGAACGTCCTTGACCGAGCGCGGCGGGGGCATGTCCAGGAATGCCCGGATCTTCTCGGGGTTTGCCTCTATGCCCCGCTGGGACACAAGGAAGCCCAGGAGCTTCCCCCCGCGCACGCCGAAGGCGCATTTCTCCGGGTTGAGCTTCAACTCATACGCGCGGAGGTTGCGGAAGGTCTCCGCTAAATCGTCGACGCGTGCAGTCGCGCGGGGACTTTTGACGACCGCGTCGTCGACGTAGACTTCGACGTTGTGACCAATTTGGTCCTTGAAGACCAGCGTCATGAGCCGCTGGTAGGTCACTCCCGCATTCTTCAACTCGAAGGGCATGTGGACGTAGCAGAAGGTTCCGAGGGGAGTTATAAAACTCGTCTTTTCCTCGTCCCCTTCCATCATCCGGACTTGGTGATAGCCCGAGTATGCGTCCAGGAAGCTCATCAACTCGCACCCCACAGTCGAGTCAACCAATTGGTCAATTCGCTGGAGCGGGAGTTGTCCTTGGCGCAAGTGCAGTTGAGGTCGGTGAAGTCCACGCACATCCGCCACTTGCCGTTAGACTTCTTTACAAGGATGGGGTTCACAAGCCATTCGGGGTGCAAGACCTCCCGAATGAACCCTGCCTCCCGGAGGGTATCACGGCGGCGTCTGACTCCGGGGGGGACACCTCCCCCCCGGGGTTTTGATGATGTTGACACTCCCAATCATTGCGGCGGTGTGCTCGTATAGAGCGCGGGCCACGTATTGGTCTCCTCGGGCAGTGATCACGCCATGAGGCCCGAGGATCTTCACGCAGAGATAGTTCTGGTGCATCGCGGCCCCCAAGCAGTTGATTGTGGTCCTCCCCATGATCGTGTTGTAAGAAGAGGGGAGGTCTACCACATCAAACTGGACCATCTCTATCCGGTAATTGTCTGGGGTGCCGAAGGTCATGGGGAGATCCACCTTCCCCACGGGGTGGATCGCCTTCCCAGGGACGAATCCTTGCAAAGGCCCTGCTGCGGGCTGCAAGAGCTTCTCGTCCACCTGCATCTCCCTAAACGCTTTTAGGTAGAGGACGTTGGCGGAGCTCCCGCCATCCATGAGGATGCAGGCTAGATGACAGTTGTAGATGGCGGCAGAGACGATGAGCGCGTCATCATGGGGAAGCGAACCCAACGAGCGTCTTCTGCCATGAAGGTGAGGGGGACGTCCGACCACTTAGGTGACGTTGACGTATGCAGCACCCCCACCACCTTCACTTCGAGCGCGTACTTCTTGCGCTGACGTTTAGAGTCCCGCCCAGACGCGGACCTTCCCGTGATGACGTTGACATGCCTCTGGGAGGTTTGGAAGGGGAGGGTTTCTGATGGCTCCCCCTCCTGCGTTAGTCCCTGCTGTCCCCCCGCGGGAGCAGTAAGGGCCGGTAAGGCCTGTTGAGGGGGTAAGGAGGCCGGAGTCCCCCCTGCCCATGCTGGTCAAGGAATGCGGTGACTTGTTGTAGTAGTTGATGGCATTCCCAGGTGGCATGGGTATTGGACCTGTGGAAGGTACACCACAAACCTTCCCTGCTTCCCACAGCGGGGCCTTCCCGACCGCGGGACGACTGTCCTCCCCCACGGACTTCCAACTTGGGGAAGGGGCGATTGCCCATCGAGGCGTCGCACGAGCCACCTCCGACCTCGAGGACAAAGGTGTCCCAAGGCCGTGGCTTGCTATGACCCCCCTGCTTTGGGTATTTGAGGGGGTCCCTAGCCCCCCGGTCGGCGTGGGTGGGAGCCCCCTGGTTCTTCTTCCAGAGGTCTTCCTCCTCCGCCCGAGCGTACATCTCAAGTTTGTTGAAGAGCTTGTCGGCGAAGGAGGGCAGCTTCGGGAGAGCCTCCGGTGGAGTTCTCCCGGGAGGATCCCACTCTTGCACTCCTCAATGACAGTGGAGTCAGGGACGTGAGCCACTTTGCTCTTAACCTGAGCGAAGCACTTGAAAAAGCTACGGATGGTCTCCCCCGTCCTTTGTCGGACGGTGTACAGCTGCGAGGAGTCCAGGGGACGTACATAGTTCCCCTGGAAATTCGCGCAGAACTCGCGTTTGAGCTGCGCGAAGGACTTGATGGAGCCGGCCTTCAAGTTGTAGAACCACGAGCGGGCGATCCTGGTCAGGTAGAGGGGGAAGACGTTGCACTGCACCGTCTCATCCCCTCAGCTGCCGAGATGGCTGTGGAATATACCTGCACAAATTCATAAGGATCAGCCTCACCGTTGTAGAGTTCGATGTGCGGCGGGCGGTAAGGCCGCGGCCATCGAATGCACCAGAGTCTGGGGCACAGCGGCTGATTAGCCCCCTCCACTTCTCAGGGAGAGTCCCGGTCACTGTCTCCTTTGACAGGGGACGCGCGCTCGTTGTCGAAGTCGGGAAGGGGCCCAAGAGGTCCGCCAGCATGGCGGAAACGACGCTTTTCTTTCGAGTTGGTGGAACTGACCTCCAAGACGTCCAGGCGCTCCCCCAGAGAGGTTGGTTCTTCGGCGGGTCTCTTTCCCCGGCCGGAGCGGGAGTGAAGCTCTCCGCGTCCGTGACCCGAGGGAAGTTCCTCCCCGGACTTAGTTGTACGCATTCGCTCAACCTCCTCCCGGGTGAAGCGGACTTGATCTGCCGGAGGCTCCCTTGGGGGCGGCCCCAGGGGAGGAGGGAGCTCATGCGCTGTAGCTACCGGCCCGGGCGCTACTGGGGCTGGTCAGGGGGGACCCCTGTGCCCACGTCCGGAACCAGAAAGGGGGAAACCCCTGTATTATCCGGAACCGAAGAGGGGGGAGCCCTCGCGGCGACGTCTGGAACCGGAAAGTGGGAAACCCCGGTATTATCCAGAACCGAAGACGGGGGAACCCTCGCGGCGACGCCCGGAACCGAGGTGCCGTAGCGGGGGGAGGCGAGTTGCGACGCGGAAGCCGCTCTGTCGACCGCCCCCAGTGCGGTAAACATGACCTGCGGGGCGGGATTTGCTCCCAGCACAAGGAAAACCCCCGGCAAGTAGTGGGCCCTCGGCCCCGGGAAGGGGCCCGGAGCATGGTGTCCCCCCGGTACCACAAAAGCCCTGGGCATGAGGTAACCCCCCGGCATCGGGAAGACTCCCGGCACTGGGTCCGAACGGTTGGCCCGCCGGGGGAGGATATGCTCCGGTGGGGTCGTACGGAGCTGCTGGGCCTCCGGGGGCCATGGGGGCCACTGGGTGACCCATGAACGGGGGCACAGCCCCCAGGAACGGGTACTGTGGTTGATGAATGGGGGCCGGCGGCCGCGCCAAGACACGAAGCAGCTCATCCATAGAGCGCTGGGCGTGGAGCTTGCCTTCTACTAAGTCTTCGAGCAAGGTGTCCCAGGGAGCCAGGGAAGTCATCGGGGGGAGATTGGTCCCGGCCGAGGTGACCGCGGTCACTAGGACTGACTCGGAGGTCAAACCACCGAAATTAATGGGGAAGGTGGGAGGCGGTACCTGGGTCTGGCAGCCTCTGGGAGGAAGCGCCGGGACAGTCGTGTCGCGGATGGGCGGCGCTGGGTCACCTGGACCGGCGTCACCGGGAAGGGCGCGAGCCCTCGTTCTTGGGGGAGCCATGGCGTCTCGTCACGAGTCCCCACGGTCAGCGCCAACTGTCTTGGTATTGCGAATACCCCGGCAGGTTTTGTGGAAGATCCTAGTGAAGAAAATACGACGCGAGCTGACCGAGTGACCGGTCCTCTCCCGTCGGGCAAACACAGCGAATGACACAAAGATTTATACAGGTTCGGGCCTCAGTGGAGACCCTAGTCCTGTTGGCATGCTCCCAACCGGAGTTGGCTAGGGGAGCTCTCTCGGGGGACAGATGGCTCCGGAGCACACCAGTGAGATTTTCTATTCCAAGTAATAATGAATTCTTTCTTCTTACATGAGGTGTTACAAGGGCTTATATAGCCCCAAAAGACGCAAAAAAGACTAAATAACCCCGCTTCCCACCGTTGGATCGAGGGGTAGCAATGTCCTCCTTCCGGTCAGGGACCTTAGATGCTTGACAGGTGTCCGCCGGTTCCCGAGGCACTTCCTGCGTGACCCTCACGTGACCCGGGACTGGAGACCCCTGTCTCCGGAAGGACGGCAACGCCCGGGACAAGCCACCGGGGGCCTTGTCACCGAGAAGTGGCGGCGCCCGGGACAAGCCACCGGGGTCCTTGTCCCCGGGCAACGGGCGGCGCCTGGGACAAGCCACCGGGGGGCAATGTCCCCGGGGCAAATGGCGGCGCCCGGGACAAGCCACCGGGGTCCTTGTCCCCCGGCAAAGGGCGGCGCCTGGGACAAGCCACCGGGAGGCAATGTCCCCGGGGCAAATGGTGGCGCCCGGGACAAGCCACTGGGGGCCTTGTCCCCGGGCAAAAGGCGGCGCCCGAGACAAGCCACCGGGGGGCAATGTCCCCGGGCAAAAGGCGGCGCCCGGGACAAGCAACCAGGGGCCTTGTCCCCGGGCAAAAGGCGGTGCCCATTGCGCCTCGGCAAAAGGCGGCGCTCGGGATAGGGGGCAATGTCCCCGGGCAAAAGGCGGCGTCCGGGACAAGACAAGCCACCAGGGGGCAATGTCCCCGGGCAAAAGGCGGCGCCCAGGACAAGCAACCGGGGGCCTTGTCCCTGGGCAAAAGGTGGCGCCTGTGACAAGGCACGGGGGGGCAATGTCCCCAAGCAAAAGGCGGCGCCCGGGACAAGCCACCGGGGGCCTGGTCCCCGGGCCAAAGGCGGTGCCATGGACAAGCCACCGGGGGGCAATGTCCCCTGGCAAAAGGCGGCCCCCGGGACAAGCCACCTGGGTGCGTTGTCCCTGGGCAAATGGCGGCGCCAGGGACAAGCCACCGGGGGGCAATGTTCTCGTGCTAAAGGCGGCGCCTGGGACAAGTCACCAGGGGGCAATGTCCCCGGGCAAATGGCGGCGCCCGGGACAAGCCTTCGGGGGGCAATGTCCCCGGGCAAATGGCGGCGCCCGGGACAAGCCTTCGGGGGGCAATGTTCCCGGGCAAAAGGCGGCGCCCGGGACAAGCCACTGGGGGCCTTGTCCCTGGGCAAAAGGCGGCGCTCGGGACAAGCCACCGCGGGGCAATGTCCCCGGGCAAAAGGCGGCGCCCGGGACAAGCCACCGGGGGCAATGTCCCTGGGCAAAAGGCGCCACCCGGGACATGCCACCGGGGGGCAATGTCCCCGGGCAAAAGGTGTCCCTGGCGAAAAGGCGGCGCCCGGGACAAGCCACTGGGGGCCTTGTCCCCGGCAAAAGGCGGGGCCCGGGACAAGCCACTGGGGGGCAATGTCCATGGGCAAATGGCAGCGCCCGGGACAAGCCACCGGCGGGCAATGTCCCCGGGCAAAAGGCGGGGCCCGGGACAAGCCACCGGGGGGCAATGTCCCCGGGCAAAAGGCGGCGCCTGTGACAAGCCACTGGGGGGCTTTGCCCGCGAGCAAGTCGAACAGCCTCTTACCTAGACTTTATCTCGTGGAGATTTCCCCCAACAGGCATAAGCAGTTCGATGAACCTATCTTGCATGAAACTGACACTGAGGACATGTCTTGACCATATTCTTGGCATCATCAAGTGCCGAAGGCCAGTAAAATCCTTGTCGGAAAGCTTTGCCGACCAGTGTGCGACATGACGCATGCGCACCACGTACACCGTCATGAATCTCTCTCAAGAGGGATTTGCCTTCCTCTTGGGACACACAGCGCATAAATACTCCTTGAGTACCTTTTCTTTACAGAACTCCTTTGATGCGCTTGTATAGACGCGCCTTTCGAACTAACCGATCACTTTCGGATTCATCCTCGGGCAAGGTCCCATGTTCGATACAAACCCTCAA
Organism: Pharus latifolius; assembly: GCA_019359835.1. Lineage (NCBI taxonomy): Eukaryota > Viridiplantae > Streptophyta > Magnoliopsida > Poales > Poaceae > Pharus > Pharus latifolius. The sequence goes on along the minus strand of CM033325.1, from coordinate 30,144,387 downwards.
TGGGTGGGTCCAATCTCGTTCCTGTCCGAGGTTGGTAGTTACCGGATCATCCTCGATCGTAGTCATGATCGAGGGATGTTCCAAGTGTTCGATGAACACTCCTGTCGGAGCGGATGTACGTGAGGACCCAATTTTGGATAATTGGTCTGCGAGAATGTTGTCCTTTCACGGGATGTATTGGACTTCAAAATTACTGAAGTGTTTTTCCAATCTACTCAATTCCCCCAAGTAATGAGCCATTGTCTCATCTGAGGTGATGTAGTCCTTGTTTACCTGGTTTACGACCAGCTGTGAGTCTCCTCTCACCACTAATCGACGGACTCCGTGGAATTTTCCTGCCCAGAGCCCTACAATAAGACCTTCATACTCTGCTGCGTTGTTGGTCACAACGAAGTGTAGTTGTCGCGCCCCGAGACTGGGATTACGACTACTCCTGTAGAGACCTAGCTCGCTGCAGCTAATCCCTTATATGCATAGCATACACATACCCTTGACTTCCCAGGATAAGTCAAGCACAGGAGTATATCACATTGCAACAGAGTAACTTACAAAATAGTTAAGCAGTGTGGCCTGCTGGCCTTGATATTACATAAGGAGATTACAATGCCTTCACGGCATACATGGTTTAGCAAAATAACATCTACACAGCAGAAGGTAGGTGACCCACCCACAAAGAGAAGTGGACGGCAGAACAACACACATCAGGGAAATGACGGGACTGACGCACCTCCTTCTGGATCCACGAAGTACTCCACGCCTTCATCTTGATTGTTGATTGCTCCGTCTATTGATTTGTAGGTTGCAAGAGTGAGCACTTACGTACTCAGCAAGTCATAGGTAAGAGTAGATACATATAGTAGTGATGACATGAACCTAGACTAGTCAAGAATTATGGATATTTGTAAAATAATCTTTTCCTTTCTTATCTCATCTTATGGCAGCACTTTTCATAATATAACATCATCATTCATGTTCACTAGATTATAGCACTACCGCGACACGTCGACACACGACAGCCCACGGCAGCACTCCTTATCATGACAACACATGTCATTTGGGTAATCTTGATTTAAACATATTTTATTTAGAAAATAGTACTTGTGTCACACCCCGTGGATTTAATCCACCGCAGCAGACTCCTATAAAACCCGGGAGCTCGGAGTATTCGAATACGTTTTTAACTCTGCAGAGAAGTACCAATTTACCCGCAAGATATTCCACTTTCAAGCCCATCCTATCATAACAAAATGATTAGACCCCTCCTCACAACCATGTGTGAGTGGCAAGGTGGAGATAACAAGAACTTTTGTTATGCATCACTTACAATTCACCCCTGACCCTGTGGCTCTCAGCGAAACACAGTTGTGGTAGGCTGTATCATAACCTCCACCCCACCTCATTTTCCCATTACTGGGTCAAATATCAGATCACCTTCAGTGATAATAGGAGTCAGCCTCCAAGTCAATCATCACAACACATCTCATGCAGGGGTTTCATGTACGATCCACATAAGTACTTGTTCAGGCCTGTCCCATACCAGGCTTGCGGTTAGCACGTTGTTCATGCCACTAGACTCACAACACAAGGTTCTAGTCCTTATATGCCAATGACCAGACCATCCACAACCCTGCACCTTCAGTGCCTGCATTCCTTTGCAGTCTAGCACCTCCAGTGCTACAGCCATTCACACCATTTTTCTGGTCACGGCTAGGGGTTTTATTTCATGAATATAAGTATATAAATACATATAATAGTTCATGGCTCAAAACTTGTTTATTTCACATTTCATAGATAACCAGTCTAGTACTGCCAATTGATAAATCAACCATTCTCAATCTTTCACATGCAATATTGCCTATATTCAAGGTTATGTTTTAGCAACATTTAAAATATAGGTTCAAGATGACCAAGGATATGACTTGCCTTCCGCGTCGTGAAAGACAGCAGTTGATGTCGGGTCAGCAGTGAAGTCCTCGAACTCTAGCTCCGACTCTGAGCAAAGATCAAACATGCAACCAAGAATCACAACCTTTTCAATACATTAATATACTACATGCAATAATGCAAAGATGAATATCTTGATGATTCTGAAATAATTGGATTTAGGTACCATAGAAGCTGATTAGGGCTAAATCATAGAATTAGGGCTGAAAATGAGTGCTAGGAACTTCTAGGGTTCCAGGATATAGGAATTGACATTAAGTCCGCAGCTGGTTTGCCCAAAATCGATGAATGTCTTTAGGTCGACATTCGGTTCAAGGCATCGACATAGGGTTAATGAATGGTAGAAGGATTATCTCAACTTGTGGCAGTAGAATGAAATGTAGATTACAACTCCACAAGTCTAATGGACAAAGTTATTTTCAATTTATATAACTGGAAGGAGGTGAAATGAGCTAATGCCACTGACTGACATGCTCTGACATAGGGCTGACAATGTCATAATCTAGGGCTAAGCATAAAATGCAATTCAAGGACTCAAATCAAGTTGTGATAGAAGAAGAAATTGTAGATCACAACCTCAGGAGTCTAAGGGACAAAGTCATGCTCAAAATACACATCTGGAAGGAAGTGAAATGGGCTAATGCCACCGACTGGCATAGCCTGGCATTGCACTGACATAGCTAGAAACTAGGGTTTGCCACAACTTTTGATCTAGGGCTCCAATTGATGCACCACTTTGTCTGGGATGTAGGCCTCAGTAACAGGAACAATTCATTCAACTGGACCTAGGGCAGGAGGTGGCCGGAAAGTGATGAAAACCGGCGATGAACTCGGTGGCTGAAATTTCAATTCACAGCACTGGACAGGAATTAGGGCATAGCTATATCTTCTGATTTAGGCCGAATTGGAAGTCGAGCTAGTAGGCAAAGTTGCTTAGGAGATCAAGGCGCATCTGGTGGACAAGGTTTCTGGAGCTGGATCGGCCGGGAATGGTTTTCCGGTGGCCGGCGCCGGAGAAGAAGACATTGGTATTGGGGGTTTTGGCTACACGATGTTTGAACTCGATTCCTTGCTTGGAGAGCATCTAGAAGGTATAAGAAAGCTTCTGGCACGATTGAATTGGCCGGAGAATCACCGGAGAAGGCTGGCGACGTTCGCCGGCGGCTGGTGAAGCTCGGGCTAGCGAAAAACTCCAGTTCTTGGTCAATTTCACCATTCAACTTCACAGGCTTGCTTAAAATAGCTCACTGATCATTTTTGTCTATTGAATCGAAGGCTAATTCGGGCTAATTTGACTTGTGCAACTGGAACAGGGCATTTCACTGATTTCAGCAATTTCCGGCGATCGCCGGCGATAAGGTCCAAGGTAATCCAATTAAGTGATACAGCACGATGAGAGAGATAAGGGGAACTCACTGGTGCTGTTAATTTGGCAGGAGATGCTGCGGTTGAGGCTGCCACCGTGAAGCTCCTCGATGGCTCGCCGGAGAAGACGACGACAGCAAGGGAATTTGAGAATTTGGTTAAGCTCTGGTGAAGTGAAGATTGCACAAGGTGTTGATTGCTTAAATAGACTAGAGGACGAAGCTTGCAAGGATTAAACAGCAATGAATTGGCGTCAGTGACTTGCCGGACGCAGATGCAACAACGGCGAGCGGTAACGTGATGGCGCACAGGCGGTGCAAAGCTGATTAAGCTGTCGGCTTCATCGGGACTCAACAATGTCGGGTGGTGCAAGGCGGTGGCAACACAAGCTGGCAAGGCAAAGCAACGTGGTGCCGTGCTGCTGACAAAAGCTGCTGTTGGTCGCGCGCGGAAGCAATTGCTGTTCAACGTTGCTGCCACGGCGAAGGCTAAGACACGGACGCGTGCGCATCAGCAACAGCAAGCATGCACGAGCACAAATGCAAGCGGGGCTTGGCCGGCGGTGAGCGTGCACGGCACAAAGATCACGGCGAGCTCTGGTCGTGCGTACAGTAGCTGCTCTGGTCGAAATAGGGGCTGATTTGCAATATTTGATTTTTGATTTCGGGCTGAATTGTAAATCTGATGATTTGGAAGGTTAAATCTGAAATTGATTGCATTAATCTGGTAGGCTTGATTCAACAGATGACTTGACACAAATAGAAGATAAAATTTGAGACATTTGGATGATTTTTGATATGAACTGAAAACAGAGTAGATTAGGGTAAAATAAGTCTGAAACTTATTGATCTCGAATTCTGGGATTTAGGGTTTGATTTTGAGATACTCATAAAAGAAGAATTTGTATTGAAAAGCATTTGGGAGGTATTCCCTGAATCAGATTTGAATTTGGAGATGATTTGCAGCATTTTGCCTTTCTGGCTTTTAGAAAAATCTGGAAGAAGGACTGATCTGCGAATCTGGAGTTTTGGAAGGTTTAAACTGAATTTGATTTCACTGATATAGCAGATTATATTCAACAGAATATTTGGCAAGAACATTTGATAAAATTTGGCACATTTGAATAGTCTTTGATACAGACTGAAAATAGGGTACTTTAGGGTAAAATAAGTTCTGAGTTTTGTCGATTTCGAATTCTGGCATCTAGGATGAGATTTTGTAATCTGGACAGAAGGGTAAATTGTATCAAATAGCATTTAGAAATGATTTACTGAAGACATCTTGAATTTGGGATTGATCTGAAGATTTTAGCCTTTTTGGGTTTCTAGATATCAGATAAAGGACTAATTTGCAATATAATTTGGACTGATATGTGAAAAAGACTTAGATGGTAAAATCTGGCTGCCAACTTTTTGGATTAAGGTATTGGCATACCCTTGATCATAATCCAGGAATAATCTGGTCTGAACTTGGCTAAGATTTTGATTAAATCTGAATTTCTGAATCTTAGGGTAAAAGGTAATAACAGATATTCTGTTTTCGAAAACAGAAAAGAGTTGATAATTCTGGAAGTTAGGGATAGAATTGAATCTGGGTTCTGAAGGCTTTTAGGTTTAGGATAACTGATAGATCAAATCTGGTAAGTCAGATCTTGACTTAGGGTCACAGGATAGTTTTTTGGAGATTTTAGGGTTTAGGATAGATACTGATCTGGCTATTACTACAGATACAAGCATGCATGCTATTGATGAAAAAGGAAGTTTATACCCCTAACTCAGGGTGTTACAGTAGTTGAAAGACAAACTTCAGCTGTTCGCCCTGAGGCGTGACTAAGACCACTCCAGCCCCCGAGTGTTGAAAACTATGAGAGCCGTCAAAGTACATTGTCCAATGATCGGGGCATTCCAAATCTTCGGGAGCCTGCACGGGTGGCTCAAGATTAGTCCATTCGACCACGAAGTCGGCCAGGACTTGAGACTTGACCGCGGTGCGGGGCGTAAAATAGATGTCGAATGCTCCGGATTGCGGACAATATCCCCCAATGGAAAAGATGAGGGTACTGTGATCTTATGTGCTTGGAAGTAATGTTGTAGCTTACGAGAAGCCATCACTAGCGCATAAAGTATTTTCTGGACCTCAAGGTATCACTCCTTAGGACCATGAAGTACTTCGCTTACATAGTAGACGGGTCTGTGCACATCTTCTCTATTTGCGATCAGGACAGCGCTGACTGCGTGTGGTGTGGCCGCCAAGTAGAGAAGTAATGGTTCTCCCTTGTCGGGAGAAACCAGGACCGGTGGAGTGGACAGATACGCTTTTACCTCCAGAAGTGCCTTTTTGGCCTCATCGGACCATGCAAAGTTGTGCTGTTTGCGCAGGGCTTTGAAAAACGGTAGCCTCCTTTCACCTAGTCACGATATGAATCGGCTTAATGCCGCCATGTGACCTGCTAGGCGCTGCACATCCTTGATGGTCGAGGGAGACCTCATCTGTTCGATAGCCCTGATTTTTTCAGGATTGACCTCGATTCCTCTGGAACAAACAAGAAAACCAAGAAGTTTTCCTGATGAAACCCTGAAAGAGCATTTCTCCGAGTTTAATTTTATTCCATATCGATTCAAATTACATAAGGTTTCAGCAAGATTGTCTAAATGAGATGATTTTTTTATACTTTTTACAACCAGGTCGTCTACATAAGCTTCAAGATTCCGCCCCATTTGGGAAAGAAAGGTCTTTGGCATCAAGTGCTGGTTTGGAACCTGCGTTCTTAAGACCGAACGACATTCTGACGTAGCAGTAAGTGCCCAACGGTGTCATGAAGGCAGTCTTCTCTTTATCTTCTTCTGCCATGCTAATCTGATGATATCTCGAGTAAGTGTCCAGGAAACTCATCAGTTCGCAACCAGTGGTCGAATTGACCAGCTGGTCGATGCGGGAAAGGGGAAAGTCATCCTTCGGACAGGCATTGTTGAGGCTGGTGTAGTCGACGCACATGCGCCACTTGCCATTTGACTTGTGGACCATGACCGGATTTGCAAGCCATTCCGGATGATCGACTTCGCAAATAAATCCGGCCTTTAGGAGTTTGTCCAACTCCTCTCGGATGGCTTCTTGCTGATCCACAGCAAAACACATCTGCGTCAGCGCGGAGGAAAGCAATGAACTCGATTACTTTGCTTTATTGATCGCTGTCCAGGTCGAATCGCTAACCTTTGCTCGATTACTTCCCTTAGGACACCGGGCATGTCGGATGGTTTCCACGCAAACACATCTGCGTCAGCGCGGAGGAAAGCAATGAACTCGAGTTCCTATTTTTCATCCAGGCCTGAACCAACCCGAATTGTCTTAGACGGATCATCTGGGTACAATGGAACCAGTTTGAGTGTTTCGTCTGGTCGAGGAGCAGTTTTGATCGTATCAGTGGACACTGTGGCAATCTGGGCGTCTCGGAGGGAAAGTTGGTCCACCATCTCCAGGGATAGCCGAGCACACATCAATGCCACATTCCGACTACCTCGGACCGAAATAACGCCCTTGGGGCCAGGCAACTTGCCGCACTGGTAAGCATAGTGCGTAGCCATCATGAACTTAGCAAGAGTTGGCCTGCCAAAAATTGCGTTGTAAGCTGAATCACAATCAATTACATCAAAAGTAACTAATTCTGTTTGGAAGTTATCTGGTTCTCCCAGCGTGACCGGGAGTACCACCTGTCCCAATGGCATCATAGAGGGACCAGGAATTATCCCATAAAATGGATGGATTATGGGCTTGATTTTTGAACGAGAATCTGCATCTCGTTGAGCACCTTGACCAATAAGATGTCCAAGGAGCTACCTCTGTCGATCAGGACCCTTTCGACTCTCGCATTACTGATAATCGGGGTAATGACCAGAGGCAGCCTCAATGGTCGAGTAAGCCCCGCAGGACAATCAGAGCGATCAAATATCAAAGGTGTGTCCGACCAACAGGGGTACTGAGGTTCCCCAAGGGAAGTCTCCGTTTGGTTAACCTCTCGATAAAAGGCTTTGAATTGCCTCTTAGAAACAAAAGAGGAGGAACCTCCAAAAATAACATTAACATGATTATGAGGTACCTGGTAAGACATCCCTTCATCCCTGTCGGCGTCTCTTAGCCCGCAAGCTTGTTCCTTAGTTGGTAAGGTCGGCATAGGCCCAATCCCCTAGTAGAAGTCATCTAGCTGCTTCAACCAACTCCTGCAATTCTTGAGGTCGTGTCCTGCGGAGTTGTGGAGCAGACACATTTTCTTGCCTTCTTGCTGGTTAGTCGACTTCTCTGGCTGGTCGGCACTGTGACCACCAAAAGCAGTTTTATTTTTAAACAAATGTTTGTTACCTTTGGTCGATGGAGGCTTCTCTGCAACCGCGACCTCTTGGTACAGTCCGGACCAACTTCTTTTCTATTTCTTCGACCTCCCGCCTGATGAAGATTCTGGCTTCTTGCTTGAATCCTCCCTTTTCACGTCCTTGAGACTTGGTTGAGGCGGTAGGTTACCCTTATCAACCATCCGATTCGATTCAACAGCCTCGGCTGCGTCGGAATATCGATCGGCCATATCGAAGAGATCGGCTACTGATCGAGGTGGATGGATGAGCAAATCTTCGATAAATCTCCGGTATCGAACGGCGTGTTTAAATGCCATGATAACGGAGCTATTAGATATGTTCGGGATGGTATTTCTCACCCCAACAAATCTCTTGACAAACTGACGAAGAGTCTCGGTCGAAGTTTGTCATAATCGATGGAGGTCGTCCTCTTTACCCGGCTTCTGATAAGAATTTTGGAAGTTGTTGAGGATGGCATCGCACAACATTTCCCAGTTATAGATCGAACCCTCAGGTTGGTTGAACAACCAGGTTCTTGCCAGTCCTTCGAGGACTGTAGGCAGATAGTTGGCCACGACCCGGTCATCACCGCCTGCTGCCTGAATGGCAGTGATGTAGATTTAGAGGAACTCGGATGGATTCTGAGTTCCATCAAACCTCTCTATGGCCCCTGGTTTAAACTTGTTTGGCCAAACGATCGCACGAAGGCCGGGCGAGAAAGCTTTACAACCAACATAAGGACCATGAATGGACCTGTGACTCTCGACCTGATCACGGGAGACTGCATGCAAAGGAGGGGTCACCCGCGGTCCCAAGCGAGAGTGGACAGGAATTCGTTCCCGATTACGAGAATGCTCCACCTGTCTAGCTTTGTCATGCTGAGACGTCTACTAGAACCAGAGTTAGAGTATTCTCGGTTATGGGAACGTGTCGCTGACCGGGATGAGGCCGTTGGGGTTGCCTCAGATGCGACCTCGTCCGACCTCTCTGCCAGGATTCTGGCGAAAGCCGATTTCTGCGCATCTGTGACCGTAGGAGGAAAATTACGCAAGACCTCCGCGATAGATCAAAGCCAGCCACGCGTACTTATCCTAGGGGCACCAGGTGTTACCGTCTCTTCATCCGCCGGGAAACGCTCCGGGGGTAAAGACAGTGTCTGGTCGCGTCTGCGACCACGTGATCGTCGGAAGAACTTGGAGCTGCATCGTAATGAGCTTGAGCATTCTGAAGAGCATCTAGGGCTGTTCTGCGAAGTTCGTTGTCTTGTTGCTCACGATCTTGATCTTCCTTTTGTTTGCATTCCTATTCTTCCCTAGCAGCCCATTGATCGGGAGTTTCTTCCAATAAGACAGCGAACTGTCTAGGGAGTGAGGTCGCCAACGGAGAAAACATCTCGGTTTGTTCTAAGTCAGACTCAAAATCAAAAAGACGATGGAGGTTATCAGGGTCAAACCTCCTCGGGCTAATCTCCTGGTCAACATCGTTCTTACCCTCAGCAGGGTCGTACGATGGGCCGCATTCCACCTCCAATGCATTAAGAACCTCAGTAGGCTCTAGTTCTGCGTCGGTCGCCTCCTGGTCGATAGACATGACCTGAGTGGTCGAATCGACCTCCGGGACGTCTTCGCCTCCGGTTTCCTCCATCGGGACAGGATCACTAGGTGAAGGCATCCGGATGTGGGCATCATCCTCGAGATCGAAGTCGTTCTCAGAATCATGTGCTCCAGACATGGTTCACCAAACCTCCAGATAGAAATCAGGACGCCTTGAGAAAATCCCCACGGTGGGCGCTAGCTGTCGACGATTCGGACTCGGGGTCCTTAGCCGAACTTATGCAGAATTTGTGAGTTGTGAGACCTTTCAGGGTGTCCCTCCAGGAAGGGATGATAAACCAAAGTTGGTTGGAGCATAGAGAGATTTATACAGGTTCGGGACCTCGATGGTGGGAGTAATAACCCTACGTCCTGTTGGGATTTCACTATGTGTAGTAAAAAGGATTACAAAGTTACGGAAAAGATCATCACAGGCGAAGATCTTTTCCGTGTGGTTATGTAAAATGCTACTAAAACTAGCCTATGGAAACTTATTGATGTTGATCGTGTTGTCTTTTGTTGATCTCTCTTCTTCTGTCCGTCCGTCTGGTGCATTAGCGTGTATTCTTTCGATTTCCATTCCCAACAGACATAACAGTTTTTTGGCTTGGTAAGTAGATCTTGGCAACTCTTATCCTTTGCATGTCCGCTACAAGATCTAATAGTGCCGTGAAACTCTTATCGCTCCAACCGTTGCCTGCCTTCAAGTTATATAATCTCAACACAGAAGACAGCTTTGTAAATTTTGCACATCCAGGGAACAGAGGCTTCTTAGAGTCAGCAATCAGTGTCTCAAATTCACATAAGTTGTTTTCGTTGTAATCTTCCTCTACACCACATAACATCATATCTAGATTGTCATCATCATCTACGCGCACATCAGAATGAACATTATCAAAATTTAGATGATCATCGATATTATTGCAATCCACATCCGGGTCCTGCTGATTGGTAGTGATGCTTGTTTCCTCAAGATCTTCGCCATGCCATATCCAATGGTTGTATCGTGCGTTAAAACCACGATGAATCAAATGACTCTTAATTTGATCAGAGTTGCTAAACCTCTTCAAGGTCATACAATCTGTACAAGGACAAAGCATATCTTTCTCCCCTTCCTCGCCTTTTGTTGCGCAGCAAATTTAATAAACCCATTTACACCATCCAAATATTTAAGAGTAGTACGTTTTATTCCATACATCCAATAAATCCTATCCATCTACAATCAACAAAATTTAACGAGTCAGACATGCATGAAACCTGCCCAATTAAGCTACGTATATGTACACAACCTCTTACAACTGATATGTGAGACCCTAGCCTGATGAAATTAACACTAATTAACCTAACTACACAATATAAGCTAGTGAGCTCCTAAAACATGAGGCATTTCCAGCTAGCTAGCTAGCTCCCAAGCTTGGAGCTACAAGCTTGGGGATACACAATACAACTAGCTTGCAAGTAGAGTGAGAGGGAGATCTAGAGGGAGAAAGATAAGTGATCACAAGCTTACATTAAAGAGAGGGGTCCAATCAACTTCCTACCATATTTCCCTGATCACTCTAGCAGTGTAGCTTCGAGCGTGGAACTTGTTGCATCTAGGCCTTTATGCCTAACCTGATTTTGATGATAAATGAAAACAAGCGTTTCAGACTAATTGTGTTTTTGAGCTATTTGATACAAAGCTGTGTTGGGGAGACATGCAAGATGATCAAGATGAACACAACGTGAAAAAGAGATAAAGCACAAGTCACAAAGTACAAAGACGAGACACAAATCGTAAGATTGAAGCTGCAAAGGATCTAAGGTAAAATCGGTTTTGAAATTTATATTTTCAACCGTACAATAAAGAGGGGTTGCAAGTCCTCTCCACATTACCAGCATAAACCGAGAAACTGTTAGGTCACTGCATTTCATTGTTTTCGGTTGGATTTGATTTGGTTTTTCATATGAGTTTTTGACAGCAGACGTGTTTTTGCATTTTCTAGAAAGATCTAGGCTGATCTAGGTTTTGCCTCTGTTGACAAAAATATAGAACTTTAAATTATATTTCAAACAAACTATAAAACACTTCAATCGGACCCCTCTGGATCCAAAGATATGGCTGTTTTTATCCACGCTGACTGTCAGCGTGCTATGCTGACTGTCAGCATGAAAGCATGAAATGTCAATTTTGTTTACTGACATTTGTCCAGAGAGCGTGTTTTTTGAGCAAAACTTTCTTTGCCCATGCTGACTGTCAGCATGAGTTTCGACCTCGAGCTGTTTGTTTTGAGAGTTTGTTTTAACTCGTCATTTTTGTGGTCAATGCTCACTGTCAATATGCTATGCTGACTGTCAGCATGAGCGATTTCTTTCCATATGCGACCACAAACGACTAGCAAAGTTTTATCCGCTATTTTTGTCGAGGTGTGGTTGTGGATGCTGACTGTTAGTATGTGATGTTCCATTTCCATATACGACCTCAAATGACTAGCTGAGTTTTCTCCAAGATTTACTTCTTACTGGTTGTGACCTATGCTGACTGTCAGCATGCACTGTCACTTTTCCAGCTCATGCACAACGGCATTTTTGTTTTCGTGGGCTATAAATAGAGGCTTTGGGAAGTTGTTTCATACACCAAGCAGTCTCATATTCATATACACACTTGAGCTTTACTTCTTAACACAAAATCTTGATCTTTTGATCAAGTTGTGAGTTTTTGAGATCCACCGAGTTTTCTGTTCGCATCATTTTTGCATATCTAGAGTTTCTTAGATTGTTGGAGGTCTAAGAGAGACATTGCAACTTATTACTCTTGGTGAACGCCCTCACCTAGAAGGTTTGGTGGCGTGGCCATTGACCTCTTCTGTTCAGAGATTGTTGAAGACACTCGGCGTGATTGTAAAAGGCATTGGTGCTCGCCTTTCTGGAGTGGACAAGGAGCAACCGCTAGTGCGAAATATCCTTCGTGGATATTGAAGCAAGACTCATTCATTTGAGTGCTTCAACAAGGAGTAGGGGAGACCGGGTGAGTCTCCGAGACCTCGGGAAAAATCCTTGTGTTTGTTTTCTTCTCTCTTCCTTTTAATTGTGCTATATTGTTTTTGTTTTTATTCTTTGCAAAAGTTGTTTTTAATTGAAAAGTTTTAAAGCCTCCTATTCACCGCCCCTCTAGTCGGCATTCTTGATCCTACACGTGGTATCAGAGCGTGGTCTCTGAACTAAATAGGATTTACCGCCTTGAGAGAGGATGACATCAAATGATGGTTTTCATCTCGGTCATACCATTCGTGCGCCTATCTTTGATGGGACTAACTATCTTTATTGGAAAGTGCGCATGTCGATATTTCTAGAGGCCATGGGCTTGATGTTTGGGACATTGTTAACCTTGGGTTTACTCCTCCAGATGATCCAGCAAGTCACTCCGATGAAGACAGGAGAAAACTACACTTAAACGCCTGTGCTAAAAATGCTCTCTTTGCCGGTTTGTCTTTAAATGAGTTCAACCATGTGAGCAATCTTACCACCGCTCACAAGGTTTGGACCACCCTTGAAGAAATATATGGGGGCACTACTGAAGTCAAAGAGGCAAAGTTACTCATGATAAGGCAATGATACGAGACATTCACCATGTCGTCAACCGAGTTCGTGGATTCCATGTTTACTCGGTTGAACAACATTGTGAATGAACTCAAGGGGCTAGGAGTTGTTTTTACTGACATCGATATTGTGAGAAAAATGCTCAGGGCTCTTCCAGAAAGTTTTGAAACTCTGGTGACGGTACTCACAAACTCTGACCTGTCAAGCACCACACCTATTGATCTCTATGGGAACATCATTACCCATGAGATGCATCGAAAGGAAAATAAGTAGCCGAACCTTTGGAGACAAAAAAGAAGGCGTTGGCTTTTAAAGCCGGCTCCAAAAATGACTCAAGCGATGTCTCTTCCAACGAGGATCTAGCCCTTATGGTAAAGAATACTCAAAAACTTCTTTGCTGGTTACACAAGACAAGAGTCAACATCGACACACGACCAAAAGGGTCAAAACAATCGAACTTCAAGGACATCATATGCTATGGATGTCACAAAAAAGGACATATAGCCTCAAGATGTCCAAACAAAAACAAGACTTGGGACAAGAAGAAGAAATTCTTCAAGAAGAACAATAGTGCAACCAAAGAAGCCAGCTTCAGAGAATGGATGTCCGGAGGCTAGAGCTCCGATTCCGACTCCGACGATGAAGGAGGTTGCTCCAAGAAGCTAGCCGGACTAGCTCTCGACAACATTTTGACTAGTCCATCCCTTTGTCTTATGGCTAAAGGTGATGAAAAGGTATATTCTAATGATTCTTCATATGATGAATTTGTCAAAATGATCACTGAATTAAATGAAGGTTTTGGAATCACAAAGAAGAAGTATAGAGCGCTTAAAGAAGAACATTCTTCTTTACGCACTCAATACTCAGAGCTGAAAGATTCATATGAAAGCCTTCTCATTAAAGGTATCACTAATGCACCATCTAAGGTAGATGTAGCCTCTTGTTGTGACCTAACTGATAATGCTTCTAATGCTATCCCTACTAGTTGTCATAATTCTTTTGATATACCATGTGTTCCTAATGAAATAATGTTGAATGAAAATAATGAACTTAAGACACAAATTGAAAAGCTTGGAAAAGGGTTAGAAAATTGCTAAAAAGGAAAAGTATTTCTTGATCTTATTCTTAGCAAACAAAAATGCTCATTTAGAAAAGAAGGACTTCGATACTTTGCGAAGAAAGGAAAGAAATTAAATACAAAAACTGTTTTTGTAAAACCATGCAATACATTTTGCTTTAAATGCCATGAAACAAGTCATTCACATGAAGCTTGTCCTTTAATGACTTCAAATTATTTTGATACTTGCTACATGCTTCAAAGGTCAAAGAAAGGATATGCTATAGCAAAGTTTGTTGGTGCACCCATGCTAAATAAAAAGAAGAAATCAATTTGGGTGCCCAAAGCTTTGATTGCTAACATCGAAGGACCCAAAAGAGTTTGGGTACCTAAAAGGATTTGATTCTTTTGTTTTTGCAGGTGAACTACAAGACCGGTGGAAAACCTTGGGTGCTAGATAGCGGATGCTCCGAACATATGACCGGCAACAAAAAGTTATTCACCTCATTGGAAGACAACTCGAGCGAAAATCAAAAGTTAACCTTTGGCGACAATCATCAAGGAAATGTGGTAGGCTTGGGTAAAATTGCAATATCCAATGATCTTTCAATTTCGAATGTTTTACTTGTTGAATCTCTAAATTTTAATTTGCTTTCTGTTGCACAAATTTGCGATCTTGGATTTCGTTGCACTTTTTATCCTAAAGAAGTTTTAGTTGAATGTTTGAAAGATAATTCTTTGATCTTCAAAGCCTTTCGTTTTGGAAATCTTTATCTTGTTGATTTTCACTCTAAAAATGAAACCCTTTCAACATGTCTTGTCTTTCAAACCTCAAAAGGTTGGCTGTGGCATAGGAGACTCACACATGTTGGAATGCATCAACTTAAAAAGCTTCTAAAATGTGATTTTATTGTTGGCTTAAAAGATGTGAATTTTGAAAAGGATAAACCTTGTAGCGCTTGTCAACTTAGCAAGCATGTAGCTACTTCACATTTGATTAAGCGTGTTCTTTCAACTTGCAAACCTTTGGAACTGTTGCATATGGATTTATTTGGACCTTCCGAGTTTCAAAGTGTTGGGGGAAATCACCATGAGACCAAGTCCCTGTATGGGGCGCTGCCATTTGCCCGGGGACAAGGCTCCCCGGTGGCTTGCCCTGGGTGCCGCCATTTGCCCGGGACAAGGCCCCCCGGTGGCTTGTCCCGGGCGCCACCTTTTGCTCTGGGACAAGGCCCGCCGGTGTCACTTGCTGGGTTTGCCCGAGCGGAGAGGACCAGTCGCACGGTCAGCTCGCGTCATCTTTCCTTTGCTAGGATCTTCCACAAAACTTGCCGGGGTGTTCGTTACACCACGACAGTTGGCGTCGACCGTGGGGAATCGTGACAAGACACCATGGCTCCCCCAAGAACGAGGGCTCGCGCCCTTCCCGGTGACGCCGATCCCGGTGACCCCGCATCGCCCGTCCGGGACACGGTCTTCCCGGTGCTTCCGCCCGGAGGCGGCCAGACCTAGGTACCGCCTTCCACCTTCCCTGTTAATTTCGGCAGTTCGACCTCCGGGTCAGTCCCGGTGACCGCGGTCGCCTAGGCCGGGACCAATCTGCCCCCGACGGCTTCCCCAGCTCCCCGGGACACCTTGCTCGAAGCCTTGGTAGAGGGCCAGCTCCGCCCCCAGCTCTCTATGGATAAGGTGCTACGTGTCTTGGTGCGGCCACCGGCCCCCATTTATCAACCACAGTACCCGTTCCCGGGAGCTATGCCCCCGTTTATGGGTCGCCCGGTGGCCCCTCTAGCCCCCGGAGGCCCGGCCGCTCCGTACGACCCCACCGGAGGATATCCTCCCCCGGCGGGCCATCCGTCCGGAGCCTTCCCGGTGCCGGGAGTCTTCCCGATGCCGGGGGGTTACCTCATGCCCGGGGCCTTCACTGTACCGGGGGGGCACCCTACTCTGGGCCCGTTCCCGGGGCCAGGGGCCCACTACATGCCGGGGGTTTCCCCTGCGTTGGGAGCCAGTCCAGCCCCACAGGTCACGTTTACAGCACCGGGGCGGTCGACAGAGCAGCTCCCGCGCTGCAGCAGGCCTCCCCCAACAACGGTTCCCCGGCTCCGGATGTTGTCGTGGGGGTTCCCCCCACAACGTCGCCATAGGGGTTTCCCCCTCACTAGCCCCGGTAGCACCCAGGCTGGTAGCCGTAGCACTTGAGCCCCCTCCTCCCCCGGGTCCGTGTGGGACCCTTATTTGAGGAATCCGGTGGCGACCGCCTAGGTGGGTTGCAGTCAGAAATGGTATATTGCAGCTCACAACAACAAGATGCATTATATAAAAATGCAAGTAATTAAAACAAGTGCTGATCACAAGGACCAACATTACAATAACATAGCACGAAAATGACGTACTTTAGTGTTGATACAAAATTAAGGAGTTTTCTTCGACACAAAGGTCGGCACAATAAAAAAATAACAATAAGCAAAAGGACTCCAAAGGTCTTCATCTTCAACTTTCAGCGGCGTTGCATGGGCTTCCTCCACATCTGACTCCACTTGGTAAGTGACCCTCTAGCAAGCTGGATCTTCTGGAGCAGTTTCTTCTTCTTCCATGTTGGGTTCGAGACCGTAGGACTCGGGATCAATGAATCCTTCCTCTAAATTTTTGTTTGCAAAAGCAAGGGTGAGCACATTGTCCACATAGTGCTCAACAAGTCCCAAATAAGAATGCAGGTATATATAGATGAGGGAGAAATCTTCAAAGGATGGCTCTTTGGCTCATAGAATAGATTTTCACTCTTAATTTTGAAGAAAAGGTTTTTGTTTTCAAAAGAGAGGCTTTTAAAACCCTAAGCTAGATTTCCGGAAGATGTTATGCGTGGTGGTCTTCCATGAGTCACCACTTTACTCAATTTTTGTGAAAAACTTTCCCAAAAGCTACTTGTGCTGCATCGACCTGGGTAGAATCGACCGCGTGCAGACACCATGACTTGGGAGCTTAGAGTATCCGATACTTTTTATAACTTTGCAAAGGTGTACCACCTTAATCTACTGATCACTCAGCTTTCAAGTCGGTCCCTCTCCATGCGACTTTTACGCATGTGACAAGGCCGAGATCGCACAACAGTTTACAATCCTAGCATTAACAATTCCCTACCCGGTAAATAGACATTTCAGTCCTTATTACCGTTGTGGGTACTCCCCACAGCCAATTCTTCCTAGCCTTGGTCTATTGTCTCGCAAGACACATAGCCTCTCTTGATTACAGTCGCGCACAACTTAATGCAGGCGTAGGGCGTCTTCCTTCTTACACCTTATCCTCTCTTTATTTTTCAGATCTCACATCACTCATGGCCCTCAGTGGCCCACCAGTTTCTCTCAAGAAACCGGACCGACAACCATTGTAGGGAAAAGCTAATACTGAGACAGCTACTACGTTGCGCCCGTCCCATACCGGGCAAGTGCTTGGTACGTTTTTCACGCCGCATAGAAGTACAACACAAGGTTCTAGTCCTTATGAATCATTAGTGAGGAGTCTTTCACATTCCCAGTGCGCACACAGCACCAACCAATCAAACCATCCTCACTATCGATTCCAATCACATTTTCTTCCACAAAAAAGGGTTTTGAATGTACTTTTCTCACATGTGACCATTTAGCATTTAACATGTAATCTTGAGCATAAGCGTAGCCTAAGCATGATATTCTAAGGTGACAAGGGTGCATGGATATTCAATCACAAAAAGGGGCTTCATAATTATTTAGGTCATATCTACCACTTTATTTGAATATAATTCTCATTTGAATATAAGGCATGCATATATTTGAAAACAACTATCATACTTCATTTGAAAATATTAGGCGAGACATGATCAAGGGTTTGAGACTTGCCTTGCAGTGAGGGGTCTAGTTGCTCAGACGATTCTTCGATGGTCTCTCCCGCTCCTTCAACCTCTGGTTCCACGGCGTATACAAATAATACACACACACACACCATATAAGCATACAGAAAGAGTTGCACTAGAAAATAATAAGGAAATATATCATGCATGCAAGGGGAAAGGTTTGGACAAAGCCACTTGGGTGTTGATTGAAGAGATGGGCTCAAAAGGACTTGAACGTCGAAAGGCTGATATTCGGTCCACAGCTAGACATAGCCTTAAGTTGGCTCTAGGTGGGTTTTCTGGAGATGTGACAGTAGAGAAAATTGTAGAACATGGCTCCAGGAGCTTAGTGGACAAAGTGGCATTTCAATTGCTCAAATAGAAAGGGTCAAACAAGGCAAATGCCAGTGACTGACATGCACTGACACTGTCAAAAACTAGGGCAGAGGGGTAAATCTGGTTCTGGGCTTCAAACTCTTTGCCAACTATGTCTAGGAGGTAGGCGTGGATGCCAGGGACACATTGGCGGTAGTTTCAGGGGCTGGGGCGGCCGGACAACGACGAATGGCGGCGATGAACTACGGCGGTGACACAGCATAGCCACAGCTCTGGACAAGAACTTGGCAAGAGCATAACTCTTGATCTGGGTAGATTCAGAGATCGGGCTAGTGGAATGAAGTGCTCAAGGAATTGAGACCTAGCTAAGTGACAAAGTGACATTGGCTAGATCAGCCGGGGACAAATTCCGGCGGCCGGCGCTGGGGAAGAAAGCTCTGGATTTGGGGGTTTCAGTCATAGTGCAAATGAACTCAATTCCTTTCTTGGAGAGTAGCTGAGGGACATGGAGAAGCTATAGGCACAGCCAATTTGGCCGGAGGGTCGCCGGTGTGGCCTGGCTACGTGAGCTCAGTCACTGGTGGCGCGCAAAAAGGGGAAAGCTCTCAATTTGAGGCTAATTTCGAAATCCAAACTAACAGTCCTGCTAAGGGTGAGGTACTGATCATTTTGTCCTACTGGCACGAAGGCCAATTTGGGCTAAAACACACGGCGTGGCCGGAACAGGGGCTTTTGCCATTTCCTGTGATCGCTGGTGCTAGGGTTCGCCGGGGTCCAATTAAGCTATAAGATACAAATAGGGGGATAAGGGAAGCTTACTAGTGAGTTCGGACAGAAGCGGGAAGCAGCTGGTGAAGCTGGCGCTGAGAGCTCCAGGCATTGCTCGTTGGAGACGAAGGGGAAACGCGAGCGCTAAAGCTCTGTGGTTGCTGGAGTGGTGTGAAGAGCTCTGGGCGAGGAGGAGGGTTTATATAGGAAGTGGCTGGGGTCTTGGAAAGTTGAAGAAAATCAAACGGGAGATGCTTGACTGGCACCGGAGCAAAATCGAGACGGCGTGCACGTCATTGGGACGCGGCAGTAGCTCCGCCAGAGGAGAAAATCACGTCATATCTGGCTGGGGCAGAGCGACGGGGTGGCTGGCTTTGGCATGGCGGCGAAGTGGCAAAAAGGCTCCGACAACAGCAGGCATGGGCGCGCGCACAAGATGAACGGCGTTGCTGGCGGTCATCGGTCGTCGCCACGGTGGAGGGATTTGGCGCAATGTGAGCACCACGTGCGGACACGTCGGATACGACCGTTGGTGAGGACAAAAGTCGGCCGGTAGTGAAGATTACGATGGTGACTCTGGGCGAACGGCATTGGTTGCAGTCGAAGTGGTCTCTGGTCATGGTTGCAAACGGGCTCAGCCGTGGTCGAGGTCGAAAAAGGGGCCAGGGACTAATCTGCGAAGATTTGGACTGATCTGCAAGGATTTTGTTCGGGATTTTGGACCTGTTTGCAATTCTGGGGATCTGGAGGGCTGATTTGAGATCTGATTTTGCAGATGAGTGTCACTAAATCACTTGAACACATCTAGAAAGAAGAATGGTAAAATCCAATAAATCTGGTGGTTGTGACAAAAATCGAAAACAGGGTAGGGTAATTAGGGTAAACAGGATAATTAGGGTTTGAAACTTTGGCGAGGCTGAAGCCAGAGTTTTGGTTAAGATTTTAGAATTCTTCTAGAAGGGAAAAATGTTCAGAAAAGTAAAGGAAAGGCATTCACTGGATTAGATCAGAATTTGGAGGTGGTCTGAGACTTTTAGTCCTTTTGGGCTTCTGACTACTCTGAAAAGGACTAACCTGAAATATTTTTGGACTAAAAAGCGAAAATGATCTGAAAGGTGGAGTTTAGCTGCCAACTTTTTAAGTTAAGGTAGTGGCGTACCTAAGATCACGATTCTGATATCAGGGATCAAAATGGGGTTGAGACATCCGAGAATCCAATGAAGATATGCTGACTTGCAAGCAAAAAGGGTAGCAAAAATTGGGATGTTACAGTCCGCCCCCGAGGGCACCTCCGGCGGACCAAGTCCGCTTCACCAGGGAGGAGGTTGAGCAAATGCGTACAACCAAGTCCGGGGAAGAACTTCCCCCGGGTCGTGGACACGAAGAGCCTCGCTCCCGCTCTGACCGGGGGAAGAGACCTGCTGAAGAGCCAACCTATCCTAGGGAGCACCCGGATGTCTTGGAGGTCAGCTCCACCAACCCGGAAGAAAAGCGGCACTACCGCCATGCCGGCGGACCTCTTGGTCCCCTCCCTGACTCTGAAAACGAGCGCGCATCCCCTGTCAAGGGAACAGAGATCGGGACTCCCCTCGAGAGGTGGAAGGGGCTAACTAGCCGCTACGCCGCAGACTCCGGTGCATTCGATGGCCGCGGCCTTACCGCCCACCGCATATCGAGCACTACAACGGTGAGGCCGACCCTTAAGAATTTGTGCAGGTGTATTCCACAGCCATCTCGGCAGCTGGGGGGGATGAGATGGTGCAGTGCAACGTCTTCCCCCTCTACCTGACCGGGATCGCCCGCTCGTGGTTCTACAATTTGAAGGCCGGCTCCATTAAATCCTTTGCGCAACTCAAACGCGAGTTCTGCGTGAACTTCCAGGGGAACTATGTGCGTCCCCTGGATTCCTCACAGCTGTATACCGTCCGACAGAGGACGGGGGAGACCATCCACAGCTTCTTCAAGCGCTTTGCTCAAGTCAATAGCAAAGTAGCTCACGTCCCTTATTCCACGGTCATTGAGGTATGCAAAAGCGGGATCCTCCCAGGGGAGCTCCACCGGAGACTCTCCCGAAGCTGCCCCTCATCCGCCGACGAGCTCTTCAATGTATTCAAGAAGTACGCTCGGGCGGAGGAGGATGACCTCTGGAAGAAGAACCAGGGGGCTCCCGCCCCCGTCGACCGGGGGGCCAGGGACCCCCTCAAACGCCCCAAGCAGGGGGGTCGTAGCGAGCCACGGCATCAGGACACTTTTGTCCTCAAGGGCGGAGGTGGCTCACGCGACGCCTCGAAGGGCAACCGCCCCTTTCCCAAGCCGAAGGGTCGTAGGGGGGGACAGTCATCCCGCGGCCGGGAAGGCCCCCGACGGAAGGCAGGGAAGGTCTGTGGTGTACCTTCCACAGGTCTAATACCCATGCCACACAGGAATGCCATCAACTGCTCCAACAATTCACCGCATTCCTCGACCAGCATGGGTTGGGGGGGAACTCTAGCCTCCTTGCCCCCTCAGCTAGACTTACTAGCCCTTCCTGCTCCCGCGGGGGGACAGCAGGGGCAGACGCGGGAGGGTGAGCTGTCAGAGACTCTCCCCTTCCAAACATCCCAGAGGCATGTCAACGTCATCACAGGAGGGTCCGCTTCCGGGCGGGACTCTAAGAGCCAGCGCAAGGAGTACGCGCGCGAAGTAAAGGTGGTGGGGGTGTTGCATACGTCTCGGCCACCCAAGTGGTCGGATGTCCCCCTCACTTTTATGGCGAAAGACACGCACGGGGTTCGCTTCCCCCATGATGACGCACTCATCATCTCCGCTACCATCTACAACTGCCATCTGGCCCGCATCCTCGTGGATGGCGGGAGTTCGGCCGACGTCCTCTACCTAAAAGTGTTTAGGGAGATGCAGGTGGACGAGAAGCTCTTGCAGCGCACAGCAGGGCCCTTGTAAGGGTTCGTCCCGGGGAAGACGATCCACCCCGTGGGGAAGGTGGATCTCCCCATGACCTTCGTCACCCCAGAAAATTACCAGATAGAGATGGTCCGGTTTGATGTGGTAGACCTCCCCTCTTCTTACAACGCGATCATGGGGAGGACCACAATCAACCGCTTAGGGGCCATAATCCACCAGAGCTATCTCTACGTGAAGATCCCCGGGCCTCATAGTGTGATCACCACCCGGGGAGACCAAGATGTGGCCTGCGCTTTGTACGAGCGCGCCGCCGCAATGATCGGGAGTGTCAACATCACCAAAACCCCGGGGGGGGGAACCTCTCCCCCGGAATCAGACGCCCCGTGATACCTTTTGGGAGGCCTCTCCCCAAGCCACACTCAGAAGGATACCTCCAGAAGATCCCACTGTCCCTAGACGATGGGGACAAAACCGTTAAAATCGGGGCCGACCTCCACGAGGAGCACGTGGAGCAACTCACAGCTTTCCTGCGCGAAAACTCCGACGTTTTCACCTGGACGTCATCGAGCACAAGCTCGCGGTGACCCCTGGTCACCCCCCGGTCAAGCAGAAGCTGAGGAAACTCTCCCTTGAACGCCAAGAGGCGATCAAGGTCGAGATTGCCCGGCTCTGAGAGGCGGGGTTCATTCGGGAGGTTTTGCACCCCGAGTGGCTCGCGAACCCCATCCTCGTGAAGAAGTTGAATGGCAAGAGGCGAATGTGCGTGGACTTTACCGACCTCAACCGCGCTTGCCCCAAAGACAACTTCCCACTCCCGCGAATTGACGAGTTAGTCGACTAACTGCGGGGTGCGAATTGATGATCTTCCTGGACGCGTATTCGGGCTATCACCAAGTCCGGATGGCGGAAGGGGACGAGGAAAAGATGAGTTTCATACCTCCCCTCGAAACCTTCTACTACGTCCACATGCCCTTCGGGCTGAAGAATGCGGGAGCGACCTTCCAGCGACTCGTGACGCTGGTCTTCAAGGACCAGATCGGTCGCAACGTCGAAGTCTACATTGACGACGCGGTTGTCAAAAGTCCCCGCGCGACTACTCACGTCGGCGATTTAGCGGAGACCTTCCGCAACCTCTGTGCAGACGGGTTGTAGCGCAACCCGGAGAAATGCACCTTCTGCGTGCGCTGGGGGAAGCTCCTGGGCCTCCTTCTGTCCCAACGGGGCATAGAGGCCAACCACGAGAAGATCCGGGCATTCCTAGACATGCCCTCTCCGCGCTCGATCAAAGACATTCAACGACTCACCGACCGCTTAGTGGCCCTGAGTCGTTTCATCTCGCGGTCGGGGGAACACGGCCTCCAGTTCTTCAAAATCCTCCGAGGGCTCGAGGGGTTCCGGTGGACCCCCGAGGCCCAGGAGGCCTTCAACGATTTGAAGAAATATCTCACGAGCCCCCCAATGATCGTGAGCCCATCCTCGGAAGTGCCCTTGCTCTTTTACCTCACCGTGACCCCGGTCGCCGTAAGCGCGGTATTGGTAAAGAAGCAAGACGGGCAACAGCGCCCCGTGTACTACGTGAGCGAGGCCCTCCAAGGGGCCAAAACTCGGTACACGGAAATGGAGAAGATCTGCTATGCCCTTCTGATGGCGTCCCAGAAGCTTCATCATTACTTCCTGGGGCACCCCATCACTGTCCCTTTGTCCCTCCCCTTGGGGGAGGTGCTTCGAAACAAGGAAGCTACCGGCCAGATAGGGAAGTAGGGGGCCGAGTTTGCCCCCTTTTCACTTTCCCTCACGGGGTGCTCTGTCATCAAGTCGCAAGTCCTCGCCGACTTCGTGGCGGAGTGGACTCCTGCCTCCGGGCCCGGGGACGAAGACCTCCCCGCGCTGCCCTGACGTAGCGACCACTGGACAGTCATGTTCGATGGCTCCCTATATCTCACCGGGGCCGGTGTGGGAGTAGTCCTTCGGAGCCCCGTGGGGAGGGAACTGGAGTACACGGCGCGGCTCGAGTTCCCTTCCACGAACAACATCGCCGAATACGAGGCCTCGCTCCTCGGGTTGTGCCTCACGCGCTCCCTGGGGATTCAACGCCTCCTAGTAAAAGGAGACTCCCAACTCGTAGTTTGCCAAATGGACAAGTCCTACTTGTGCCATGATGCAAAATTGAGCCTTTACTTGCAGGAAGTTCGCAAGATGGAGAAGCACTTCGATGGCCTGGAGGCCCGACACATCCCGCGAAGGGACAACGACCGGGCCGATGCCCTAGCCCGAGCAGCCAGTGCCCGAGAACCGCTCCCCAAAGTGGCCTTGTTGGAGATCATTATGAAGCCCTCGGTGACCTCCCCAGGCACGGGTGACGAACCCTGCATCCCGGAAGTCGCCGAAATCACTCGGACTTCGTCTTGGATGGATCCCCTTGTCTCCTTTATCAAGGGGGAGGGGGACCCACGAGACCGAGGCCAAGCGCCTCCGGGCCAAAGCTCAGGCATACCTCCTGTTGGAGTGGAAGCTCTACAAGCGGGGGGCTTCCGCCTTAGTCCGTTGCCTTCCACGGCAGGAAGGGCTCCGACTTCTCGAGGATATTCACACGGGAAGCTGCGGGTCTCATTTGGCCCCGCGTGCCATCGCGGCCAAGGCCCTTCGCCAGGGTTTCTATTAGCCCACAGTGATTCGTGACGCGCGAGACCTTGTCTCCGCGTGCGAGGCCTGTCAGAAGATGGCCAAGGGTTCGAACCTCCCCCCCGTAGCAATTCAGACTATCCCCATCACTTGGCCCTTCGCGCGCTGGGGGATGGATCTCCTGGGCCCCTTCCCCCAGCTCCCGGGGGCTACAAGTATGCGGTGGTCGCAGTCGACTACTTTACTAAGTGGGTGTCCCCAGAGAAATCACTGTCGATAACGGGACGCAATTCGACTCGGTATATTTCTGGGAATTCTACGAGGGCCTGGGGCTCACCATCCACTTCGCCTCGGTAGCTCATCCCCAGAGCAACGGGGCCGTTGCAAGGTCAACGGCGTGATCCTACAAGGGTTACGACGACGGCTCGAGCAAGCAACCTCCAAGTGGCATGCATGGGCAAAGGAGCTCCCTAGCATCCTCTGTTCCATGCGCACAACTCCGAGCGGGGCGATGGGATGCACCCCCTTTTCGCTTGCGTACGGATCTGAGGCAGTCCTTCCCCCGGAGATCAGTTTCTGGTAACTGCGGGTCGAGCTCCTAGACGGAGCCACGACTGCGACGTACCAAGCCAACAAGGCAAATCAATGACTGGAGGTCGATCTCGTGGAGGTGGAAAGCGACCGTGCGCTCCTCCGCCACGCCATCTACGAGCGCGAAATGGCGCAAGCATACAACCAGTCCGTCCGTGAGAGGGCTTTTCACCTCGGGGACCTCATCGTCAAGTACGTCACTGACCCTCAAGCCCAGGGCAAGCTCTTCCCCAAGTGGGAGGGCCCCTACAATATCTCGATAGTCCTGGGCTCGGGGGCTTACAAGCTCTCCAACCTTCAAGAGCAGGAGCTGAAGCACACGTGGAACGTACGCTTGCTTCGCAAGTTCTACGTCTAGCCTACGGGCTTGTCCCCCCCCCAGAGCGATTACGCCAGAGGGGAGGGGGACATTGTACTCACTGTTCCCTCCCCTGCGGTGATCTTGCGGGGGGAGGCGTTGTACCTTAATTCACTATCAATATAACTGGTTTTGTTCCTCAGCTCTGGCCCATTGCAGGTTTTTACATTACCGTCTCTCACGGCGATGCCCTCCCCGTGAGGATGCCCTCTTAACGAGGATGCCCTCCCCGCGAGGAAGTGGGCTATCACGACCCAACAAGTCCCTACAACGGGAGTCCCACTCCCATAGGGCGGCTTACAATCACCCTCGTGGACTGAGGCTGTAAGCGGCAACCCGGTCTTCAAAGACCGCGGTAACGAGTCAATTTGAGAGACTAGTCCCCTACTCAAACACTCAAACAAGTCATCGAGTGTATCCTCCTCTGGGAGTCAGTTGTCTCCTTAGCGAGACGAAATTCTCGGATATTCTTTCTCGGAGATCTCGTTCCTGGCTCCCCTTTTCACAGCAACCGGAGGGTTGTCTCCCGGAAAAATTATCCTCGAGAATTTTACTCGGATTTTCCAGGATGTTCTTTCCCAGAGATCTCGTTCTCGGCTCCCCGTTTCTACGGTGATCAGAGGGTTTTCTCCCGGGAAAATTACCAGAAATATTAGGCCACCCGGAAGACTCTAGGTTTCCCATTTCCACGGTGACCGGAGGGTTTTCATCCCAGAGGGAATTTCTGGGAATTTTGGACTTTCTCAGATGTTCTTCTCCAGAGACCTCATCCCCGGCTCTCCGTTCTCAGGGCGACCGGAGGATCCCACAACCTTGGGAAAACTTGAAGAATTCTTAAGTGAAGGGTCCTTACCCCGTAGGCTCTGTCACCCCCATAGCACGCGGAGCTACCGTCCGGCCCACTGTGGAGAAGGGCATAAGGAGCACCCTGGAATCACCCCATTCCAGACCATCTAAGAATTCAAGGTACACAACCAAACTTAGCTTTATTAAAAAAATCAAAGTACACAAGCAAACTTAGCTTTATTGAAGACCATTTAACCGGAGGACATCTTCCCCCTCAGGTGGGCATCATTACATCAAACGTGATACAACCCGGGATACAACTCGGAAAAATTCTATGCCTAATAATCCCGGAGGCCCTCCAATATCTCCCGGGCCCGGTCCTGGTACAAGCTGCGTATATGACGCTGGGCCTCCCGTAGCAAGTCTTCGGGCCAATACTCATAGCCCGCCGGTGGGAGTATTCGAAGCGGGGGAACCCTCCAGGACCCTGGTCGTGGGGGGATAGTTCGGTGCCGTGATTGTCAAAATTGTCCAGCTTCCACTTCGGATGCCACCGCAATAGGATCAGTTCCCACGAGACGCCCCTGCCGCATCCCCCGAAGAGGAGACTTACCAAAATAAAGGCGGCCTGGGCATCCCCCGGGTTGCACCTGTCGGAGATCGGAGGACCCACCTCCGGAGAAGCTCCCCGCAACGTTGGGACACCCCCGAGGCTACGCCCCAACCTCGGGGACCTTCGCCCGGGAGTAGCCTCCCGGGAAACCTGGCCAATTTGATTTGAAGACTTAGCAAAAAAATCCAATTTCTATTGCGTCAAAATATTTCTATACAAGTGTCCGGGGCTTCCTCTAAGAAGCTACCGGGAACAAAAGCCTGAAACAAAAAAGGGCCCTATCTAAAGGCCCGGGGGGGAGGCTCATACTTGTTCGTTGGTGTCCTGCCCCCGGGAGGCTCCCGCCGGAGCTGTAGCGTCCACCCCCGGAGGCGCCGGCGCCGGGAATCGCACCCAGACTATCCGGTCGCAGAAGCCGCCGGTGAGCTGCTCTACTTCTCGCCTAGATGGCTAGAAGAACTCTGGGAAGCTCCGGGGGATTTGGTCCCCGATTGCCCGGGTGCCAACCCCATGGTGCTTCACGAGCCCGGCCGCCGCGGCCACCACCGGGATTGCCCGGCTTCGTGCCGGGCGTCAGCGGCCTCTGGGATCACTGAGACTTGCGCGTTGAGAAAACGCACAGCCTCCATGAGTGTTGCCGGCGCCGCCTCGGAGCTGCTTCCTGAGCCCAAGCTCACTCCAAACCCCTCGAGGGTTGAGCGAATGGAGCGTCCCGCGTCCATCACCGCCTGTACACTGGAACCCTCGAGCTCCCGGAGGGCATCCTCCTTCGCCTTGGCCTCCCTCTGGAGCTGGGCCCAGACCCGGGCAAACTCCCGGAGGGCGCTGTCCCGCTCCTCCAAATAGGCGGTGGCCTTCCCTCCGCGTCCTTCAGTGCCCGGTTGAAGCGCACTTCAATCCCCCAGGTGATGGCCGCCCCCTACAAGCACAAGAGTTAGTGAAAATTCGAGTTGGGAGTACCGAAGGAAACAATCCACCGGCCCGAGAAGGAACCTAGATCTGGAGGGATTGAAGCTCCCCGCAGCCCTGGACCTTCTGGGTCTGCAGACTCTCCGTGTACCGATCGACCTCCCCCGTGGACAGTAAGGGGGTCTCCCTCCCAACGACGCCGGACCCATCGGGACCGGCGGTGGGCCCCCTTGCAAAAGACGCGGGGGTGATGAGAACCGGAGTGGCGGTGGCCAGTGGCCTCACCGCCGTAGAAGTCTCCGAGGAGGAGGCCGATGAGGTCTCCGAGGGAGTACCTCCGCTGAGGGGATGAGGAGCCCTTTCCCCTTCCCGGGCCGCGGAGCCCTCGGAACTTCCGTCACTAGGGGGACCTCGTAGACCGAGGGAGTCCCCCCCTCGTCTACAGGCCACTCGACACACGGAGGGGAGGCCTCCGCGAATTGAACCTCCGGTCTCTCCGGCTCCGTGTCGCGCCCCGAGACTGGGACAACGACTACTCCTGTAGAGACCTAGCTTGCTGCAGCTAGTCCCAAAGCACAAACCTTTGACTTCCCAGGATGAGTCAAACACAGGAGTATATTACATTGCAACAGAGTACTCACAAAATATTAAGCAGTGTGGCCTGCTGGCCTTAATATTACATAAAGAGGATTACAATGCCTACAAGGCATTCAGGGTTTAGCAAAATATTTAACTACACAGCAGAAGATAGGTGACCCTCCCACAAAAGAAGTTGACGGCAGAACAACACACTTCAGGTTTCTGGCGGAACTGATTCTCCTCCTTCTGGATCCACGTAGTACTCCGTGCCATCATCTTGATCAAAATAGGCTCCATCTATTGAGTTGAATGTTGCAAGGGTGAGCAGTTACGTACTCAGCAAGTCATAGGTAAGAGTAGATACATATAGTAGTGATGATATGAACCTAGACTAGTCAAGAATTATGGATCTTTGTAAATTAATCTTTTCCTTCCTCATCTCATCTTATGGCAGCACTTTTTATAATATAACATCATCATTCATGTTCACTAGATTATAGCACTACCGCGACACGTCGACACACGACAGCCCACGGCAGCACTCCTTATCATGACAACACATGTCATTTGGGTAATCTTGATTTAAACATATTTTATTTAGAAAATAGTACTTGTGTCACACCCCGTGGATTTAATCCACCGCAGCAGACTCCTATAAACCCGGGAGCTCGGAGTATTCGAATACGTTTTTAACTCTGCAGAGAGGTACCAATTTACCCGCAAGATATTCCACTTTCAAACCTTTCCTATCATAACAAAATGATTGGACCCCTGACTCACTTCATACTGTGAGCGGCAAGGTGGAAATAACAAGAACTTTCGTTATGTTTTACTCACAATTCACCACCGGCCCTGTGGCTCTCAGCGAGGCACAGTTGTAGCAGGTTGTATCCAAACCTCCACCCCTTTGCTTATTCCCATTACTGGGTCAGCGTGCTTGATCACCTTCAGTGATATGTGTGGGAGCCGCGCTCCGTGTTTATCGTGCATCACTACACATCTCATGCAGGGGTTTCATGTGCGATCCACATAATTACTTGTTCAGGCCTGTCCCATACCAGGCTTGCGGTTAGCACGTTGTTCATGCCACTAGACGCACAACACAAGGTTCTAGTCCTTATATGCCAATGACCAGACCATCCACAACCCTGCACCTTCAGTGCCTGCATTCCTTTGCAGTCTAGCACCTCCAGTGCTACAGCCATCCATACCATTTTTCTGGTCACGGCTAGGGGTTTTATTTCATGAATATAAGTATATACATACATATAATAGTTCATGGCTCAAAACTTGTTTATTTCACATTTCACAGATAACCAGTCTAGTACTGCCAATTCATAAATCAACCATTCTCAATCTTTCACATGCAATATTGCCTATATTCAAGGTTATGTTTTAGCAACATTTAAAATATAGGTTCAAGATGACCAAGGATATGACTTGCCTTCCGCGTCGTAAAATACAGCAGTCGATGACGGATCAACAGCAAAATCTTCAAAGTCAGCTTCTGAATCTGCTCGACGACAAACAAACACACAATAATTACTTATAATATTAAATTGTTTTAAGACTTATATGCAGAAATGCTCAACAAGAATGATTGAACTATACTGGAGATAATTTGAACTGCAAACTGAGCTGAGATTCTAGGGTTTCAAGGAATTTGGGCTAAGGATGGTGATTAGATAATCTTAGGGTTTCAGGATTGCAATAGGGATAACAATTTTGTGGCTGGTTTAATCAAAACAGCGAATGTCAACAGATCGACATTCGGATCAAAGCTTGGACATAGCTTTAAGAAAAGCTAGATTGCTTATCTCAAGTTGTGGTAGTAGAAGAAAATGTAGATCACAACTCTACAAATTCAGTGGATGAAGTGGATTTCAAATTATACAACCAGAAATGGGTAAACAAGGTCAATGCCACTGGCTGACAAGCTCTGGCATAGAGCTGACAATGCCAAAAACTAGGGCTTAGCATAACTTTTGATATGGAGCTCCAAATGATGCACCACTTTGTCTGGGAGGTAGGCTTGAGTAACAGGAACAATTAAGTTAACAGGATCTAGGGAAGGAAATGGCTGGAAAGCAAGAAATTTGATGATGAACAGAGATGAACTGGCTGCACTGGAGCTGTTCTGGACACAAACTTGGCAAAGCTATATCTTCCAATCTAGGCCGATCTAGGTGTCGGGCTAGAAGACAAAAATACTCAGGAGGCTAAGGCACATCTAAATGACAAGGTTTCGAGGGCTGAAATGACTGGAACAAGCTTTTCTGGTCATCGGCGCCGGAGAAGAATCACTGGATTTGGGCATTTCCAACACAGGCCGTTTGAACTCGATTCCTTGCTCTAGGAGTGATATATGGGTAAGAGGAAGCTACCTGCACGGTCACTTTGGCCGGAGGTTGGCCGGAGAAGCCTGGCGACGATCGCCGGTTTCTGGAGAAGTTCAAAATTGGGGAAAACTTCGATTGAAGCTCAATCTGGAGATCTTGATGCACAGGCTTGCTGGAAACGACTCACTGATCAACTTCTTCTACAGAATCGAGAGCTAATTCGAAGTGATTTGGTCTGCATTGCCGGAACAGGGCATTTAGCAATCCCGACGATCACCGGCGATATGGTGCAAGGTAATCCAATTAGATGGTACAGCACAATCAGGGAGATTAGGGAAACTTACTGATGCGGTTAATTTGGCAAGAGATGATGTGGAATGAGATGTCACCGTGAGCCTCCTCGATGGCTCGCCGGAGAAGACGACTGCAGCGGTGAAATTTGGAAATTGGTTAAGTCCTGGTGATGTGTGGAGAAGCTGCTGCACACAGGAGCGTTTAAATAGGTCAGGCAAAGATGGCAAAGGGGAACAATGAAGTGATTGACTGCTGTGATGAGGTTGCTTGCGTGCTGGACATCAGCGGCGAAGACACAGCAAGGATCGGTGATGCGACGGCGCACTGGCGAAGTAAAGCTGTTGCTACCTTGGGACTCAATCATGTCGGGCGGTGCAAAGCGGTGGCGACAATGGCTGGCAAGGCAGGCGACGTGGCGATGGATTGCTGGCAAAGTCGCTGCTGGTCGCGCGCGGGAGCAAGCACTGGTCGTCGACGTAGCAGCGGCCTTGCCACGGCACCAGCTGGAGCGAGGACACGTGCGCAACAAGAAGAGCAAGCATGCACGATCAAGTTGCAGGCGAAGCTTCACCGGCGGCAAACGTGCACGGCGCAAGGAAACCACGGCGAGCCCTGGTCGTGTACAGCAAACGGCCTGGTCGAATGCTGCTGTTGTCCTGGTCGAAAATGGATTCATTTGCAATTTCCAATTCTTGATTTGGACTGATCTGTGAATCTGATGATTTGGAAGGTTAGAGTTGAATTTGATTCTGCTGTTTTGGTAATCTTTATTCAACAGATGATTTGGCAGAGATTGAAGATAAAATTTGGCACATTTGGATAGCTTTTGATACAACTGAAAATAGAGTAATTTAGGGTAAAATAAGATTTAAGTTTTGTCGATCTCGAGTTCTGGCATTTAGGGTTCGATTTTGATATCTGCACAGAAGAGAAACTTGTGGCAAATAGCATTTTGAGAAGATTTGCTGAAGAAATTCTGAATTTGGAGTTAATCTGGAGATTTTAGCCTTTTTGGGTTTTCAGATATCAGATAAGGACTAATTTGCGATAACTCTTGGACTGATTTGTGAAAAGAGTCTAGATGGTGAAATCTGGCTGTCAACCTCAAATCAAGTCTAGATGGTGAAATTTGACATACCCATGATCATATTCCAGGAATAATCTAGTCTGAACTTGGTCAGGATTCAGATTAAATCTGTATTTCTGAAACTTAGAGTATTTAAGTAATCTAAGGTATTTATGTTTTCGAAAACAGAAGAAGTTGATAAATCTGGAATTTAGAGATAGAATTGGATCTAGGTTCTGAAGACTTTTCGATTCAGGATAACTAATAGATCACATCTGAACAATCTGATCTTGATTTGAGGTCACAGGATAGATTTTGGATATTTTAGGGCTTGAGAAAGATACTGATCTGACTATTACTACAGATACATGCATACATGCTATTTATGAAAAAGGAAATTTTCAGCCCTAACTCAGGGTGTTACACTCCGGTAGCGCCGGGGCCGCCGGGAGAGCTACCACCGAAGGTGGCGAGGGGGCGTAATCCGCCGAGATAGACGCCCCCCCGTCGATGGCTGGCTCCTTTCCTCGGGCCCCTCCGGAGGCCTCGGGGACGCGCGCAGGCTCGTGCGCCTCCACCCCCCCAGAGTTATCCGGGAGGGGCGGCGTCACTTCAAGCCGGGGAGGTGCCCGCACACCCCCTGACCCAGAGGCTGTGTCCCGGGCCTTCACGGGCGTGGAGCTTGGTGTCGTTGATGGGCCGGGGGCTTTATGAGCCTTGGCCCGCTTTGGCTCCGAGCCCCCGGTAACATCCTTCCCCCTCTTGTGGGAACTGGGAGTGGGGAGAGACGCCCTCGCCGGTAGCCTTAGCCCGAAGGCCCCGGCCACCAAGTTCCGGGGAGGACCCTCCCCGATGACGCGCACGATCCACTCGTGCTCGTCAGCGTAGTACCTCCCGAGGAGGTTGTCCGCCTTATCCCGGGCGACCTGGTACGGCCCGAATGCAAAAGGTAGAGTCAGAAAAATATGCAAAAAGAAAACGAGCAAAGTAGCCGGTATCTTACGTCGGGTCATCGGCTTTTGCGGGGGCCGCGGGGCCGGACACATCCCGATCCCCCTCCTCCCGTGCGAGAAGGGGGAGATCTTCACCAGCGTCAGCTCCTCGGCGGTGTCCCTCATAGAGCGGACGCCCCGAGAGCCCATGACCTTGCTGAGGAGATTCAGCTCCTCCTCGGTCCACACCGGGGGCTTGGGAGCGGACGACCGGCTATAGGAGGGGGGCTCCGGGGAGTACACCACCTCGTCGTCCCGGACCCGGAGGTAGAACCACCTCCGGATCCAGTCCCCCCAGTGGTCCCGGGAAGCCGCTACCGGGTAGTCCACTACTCGGGATGGCAGTAGCTGGATCATCACTGAGCCGAACGGAGACTTCGGCCCTCCCTTCACCAGGTGGGAGCTCCTCGCCGCCGGCTCGTAGAGGTACTGGAACAGCCGGAGCGTTGGCTCCCGTCTGGTGGCTGTCTCGAAGAGCCATATGAAGAGGCCCATCCGGACAAAGGCGTTCGGCATCAGGTTGTTCATTGCCACCCCGTACTCCTTCAAAAACTCCCGGAGCAACGGGTGCACCGGGAGCCGGAGCTCGGCCTCGAGGAAAGCCTCAAACGCCACCACTTCCTCGGGCCTAGGGCGGGGGGCTCCGTCCTTCTTCGAGGGGATCCGGACGTCCCCGTCCGCGACCACCCCACGGTCCACAAGGGACTCCAGGTCCCCGAATGTGAACTCGGAGGCCGAGAGGAAGTCCGCGGTGACTTCCTCCGGTGGCACCTCCGTGGCCTTGGCACGGCCCTTGGGTCACATTTGATTCTTTCGGTGGCGTAGGCTCTAAAGAAAAAGGGTTGAGGTTTCCAGTGGCTAAGCTTCTGGGACTGGGCTTCCGGGAGTGGGCTACCAGAAGAGCTAAGGGCGCTAATGGAGTTTGAAGCTTTGAGTGTTGGGGTGGTTTCCCCGGGCCCCTCAAGGCCCTATTTATAAGGGCCAAACGCGACCCCGATGGGTGCCACGTGGCCCTTTGAGGTGAATCCGTAGCACTCAATTCAAACAGCGTGTGGGAAGCGAAGGGACGGGCCCGTGAAACGAGGCGTCGCCAGTTCGAACCGCAAGCGGCAATTATGGCCGAACGAGGGGCACGGGAATCGAAGCGTCACGATCCCAGAGACTGTGTCCCGGAGGAGATGTTCCTAGCAACACGGACCATTCCCCCCGGGGACTCAGGCATTGTCCCTGGAGGGCATGGGGGGCTGTTGTTGGGGGAAATCTCCACGAGACCAAGTCTCTGTAAGGGGCGCCGCCTTTTTCCCGGGCACAAGGCGCCCCGGTGGCTTGTCCTGGGTGCCGCCTTCCGAAGACAGGGGTCCCCAGTCCTGGGTCACTGAGGGTCACGCAGGAAGCACCTCGGGAATTGGCGGACAACTGTCAAGCATCCAAGGTCCCTGACCAGAAGAAGGACGTCGTTGCCCCTCGATCCAACGGTGGCAGGCGGGGTAGTTCAGTCTTTTTGCGTCTTTTGGGGCTATATAAGCCCTTGTAACACTCATGTACGGGATATAGTTCATTTTAACTCTAAGGAGATAATAGAATAGGTGTGCTCCAGAGCCATCTCTCCCCCGAGAGAGCTCCCCTAGCCAACTCCGGTTGGGAGCACGCCGACCGGACTAGGGCCTCCGGCCACTGAGGCCCGAACCTGTATGAACCTTCGTGTCACTTGCTGTGTTTGCCCGACGGGAGAGGACCGATCGCATGGTCAGCTCGCGTCATCTTTCTTTCGCTAGGATCTTTCACAAAACCTACCGGGGTATTCGTTATACCACGACACAAAGTATTGGGGGGTAACAATTATTGTTTTGTAATTGTTGATGATTTTACTTGCTACACTTGGATCTTCTTTATTTCTCAAAAATCTGAAACCCCTGATGTTTTCAAAAATTTTGTAAAACATGTTTCTACTGAATTCAAACATTCCATCAAGAAAATCCATAGTGATCATGGTGGAGAATTCGTTAATTCAACTTTAGTTGATTTTTGTGACTCTTTGAGCATTAAACACAAATTTTCTACATCTTACACTCGCTTTTGGGCCAAAGCCATACATACCGCTTGCTATTCTATTAATCGGCTTTATTTGCATCTTCTTCTAAATTTAACTCCTTATAAGCTTCTTATTGGGCGTAAGCCAAATGTTTATTATTTTCATGTTTTTGGTTGTAAATACTATATCCTTAGAAAAAGAAACTTTGGTGGTAAATTTCAAAGAAGAGTAGATAAAAGCTCTTCAGTCAGATACTCCACCACTAGCAAGGGTTATCGAGTCTTTAATAAAAATTCTCGTTGTATTGAAGAATCATGTGACATAGAATTTCATGAATCTAATGGCTCACAAAAGGAGAAAGTCTCTTGTGAAGTTTCAGGTGAAGATCTTGAAGAAGCTGTGAAGAACATTACCATTGGAGACATTAAACCAAAAGAAAATTATCAAGAAGATGATGAAAATATAGAGGATGATGATCAACATGTGTCATCACCTCATATTGATCCACCAGAGCTAAATCAAGGAGAATCAGCACAAGAACCACCAAGGCAACATCAAACCATCACCAAGGATCACCCTCTAGATCAAATACTGGGTGATGTCAGTAAGGGTGTTCAAAGTCACTCTCGTATTGCCTCTTTTTGTGAACATCATTCTTTTGTATCATCTCTAGAACCTAAACATGCAGATGAAGCTCTTAGTGATCCTGATTGGGTAAATGCTATGCATGATGAACTTAATAATTTCTCTAGAAATAAAGTTTAGACTTTAGTAGAAAGACCCAAGGATCTTAATGTGATTGGAACAAAATGGATTTTTAGAAATAAGAAAGATGAAAATGGTGTAGTAATTAGAAACAAAGCTCGTCTTGTTACACAAGGTTTCTCTCAAATTGAAGGTTTAGACTTTTGTGAAACCTTTGCACCGGTAGCAAGACTTGAAACTATTCATATGCTTCTTGCTTATGCATCAAACATTAATATTAAATTATTTCAAATGGATGTAAAAAGTTCCTTCTTAAATGGAGAAATATCTGAACTAGTTTTTGTGGAACAACCTCCTGGTTTCGACTATTCAAAATTTACAAACCAAGTGTTTAAACTGTCTAAAGCTCTATGGTCTCAAGCAAGCTCCTCGAGCTTGGTATGAACGACTTAGAGAGTTTCTTTTATCAAAAGGTTTTAAAATTGGGAAGGTAGACACAACGCTTTTTACAAAAATGATTGAAAAAGATTTGTTCATATGTCAGATATATGTTGATGACATTATTTTTGGGTCTACTAATGAATATTTTTGTCATGAGTTTGGAGAAATGATATCTAGGGAATTTGAGATGTCGATGATCGACGAGCTAAGCTTCTTCCTTGCACTACAAATCAAGCAACTCAAGAATGGAACATTCGTGAGCCAAACCAAGTATGTGAAGGACTTGCGCAAGCGCTTCGGGATGGAAGATGCTAAAGCAGTCAAAACTCTCATGTCCACAAATGGACATCTCGATATGGACAACAACGGAAAAATGATCGATTCCAAACTTTATAGGTCTATGATTGGTAACTTGCTATATCTCACTACATCTAGGCCTGACATCATGTTTAGACGTTTGCTTATGTGCTAGATTTCAGTCAGCCCCTAAGGAATGTCATTTGATTTCTATTAAAAGAATCCTTAGGTACTTAAAATGCTACCCCAACTTAGGTCTTTAGTATCCGAAAGATGCAAACTTTGAATTAATTGGTTATTCGGATTCAGATTATGCGGGTTGCAAAATTGATAGAAAGAGCACATATGGTATTTGTCAACTTTTGGGGAGATCTTTAGTATCATGGTCATCTAAGAAATAAAATTCTGTAGCTCCCTCCACTATTGAAGTAGAATATGCTTCGGCAGGTAGTTGTTGTACTCAAATTTTGTGGATGAAGCAAACATTTTTGGATTATGGGAGTACATTTGAAAAAGTGCCACTCTTGTGTGATAATGAAAGTGCCATTAAAATTGCTAATAATCCTGGTCAACACTCTAGAACTAAGCATATTGAAATACGACACCATTTTATAAGAGATCATGTGACAAAAGGAGATATAGATGTTAGCTATATCAGAACTGAGTTGCAACTAGCAGATATTTTCACCAAAGCCCTAGATGAGAGTAGATTTTGCCTTCTCAGAGGTGAATTGAACATTATTGATATTTCTAATGCTAGTTAATGGGTTATTTGTATTAAAATATATTTTATTCTATCTCTGGTCGAAATCTTTTGTCTGGTCGAAGTGGTGACCAATGCTGACAGTCAGCATCACAAACTGACTATCAGTTATTTGTTTAGGAGCCTGTTCGTAACCTCTGGTCGAAGTCGTTGACCATGCTGATAGTCAGTCTCATACACTGACTGTCAGTTTTGTGCTTCAGCTTTTGGTCATAGCCACTAGTCAAATTTGTGACCTACACTAACTGTTAGTTTGAGACTGACTGACAGTTTCAAATCCCAGGTTTCTATGTTGATTGTCAGTGCTCCACACTAATTGTCAGTTTCAAAACCCTGTTTTTTGAACTGACTGTCAGTATATCACACTGACTATCAGCGTGTGACCCTGAGCCCTGAAACCCATTGTTTCTATTCCCTGTCCTCTCACCTCCTTTCTCGTCGCCGCTGCCATTATCGTCGTGCCTCTTCACGTCGCCGGTACCTCCTCCTCATTGTGTTGCACCACCTCACCGCACCGCCGCCTCGCCGTGCCGCATCGCCGTGCCGCATCTCCGCCTCTCTGCGCCATCACCTCTCCGCGCCGCACTTCCCCACCGCCACACCACTCTTAGCCACTGCTTCACCGTGCGTCGCCGTGTCGTGCCTCGCCGCTGATTAGCCGCACCTAAGCCACCACATCGCCATGCTTCGCCCATCTCTCGCTGTCCGGTTCTATTCGTCATCATCGTTGCTTCGTCATCCAGCGGCTTCCTCTATTCAGGTATCTGTTTTTTTTCTTCTCCCTGTTTTTCTTTCGCCATGCCTGATCAGCCCTCATCCTCACAACGTGTTGCCTGTCGGAAGAACGCTGCAAACAGCAGTCATTCAACGGGACAACTGTCTGAGTCCCGATCCATGCCTCCGCTTGAGCGTGTCCCCATGGATTATTCCCGGTGGCACGCGACTCGCCTCCGCACCCTCTGCTCCACCAACCCCTACCTGTCCCCACGTCCCACAGGTAGCGACTCTTGCAGTGTCCTAACCTTCTACACGAACCTTCACCTTGACCTCTGGACCAGCATCTATTGCTGTCTCCCCATCTTTGTCCACCACTCTCTTTCTTGGCAGAAGATTGCCTCTCGCACAGGCATCGTTTCCCTAGTGGGCTCCTTCGCCTTCGTTGGGATCAGAGATCTCGTCTCTGACTCATCTCTCCACTCGACTGATGAGCCCATCCGCCAGTTCTACGCCATCGTATTTATCTCTCCCCAGCGTGACTCATTGACCTTCATGACAGGCCTCCAGGTCCATACCGCTCTCGCTCTTGTTCGCCCAGCCTCTGGCCACCAGCTTCACACCCTTCCTGATCTAGAGCATAGCGAGGTTGCCATGCTATACTCTGGCCCCTTCCAGCTCCGTCACATCGCTGGCCTATGCCGCGATATTAACCTGGCCCTGCGGATCCTCCGTCTCACCCTGCTCCCGATGACTGGAGACAGGGCCAGGCTCACTTATCTTGCTCTCCATGTCTTGATCTCCATTTTTTCAGAGGAGCTATTCGACGTCACTGATCTCCTCATTAGTCAGATTCAGCACGTTATTCTTGCCACGCGTCACCATCTGGTGTATGCCACGTACATCATGGCGATGCTCCTTCACATCCGGGCCGTTGACTCTAAGCTCCCTCGGCCCCACCACCCTCTAGTCTTCTACCCTCCGGGCTAGGCAGATCGGCGTTTTGGTGCTCGCGCTGCAGCTACAGCTGGACCCATCTCTCCCGCATCTGACGAAGATGCTGTGGGTGAGTCAGGCGATGAGGCTTCAGGACAAGTAGTAGATCCAGCACTGAGGGGAGATAGGAGCACCGAATCATCCTCCCTTTCTCAGCTCCAGCAGGTGATCCAGACGCAGCAGCAGATTCTACGCACCCATGAGGAGCATCACCAAATCCTGCTTCGTCTGCTTGCCCAGCAGGAGCAGATTCTGGATTGCCTGCCCTCGTCAGGCGCGTCCGTCCCTCGCAAGAGGGCTCGCCCAGCTCCCTCCTCACCGGGATCAACTTCAGGCCCTGCTGCTCTAGCCTTTGTTGCCCTGGCTTCTCCAGCCGTCAACCCGACTAGATCTCCAGCAGGCTTCGGGGATACAGCAGTCCTCGGCTTCTCTCCTGATGATGAGCCTTAGGCTTTCTGTGTTGACTCCCGCCTTTTTGTGCTTGATGCCAAATGGGGAGAATTTTGTATGACTTTATGTTTCGGATGGAATATGTTTGTATGTCCTTTCATGATTGGCTTTTATTGGTATATGATGAGTTGTTATAAATGTTTGACCATTTTTTATGTATATGATGATTTGGTCTTTGTTATTATATGATGTTGATTTTATGATCTAGACCTATCATTGTGATGATACATATTATTTGAGATCTCATGCATACACTCAGGGGGAGTTATTCATTTTTTATTACCAAACACTTGTTGTCATCAATCATCAAAAAGGGGGAGATTGTTGCATCTAGGCCTTTATGCCTAACCTGATTTTGATGATTAATGAAAATAAGCATTTCAGACTAATTGTGTTTTTGAGCTATTTGATACAGAGCTGTGTTGGGGAGACATGCAAGATGATCAAGATGAACCCAACTTGAAAAAGAGATAAAGCACAAGTCGCAAAGTACAAAGACGAGACGCAAATCGCAAGATTGAAGTTGCAAAGGATCTAAGGTAAAATCTGTTTTTATTTTTACCGATCACGGTGTTCTGGAGTTTGATCGGTTTTGAAATTTATATTTTCAACCGTACTATAAAGTGGGGTTGCAAGTCCTCTCTATATTTTCAGCATAAACCGAGAAACTGTTAGGTCACTGCATTTCATTGTTTTCAGTTGGATTTGATTTGGTTTTTTAGATGATTTTTTGACAGCATACGTGTTTTTGCATTTTCTAGAAAGATCTAGGAAGATCTGGGTTTTTCTTCTATTGACAAAAATATAGCCCTTTAAATTATCTTCAAAAGAGCTATAAAGCACTTCAATCGGACCCCTTTGGATCAAAAGATATGGCTATTTTTATCCACGCTGACTATCAGCGTGCTATGCTGACTATCAGCATGAAATTTCAGTTTTGTTTACTGACATTTGTCATGAGTGCGTGTTTTTTGAGCCAAACTTTCCTTGCCTATGCTGACTATCAGCATGTGTTGCTGACTGTCAGCATGAGTTTCGACCTCGAGCTGTTTGTTTTGAGAGTTTGTTTTACCTGGTCGTTTTTGTGGTCTATGCTGACTGTCAGCATGAGCGACTTCTTTCCATATACGACCACAAACGGCTAGCAAAGTTTTATCTATGATTTTTGTCGAGCTGTGGTTGTGGATGTTGACTATCAGTATGTGCTGTTTTATTTCCATACACGACCTCAAACGGCTAGTTGAGTTTTCTCTGAGATTTACTTCTTACTGGTTGTGACCTATGCTGACTGTTAGCATGCTATGCTGACTGTCAACATGCTCTATCACTTTTCCAGCTCGTGCACGACGGCTCTTTTGTTTTCTTGGGCTATAAATAGAGGCTTTGAGAAGTTGTTTCATACACCAAGCAGTCTCATATTCATATATACACTTGAGCTTTACTTCTTAACACAAAATCTTGATATTTTAATCAAGTTGTTAGTTTTTGCGATCCACCGAGTTTTCTGTTCACATCATTTTTACATATCTAGAGTTTTTCAGTGATTGTTGGAGGTCTAGGAGAGACCTTGCAACTTATTACTCTTGGTGAACGCCCTGACCTAGACGGTTTGGTGGTGTGGCCAAAAATCTTTTGTTCGGAGATTTTTGAAGAGGCTCGGCGTTATTGTAAAAGGAATCGGTGCTCGCCTTTCCGGAGTGGACAAGGAGCAATCACTAGTGAGAAATATCCTTCGAGGAGTAGGGAGACCGGGCGAATCTCCGAGACCTCGGGAAAAATCCTTGTGTTTGTTTTTTTCTCTCTTCCTTTTAATTGTGCTATATTGTTTCTGTTCTTCTTCTTTGCAAAAGTTTTTTTTCATTGAAAAGTTTTAAAGCTTCCTATTTACACCGCCTTTAGTCGGCATCCTTGATCCTACAGAACTATCATCACAAACAGAGGGAGACAGAGTGTAATAGAACAAAACAGCAGCTCAGCAATGGTCGAGTGGGGTTTTACTTATACTAGACCAATTTCTAACAGTAATACATAAAATTACTGTTAGAATATGTGAGTGTAACTTCGTACATACCTCTTCTATCGTTAAGTACACATATATACCGTTAAAATAGGTACAGGTACATGGCCAAAACAAAAGCAAGCTGGTTCATGCATTAGACAGCAATCTAAGAACACACATGCACACTAGTTCACAAATTGAAGTGCATGCCTGAGCACATATGCAATTCCAAGTGTTTCTTCTAATGGTAATTATGTGGATGTACCGTTAGAAATGGTACAAGTACATGGCTTAAACAAAAGCAAACTGATTCATGCATGGCACAGTAATTTAAGTACACACATAAACACGAGTTCACACATTCAAGTGCATGCCTGAAGCACATATGCAAATACAAGTGTTTCTTCTAACGGTAAATATGTGGATTTACTGCTAGAACAGGTCAAGTACATGGCTGAAACAAAAGCAAGCTTACTCATGTATGACCCAACAATTTAAGTACAAACATACACACCAGTTCACACATTCAAGTGCATGCATGAAGTACATATGCAAATACATGTGTTTCTTCTAACGGTAAATATGCGGATTTACCGTTAGAATAGGTTAGGTACATGACTGAAACAAAAGCAAGCTGATTCATGCATGACACAGCAATTTAATTACTAACATATACACCAGTTTGCACATTTAAGGGCATGCCTGAAGCATATATGCAAATACATGTGTTTCTTCTGATGATAAATATGTGGATTTAGTATTACAACATGTGAGGTACATGGCTGAAACAAAAATAAGCTGATTCATGCATGACACAGCAATTTAATTACAAACATACACACCAGTTCACACATTCAAGTGCATGCCTGAAGCACATATGCAAATACATGTGTTTCTTCTAATAGTAAATATGTGGATTTGTCGTTAGAAAAGGTACAAGTACATGGCTGAAACAAAAGCAAACTGGTTCATGCATGACACAGCAATTTAAGCTCACACATGTACAACAGTTCACAATTACACACCTACCCACCAATGCAATTAAATACACAAATACACCCATGTACACATGCAAGTTCATGTCCTAAATAGCAATACAAATACACAAATATGCAACAATATACAAATACAACAGTTCACACATTCAATGTATATTAGAAAAGTCACATCTGAAACAATAGATCATGAGGGGAATCCA
The DNA here is from genome assembly GCA_019359835.1 of Pharus latifolius. Lineage (NCBI taxonomy): Eukaryota > Viridiplantae > Streptophyta > Magnoliopsida > Poales > Poaceae > Pharus > Pharus latifolius. The sequence continues at coordinate 30,101,890 of CM033325.1, read as the reverse complement.
GTGGCCCATACATTTTACATAAAAGAGAATCTTTGCAAGTTGCGACAATGTAACTACTGACTACAAGTTAGACCTGATACATCACAAATCCATTCATCTGAAACAACCAATGTATGAACCACATTTCACTTAACTATAGGAGTTCAGTTCAAAGACGCCCGAGGAGCTGGAACTGGCGTGGAGTTACATTTGTATCGGTAATTGAGTTGAGTTGAGTTGAGTTGAGTGCGAGCCCAAGGAAATCACTGATATAAATGTAAGATGCTTTCTATAGGTCATGATTTGAGAAACACGCTGGGCTTGAGGATCTTCTCGACCGAGCCAACTAAGATCTCGCCCTTCACGTCCTTCCAGCTCTCGACGGTGATCTTCACCGTTTCTTTCGCCAACAAGCCAACATAGGCAGCATACTACGACAAAAAACCGTGAAATACGTTGCCCCTCATGAGCATCGTCCAAGGACATGCAAAGATCATAAATAGGCATTCTAGAGCAAATTAAGATTGTTTACTGCTTCCTAAATGGCTCCCTATCTGAGAAGGACTACCAACTGAAGGTTAGGTTGTGCTTTGTCATAGTAACATCAACTTGCATCTGAGAGATCAAGATATTACATTTCTCCTCTATTTCATCAGAAGAAATTACCTTCCCAATATACATTAATTATTTAATGAACTTTTTACAAATATCTTGATCACTGAGCAACCTAGTTGGCATTTGACTATGTTATTGGCATTGAGCAACCTACTGAGAGATCAAAATATTTGTGTATCTCATGATATTTGTAAATATCTTGATCAATGATCTTTCAATTTGAATTTCAATTTCAATTTCATGATCTTTTAATTTCATGAGATATTTGTGTATCTCATGATACTTGTAAACTGCATATTTCAATTTCAATTTCTATTTCTATTACAAATATCTTTCAATTTCAATTTAAATTTCATGATCTTTCAATTTCATTTTCAATTTCATGTTCGTTCAATTTCAATTTCAAATATTTCATTATCTTTCAACTTCAATTTCATGATAAAAATATTACACTAGCCACTATATCTCATGATCTTTCAATTTCAGTTGTTTGTAAGTGCAAGTTGGCCTTGAGTAACCTACTGAGAGATCAAGATATTACATTTCTACTCTTATTGGCATTTGACGATGTTAGCTAGTGTTTGTCTTACAAATATCCTGATCGGTTTCTTCATTTGAATTTCAAATAATTGAACATTATCTATCCCACAATGATATTATTTAGTTGTTTTAGTAAAATTAAAACAAGAACAAGAAACCGTGCATAATCATATTGAAAAGAAGACAGTTCAATTAAAATGAAGGATAAAAAAATTGCAGGATAATTGCCATCATAAGTTTAGAATAATCTAACAATATTGCCCAAATTTTATTTGCCTTGCTTGCCATGCTGAAATCTAGTCAAAAGTGTTGAGGCTACGATCCATCTTGGACTTGATTCACCTGAGAAACAAGTGGCCATCGATGGAGGTGCGGGGGTGCGGCGGTCGTCGGTGGAGGTGCAGCGGCCGTCCAAGGAGGTTACGGGTTAGGGCTAGTCTTGCCCGAGGAACTATTCGAATGGAAGAGACATACCCGGGTATTTGTAGAAGTTAAACAGTTCTAACGATACATAGCAAACTACCGTTAGTAATTTGGGATCTCTTCTAACAGTAGAATATACAATACCGCTAGAATAAAACTATTTGTAGAAGTCGAACGGTTCTAATGGTACCCAACAAACTACTGTCAATAGTTCTGAATCTCTTCTAACAGTAAATATGTTCAACACCGCTACAGTAAATCATTATGATTTTTCTAATGGTAAGAAAAATACTACCGTTAGTAATTGTGCTCCTCTTCTAACAGTATATATACATTTTTTACCGTTAGAATAAAACTATTTGTAGAAGTCGAATGGTTCTAACGGTACCCAACAAACTACCGTCAGTACTTCTGCATCTCTTCTAACGGTAAATATGTTCAACACCGCTAGAGTAAATCATTCTGCTTTTTATAACGGTACGCAAAATACTACCGTTAGTAATTGTGTTCCTCATCTAACGGTATATATATTATTTACCGTTAGAAAAACCCGCATAGCTTTTTCTAACGTTAAATTTTGTAGAAACTGATAGTAAAAATACCTCTCATATGCCTTTTGCGACTGCGAAGCACCTTTTATAACGGTTTTCTCCTAAATCGCTAATAACCGTTAGAAAATAGGGGTTACTAGACTACATTTCTGTATTAGAGATCCCTTGATCTATGATCTATTGCAAGTTTCTTGGGATTTCAAGTAAAATTTTTGGAAGTGCGCTAGAGTAGCGAGTCCGTTCTCCAACAGTTAACAAGCTTCCGAGCTGTCGGCATGTGCAATCTGATTTTGCCATATCATGGATTGTTGTTGCTGTATCATGATTATGATGGCTGCTCGGTTAAGTATGACCCAGACTCCCTACTTGCTTGATCAACAGCAGAATCAGAGATGTTTCTTTATTTGTTGCATTAACACAAGGAGATGATAATTTAAATAAGCTAAGATAGGTTCATTGATAATTATGCGAAAGTTTCATAAACAACCACTGTTTCAGATATTACATCAGTAACTAAAAACATCCTTTTGACACTGGCATATTGGTTTACACCAATTGAGAATGAACAGACCAACAAAATTACAAGGACAGCAGGGCTGTAGAAGCAGGTGAAATAGATACTTTCTAGCTGATCCTGCTAGCTTCCTAGAGTCAGTGCCAGAAATTAGAACTGACAGTCGGGGTTGAACACAGTCTCGATGCACACAAAATTTAAGATCGGGAAAATACTCATTGTTAACATGTTTGGGACATTCATATGATGGTCCAGGTGTTTTGATAATTTTGAGAGGAAAATACATTCTGTTGGAGAAATGTTTAGGTTGTCATTCGGACTTTTCTCGTCAATTGAGAGTTTGTAGACTTTCAAATTTAAGTCTAGTTTCAAAATTTATTCTAGAAACTTTCAATCTAGACATTTCGGTATGGATGGGTGAGAAACAATGTTTAATGAATGTATGCACTTTGTGTTTCTTGATATGGATCCAAAAATAAGTTACTCATTCCGAACCCCTGTATAGTAAAAAAAAAATTATGAAATAAAAATCTAGCAATCCGATCATCTCCAAATACTAAGATAATTATTTAATCTTCAATTTCATTTTTGGTGGAGTTCATTCATTCTTGAGGAACTTTGATATATTTATAATTAGACACTATAGAGACTGAATATAGAGTTATTATAAATTTACTATCAACATCACAAATAATCTAGTACAACATGATCGTACAAAATATATAGAGTTAGATAGTGTCTTTGTTAGAGAGCGAATGGATAGTGGAGTGTTAAAACTAGATTATATACATTCTAGTGAAATAATTTGCAGACTATTTTATAAAAGAATTAAGAGTTAAAGACAGTGTTGGAATAATAAGATAATCATTTAACTTTATCTCGAGGGATATGTAGTTATGTAATAGTTTACAGGGTTTTTTTTTTTGCATGTTTATAATATATGTGAGGGGTGATCCAGTTAGATCCCTCGGCCCTTCTCCCAACAATTACAACAGTTTCAGATGTCCCCCTTTTGTGCATATCATGGCTGGTAAGATTAAAGGCATACACGAAGATAATGCTTGCCCAGGGGACTGTCAGTTCACTAATTTCTGCGAAGTTTGAATTTCATTTTGACCTGAGTTATCTTGTTCCATTCCATGCAGAAACCTCTTTTCTCTATGTGCTGCATTATGGAGTTTTTGTTTTTCCAATCATCATAGTTTGGCTTTACGTTTAAGTGATGGAACCAGCATAGTTGGGCACCAAAGAGGTATGGTCCTCGGTAGTACTTACTCCTCTTCGGAGCAGCGGCTATGTAACGCCACTTTATGGAGATTTTCTGCTTTAACAATCATGTCAAGCTGATTTTGGACATTGCGTACCTTTTGCACCAACTTGGGGGTTCCATCTCCATGTGCGCTTGCTGCTCCACTTTTCGAGCTCCATCTTCCCAATAAGCTCACTTATGTCAACTCTTTACTCGACTACTTGAGTAGCTTTCAGTAGTTACATCTCGATTTGCGCCATTTCACTTGTTTATCGCCAAATGTTTGTGCAGGGCATCATCTTGTACCTGTTCTGTCAAGTTTATTACAGCCCTTGCTTCAAGCTTCTCATAGCGATGATAGTAACGAAACTGAGCCATCTCAATCTGAAGGTGCGATGTCATAATTTTTTCCTCCAATAAATGGTGAGCTAAAGCATTGCCAGCTGGAAACAAATCTAAATGCATCTCCTCTGATTATCTGATTAGTCTGGTCGTATGTAGCAAACGAAAGCGACTTCAATCGCTTGCAGCTCGCTGTGCCACGCCATTTCTGTACAGAAAGCAGTTCATAGAATTCGGTGCGATGTAAGGTGAGCACTTGTTGTGTTTGGTTCTTTCTTGGACTCTTTGTTCACATGCCATTGGCATTGCTTAAGGGATTTGTCATTTCTTGTCTTTAAATTAAATTATATGATGCATTTTTAATGGATGCTAGCGAAGAAGGTGTTGGGTCAATCCACTCAAACTTTTTTTTTACAAGAATACCCTATTACATATAAGAATTTATAGAAATATCCAACAAATCATATGACTTATAAAAGAATTGATTCTACTAAAATATGCAATTCTATTTTTAACTCCACAAGTAAAAAATTCTTGATCCACTATCCCCAACTGGCAAAATAGACAACGATTATTGAAGAAATTTAACATAATAATACTTTTGATTCCAATAAAGCATAGTTAAGAAAAATAGAAAGTCATTGACTTTTGATGTGTTAATAATTAGAGCTAATTACCATGCTAATGAATGGAAATCATGGTACTAGAAGCATATACGCTATTATTGTGCTAGACTTGATTACTAATGAATATTATTATGGTGTTGTAAACCACTAAACATGAATCATGATGCATTTGCTAGTTATAAGCTGGATTTATTGGGCCTATTTTGCACTATTAAGTTCTTTTTGAGGTGACCCAAACTACAAAAATTGAGGATTAATTATGAGAAAAACACTGTCTCTTAACAAATATACAGAATTATAGGGGGGTTTAGACCCTTTTCAGTCCACTCGGAGCATAGGAATCATTCAGTAAAGATTTAGATGACTAAGATTGAAGTGAGAGAGAAATCCAATTATTCTGTGAAAAATTCTAAACACAAAATCTTGCATATCTTTATTCAAATAGCTAATTTTATGGTAAATGGGTCTTACAAAATATATATTTCATGTTTTTTGACTAGAAAAATTCATATCCTTAGTCGAGTGAGCAATCTCATCCTGTCCAGGCTCTGGCTTTTATACTGTTACTGCCACCCTCCAATGATTGAGATACTTTAGTTTACACGTTTATGTGCACAGGAAAGACTTCTAGTACCGTTTGGTCCCTAGCAAGTAGCCATGCATGCCTGGTACATTGTTTGTGACTTGTGAGCATGTCATTTGGCCCACATGTTGCTGGTTGCTGCTGCTTTGCCTACCGATTGGGTGTGCTGTTGAGACTTCCTTATTGTAGGAGCATGTAGGTCCCAACTCTTTCCGACTTCCACGGTACTTTTTGTTTCATTTGGGCTCTTCCTACTTTTTTGTTTATATGTAAAACCATGCATAGCATTTATTTGTTGAGTTTTGCTAAGAATCTAGGAATTTTCTTTGACAATCTTGTATGTATTTTTTTCTTACCTATTGATAAAAACTCTCTGTTCTTAGATCTAATAAGAGTTTACTTATTTTTCTTCTTAGTTTCATTGGTGGTAGCTGACCGATGGCAGACGACGTTGGGGCAGTGAGACAATGGTGGCATTGCAGGTGCGGGTGTAGTGATCGGTGTCGGCATCTGACAAGATAGACAAGAGATGATGGATGGAGGTGTGGGAGATAAGTGTAGCAAGACAATAATAATGATGGAGGACAATGTGGTGGAGGCACGATGCTCCGTCACTACCCTCAATGGCAGTGGCCATAATGGGAGGGGCAACGTGTGACACTTGTGTGGATATAAATAGCCGTCCGGGGTGGCATTCACGAGGTGAGGAATGGGAGGAGGGGGAGGAAAAGGATGGAGATGTAATAAGATTTTCAAATGAATGATGCAATTTTTTTTATTTTGCAAAATAATATTTATATGCACTATACTCATATCTTTGTTCATTTAGTGGGTTCAATTCCATTAACTTGTGTTTGGTTCATATAATCTTTTAAAAATTATCAGTTTCCTTCTGTAATCCTACAAAATTACTTAGATTGGAAAATACACGTGGTAATCTAATTAGTAATCCAAGATTACCATTGTAATCAGATTACAACAAATTACCATAATTTGATTACCACATTTAGAGGTGAGTAACCAGATTACAGAGGTTCAATAATTTTGAGTCATGTATTTACACGATACATTTAGAAATTTGCAATCAACAATTTCAAATTATACTTTTCAAAACTATACATAAAAATCTTAAAATTCAAATTTTCAAACATAGAAGTTTTCTAACTCTGGTATTTAACATTTTGAATTTCATAATTTCAAATTTCAAACGTGGTATTTTCAAAAATTAATTTATAAATATTTAAATTAGGATTTCATACTTTACAAATTTGTATTTTCAAATTTTAAATTTATGATTTTATGATTTGAATTTTTAAGTTTCGAGATGCAATCATGAAATTTTGAATGTTTCAAATTTCAAATCTAACAAAATTCCAAGTATCGTGCTTTGACAATTTAAATTGAAACTCAAATTTCAAATTTCAATTTTCAGATTAGAAAATTCGAATTATATTGAAACTTCAAATTTGAAATTTGGAATTTTATAGCTTTAAAATTTTTATATCAAAATTTAAAACCATTTTGCATCTTAATTTTTAATCCTTTATTAGTTAAATTAATAATTAATATTTTTGTCGATGATCAAAAAGTATGATCCCTGATCTTATAGCAAATTTGATTTGGGTTGAAAGGACACCATGCAATATCGTAGAGAGAATTTACAGAATGGCTGTGTAAAGAGAGACAAAGAATTTTAATACAGGTTCAAGCCTTGAAAAAATGAGTAATAGCCCTACGTCATGTTTTTGCTTTATTATGTGTATATTGAGTACAAGTCATATCTTTTTATTATTGTCTCCTTTGTCCCCTAGATCTAAAATGATATATAGATCTTAAAAATACATCAATTATCTAGTACCGTTGATAATGCTAGTTATCATCGGTTAATTCTCTACGAAGAGATGTGTATCAAGGTAGTTACCAGAGAACCACCTCAATAGTTAACGGCATGGAGCAGTTACTAAGCACATGTACTTTCGACCTAGAGGTCGCAACAACACACTTTTTCGACCAATAATCATTGCATTAGGATGAGGTACACCATACGACCAAAAGGATATTGGTTATAATCGGCCCAGCCTAAAAGAAGGTTGGTGAAGGGTGGAGTTAATGGGAGTGGGTCCCACCACTCTAAGCTTTCAATCAAGGATGCAGTACATATCCTCGTCAGCTAGGCCCCGAAACTCAAGTGAACAGTTCGAGAAACTTTTGTTGACTTGAGATTATTTAAGAAAACACACCATATCTTGGGCAAAAAAGGTGTAAAATCTCCTCGAAAGTCTCGAGACGAAGGAAATCTTACACGACACGATTCGACCCAAGGATTGAAATGGTGTTGCGGAGACAGTACGTCAATCATTTCAAAGTGTCTCATTGGCTTCAAGCGCCTCTTAGGGTTTCTTAAAAAGAGAGGATTTGTGAAGTTTTCACATCTCAATTTTTTCAATCTCACCCAAGAAAGTTTTTGCTTCTTCTCCTCCAATTGCCATGGCCGGATGGAAAGCTTCCACTATAACAACATGTATTTGAAAGACTTGGAGAAGGAAGGACATTTGGATGGTTTCATTAGTAGGCGTACTCCTGCAAGAGATGAAGTCATCTCGAGGCCGCAGACCGGAGAGATAGTTCACTTTGTAAACCATCTGACGTGTAGGCTACACTTTTTGGTCAATAATTTTTTGACCTCGATTCTCAAGTATTATGACATCGAATTAGTGAATCTGACTCCCAATTCATTTGTCATTCTAAGTGTATTCGTACACTTCACTACTACAGAATACATTATCACAGTTGGTTGAAAATAGTCATCACAGATCGTTTTGAACCGTCAGTGATATTCGAGTAATATCACTGATGGTTCTGAACCGTCTGTAATTTTTCCTGTCACAGACGGTTTTGACCTCAAAATCGTCTATGATACTCATACTACCACAGACGGTTATAATCTCAAAACCGTCTATGATACTCATACTATCCCAGACGATTTTTAGCTTAAACTGTCTGTGATTGTATGATTATCACAGACGGTTTTGAGGTCAAAACCATCTGAGATTGTCTCCTTATCACATACGGTTATAAGCTAAAAACCATCTAGAATAGGTATCACTGACGGTTTTGTGGTCAAAACTGTCTGTAATAGTCTCCTTATCACATACATAGATCAATTTATCACAAACGATTTTCAGCTCAGAACTGTCTGTGCATATTAATTTTTTTTAAAGACTTTTCTTTGTTTTGTGGCTAGCCTCAGGAATCATGCTAGCCATGCTCTCTGTACAATAGCATTTCATATATACAACTCAGCAGTTCATTTCATACATACACAAAACTCAGCTTTTAAGACATATAAAATCTCGGCATTTCAGACACATACACAATCTCAGCATTTCGGACACATACACAATCTTGGCATTCGAACACATACATAGAAACAATAAATCGATCAAATTGTAAGTTTCTTGCAACATTTTAGAAATATGTACAATTGAGCTTGAACAAATAAATGTAATCGACAATTAAAGTCAGTATGTTAGATATGTATTACTGTTCTAGTCTCAGTTAGTAAGACTGCACTAATACGAACCGAGCGAGTCCCTAAACTGCCCCTTAGGTGATATGACATCCTCCATGAAAAACAAAGTGAGCATCCCTCGGACTAAACCAATCTGCCCAAGGTCAAAACTTTCCAAAGGGAAGTCGACCCCCTGCAGCAAGAGCTGCCACAGAAAAAATTAGCTCAATGCAGCTATAAATTTTGCCAAATCGATACAAAGGGCGGTAGTTGTATACCTCGGGAAAATTCGGCCGGTGAGAGGTGATGAGGTCGTACATGTGGTACATCTCGTAGAACCCACATGTATTGTGGTCCGGCTGCTGATGGCACTGCGAATGTACAAACATAGAGTTAGTTGGGGAGACGTTATAAAGTAAAACAGATGCCGGTTGAAATTTGTACCAGAAATTGTATCCACTGAAACTTATCAGGTCGCCGCTTGTGCTGTTGCCCTCCCTCAGCAAACTAGTTCGTGAAAGCCGTGCAAATAGTCCAAATTGTCAATTTGAGGACTGTAAATCAAGATGCAACACGGGTCCACATGAATATCATAAAACATGTGAACTTTTTGATTACATCTCGTGCACCACCATACTCGTACCCTTTCCTCTGCAATGAATCAAGGTAGAACACCATGTTCCATTTCAGAATAAGCACCAGCAAAATCCAGTGGTATCTACATGTTACGTGTAAAGAATTTATAATTTAATCTAAGTCTGGGGTGTGCATATGGAGACACTAATCTACGGGTAAAGTACTGATGAAAGAACTCACATCTGGTTGTAAGGTACAAGTATGTACTCCTTGTTGACCTGAGCAAGCAACACTCTTTTGATGTAGTCGACAACAAAGACCGCGTCGCTCTTAAACATCACCTCGGCGACCAGCACGGGGTCCAAGAAACCGACAGGTTCCCATTTAGTTTTGGCATATCTGGTCATGCAGCTGCACAGAACTAACCAATTAATAAATTACATATATCGATATATGCACAAACAGGCGGAGGATAGTAGATACTTACAACACCCAAGACCGTAGGATGGACATGTCTAGCGTGTCTTTGTTGAATAAATTGTGCAAGTCTCCAAAGGTCACCGGATAGGTCCCGATGTCCTGGTGGAACTCTGCCACGGTGTGCTTGACCATGAAGTGTGTCGGACGCTGCATCCTAGTTTTGTTTGTCTTCTGCATGTACCATCCATGCAGGCTTTGGCATGCGAGACCCATGCTCCGAATTGCGGTATCGGGTGCCATGGGCATCCCCAGAACGAACAGCATGGGAGATGGCATGCTCTTCTCACTCTCCTTCCTTGTGCTCTTCTTTGCTTTTCTTCTTGATGCCTTGCCTCCTAGTCGGCGTCAGCTTCATCGTCGGACCCGTCGGCTGGCTTGTTGGAGGAGGGGTCGGCTGGCTAGTAGGATGAGTATCGGTGTCCGTTGGGTTAAGAACCTATGTATAGTAATGGTCACTAACTCTGAGGGCTATTATTACAGTATGAAATTATGAAATCGGTGGGGGAATTACCACATCCAGGACGATCTCCTTCTTGGGCCATTGCATGAACGTGTGCACCGCAGCCCTGAGAGTGGTAATCTCGTCATTTGTTGGCTTGTCCAATGGAAATCCCTTGCAATGCTCGAAGACAATGTCCACTTGGACTCGTGCAAAACCCTCAGATAGAGGGACACCGTGGATTGTCACCCCCGCCGTGCAAGGTTGCGCCATCCCACGAGCAGCCTCAATTGGGAAGAGACCGGCTGTGCACCATAAGCTTGCATGAGACGGGTTACTACAAACAGTGAACATTAAGATGACATCAGGGTACGCATTGAATTTCACTTTCGAATTAATTAACAAACAAAAGTGGTCATTACCTGCAGAAATTCCGCTGGATACTATCGACGGGGCTCTGAATGCGAAGACTCCGGAAGCGAAGCCCCCGGCGCGGATGTGCATCTTCTACGGTGGCCAAGAACAGGGCTCTGTAAGTCCGCTGTTGTAGGGGGGATGCCATGGGACTGTCTTCGCTCATGATACATTGCCCACATCTCCGCCAACTCATGCTTGAGTTCTGTGTTCCACTGATAAAACTTCGATCAGATCTCCTCCTTGATCCGTTCGTCGAGGGATTTGTAGGATCTCTTTCTCCTCTTAGCCACCTCCTCATCATTCGCAAAACCTGCCCTCCAAGGCACAGTGGCTCCTAGGCCACGCACGTAGCCCGGATGCTCCTTATTTCCCAACGCCGTCGTTAGGATATCGCTCTCCTTGCTAGGGTTGAAAGATCCGGAGGACGCCTGAGCACTCAGCGCCGCCTATAATAGCAAAACTTAGCAATACAACCCATTGTTTGCATGTTACGAGGATAGTAAGTTAGAGATCTTACGAGTCGGTCGATCACTTCCCTGTCCGAAGGGTTATTCACCGAGACGCTTCTGGAGTAGGTCATCTTCGATCTTGCTCAGCACCAATTGCGGCCCACACGTCCGTTATACCCGCATAAGGAGCAGAGGCCGAACACGGGGAAGCCTCGTCATCCTGCTTCCTCAACAGTGCCTTCTTCCCCAAATACCCACCGGTGCCTAGTCTATGTGGGTGCATATTCTTGGCCTGGTTAGCCTTGCCCTTCTCACTGAGCACCTGGAACTCGAGCGTGCCCTTCATCTCCACGAACTGCTGCCAGCCATCGGGAGTCACAAAAGGGTAGTTATTGAAGGGGGTCTTTGACTCCTTCATATAGTGGTTGACAAGATGGCTCTTGAAGGTCCTCTATGCCTTATTTATTGCCATGAGTGCAGTCCGACGAACGGTGAGCTGGCGATCCTCGGGAATGTGAAATGCCACCTGCACTTCTTTCTACAACTCGTCATTGCATTTCATGCCACTCGGAGGTGGTGATGGGCACCCGCTCCCTTGCCACTTTGCCGCATAGTGAGCAGTACTGACAGACTAGTTTATCCGGAGCTTCTGGCACCCTGTTGTTGTCAAACTGTTTGTGCTGCTTTTCCCTCCTGTCGAGATTCGCACATGTCGTCTGGCCTCGGCTCTTCTCTTCTGCGACTGGGCCACGGTGGATGGGGCGATGTCCGGCCCAGATGTCTCATCACCAAAGAGGTCGCTCTAACTCTCCGACCAATTCATTTCGTCACCGGACATATCAGTTGCTAACATAAGTGAAAGAGAGAAGATTGAATTCCAATAAGTAACGTGGACGTCGAGCAGAACTTCATCTCTCGTGTCCATCATTTAGAAAGTTTATCAGGTAACCTATAGTGGTCTAACCGATAACCAATGCAGATATTATGATCTAACGCCTCTATTTGTAAAAGGAGAACGCAAATTTCTCTTATTTGTAATAGAAGCACCATATCTACTATTCAAATACTACAATATGATTAAGCTTGCAGAATTCAAAGCATCAAAAACACCATAATAGCAGAAAAATTGTGAATGATCAACACCCAAATCTTCTTTCTATATTAGAGTTGGTGTGCGTGTGTATAATCCAAAATTAGAGTTTTTTACAAAAGAAATAATACAAAATGAAATGAGAGGTGGAGAACCTCTCACATAGATGAAGTGCGTGCATTTCTTTCTATATTAATATGGTGATCTTGACTTTTCTGGGGAATTAGCAATGAAGTAACTCTAGGGATCAATATGGGAATTCTACAACAACCTAGAATATCATTCAATGGGAAAAGGCTATATATAACTCAAGCCCTTATAATTAAGTATTTAACTAGTAATTCTCGTATGATTATATTAATGTTATGTGGACATTGTGCAAGCCATGTCAATTGTGGTTTCTTCTAGTGGCATGTTATTATGTGCAGTTGGTTAAAACATTTAATTTAAAAAATGTACAAATATAATTTTAGTTGTTTTTTTTTCTTTCACATATGAGTTAGTTCAATCAATCAAGCAACTCTGTCCCCAGATCTCACAAAAGCTTGGGATTCTCAGCACATCTCTAGGCAAACTTTGGTGCTGACCCTTTTTATATAAGATCTAGTTGATAATTGTTGGATTGTGATCCCGATTACAAATATATTTGTCGTGGTATTACGGATACCCCAGCAGGTTCGGACGTTCGCAACACGAGTACAGCGGGGCGAGCAGACCGAGTTACTGGTCTCCTCCTGCCGGGCAACACAGAAAGTGACACAGGGGTTTATACAGGTTCGGGTCCCAGTGGGGGCCCTAGTCCTGTTGGCTCTCTCCGGACGCGAGTCCGCTGGGGAGGTGAGCTTTTGGGGAGAGGTCTCCGAGAGAACCGAATATTGAGTTAATATAAATGAATTGGAATCCCTGAAAAAGGGTACAAGAGGGGTATTTATAGCCCCTAAGAAGTACAAAAGACTAAAAAGCCCTCGCTGCAACCGTCGGATGGAAGGGCGAAGACGTCCTTTGGCCTGACGGACGGCCTGGATGTTCGACACGTGGCGCCACGGGCTTCCTAGAGGCCCCACGGTCAGCAACAGCTCTCCATGAGCCCGGAGGCTCTCTGGACCTCACCGGGTCTCACCGGGGTCCCGGAGACCCTCCGGATCTCACCGGGGGCCCGGTGACTCTCCGGGTCTCACCGGGTTTCACCGGGGACTCCTTGGGACTTCATGGGACCGCTGGGGATTCCCCCAACAGCAGCCCCCCAGGCCCTCGGGGGCTCTTGGTGCCTCCGATGGGTATGTGAATCTCCAAACTGTGACGCTTCGTATTCCATGAAGTCCTTTACGCTCCCAACGGCGCTTCGGCTTCCTAACCGTTCCTCCGCGGGACGCGTCTATCTGTGAACCGACGCATCGTTCCGATGCGCCCAAGCCTGCGTCGGCTCGTTTTGCGCGTGACGGTTCAGCTCCGCGGCTCTGATGGCTTTGTGGACACGTGTCGGGCATCCGGGCCCCCTCCATCACCTATAAATAGGGGGGAGGGGCCCTCAATTTGAGCATGGCCACAAGCCCTCGAAATCCTACAAATTCCAGTTGTCTCCCGGTGATTTCGGGTGGTTTCCGGTGACCTCGTCCGGAAGCGCCCGGTAGTTTCCGGTAGTTTCCGGTGACTTTGTCCGGAAACGACCGGTAGTCTCCGGTGACTGTTGTCCGAAAGCGCCCGGTGGTTCCCGGTAGTTTCCGATAGTTTCCGGCGGTTCCTTCAAAAGTTCATCCCTGATGGCGCCGAAGAGTCGCGCCAAGGTCTCCGAGCTGCCTGCGGAGGAGGTGACCTCTGATTTCCTCGGGGCCACCGAGTTCTCCTCGGGGGCCCTTGAGGCCTTCTTGGAGCGCGGCTACTTCCAGGCGGGAGACATCAGGATCCCCGGCCCGACGGGGAGGTGGTGGCTTTCGAGGCCTTCGTGGAGGCCGGCCTTCGGCTTCCAGTGCACCCGTTGCTACGCGACTTCCTGCAGGTATATGGCCTCGCGCTCAACCACCTCACCCCGAACACCCTTGTTCGGATGGGTTTGTTCATATGGTTGTGCGAGACGACCGCCGTGACGCCCACCATGCGGCTCCTACGGTACTTCTACGAGCCGGTGGCGAGGGGCCCGGTGGTGAGGAGGGGCGGCCCTAGGTCGGCCTTCGGCTCCATCATGATCCAGCTGACTCCGGGCCGCGTCGACGAGTACCTGGTGCTGGCCTCCCGGGACCACTGGGGGGACTGGCTCCAGCATTGGTTCTACCTCCGGGTAGGAGACCCGGGGGTGACCTACTCTCGGGAGCCATCGACGTACTCGCGATCTAGTGGCCCAGTGGCTCCCGAGTGGACTGTGGCGGAGATGAGTCTCCTCTCCGCGATGGCGGAGGCTCGATCCCGGTGGTCCATGCGGGATCTCGCGGAGGAGATGGCCCTCCTCCGAGTGGTGCCGTTCCACACCCGTCGAGGGAGGGGAATGTCGCCGGCGCATAGACCACCCCGGATGGCGGTGGCGGACCGTAAGTATTCGGACTCTTTCTCCCCGCCGGGGGATTCTTCCTAACATTTGCTTCATTTTTGCTCTTGCAGTTAGGTCCTATGGTCGGGCCAAGGAGGTCGCGGCGACCCTCGTTGGCCGATACTACGAGGACGAGCATGAGAGGGTGCTGCGCGTCATCGGGGAGGGCCCTCCCCGAAACGTTGTCGTGGAGGCGTTCGGGTTGAGGCTCCCAGCCCGGGCCCCTCTGCCAACCCCTGCTTCACGCAAACGGGGGAAGGAGGTCGCCGGCGGACCCTCGAAGCGGTCTCGTCCGTCTGGCAGCCCCGGGGGGTCCCGAGCCCGGAGTCCCGCGAGGCCCCGGTCTTCTCCTCCTCCTCCCGCGAAGGACTTTGCGGCGGCGGCTGCCGGGCCATCTGGTGCAGCTCCCGACGCCCCGGGCGGGCCGGATCCCATGGGCGGCGTCCCGGCTGGAGAGGGTCAGGGCTCGGACTCGGAGATGTATGCCCCGAGTCCTTCGCCGCCTCCGGCCCCCACGGGGACCCGGCCGCAGCCCTCGTCTAGTGAGGTCTCCGTCCGGTTTCGGATGCCGGGCGGCCTGCCGATGGCCTCGATTCTGGCCCCGGTAACAGGTTGTCGGTGGTTTGGCCTGCGACGGCGGTGCTCCCTATACCCGGGAGGGGTAAGGGCCTGTTCGTCCGCCCCGGGGTTCCGGCGCCGCCGGATCAGGCTTCCGGCTCCTCTGACAGTGGGACTTCAGAGGGTGCTCTGCCCGGTGGGGAGGCCTCCCGAGGGAGCGACCCGGGGGGCGACGAGGGCGACGTCGACGTGGTCATCGCCTCCGGGCTTCGGGTAGGTTACTTGAGTCTCACGCTCCTTCGTTAGTTGCGTTCTGATTACGGTTTCTATGCAGACGGTCGCCTTAGCTCGGGGCTTCAGGGGCCGGCTCACCATGCGCCTCCGAGCCGCCGAGGACATAGCAGCCTTCGAGCGCGCCGGGAAGGAGAAGGCACGCAGGGACGCGACCTCAGAGCGCTCTGAGAAGGAGCGGGCACTCGGGGAGCTTGCCGCGGTGCAGGCCCGGCTCGCCGCCGCTGAGGACACGTCCTCTCGGCTATGGAGGGAGCTGCAGGTGGAGCGAGAGGCCGCAGCCTCGGGCGTCCAGGCCATGGTCGCGAGGGGTAGGGCGATCCGCACCACCCTCGAGGAGCTCGGGATCGAGCTCGGTTGGGGGGCAAGCCCTGACCCGGCTCCGACGTTGGTCGGGGAGGCCGCGCACTTTCATGGTGAGCAGGTCGCCTTGATCCCGGTCGCTGCGGAGGCGCGGGCGCGAGGCCTCGCCGTCTCGGTGATCGCCTTGGCGGTGGCCCTCGTTGAGCATCGCGGGGAGGGTGCCCGAGTCATCGGGGAGCTTGTCCCCCGGAGCTTCCCCGCCTTCTTCGACCCTCGGCGGGCTGAGCTGGAGCGGTCTGCCGAGGTCCTCTTCGACCGGATCACTGGCGCCATGGAGACGGGCGGGCGGCGCTCGGGTCAGGGCGCGTCGGCCAGCATGGACGTCCCCCCGGGGGGGGACAAGGACGGGCAAGTATGAGCTCCTCCCCCCCCGGTTAGATTAGGCTTCTATTTTTGGGTCTTTTTTGCTCCGGGTGGCTTCCTTAGAAAGAGCCCCGGAAACTTGTAAATATCTTTCAACTGGAATAAAGTAGTTCATTCATTAAATGTGTTCAACTTGTCGGCAGGTATCTTTAGACGTCGCTTTTCCAGGGCTTTCTTGCCCTGAAGACCATCTTTTGGAGAGCAATCGAGGGTCGCCCAGGGGGTCTAGCCCAGGTGGTGCCCGGGCGGCCTAGATTTTACTAAGTCTGGCGGCCGGGGGAGCATCCTTCGGGTCAGTTTCTGAGTCCGTTCATGCCGACTTCGCAAAGGAAGGTTCCTCCAGGGAGCCGGCCCTGCTACATTGGCTCCCAGAGTGGCACTTGGGAAACTTTGACGATTGTCGCGCCGAGTTGTCTCCACCGAGGTCGGGGGCTCTAAAAGTTCCCCCGCTCGGGATACTCCCCCTGGCCGGCTACGAGTGTTGGCCGGAGGATCTTCTTCGGCGGGCTCTTCGGGGTATGAGAAGTTTGTACAAGGATCTTTCTCGGGAGATCTCAGAGGGTCTCCGGAATTATTAGGTGTAGTTGCTTCTCGGGGATCGTTCTTCGAGACATCTTCCCGCGGGAGCGTAACTCCCCAGGCCATACTCGCGCGCCCAGGTCTCACCCGGGGGGCGCTTTCGTCCTACTGGGGGGGTTGTCCCCTAGCGTGACGTTGTATAAATTAAGACGTAGATTTGTTTATTCGTCGTGCCTTTGCTTCAGAAACTTTGAAGCCTTTCGCGTAAAGGTGTTGTTTTTCTGTTCGGGTCCAGGGTTTTCCTCCTCCCCCCCCCACAGCGGGGTGCAGGTTGGCTCCACTCACTGTGGGTAAGGAGTGAAGGGGCCCGGACTGCACCGGGTGCTTAGTTTGCGTAGTCCCTCGTCGGGAGTCCCGGGGGTTGGCGGGGGTGTCCACCGAAAACCTTCACGGTTCCCCGGCGGGAGTCCCGGGGGCTTATGGATGGTGCGCGACCGAGGAGGGACTGTTTTGAGAGAGCAAACTCCGAAAGCCGAGTTCTCCGTCTGCCGCGGAAGGCAAGGTATATTCTCCTAGGAGGGTTCCGTAACCCGGTAGCGGGTGTAGAGTGTTCGAGGGGGCACTAATCTCTCGAAGTGACTCGTTACCGCAGTTTGTGAAAACTGGGTTGCCGCTTACCCCCTCAGTCCACGAGGGGTTACTGTAAGCCGCCCAATGGGAGCTGTGCTCCCGTCGTAGGGACTTTAGGCTGTGGTAGCCCACTTCCTCACGGAGAGGGCATCCTCACGGAGGGGATTTTTATAGAGGAGACGTCGCCTTTTAGGCGGAAGAAAAACTCCTGTAAAAGAATTCCAGTGGTGAAGTAGAAAAAAGCCATTCAATTTAATGAAGGCGTGAAAATTCCAGAGTTGAGCACAAAATCCACTTGTATTAACATGCGATGAGATACAACGCCTCCCCCCGCGAAAGCGCGGCTGGGGAGGGAATTGAGTACATAGGCCTCCCCCCGCGGAAGCGCGGCGGAGGAGGTGGCGAGCCCGGAGGCTAAACATAAAACTTGCGGAGCAAGGTTATGTTCTAGGTGTGCGTCAGCTCTTGGTCTTCAAGTGTGGAGAGCTTGTAGGATCCCGAGCCCAGGACCGCAGAGATCCTGTACGGGCCCTCCCACTTGGGGGATGGTTTGCCCTGGGCTTGGGGGTCTGTCACGCGCTTGAGGACCAGATCCCCAAGGCGGAAGGCCCTTTCGCGCATGCGCTGGTTGTACGCGCGTGCCATCTAGCGCTCGTAGATGGTGTGGTGGAGAAGCGCTCGGTCGCGTCCTTCTTCGACGAGGTCGACCTCCAACCGTTGATTATCCTCGTTGGTTTGATGCGCCGCGGTCGGAGCTCCGTCGAGGAGCTCGACCCGCAGCGATCGAAAACCAATCTCCGAGGGGAGAACTGCTTCGGCCCCGTAGACGAGCGAAAAAGGCGTGCGCCCTGTCGCTCGGCTAGGGGTCATGCGCATGGAGCAGAGGATGCTTGGAAGCTCTTCTGCCCACGCGCCTCGCCTGGAGGCGGTCTGTTCGAGCCGTCGACGCAGGCCTTGCAGGATCACGCCGTTGACTCTTTCGACGGCCCCGTTGCTTTGGGGATGGGCCACGGAGGCAAAATGGAGGGTAGTGCCTAAGCCTTCGCAGAATTCCCAGAAATATGCCGAGTCGAACTGGGTCCCATTGTCGACGGTGATTTCTTGGGGGAGCCCGAAGCGACATACGACATTTTTCTAGAAAAATCGTTGCACCGCGCGGGAAGTGATGCTGGCCAAGGGCTCAGCTTCCACCCACTTGGAGAAGTAATCCACGGCGACCACCGCGTACTTGTAGCCCCCAGGTGCTGGGGGGAAGGGACCAAGGAGATCCATCCCCCAGCGTGCGAAGGGCCAAGTAACAGGGATGGTTTGCAATATCGCGGAGGGAAGCCTGGTGCCCTTTGCCATCTTTTGGCAAGCCTCGCACGCGGAGATTAGATCCCGCGCGTCGCGGACCAACGCGGTCCAGTAAAATCCTTGGCGAAGGGCCTTCGCCGCGACCGCCCGCGGAGCCAAGTGGGATCCGCAGCTCCCCGAGCGTATGTCCTCGAGGAGCTGGAGTCCGTCGGCCCGCGGGAGGCAGTGAAGAAGGGCGGAAGCCCCCTACTTGTAAAGCTTCCCGTCCAGCAGAACGTACGCCCTGGCTTTAGCACGGAGACGCTTCGCCTCAACATCACCGGAAGGTTCCCCCTCGTCCCTTATACAGGAGATGAGGGGATCCATCCACGAGGCAGTCGGAGTGATCTCGGAAACCTCCGGGACGCGAACCTCAGGGTTCACGTCCAGAAGGGTTATCGAGGGTCTTGTGATGATCTCCAGAAAGGCGCCCTTGGGAAGAGGTTCCCGGGCGGTGGCCGCCCGGGCCAACGCGTCGGCCTGGTTGTTATCCCGTCGGGGGATGTACCGGGCCTCCAAGCCTTCGAAGTGTCACTCCATCTTCCGCACTTCGCCCAAGTATAGACTCAGGTTCGCATCGTGGCACAAGTAGGACTTGTCCATTTGGTTGACCACCAGCTGGGATTCTCCTTTCACCAGGAGGCGGCGAATTCCCTGGGAGCGCTCGAGGCGCAATCCCAGGAGCAAGGCCTCGTACTCGGCGACATTGTTTGTAGCCGGAAACTCGAGCCTGGCGGCGTACTTCAGTATCTTCCCTTTGGGACTCTGGAGAACCACCCCCGCGCCGGCCCCGGCGAGGCACAAGGAGCCATCGAACGTGAGTGTCCAATGGTCCAGGCACCGGGGGGTGCGGGGGGAGCCCCTCCGTCCGTCTCAGCGGTCGGGGTCCATTCCGCCACGAAGTCTGCGAAGACTTGCGACTTGATGGCGGAGTGGCCCGTGAAGGTAAGGGAGAAGGGAGCGAGCTCGGCCCCCCACTTGCCAATCCGGCCGGTGGCCTCCTTGTTTCTTACTACTTCTCCCAGCGGGAGAGATGACGGGACTGTGACTGGGTGCCCTAGGAAGTAGTGGCGGAGCTTTCGCGACGCCATAAGGAGGGCATAGCACAGCTTCTCCACCTTAGTGTACCGTATCTTAGCCCCTTGAAGGGCCTCGCTGACGTAGTACATAGGGCGTTGTTGCCCATCCTGTTCTCTCACGAGCACCGCGCTCACTGCGACGGGGGTCGCAGCAAGGTACAGTAGCAAAGGTTCCCCATGGGACGGGCTGACGAGCATCGGAGGGCTCGCGAGGTACTTCTTTAGTGCGTCGAACGCCGTCTAGGCCTCGAGGGTCCACCTGAACCCCTCGAGATCCCGGAGGATTTTGAAGAACTGGAGTCCGCGTTCTCCTGACCGCGAGACGAAACGACCCAATGCGGCCAGGCGGCCTGCAAGCCTCTGCACCTCTTTGACGGAACGCGGGGGAGGCATGTCCAGTAGGGCCCGAATTTTTTCGGGATTCACCTCAATGCCCCGCTGGGACACCAAGCAGCCAAGCAGCCTCCCACCACGTACGCCGAAGGCGCATTTTTCCGGGTTGAGCTTCAACCCGTACTTACGGAGGCTGCAGAAGGTCTCCGCCAAGTCGTCGATGTGTGCGGCGGTGCGAAGGCTTTTGACGACCGCATCGTCAACGTAGACCTCGACGTTGCAGCCGATTTGGTCCTTCAGGACCAGCGTCATAAGACGCTGGAAGGTTGCCCCGGCGTTTTTCAGCCCGAAGGGCATGTGAAGATAGCAGAAGGTGCCGAGGGGAGTTATAAAATTTGTCTTTTCCTCGTCGTCTGCAGCCATCCGAACCTGATGGTACCCTGAATATGCATCGAGGAAACTCATCAGTTCGAACCCTGCGGTCGAATCGACCAGTTGGTCGATCTGCGGGAGTGGGTAGTTATCTTTTGGGCAAGCGCGGTTGAGATCAGTGAAGTACACACACATCCTCCTCTTGCCACTTGACTTCTTTACGAGGACAGGGTTGCCAACCATTCAGGATGGAGGACTTATCGCACGAACCCCGCCTCTAGAAGCTTGGAGACCTCTACCATGATGGCGTCTTGGCGCTCGAGGGATAACTTCCTCAACTTCTGCTTGACCGGGGAGCGGCCGGGGATCACAATGAGCTTATGCTCAATGATGTCCCGGGCGACGCCCTGCATGTCTGAGGGTTCCCACGCGAAAACGTCTG
Organism: Pharus latifolius; assembly: GCA_019359835.1. NCBI lineage: Eukaryota > Viridiplantae > Streptophyta > Magnoliopsida > Poales > Poaceae > Pharus > Pharus latifolius. The sequence continues at coordinate 30,080,700 of CM033325.1, read as the reverse complement.
AGTTTTCTCGAAGGGAAACCGCAAGTTGCTCGGCGTGTTCCTCGGTGAGGTCTGCTTCGATCCTGACGGTTCTCTCTTCATCTCCCGCGGATAGTTGGACTTTCTGAAGGTCTCCCTCGGGGCGTGGCCTCGGAAATGGCCTCCCGAGGGGAACGGCCGGGGCAGCATGAGGTTCAGGGGAGGGCGCTCCCCCCGGGGTCTTGATCACGTTGATGTTCCCGATGGCGGTGGTGGCGTGTTCGTAAAGAGTGCGGGCCACGTTCTGGTCGCCTCGAACGGTGATCGCACCGTGAGGCCTAGGGATTTTCACGCAGAGATAGTTTTGGTGAAACGCCGCCCCTAGGTGGTTGATCGTGGTCCTCCCCATAATAGCGTTGTATGAAGAGGGGAGGTCCACCACATCGAATCGGACCATCTCCGTCCGGTAGTTTTCCGGGGTGCCAAAAGTAATTGGTAGATCGACCTTCCCCACCGGGTGGATAGTCTTCCCGGGAACGAAGCCTTGTAACGGCCCAAGTGCGGGCTGCAATAGCTTCTCATCGACTTGCATTTCCCTGAACGCCTTCAGGTATAAGACGTCGGCGGAGCTCCCACCGTTGACGAGGATGCGTGCCAGCTGGCAGTTGTAGACTGTAGCCGAGACGATGAGCGCGTCGTCGTGCGGGAAGCGAACCCCGCGCGCGTCTTCCGCTGTGAAGGTGAGGGGGACGTCCGACCATTTTGGTGGTGGAGACATATGCAGCACCCCCACTACCTTCACCTCTCGCGCATACTCCTTGCGCTGGCGCTTGGAGTCCCGTCTCGCGGCAGATCCCCCCGTAATGACGTTTATGCGTCTTTGGGAGGTTTGGAAGGGGAGCTCCTGAGCTGGGCTCCCTTCTTACGTTTGTCTTTGCTGCTCACCCGCGGGAGCGGGGAGCGCGGGCAAAGCTGTCGGGGGAGGCAAGGAGGCAGGGGCCCCTCCCCCCTGCCCGCGCTGGTCGAGCAAGGCCGCGAAGTATTTTAGAAGCTGATGGCATTCTCGAGTAGCGTGGGTACTCGACTTGTGGAAGGTGCACCACACGTTGGCTGTGCCCTCCTTGCTCTCCTTGGCCTGGCTTTCGCGCCCGCGGGAGGATTGTCCTCGACTTAGGAGGGGCGCGACTTTCTTTGCTGCTGTCGCGCGAGCCGCCTCCGCCCTCGAGGACGAAAGCGTCCCGAGGTCGTGGCTCGCGGCGATCGCTTCTTCGGGGGCGTTTGCTGGGAGGATCTCTGGCCTCTCGCTCGGCGGGGGCAGGAGCCCCCTGGTTCTTCTTCCAAAGGTCATCCTCCTCCGCGCGGGCGTACTTCTCAAGTACGGTGAAGAGTTCGTCGGTAGAGGTGGGGCAGCTCCGGGAGAGCCTCTGGTGGAGCTCCCCGGGGAGTATCCCACCCTTGCATGCTTCTATGACCGTGTAGTCAGGGACATGCGCCACTTTGCTCTTCACCTGAGCGAAGCGTTTAAAGAAGCTGTGGATAGTCTCCCCAGTCTTCTGTCGGACGGTGTAGAGCTGGGACGAGTCTAAGGGCCACACGTAGTTTCCCTGGAAGTTCGCGCAAAATTCGCGCTTCAGCTGCACGAAGGACTTGATAGATCCAGCTTTCAGGTTGTAGAACCATGAGCGTGCGATGCCCGTGAGGTAGAGGGGGAAGACATTGCATTGCACTGTCTCATCCCCCCCGGCCGCCGAGATGGCCGTCGAGTACACCTGCACAAACTCGTAAGGATCGGCCTCACCATTGTAATGCTCGATGTGCGGCGGGCGGTAAGGCCGCGGCCAGTGTATGCAGCGGAGACGACTGCACAGCAGTTGGTTGGTCCCCTCAACTTCCTTGGGGGATCCATGGTCGCTGTCATCAGTTGCCGGGGACGCGTGCTCATTGTCGGAGTTTGGAAGGGGTGGCAGCGGTCCGCCGGTTTGGCAGTGTCGTCTCTTTTCTTCTGGGTTGGTTGAGCTGACCTCTTGGGCGTCAAGGTATTCCTCAGGAGTGGTGGCAGCTTCTTTGAACGGTCTTTTCCCCCGGGCAATTTGGGAGCGCGTCTCCGCGCGCCCGCGGGTTCGGGGGAGTCCTGAACGATGACGGGAGGTGGTTTCTCCGGACTTGGCGGTACGCATTCGCTCGACCTCCTCCCTTGTGAAGCGGGTCTGATCCGCTGGGGGCGCCCGCGGGAGCTGCCCCGGAGGGGGAGGGAGCTGATGCGCATTTGCCACCGTCCCAGTGGACGCTGCCGGCGCGCAGACCGGGCCATGCGCCAGGTCTGCGCTCGGTGCGGCGGCAGGAGTGGTCGCAGTTCGAGTCCCCGAGGCGTCCGCAGGGGCGGGCGTTACACCGGCCCCGGCCGTCGGCCCTCGGAGGCTGCCGGGCTCGGGCGTCGGGGTTGTCCCCGGCGCGGCGGTAGCCGCTGGCGGGGGTTCTGCACCCGGGGCCGGGCGACTCCCCAAGGCAGGGGAGGGCTCGGAGACAAGACTCCCCGGCACAGGAAGTGTCCCCGGGATCGGATAAGGCCCGGGCGCGCCTCCGGGAACGGGGAACATCCCCGGCCTGGGAAAGGCGGGGTGCCCCATGAAGAATTGGGGCGGTGCACCCATAAACGGATATGGAGGTGGGTAGACGGGAGCCGGGGGTCGCGCCAGGACGCGCAGCAGCTCTTCCAGGGTGTGTTGGGTGCGAAGCTGGCCTTGGATCAAAGCCCCCAGCATAGAATCTCCGGAGACCGGAACGGAGAGTTGGGGCGCACTAGGCCCCGGAAGCTCGGTTGTGGTCGCTGGGTCGGAAACGGGGACCCCTTGGCCCGAGGCCGCGGGTGGAGGAAGCGGGTCCTCCCCCCGCACGTCCCCGGGCGGCAGGGCTGCGGAGGTCTCATCTCGCTGAGGTGGAGCCAGGTTACTAGGACCAGCACCCTCAGGACATGAGAGGGCTTGAGCTCTGTTGCGGGAGCCATGGCGATTCGTCGCGATGTCCCCACGGACGGCGCTAATTGTCGTGGTATTACGGATACCCCGGCAGGTTCGGACGTGCGCAGCACGAGTACAGCAGCGCGAGCAGACCGAGTTACTGGTCCCCTCCCGCCGAGCAACACAGAAAGTGACACAGGGGTTTATACAGGTTCGGGTCCTACTGGGGGCCCTAGTCCTGTTGGCTCTCTCCGGACGCGAGTCCGCTGGGGAGGTGAGCTCTCGGGGAGAGGTCTCCGAGAGAACCGAATATTGAGTTAATATAAATGAATTGGAATCCCTGAAAAAGGGTACAACAGGGGTATTTATAGCCCCTAAGAAGTACAAAAGACTAAAAAGCCCTCGCTGCAACCGTCGGATGGAAGGGCGAAGACGTCCTTTGGCCTGACGGACGGCCTGGATGTTCGACAGGTGGCGCCACGGGCTTCCTAGAGGCCTCACCGGGTCTCACCGGGGTCCCAGAGACCCTCCGGATCTCACCGGGTCTCACCGGTGTCCCGGAGACCCTCCGAATCTCACCGGGCGCCCGGTGACCCTCCGGATCTCACCGGGGGCCCAGTGACTCTCCGGGTCTCACCGGGTTTCACCGTGTCTCCGGAGACCCTCCGGATCTCACCGGGGTTCCGGAGACCCTCCGGATCTCACCGGGCGCCCGGTGACCCTCTGGATCTCACCGGGGGCCCGGTGACTCTCCGGGTCTCACCGGGTCTCACCGGGTTTCACCGGGGACTCCTTGGGACTTCATGGGACCGCTGGGGATTCCCCCAACAATATTATAAAAGAATGATTTTTGACTAGTCTCATATGAGATTCTTTCACAAGCATTAATCTCAGCACATCTCTTAGCTACACTCATATGTTCATATGGATTTCAGATCATGTGTTCAAAAGTATGCAAAGATCAATGTACTAACATAATCTAGGAGGAACAACCATTTTTAGACTAAAGCTATAGCACGATGAAGGAGAGGGAGAGGGAGGAGGGGCACCTGAGACGTCGGAGGAGGAGACGGTCAGAGGTCGGGAGAAGTAGTCGGAGGTGCTCGCACCAGAGAGCTAGGGCAAGTGAACTGAAAAGTCGCAAAGTGTGGAAATGAGTGGGACAAAGAACACCTTAAATTATGCAGGGAGATTATCACAGACGGTTATGAGCACAGAACCATCTCAAATGAGTGTGGTTCAGATTGCAAAGCACTATCACAGACAATTATGAGTTAAGAACCGCCTGATAGACAACTATCACAGATGGTTATGAGTTCAGAACCGTCTGTGATAGTAGTTGTCTATCACAGATGGTTCTGATGTCACAACCATCTATTATAGTTGCCTATCACAGATAGTTATGCCCTCAGAATTGTCTGTGATTGTGCTTTACAATCTAAAACTCTGCAACCCTGAATACTAAAATTTCAATATCCAAAAAGCCTCAAATCTTTGCAAATGATGTCCAAGTGCTCCAAAACTTGGTGGAAACCTCAAGAGACATATATGGATAGTAGTGCATTCAAGTGATAAAGATTTTGGTGAAAAAGTTGAAGTTGGAAGCAATTTTGTGCTGTAGGTTTCAAAATATCGGGAGAGAGGCACTCGAACACTCAGATATTTCAATTAAAGTCCAAATGCTCCGAAAATAGGTTACAACCTTAACAGTCCCATGTGGAGCATGTTCAACTACATTTTGAATAAATTTTCCTATGGTTCACTCAAATTTTCCTAAGGAGTGGTTTTTTATCAGCCGTTACCAAGGTAAAAGATTTTGAAATATTGGGAATGTGGTAAAACTCTGTTGCATAAACTTTACATACAAATGGGGACTTTGACCGACACTGTGCACCTACGTATGTGCACACCCATATTATCCTCAACTTTCCACTTGCCGTAGCCTTGCAAAGGCGAGAATTAGAGGATAAGCTATACCGATGGAAACAGAGAGATAAGGACGATTGATTACCTTTAAAGTATAACCCTTGCTCATGATCCATAAGCATGTAACTGGTTTCATCGGTGTCTTCGGTATCGACCTATAAGCCATCTCCAAATGGGCGTATCTCATCAAATTGATTGTATTCTTCCTCGTTTACGACATTTTCAACTCCAACAATCCTTCTCTTGCCATGAAGGATGACATACGACTTCTTATTGTCCGGGTCAGTGACATAAATGACCTGAATGGCTTGCTTTGCAAGTATGAATGGCTCATCTTTCTAAGCAACTCGATCGAGATCCACAAAAGTGAAATCGTAATTGTCAACTTTCACACCATGTGGATTTGGACCCATCGGCATCAAAATAGGGGAATCTTGAATAGTACGTAATCGAGCTGCCAAATTTCTTCTATGAACCCGTAGTACGAGTTCAATCCACGTGCTACCCTTGTTGGGCCTGCCTTGCTGAACTTCTCATGAAAAGCTTCTTTGCTCACTCCACGGTTTTGCATAGTGCTCTTATGATCTTGAGTTTTCGTGTAAAATGTGTACCCATTGATGTCGTATCCCTGTCATGTCGGTATAGTAAGTTTTGGCCCTTTTGAGAACCATTTCAGATTCTCACTTGCGACTTCTGGAATGAGCATAGAAGCCTAGCACTTTCATCCACGCGTTGAATCGACTAATATGTTCTCGCATAATCCAAACTTCAGATTGGCTAGGATTGTCTTGTCATAGCATCTTCTTGTGATCGTCGATGTACGGAGACACCTCCGTCATGTGTTGCAAGACCTAAAAATGTGCTTTTGAGTACATATGAAAATCAGGAGTGATTGCCCTCATTCCAATAGTTCCAATGCCATCAAGCCTCCCCTCGTGACGAGACACAGGAACTTCTATTACTTCTACGTCGGCCATGTAATCGAGCAGAACTCAACAACCTCTGTAGCTGCATAACCTTCGACAATGTTGCCCATGGGCCGAGAGCGATTCCTCACGTAGGCTTTAAGTACACCCATGTACCTCTCAAACGAATACATATAACGTAGGAACACGGGTCCACATATCTTGATTTCTATGACAAGGTGGATAGTGAGATGGACCATGATATCAAAAAACGACGGAGGAAAATATAGCTCAAGCTGATAGAGAGTTTGAACCACCTCGCTTTGCAAAGAATCTAGACCATCGGGATCAATGACCTTGCAAGAAATTGCATTGAAGAAATAACACAGCCTCGTGATCGTATCTTTGATCTTATGCGGCAGAATACTGCAGAATTTGTGTCATCAACATGTGACAATTGTGAGACTTCATACCAAGCAATTTCAAATCGTCGATGGACACAAGCTTTTTCATATTTGGGGAGTAACCCGACGGAACTTTAACACCATAGAGACACTTACAAAGTTCTGTCCTCCCAATACAATGCCGAACCTCTAAATGTTCGCAATACAGTAAGTCCCAAAATATTGATCACTTCTTCCAAAAGTTCTTCGTGTGGGGTTTCAATTTATGACCCTTTCCAAACACAACGTCTATCTCCTTCACCCGTGAGTAAACTTCTTTCCCGCTCATAGGCTTCAGGGCTGAACCATCTTCCTTGTGGCCGTCAAATTCCCTCTTCCTCCTACGATACGCGCATTCTTCGAAAAAAACCTACGGTGATCCATATACATTGTTTTTCTACAATTCTTCAGCCACACACTCTCAGTCTCATCTTCGCAGTGGGAACAAGCTTTGGCTCCTTTTGTACCAAGGCACGACAAATTTCCAAGGGCAGGGAAATCATTGATGGTACATAATATCATAGCACGTAGGATGAATTTCTCTCATTTGTATGCGTCCCATACCTGCACCCCTTCATTCCACATTGTTAGCAAATCCTCTATCAATGGTGCTAGGTACACATCAATATCGTTTCCAAGTTGTCTTGGTTCTGAGATAAGTAGCGACATCTGTAGGATCAAGGATGCCGACTAGAGGGGGGTGAATAGGAGGCTTTTAAAACTTTAAATTTAAAACAAATATTTGCAAATCAAGAACAAATAATAATATGAGCAAGAAGAGAAGAGAACGAACACAGCGATTTTTACCGAGGTATCGGAGACTCACCCAGTCTCCACTAATCCTCGTTGAAGCACTCAAATCACTTGAGTTTTGCCTCAATACCCACGAAGGGTATTATCAACTAGTGGTTGCTCCTTGTCCACTCCGGAAAGGCGAGCACCGATGCCTTGTACACTTTTGCCGAACTTCTCCAACAATCTCCAAACTGGAGAGGTCAACGGCCACGCCTCCGAACCCTCTAGGTGAGGGCGCTCACCAAGAGTAATAGGCAGTGAGGTCTTCTCTAGATCTCCAAACACACACCGAGAAACTACGAGTATTCAAATGCAATGAACCGAAACTCTCGATGGATCAGAAAACACGCAACTTGATCAACAGATCAAGATTTTTATGTAGAAAACTAAGGCTCAAGAGTGTATAAAAGAATGATGCTGCTTATTGTATAAAACTCATGCCCAAAGCCCCTATTTATAGCCTCAAGAATCCAAAGAACCGTTGGAGCTAGGGCTGAAAATCAGCAACACTAATTGACAGTCAGTTTGCCTAAGTGACAGTCAGTTTCGTGTACAACGGCCGATAAAATTTACGGATAAAAAATAGATAGCCGTTTGTGGTTGTTTATGGAAACTTGAAACCCACAACTGACAGTCAGTTCAACCAAAACCTCGACCAAATCAAATAGAAACTCAAATGAAAACAACTGCGGTCGAAACCCCAACTGACAGTCAGTATGGACAAACTGACAATCGGTTTAGTACAAAACATTTTGAGCCCAAAATACACCCTCTCTGCACAATTGTCAGTTTAATTGAACTGACATTCAAACTGACAGTCAGTTATGAAAACTGACAGTCAGTTATGCAAACTGACAGTCAACATGAACAAAAATAGTGATAACTTTAAATCCAAAAATCCAAAAGAGGTGTTTAATAGCTCGTTTGAAAGATAATTTTAAGAGCTACATTTTTGTCAACATAAGAAAAAATCAGATCTTCCTAGATCTTTTTGTAAAATTGAAAAACTCTTCTGCTGTCAAAAATTCAAATGAAAATCCAAATCTTTCAAACCAAATTCAAATCAAATCCAACCAAAAAGATGCAATGCAATGATCTAAGTTTCTCGGTTCATCTTGGAGATAAAGAGAGGACTTTTGCCACCTCTCTTTATAGTACGGTTAAAAACTAAAAATAATTTTTCTAAACCGATCTATCTCCAAACTCCGAGATCGGATGAAAATGAAATTACACATTACCTTAGGTCCTTTGCATCTTCACGTTTGCGTCTTGTCTTTGCTCTTCTGCACCTCGTACTTCACTTCATGTCGGGTTCGTCTTGATCATCTCGTATTTCTTCCCGAACAAACTCTGTATCAAAAATCTCAGAAGCATAGTTAGTCTAAGCACTTTGTTTTCATTAATCATCAAAATTAGGGTTTGGCATGAAGACCTAGATGCAACAATCTCCCCCTTTTTCATGATTGATGACAACAAGTGTTTTATAAAAAATATAAATGAATTAACTCCCCCTGAGTATATGCATCTCATCGTATAAGCAAAAATCAGAGCATAAACCAAAACATGTACATCAGAGCATCACAAAATATCATCAAGTATCAGAGCTACACAAAACAGAAATCACCATATCCATATGCAGAATCTCAAAACGAATCACAGAGACACATAAACCAAAGAGACATATATATAAACCCAGAAGAGACATATATATAAACCAACATCCAATATCCATACAAAACATATCTCAAAAACATATAACATCCAAAATACTTCTCCCCCTTTGGCATCAAGCACAAAAAGGAAGGCAAGGCATAAAAGTAGGGCTAATGCTCATCATCTGAGGAAATCCCTAGAACGGCTATATCTCTGGAGCCTGCTGGAGATGCAGTCGGGTCGATGGCTGGAGATACCAGAGGAGTAGCAGCTGCAGCTAGAGCTAGAGCAGCTGGAGCCAGAGATGGTACCACAGGAGCTGGAACAGCTGGTCCTAAAGATGTGCTCAGAGAAGACACTGCCGGGCGGGCCCTCTTGTGAGGGGCAAGTGAAGCTGAAGAAGGTAGGCGCCGCAGAATCTCCTCCTGCTGAGCAACCAAACAGAGCAGCATCTGATGATGCCCCGCCTGAGTGCTGAGGATCTGCTGCTGCACCTGGATCACCTGATCGAGCCGAGAGTTGGAGGAAGAAGCAGATCCGGTGCCAGTCCCTGTAGCCGATGCTGGAGCCGTCTCCTGAGCTGGAGCCTCATCCTCTGACTCCCCCGCAGCATCATCATCTGATGCGGGAGAATCAGGGCCAGCAGCTGCAGCAGGGCGAGCACCGAGTCAGCGATCAGCCTGACCAGGAGGGTAGAAGAGAAGCGGATGATGGGGCCTCGGGAGCTCAGATTCGACGGCCCGGATATGCAGGAGCACTGCCATGATATACGGAGCGTATATCAACTGGCGGCGTGGAGATAGAAGGACGTGCTGAATCTCACTGATGATGAGATCAGCAACATTGAATGGCTCCTCCTGAAAGATAGAAATCAGGACGTGGTGCCCAAGATAGGTGACTCTGGCCCTATCTCTGGTCATGGGGACCAAGGTGAGCCGGAGGATCCGTAAGGCCAGATCAACATCGCAGCGCAGGCTAGCGATGTGACGGAGCTGAAAGGGGCCGGAATAAAGCATGGCCACCTCCCGACGCTCGAGGTCTGGAAGGGTAAGGAGCTGGCGGCCAGAAGGAGGGCGCACCAGTCCAAGCGCTAACACGAGCTGCTCCTTCGTGACGGTGTAGACCTGGAGGCCCGTCATGAAGGTCATGAAGTCGCGCTGAGGGGAAATGAAGATGGTGGAATAAAACTGGCGAATGGGCCCCTCAGCCCAGTGCAAAGAGGAATCGACGACAAGGTCGCGGATCCCTACAGAGCCAAAGAGGTCTGCGAGGGTGGCGATGCCTGTGCGAGAGGCAATCGTACCCCACGACAGAGAGCGGTGAGCAAAAATGGGTGCGCGGCTATACACACTGTTGAATAGATTGAGGCCCAAGTTGTTATAGCAGGTAACAACATTGCACGAGTCGCGACCAGTGGGACGCGGCAATAGGTAAGGGTTTGTGGAGCAGAGCGTGCGATGGCGGCTAGCGTACCACCGGGAGTAATCCACGGGGACACGCTCAGGCAGAAGCGGAGGTGGATTCTCGGACGTCTGACCCGATGAACGCTGGCTGTTTGCCTCATTCTTCCGTCGGGCTACACGATGAGAAGATCCCGGCTGATCAGACATGGCGATACAAAAAACAGAGAGGAAAAAGAACAGAGGAAAGAGGGAAGGACCTGAACAGATGAGGCCGAAACCGAACTGAAGTGGTCGACGAAGCCGATGCGGAGCAAACGACCAGAACAGCCACAGAGAAGAAGCATAGGATGGTTTGGGGAAGCACAAGAGGGACCTTAACACTGGCGAGCTACCCCACGGTGAATCTATGGCACGGGGAGGGGAGGAGAAACGACGGCGGCGAGAAGCGGTGAAACTGCGGCGAAAAGGTGGCGCCGGCGGTGAGGAGACACCGGCGACGAGGTGTGGTGGCGTGGGGCACAAGGGAGTGGTGAGGAGGCGCACGAGGAAGCAGCGGCGGCGAGAAGGAGGTGAAGAGCCGAAGAAAAAGAATAGAGTTTTAGGGTTTGGCATCCCACAACTGACAGTCAGTTCCAAACTCCGAAACATGGAACTGACAATCAGTGTACCATACTGACAGTCAGTTCACAGAACTGAGTTTTGAAACTGACAGTCAGTGTATGAGACTGACAGTCAATTTGAGACTTGAAAGCAAACAGGAGCTATGACCAAAATCAATTGAACATAACTAACAGTCAGTTTGTGAAACTGACTGTCAGTTTGATCAACGACTTCGACCAGAGACTAAGAACAGGCTCCTAAGTACTGAACTGACTATCAGTTATATGAACTGACTGTCAGTTTGGTCAAATTCGACCAGAAACAGATTTAGACTAGAGAGGGAATAAAATAATATTATTTTATACAAATAGCACATTTAGCACATCAACTAGCATTTGATATATCAATAATGTTCAGTTCACCCCTTAAAAAGCAAAATCTTGATTCATCTAAGGGTTTGGTGAAAATATCTGCTAGTTGCATATCTGTTCTAACATAATTCACATCGATATCTCCTTTTGTCACACGATCTCTAATAAAATGGTGCCGTATTTCAATATGCTTAGTTCTAGAATGTTGAACAGGATTATTTGCAATTTTAATGGCACTTTCATTATCACACAAGAGTGGCACTTTATCAAATATAATCCCATAATCCAAAAATGTCTGCTTCATCCATAATAATTGGGCACAACAACTGCCTGCAGACACAAATTCAGCTTCTGCAGTGGAGAGAGCTACTGAATTTTGCTTCCTAGATGACCATGATACTAATGATCTCCCCAACAGCTGACAACTACCAGATGTGCTCTTACGATCAATCTTGCACCCAGCATAATCAGAATCCGAATATCCAATTAATTCAAAATTTGCATATTTTGGATACCAAAGACCTAAACTGGGATAGCATTTTAAATACCTAAGGATTCTTTTAAGTGCAATTAAATGACATTCCTTAGGATCTGACTGAAATCTAGCGCATAAGCACACACTAAACATGATATCAGGCCTAGATGCAGTAAGATACAAAAGACTACCAATCATAGACCTATAAAGTTTAGAGTCGACCGATTTGCCGCTTTTGTCTATGTCAAGATGTCCATTTGTCGCCATGGGAGTTTTGATTGCCTTAGCGTCTTCCATCCTAGAGCGCTTGAGCAGGTCCTTCACGTACTTTGTTTGACTCACGAACATACCGTTCTTGAGTTGCTTGATTTGGAGTCCAGGGAAGAAGCTCAGCTCACCGATCAAAGACATCTCGAATTCCCTAGACATCATTTCTCCAAACTCATGACAGAAATGTTCATTAGTAGATCCAAAAATAATATCATCAACATATATCTGACAAATGAACAAGTCTTTTTCAATTTTCTTTGTAAATAGAGTTGTATCAGCCTTCCCAAATTTGAAACCTTTTGATAAAAGAAAGTCTCTAAGTCGCTCGTACCAAGCTCGAGGAAGTTGTTTGAGACCATAGAGAGCTTTAGACAACTTGAATACATGGTTTGGAAATTTTGAATCTTCAAAACCAGGAGGTTGTTCAACAAAAACAAGTTCAGAGATTTCACCATTTAAGAAAGCACTTTTAACATCCATTTGAAAAAGTTTGATATTGAAACAGGATGCATAAGCAAGAAGAATACGAATAGCTTCAAGTCTTGCTACCGGTGCAAAAGTTTCACCAAAGTCTAAACCTTCGACTTGAGTGAAACCTTGAGCAACAAGACGAGCTTTGTTTCTAATTACAACTCCATTTTCATCTTGCTTATTTCTAAAAACCCATTTTGTTCTAATTACATTATGATCCTTGGGTCTTTCTACTAAAGTCCAAACTTCATTTCTAGAAAAGTTATTAAGTTCCTCATGCATGGCATTTTCCCAATCAGGATCATTTAAAGCTTCATTAACATGTTTAGGTTCTAAAGAAGATACAAATGAGTGATGTTCACAGAATGCAGCAATACGAGGGCGAGTTTGAACACCCTTACTGACGTCACCCAAAATTTGATCTAGAGGGTGATCCTTGGTGATCGTTTGATGCTGTCTTGGTGCTTCATCTTGTGCGGCGTCTTCTTGACTTGGTTATGGAGGATCAACTTGAGATGATGAATCATTTTGATCAACATTCTCAATATTGACATCATCTTCTTGATCTTCTTCTCTTGGCTTTATGTCTCCAATTGTGATGCTCTTCATGGCTTCTTGAAGATCTTCACCTGAAATTTCACAAGAAACTTGCTCCTTTTGCGAGCCATTAGTTTCATCAAATTCGACATCACAAGATTCTTCAATACAACCAGTATTTTTGTTAAAAATGCGATAAGCTTTGCTAGTGGTGGAGTATCCGACTAGAAAGCCTTCATCTACTTTTCTTTGAAACTTACCACCAAAATTTCTTTTCTTAAGAATATAGCATTTGCATCCAAAAACTCAGAAATAAGAAATATTTAGCTTGCGCCCAATAAGAAGTTCATAAGGAGTCAAATTCAAAAGAGGATGCAAATAAAGTCGATTTATATAATAGCAAGCGGTATGCACGGCTTCAGCCCAAAAGCGAGTAGGAGTATCATACTCACTTAACATAGTCCTTGCCATTTCTATAAGTGTTCGATTTTTCCTTCCAACAACACAAGGTTCTAGTCCTTATATGCCAGTGACCAGACCATCCACAACCCTGCACCTTCAGTGCCTGCATTCCTTTGCAGTCTAGCACCTCCAGTGCTACAGCCATCCATACCATTTTTCTGGTCACGGCTAGGGGTTTTATTTCATGAATATAAGTATATAAATACATATAATAATTCATGGCTCAAAACTTGTTTATTTCACATTTTACAGATAACCAGTCTAGTACTGCCAATTGATAAATCAACCGTTCTCAATCATTCACATGCAATATTGCCTATATTCAAGGTTATATTATAGCAACATTTAAAATATAGGTTCAAGATGACCAAGGATATGACTTGCCTTCCGCGTCGTAAAATACAGCAGTCGATGACGGATCAACAGCAAAATCTTCAAAGTCAGCTTCTGAATCTGCTCGACGACAAACAATCACACAATAATTACTTATAATATTAAAATGTTTTATGACTTATATGCAGAAATGCACAACAAGAATGATCGAACTAAACTGGAGATAAGTTGAACTGCAAACTGAACTGAGATTCTAGGGTTTCAAGGAATTTGGGCTAAGGGTGGTGATTAGATAATCTCAGGGTTTCAAGATTATAATAGGGATAACAATTTTGTGACTGGTTTAATCAAAACAGCGAATGTCAACAGATCGACATTCGGATCAAAGCTTGGACATAGCTTTAAGAAAAGCTAGAGTGCTTATCTCAAGTTATGGTAGTAGAAGAAAATGTAGATCACAACTCTACAATTTCAGTGGACAAAGTGGATTTCAAATTACACAACCAGAAATGGGTAAACAAGGTCAATGCCACTGGCTGACAAGCTCTGGCATAGAGCTGACAATGCCAAAAACTAGGGCTTAGTATAACTTTTGATCTGGAGCTCCAAATGATGCACCACTTTGTCTGGAAGGTAGGCATTGATAACAGGAACAATTAAGTCAACAGGATCTAGGGCAAGAAATGGCTGGAAAGCAAGAAATTTGATGATGAACAGAGATGAACTGGCTGCACTGGAGCAGTTCTGGACACAAACTTGGCATGGCTATAACTTCCAATCTAGGCCGATCTAGGTGTCGGGCTAGAAGACAAAAGTGTTCAGGAGATCAAAGCAAACACACTAGACAAAGTTTCGAGGGCTGAAATGGCTGGAACAAGCTTTCCGTTCATCGGCGCCGGAGAAGAAACTCTGGATTTGGGGGTTTTCTGCTACAGGCAACAAGAACTTAATTCCTTGGTTGGAGAGCATCTAGGAGGTATAGGGAAGCTTCTGGTACAATTGTATTGGCCGGAGGATCACTGGAGAAACCTGGCGACGATCGCCGGCGACTGATAGAGCTTGAATTTGGGGATACCTTCGATTCGAGTTCAATCTGGAGATCTTGATGCACAGGCTTGCTGGAAATGACTCACTGATCAATTTCTTCTACAGCAATGAGAGCTAATTCGAGGTGATTTGGCCTGCATTGCCGGAACAGGGCATTTAGCAATCCCGGCGATCACCGGCGATAGAGGTCACCGGGGAGCAATTAGATGATATCACACAGAGAGAATGAGTAGGGAAACTCACTGGTGTTGTTAATTTGGCAGGAGATGATCTGTAGAGTGCTGGCACCGTGAGCTTCCTCGACGGCTCGCCGGAGAAGAAAACGAAAATAGCAAATTCTGGAACTTGGCTGATTTCTGGTGAAGTATGGAGGGAGCTACTGAGCACAGGAGTGCTTAAATAGGCCAGGCGAAGCTTGCAAGGAGGAGACAACGAAGTAATTGGCAGCTGAGATGAGATGGATTGCGTGCTGAGCAACAGCGGCGAAGACACAGCGAAGAACGGTGATTGCGACGGCGACAGGACTGCAACTGTCCACATTGTCGTTCATCGGGACTTTGTAAAGATGGAGCAAGCGGTGGCGAGGAGTTGCTGACAAAAAGCCATTGATCGCGCGCGGGAGCAGGCGCTGGTCGTCGACGTCGCTACGGTGTTGCCACGGCGATGGCTGAGACACTGACGCGTGCGCAACAGGAAGAGCAAGCATGCACGAGCACAAATGCAAGCGGAACTTGGCCGGCGGCGAGCGTGCACGGCGCAAGAAACCACGGCGAGCCCTGGTCGTGCGCACAGTAAACGGCCTGGTCGAATTTGGACTGAACTGCAGTTTCAAATCTTGAATTTTGGACTGATCTGTAAATCTGGAATTCTGGAAGGTTTAAACTGAATTTGCTTTCACTAATCTGGCAGATATATTCAACAAAACATTTGGCAAAGATAGTTGATAAGATTTGACACATTTGAATAGTTTTTGATACAACTAAAAATAGGGTAAATTAGGGTAAAACAAGATTTAAGTTTTGTCGATTTCGAATTCTGGCATTTGGGGTTTGATTTTTATATCTGCACAGAAGAGAAACTTGTGACAAATAGCATTTTGAGAAGATTTGCCGAAGAAATTTTGAATTTGGAGTTAATCTGGAGATTTTAGCCTTTTTGGATTTTCAGATAACAGATAAGGACTATTTTGCGATAATTCTTGGACTGATTTGTGAAAAGAGTCTAAATGATGAAATCTGGCTGTCAACTTTTTATATTAAGGTATTGACATACCCATGATCATATTCCAGGAATAATCTAGTCTGAACTTGGTCAAGATTTTGATTAAATCTGTATTTCTGAAACTTAGGGTATTTGGGTAATATAAGGTATTTCTGTTTTCGAAAACAGAAGAAGTTGATAAATCTGGAATTTAGAGATAGAATTGGATCTAGGTTCTGAAGACTTTTAGATTCAGGATAACTAATAGATCACATCTGAACAATCTGATCTTGATTTGAGATCACGGGATAGATTTTGGAGATTTTAGGGCTTGATATAGAAACTGATCTGGCTAATACTACAGATACATGCATGCATGCTATTGAAGAAAAAGGAAATTTTCACCCCTAACTCAGGGTGTTACATTATTCAACATGGGTGCGCCAACATACTTTGCTATAGCATACCCTTTCTTCGACTTTTGAAGCATGTAGCAAGTATCAAAATAGTTTGGAGTCATTAAAGGACATGCTTCATGCGAATGACCAATTTCATGACATTTAAAACAAAATGTATTACATGCTTTTACAAAAACAGTTTTAGTGTTAGGTTTCTTTCCTTTCTTCAGAAAGTATCCTAATCTTTCTTTTCTAAATGAATATTTTTGTTTTCTAATTATAAGATCAAGTGATATTTTTCCCTTATAGCAGTTTTCTAGACCTTTTCCAAGTTTTTCATCTTGTTCCTTAAGTTCATTATTTTCATTTAAGATGATATCATTTGAAGCACATGGTATATGATGACTACTACAAGGAGAATCATCTAAATCACATGAAGTAGAAACATCAACTTTACATGGAGCATGAGTAATGTCTTTAATATGCAAACTTTCATATGAATCTTTTAATTCGGAGTATTGAGTGCTTAGGGAAGAATGTTCTTCCTTAAGCGCCTTATACTTCTTTTTAGTCTTTCCAAAAACTTCATTCAATTCGGTTATCATTTCAACTAAATCATCATATGAGGGATCATTGGTGTGCACCTTTTCATCTCCTTTAGCCATAAGACAAAGGGATGAGCTAGTTGAAGTGTTGATGTTGCCGAGAGCTAATCCGGACATCTTCTTGGTGCAGCTTCTTTCGTCGTCGGAGTCGGAGCTCTCACCTCCGGACATCCACTCTCCGAAGCATGCTTCTTTGGTTTCTTCATTCTTCTTCTTGAAGAATTTCTTCTTTTTGTTCCATCCCTTGTTCTTGTTGGGACATCTTGAAGCTATGTCTCCCTTTTCCTAACATCCATAGCAAATGATGTCCTTGAAGTTGTTTTGCTTTGGTCCCTTCGGTCGTGTGTCAAGGTTGACACCCTTCTTATGCAACCTGCGGAGAAGTTTTTGAGTATTTTTTAGCATGAGTGCTAGATCTTCATCGGAGGAGCCATCACTTGAATCGTTCTTTGCGTTTGCTTTGAAAGCCAAAGCCTTCTTCTTCGTCTCTGAGGGTTGGGCTGCTTCCTTCTTCTCCTTTTTGTGCATCTCATGGGTGATGAGGTTTCCATAGAGATCGGTCGGTGTTGTGGTCGACAAATCGGAGTTTGTGAGAACCGTGACCAAGGTGTCGAAGCTTTCAGGTAAGGCCCTAAGCATCTTTCTCACAATATCAAGGTCAGTAAAAATGACTCCTAGCCCCTTGAGTTCATTCACAATATTATTCAACCGAGTGAACATGGAGTCCACGGACTCAGTTGATGACATGGTGAATGTCTCATATCTTTGCCTCACCATAAGCAGCTTTGCCTCTTTTACTTTAGTTGTGCCCTCGTAAATTTCTTCGAGCGTGGTCCAAACCTTGTGAGTAGTCGTGAGATTGCTTACACGGTTGAACTCGTTTAGAGACAAACCCACAAAAAGTGCATTTTTCACACGGGCATTTAAATGCAGTTTTCTCCTGTCGTCCTCAAAGTGACTTGCCGGATCATCCGGAGAAGTAAAACTGAGTTTAACAATATCCCATACGTCAAGCCCCAAGGCATCCAGGAATACCGACATGCGCACTTTCCAATAGGGATAATTTGTCCCATCAAAGATAGGCGCACGACTAGTATGACCAAGAGAGAAACCATACGTAGACGACATCCTCTCTCTAGGCGGTAAAGCCTAATGAATCGAGAGACCTTGCTCTGATACCACGTGTAGGATCAAGGATGCCGACTAGCGGGGGGGTGAATAGGAGGCTTTTAAAACTTTAAATTTAAAACAAATATTTGCAAATCAAGAACAAATAATAATATGAGCAAGAAGAGAAGAGAACGAACACAACGATTTTTACCGAGGTATCGGAGACTCGCTTAGTCTCCACTAATCCTCGTTGAAGCACTCAAATCACTTGAGTTTTGTCTCAATACCCACGAAGGGTATTATCAACTAGTGGTTGCTCCTTGTCCACTCTGGAAAGGCGAGCACCGATGCCTTGTACACTTTTGCCGAGTCTCTCCAACAATCTCCAAACTGGAGAGGTCAACGGCCACGCCTCTGAACCGTGGTCGAAACCCCAACTGATAGTCAGTATGGACAAAGTGACAGTCAGTATGGACAAACTGACAGTCAGTTTAGTACAAAAAATTTTGAGCCCAAAATACACCCTCTCTGGACAATTGTCAGTTTAATTGAAATGACATTCAAACTGACAGTCAGTATGAACAAAAATAGTGATAACTTTAAATCCAGAAAACCAAATGATGTGTTTAATAGCTCGTTTGAAAGATAATTTTAAGAGCTACATTTTTGTCAACAGAAGCAAAAACCAGATCGGCATAGATCTTTCTATAAAATTGAAAAACTCTTCTGCTGTCAAAAATTCAACTGAAAATTCAAATCTTTCAAACCAAATTCAAATCATATCCAACCAAAAAGATGCAATGCAATGACCTAAGTTTTTTGGTTCACGTTGGAGATAAAGAGAGGACTTTTGCCACCCCTCTTTATAGTACGGTTAAAAACTAAAAATAATTTTCCTAAACCAATCTATCTCCAAACTCCGAGATCGGAAGAAAATGAAATTACATATTACCTTAGGTCATTTGCATCTTCACGTTTGCGTCTTGTCTTTGCTCTTCTGCACCTCATGCTTCACTTCATGTCTAGTTCATCTTGATCATCGGGTATTTCTTCCCGAACAAACTCTGTATCAAAAATCTCAGAAGCACAGTTAGTCTAAAACACTTTATTTTCATTAATCATAAAAATTAGGGTTAGGCATGAAGGCCTAGATGCAACAACATCATGATGTACTTGCGCTTCATACACAACCAAGGAGGAAGGTTGTAGATACACAAAAGAACCGGCCAAGTGCTATGCCGACTGCTCATATTACCAAAAGGATCCATTCCATCTGTACTCAACCGGAACCTTATATTCCTCAATTCTGCACTGAAGTTAACAAATTCCTTGTCAATGTTTCTCCACTGTGCATAATCAGTGGGGTGTCTCAGCTTTCCATCCTTCTTCCAGTCTTCTGAATGCCAACACAATAATTTTGCCTCTTTATGGTTTGCAAAAAATGCTTCAAGTGGGGAATGACGGGCAAATACCACAACACCTTAGTAGGAGGTCCTTGCTTTATCTCAGTGCAGTCACCGTCGTCAGTTCGGTCCTTACGCTTATAGCGAGATGCACCACACACCGGACAAACATGCATATCCTTATAGTCATTACGATAAAGGATGCAATCTTTAGTGCATGCGTGTATCCTTTCTACTTTCATTCCCAAGGGACACAACAACTTTTTCTCTTGGTAGGTGTTTTTTGGAAACTCATTTCCTTCCAGAAGCATGTCCGCTAAAAGATCTAATAGTGCCGTGAAACTCTTGTCGGTCCAGCTGTTACTTGCCTTCAATTTTAATAGTTCAAGCACAGAGGCCAACTTTGTGTTTTTCGGCTTGCAATTAGGGAACAACGGCTTTTCTAAGTCCTCAATCAAGCTCTTGAATTTACCAAGCTCCCTTGCACATCACTCAACATGTCATCTAAATTTTCGTCCTCTAGCATATCCTCATTGAAATCATCATTGGGATCCAACATGTCCTGTTCCTCAACCTGAGTGGCACTTGTTTCTATAGTTTGCTCTTTGCCATGGTGATCCAACAAGTGTACCCCTTTTTGAAACCACGTCGAATCAAGTGGGCGACAATTTGAGATGAGTTGGTGAACATCTTAAGATCATCGCAGTCTATGAAAGGACAATACATATATTGTTAACCTTTCTTCGCCATGTCTTGCTCAAGAACTTTTTGGAAATTAATCTAAAACACCTTTCATGTATTCTTCACTCACTCGGTTGTCATTATACATCCAGTCAACGATGGACCATCTGCAATTAGGGGAAAGAGAGTTACAACTAGGATTTGCTACTCTAGCTTCCCGTCCCTCTCCCTCTTTGATCAATTAATGGAGATGATGAAATTAAGTAATGTATGTCTTAGGAGCAAATACGAACCTTGGATCTTCAAATTTTTGTTCCATAATGCTCCCCTTTTGAGATATTGCTCTTCCTTGCCCCAGATCTCTTCCAACTGGACAGTATGTGGAGCACGATTGTATGGCTAGTTCGAAACAATGATTGAAAGATCTTTTTGTAGCCTGCGGGCTCAATACAGACGATTATAGCATCATAATCGTCTGTAATAACAAACTATCACTGAGTCTTTTTCGTTGCTTTTCTCTGGCTAGCAATTTTTGAACCAGAGATGACTCTCAGGAGCCAAGCAATCGAACCAGTGCTGATTCAATCCATGAATGGAGTCACGAAGAGTAACAATTGGGTAGTCTTTTTTCTCTCTTAAGCGAAAATAGACACATCCAGCAGCATTTGCATTCTTTGACCATACCAGAAAATAAAATCGGCGAAAAAGAGAAATGCTGGGTAGAACTCCAACGAAAGCTTTGCACAAGTGCAGATTTACCAGTTCCAAGACGAAATGGTTGAGGACGCTAAGAAAGAATTCACTTTCTGGAAGGAGAAATCCACAGCATAAGAAATCTTCAAAGATCACCAGCTCATTCTCCTTGATGGCTAGTGTTTCTTCTTTCCCAGTGGGTCGGCACGAGATCAACGACCTCGACGAAAAGATCTCTTCCTTCTCCAGGATATCCAAGTTCTCCACGTCGTAATGAATGGATCGGTTCCAAGACACCATTTTCTTATGATCTCAGGAAAAGATGAACTTGGAAGAATAGGGTTTTGAGGGTTTTGAGACTACTTGAAGGGGCGGCGATAGCCAAGAAGAGGGTTTTGTGAAGCTTCTCGGTCCGTAAGTTGCTTTTCAATCACTTCACAAAAATCCTCGCATTTAATGCTTTCCAGACAGGTCCACCCAAAGTTTCTTCTTAGAACCTGTTGAAATCTAAAACAAAAAGGCACCTTTTTTGAGGTCCGGAAGGCCATTTCATTTTGGATTCGGGGGCTAGATGTCCATTAGTTACCTGCATCATACCCTAGGCATAAAGATTTTTTTTTGCTTCAATTTTTTGAAGTCACAGAGACCATGGTCTCAAATACTTTTTGTTACCTTTGAATGCTATGGTCGTAGAAGGCACTTACCTGCAATCATTTTTACTCATAGAGATATCTATTTAGCTGCAATCGATTTTGTCTCGCAGAGATACTTACCTGTGATTATTTTTTATGGTAGAAATAAAATTGGATAGTAATAAAGTGATTACAGATTATGCGTGATCATTAAATTTATCCAAAGAACTTTGATATAAAGGAAATAACTTTATAATTTTTTACAATCCTTACATAAAAAAGGGATACTGGCAACCAACGAGTCAGCCTTATCCAAAAGAAAAATACAAGACTCCTCAAGGGATAAATTATCCTTTTTAGGATCAATAACATCCACCCGACTGAGTCTGCAACTGTCTTTAGTTTTTCAAGGAAATTTTTTATTGTGAGACCACAACCTGTGATGATTACATCAGAGGCGTTTTTCTTCTCTCACGCATGATCTCTCTCCAAACGAGCAAGCTTTGTGGCCTCACGAGCCTTGTCACAATTCGCCTTTATGCGATCAACGACCTTGAACATAGAGTCGAGGTCGAGTCCTCACCTGATATACTGCTCTTCGAGTTCTTTGTTCTCGTCCTTGAGAATCTTGCATAAAGCAGTTTTCTCCTTCAGAAGAACTCGGACCTCAGCAAGCTATTCGCTAAGGACCCACAAAGCCTTGTCCTCCTATATGATCATGGGATCAATCTAGGTGGCATGCAGAAAGGTTCAAAACGGTAAAAACTCTTACCTTTGAAGTAGATGCTAATTGGGCCACCGAAGAGCTTGCAATGATATCCAGGACGGCACATCACAGACGGTTATGAACTTTTCAATGGAAAAGCGTCTGTGAAGGCCTGTCAAGAGAACATGTAAACTTGTCATAGTCGGTTCTCCCCTCATAACCAACTGTGATAGCTCGATAGACGTATTTGACCTTGGTACCATCTGTGATATTCTAATTATCACAGACGGTTCTGAGCTTCCAACAGTTAGTGTTGCTAGCTTCCATGGTAGCGCTATTACAAATGGTTTTGACATGAAAACCATCAGTGATAGTTTGTCATTACAGATGATTATGATACTAGAACCATCTGTATTGGGCCCCCAGGCTACAAAAAGTTCTTGAGCTTAGTGTTTCGAGATAGCCGTACAATCTTTCTAAACATACTATCCAGTTGTAAGAGATCTGGGGCAAGGAAGAGTAATATCTCGAAAGGGGAGCATTAGGGGACAAAAATTTGAAGATCCAAGGTTGGTATTTGCTCCTAAGGCATACATTACTTAATTTCATCATCATCTCCATTGATTGATCAAAGGGGGAGAGGGAGGGGAAGATAGGGTAGCAAATCTTAGTTGTAACTCTCATTTGTCCCACCTCTAGCTATTCACTTCATGATGTGTATTATTCATGCATCCAATTAGTTACTAATTAATTGCTTATAGTTGAAGTTATACCCACAAACCTATAGATTAATTACCGCCACAAACACTAGCTAGCTAGATAAGCATTTTAATTGGGGGTCAACCGTAGATTATTACTTAGCATGTGTATGAATTTAATTGCAAATGGTCCATCGAGACTGTATGTATAATGAGAACCGAGTGAGTGAAGAATACATTAAAGGTGTTTTAGATTTCCAACAAGTTGTTGAGCAAGACATGGCGAATAAGGGTTTACGATATATGTACTGTCCTTGCATAGACTGTGACAATCTTAAGATGTTCACCAACTCATCTGAAATTGTGGCCCACTTGATTTGATGTGGTTTCGAAAAGGGTTACACGTGTTGGATCCACCATGGCGAAGAGCAAATTGCAGAAACAAGTGCCACTCAGGTTGAGGAGGACATGTCGGATCGCAATGACGATTTCAATGAGGATATGCCAGAGGATAACAATTTAGTTGACATATTGCGTGATGTGAAAGGAAATTACAATGAAAGGGAGTTTGGTAAATTCAAGAATTTGATTGATAACTCAGAAAAGCCATTGTTCCGTGGTTGCAAGCCGAAATAGACAAAGTTGGCCTCCGTGCTTGAACTGTTAAAATTGATGGCAAATAACAGCTGGATCGACATGATTTTCACGACACTGTTAGATCTTTTAGTGGACATGCTTCTGGAAGGAAACGAGTTGCCAAAAAAACCTACCAAGGGAAAAAGCTATTGTGTTCCTTGGGAATGGAAGTAGAAAGGATAAACGCATGCCCTAATGATTGCATCCTTTACCGTAGTGACTACAATAATATGCATGTTTGTCCGGTGTGCGGCGCATCTCGCTATAAGCGTAAGGACTGAACCGACAACAACGACTGCACTGAGATAAAGCAAGGACCTCCTGCTAAGGTGTTGTGGTACTTTCCCATCATTCTCCACTTGAAGCGTTTGTTTGCAAACTGTAAAGAGGCAAAATTATTGTGTTGGCATTCGGTACACCGGAAGAAGGATGGAAAGCTGAGACACCCCGCTGATTCTGCAGAATGGAAAACATCGACAGGGAATTTGTTAACTTCGTAGTGGAATTGAGGAATATAAGGTTTGGGTCGAGTACCGATGGAATGAATCCTTTTGGTAACAAGAGCAGTTGACATAGCACTTGGCGGGTTATTTTGTGTATGTTCAACCTTCCTCCTTGGTTGTGTATGAAGCGCAAGTACATCATAATGTCGCTACTTATCTCAGACCAAAACAACCTGGAAAGAAATTGATGTGTACCTAGCACCATTGATAGAGGATTTGCTAACAATGTGGAACGAAGGGCTGCAGGTATGGGACGCATACAAATGAGAGAACTTCATCCTATGTGCTATGATATTCTACACCATCAACGATTTCCATGTCGTTGCAAATTTGTCGGGCCTTAGTACGAAAGGAGCCAAAGCTTGTCCCCACTGCGAAGATGAGACTGAGAGTGTGTGGCTGAGGAATTGCAGGAAAAGAGTGTATATTTTTCATCGTAGGTTTCTTCCGAAGAATGACGCATATCGTAAGAGGAAGAGGGAATTTGCCGGGCACAAGGAAGATGGTTCAACCCCGAATCCTATGAGCGGGAAAGAAGTTTACTCACAGTTGAAAGACATAGACGTTGTGTTTGGAAAGGGTCGTAAATGGAAACCCCGCACGAAGAACATTTGGAAGAAGAGATCAATATTTTGGGACTTACCGTATTGGGAGCATTTAGAGGTTCGGCATTGCATTGGTGTCATACATGTAGAGAAGAATATTTGCGATAGTTTAATCGGCCTATTGCTGAACATTCCGTGGAAGACAAATGATGGCATCAATGTGCGGCACAACATGATCAAAATGAAAATCAGGCCCGAGCTAGCACCGAGAGAGGATGTGAAAGGACGTATATACTCCCCCTGCCTGCTATACTTTTTGCAAGGCTGAGAGGCTAGAACTTTGTAAGTGTCTCTATGGTGTTAAAGTTCCTTCGGGTTACTCAGCAAAGATAAAAAAGCTTGTGTCAATGGGCGATTTGAAATTGCTTGGTATGAAGTCTCACGATTGTCACATGTTGATGACACAAATGCTTCCTGTTGCCATCTGGAGTATTCTGCCGCATAAGGTCAGAAAGACGATCACGAGGCTGTGTTATTTCTTCAATGCAATTTCTTGCAAAGTCATTGATCCCGATGGACTAGATTCTCTACAGAGCGAGGTGGTTCGAACTCGCTATCATCTTGAGATGTATTTTCCTCCGTCATTTTTTTATATCATGGTCCATCTCACTGTCCACCTTGTCAGAGAAATCAAGATATATGGACCCGTGTTCCTACGTTATATGTATCTGTTCGAGAGGTATATGGGTGTACTTAAGGGCTATATCAGGAATAGCTCTCAGCCCGAGAGCAGCATTGTCGAAGGTATGCAGCTGAAGAGGTTGTTGAGTTCTGCGTCGATTACATGGCTGAGGTAGAAGCAATAGGAGTTTCTATGTCTTGTCACGAGGGGAGGCTTGATGACGATGGAACTATTGGACTGAAAGCAATCACACCTGATTTTGATATGTACTCGAAAGCACATTTTTGGGTCTTGCAACACATGACGGAGGTGTCTTCGTACATTGACAAGCACAAGGAGATGCTACGACAAGACAATCCTAGTCTATCCGAGATTTTGATAACGAGAGAACATAATAGTCGATTCAACGCGTGGATGAAGTGCGATTCACCGGGGAGTCCGCAAGTGAGAATCTGAAATGGTTGTAAAAAGGGCTAACATTTACTATACAGGCATGACAGGGATACGACATCAATGGGTACACATTTTGCACGAAAACGCATGATCATAAGAGCACTATGCAAAATAGTGGAGTGAGCATAGAAGCTTTTCATGAGGAGTTCAACAAGACAGGCCCAAGAAGGGTAGTATATGGATTGAACTCGTACTATGGGTTCATAGAAGAAATTTGGCAGCTCGATTACGTACTGTTCAAGATTCCCCTGTTTCGACGCCGATGGGTCCAAATCCCACATGGTGTGAAGGTTGATAGTTACGGTTTCACTTCTGTGGATCTCGATCGAGTTGCTTAGAAAGATGAGCCATTCATACTTGCAAAGCAAGCCATTCAGATCATTTATGTCATTGACCCAGCCAATAAGAAGTGGCACATCGTCCTTCATGGCAAGAAAAGGATTGTTGGAGTTGAAAATGTCATAGACGAGGAAGAATACAATCAATTTGATGAGATTCCTTTATTTGGAGATGGTGTATAGGTCGATACCGAAGGCACCGATGAAACCAGTTACATGCGTATTGTCACGTCTGCCACGACTGTGACATCACCTGTGAGGAGCCCAGCTCGGTGCAGCTTGTCCCATAAACCACTTGACTTCCCAGGATGAGTCAATCACAGGATTACATTGCAGCAGCAAAATAGTACAATAGTCATAATTGTATGGCCATCAGGCCTTAATACAAAACGAGGTACAGTGCCTTACAAGGCACAAGGGTCTAACAAAATAACACATCTAGTCGGCGGAAGCTAGGCCCAAAAGCAATCCACAGGAAACAGAGGTTGACAGCAGGACAGCACCACATCAGGGCTCCAGAGGAATCTGCTCGTCATCTCCTGGGTCCGCAGCATCTTCAGGGTATCCTCCAAGGTCGTAGAACGCTCCATCTATTGATGAGTTGTTGCAAGGGTGAGTACTTACGTACTCAGCAAGTCATAGGGAAGGTAGAGATACATATAGTATAAATGACATGAACCTATGTTACTGGAGAAAGAGTGAAGGGTTTCTCAAAATACATTTCTTTCTCAATTCTTATTCGACTCCCAATCAAACTCATGGCAGTAGATAAATCATTCTGGTGTCAATATGCATATATCCCATAACCAAGGCGATATATCTCCATATCACATTACTTTTATTCAAGCCTTTCAATCTTATACTCATAGCAGTATTTCATATACTTTAGGGCATAAACCACATGCCTCTTAGCTATCACATGTTTACTAGATTATGGTATTACCGCGACACGTCAACACATGACTGCCCACGGCAACACCCCTTATCGTTACAACACATGCCACTTGGGTAATCTTGAACTAATGAATTTTAGTTTATAAAACAATACTTGTGTCACACCCCATGGATTTAATCCACCGCGGCATACTCCTAAAACTCGGGAGCACGAAGTATTCGAATACATTTTTAAACTCTGCAGAGGTGTACCTCTTTTTAAATCCACTTTTTCACTCGACTTCCAAGTCGGGCCAACTCCATGCGACTTATACGCATGTGACAAGGCCGAGATCACACAACATTTTGCAGTCTAGTATTAACAGTATCCATGCCCGGTAAATGGACAATCTAGTCCCAAGTACCGTTGTGGGTCCTCCCCACTGCCTTACTTCCTAGCCTGGGTCTATGTTCTCGCAAGACACATAGCCTCTCTTGATTACAGTCGCGCACGACTTAATCTGGCGTAGGGCGTCTTCCTTCTTTACACCTTATCCTCTCTTAATTTTTCTGATCTCACACCACTCATGGACGAACTGCGTCCCACTAGTTTCCACGCGAGAAACCGGATCGACAAGCCATGCAGGGAACTACTAATACCAAGAAAGCTACTAGATTGCGCCTGTCCCATACCATGTAAGTGGTTGGTACGTTTTTCATGCCACTAGACGCACGACACAAGGTTCTAGTCCTTACATGCCAGTGACCAGATCATACCACAAACCATGCACCCTCAGTGCCTGCACATCCAGTGCAGCCAAGCACCTCCAGTGCTACCACCATTCCATACCAAAATACTGGTCACGGCTAGGGGTTCTATTTCATGAATATAAATGTGCATGTTTATACTTTTATTAGTTCGTGGCTTGCTATCTTAACAAGTTCACATTCCTCAAGTATTCAATCTATCACTGCCATAATATTATTGATCTCAACACATGCAATATTAATGAGATATCTACTCATGGAATAGCATAGCAATTCATAAAATATAGGTTCAATATGATCAAAGTATGACTTGCCTTCCGCGTCGTAAGTATCAGCAGTCGATGACGGTTCAGCGACAAGATCTTCAACCCCGGACTCTTGCTCTGAACAAGATCAAACAAGCAAACAGGCATTACAATCAATCCTATTCTTACTAATTCACTACATGCAAAGATGCAAGGAGAAAATACTCTGGTGATACAAGGTTTGAAAGCGATTTGAGTTTAACTATGGAAACCAGGGTTAAGATTAGTTGTCAAGGTTTACAAGGTTCCAAAATATCAGGGTAATATCAAGGTTGTGACTGGTTCACCCAAAAACAGCGAACGTCTTTAGGTTGGCATTCGATTCAAGGCATCGACATAAGGTCAAGGGGTGATAGAGGGCTCAACTCAAGTTGTGACAGTAGAGAAAAGTGTAGATCACAACGTCAGGAGTCTAAGGGACAAAGTTATTTCCAAGTTTCATGGCTGGAAGTGGGTGAAAAGGCTCAATGCCACTGGCTGACATAGGCTGACAGTGCTCTAGAATGGCATTGACATGGTTTGAACAGTTTCCAGTGGCCAAAGTAGGTTTTAATCCAAGCATATGGTGCACAAGGTAGTGAGACAACTATTTGACAAAGTAGTTTCTGTTTTACATGACCAGAGGTGGGTGAACAGGGCTAATGCCACTGGCTGACACAGCCTGGCATAGGTTTGACACGGCCAGAACTAGGGTTAGCCATATCTTTTGATTAAAGGCTCCAAATGATGCACCACTTTGTCTGGTGGTTAGGCATTTGTAACAGGAACAAATGTCTCAACAGGATCTAGGGCAGGAGATGGCCGGAAAGCGATGAAAACCGGCGAAGAACACGGTGGCCGAACTATTCTCAACAGTTTCTGGACAGAACCTTGGCATGGTGATACCTCTTCATCTGGGCCGATCCAGGTGTCGAGCTAGAAGACAAAAATACTCATGGGGTCGAGGCACATCTACTAGACAAGGTGGTTGGGGTTGAAACGGCCGGGAACAAAATCCGGCGACCGGAGCTAGGGAAGAAGCCACAAAAATTTGGGCATTTCTGATCTAGGACGAATGAACTCAAATCCTTGCTTGAGGATGGTCTCTGGAGTATAACAAAGCTAGATGTGAAGCTAGATTGTCTGGAGAAACACCAGAGAAGCTTAACAGCGAGCTCCAGCTTACATGCAAGGTGCAAAGTTGGGATTCTTCATATTTTAGCAAATTCTTCGATTCTGGTTGCTTAGAGATGCTTAGATAAGTTCACTAATCAATATTGATCACAGGCTCGAGTGCTAAATCGGTTTAATTAGGGTTTAATTGCTCGCCGGAGTTGTCGGGGAAAATCAGCAAATCCCGGCGATGAGGTGCGATAGAACTCAATTGGCTGCTACTACACAGGTAAGTGGATGAGAGTAACTTACTGGTAGCTTCAATTTGGAGTTCGGTGCAGTGGATTGGCCTGGCACCGTGAGCCTCTTCTCGAGCTCGCCGAAGAAGACGAACACGACGGCGTGGTTAAGAATTTGAGTGGTTCTGGCGTGTGTGTGAGTAAAGGAGATGGCCAGAGCAAGCTTAAGTAGGCGAAGTGAGCAGCAACGGTTGAAAGTGCCTGGAGACTTGGAGCTGTGAATCAACGGCGAATTGACTGGCCGGGCGGGACAGCAGCGAGGTGACGCGCTCCAGCGGCCGTGCCGGCTTTTACAGTCTGGCGTGCAGTCCTGGTTGATGCAACGGCGACTTGATGCTTCCCCCAAGCATGCTTGCAACGTGGCGCAACTGCGCTGCCGTTGTCGGGCGCGCGCGCGGGAGAACGAAGGCGCTGCTGGCGGGATGACGCTGTTCCACGGTGGCGAACACGATGCACACACGTGGTAAGGAAACAGTGGCGGAGGTGGCGGCGCTGGAGATCGCCGGCGACGAAACCGCAGCAGTGGCAACGGCGACGACCAAACTCCGGCGCTCGTGGTCGTTTGAATGGCCTGGTCGTGCACAGTAGCCTGTGGTCGAACCAGGGACTGATTTGCGATGATTTTTGGTTTGGCTTTGGACTAGATTGCAAATCTGGTCTTTGAGAGGTTTAATTTGAGATTTGATTTCATGGTTGAGTATAATATTTCTATTAATACTCATTTAGCTCAAATTTGGAGAAAGTTTGATAAGGTTTGAGGGATTTCACCTATTTTCGAAAATAGGGTAAAATTAGGGTAAAATAAATTTGGATTTTGCCGATCTCGAATTCTGGTGATTGGAGAGAGATTTTGAAGTCTGAACAAAAGGGAAATCTGTATCAAATAGCATTTGGGAGGTGTTCCCTGAAGAAATTCTGGAGTTGGAATTGATTTGTAGATTTTAGCCTTTTCAGGCTTCCAGGTAAACAGAAAAGGACTTATTCGCAGTAAAATTTGGACTAATCTGCGAAAAGTGTTTAGATGAATTAATCTGGCTCCCAACTTTTTGAAGTGAGTTGAGGATGAACCTAGGAACATATTCCAGGGGTTACTTGAGTATGGATAGGGTTAAATCAAGATAACTCAATTATCTGGAAACTGGGGTACTTAGGGTAAATCTGCATTTTCCTGTTTTCGAAAACAGAGAGAGGCTTAGGTACTGGGAGTTGGGGTCCGAATCTGATCTGGCTCCTGAAGACTTTTATCTTCAGGGTAACTGGTAGGTTAAATCTGGATGGTCAGATCTTGATCTGGATCTAGAGAATAGATTTGGAGATTTTTAGGGTTTGGGAGAGATTAGAGTTCAGTTGATCTGGCTACTACTACAGAGATACATGCATGCAGGGTTTTTATGCAAAACTTTTCACCCCCAAAACTAGGGTGTTACAAGCCTACCCTCCTTAAAGAAATCTCGCCCCGAGATTTACCTAGAGAAGGGAAGAGGTAGGGATAAGCCTGCTGCAGATCATCCTCTTTCTCCCAAGTTGCTTCTTCCTTTGAGTGATCTTCCCATTGAACCTTGCAAAGCTTGATTTTCTTTCTTCTGAGTTGACGCTCATCACTAGCCAGTATTTGCAGTGGTTGAGTGAGGTAAGTGAGATTCTTCTGAAGCGGAATCCCCTGGTGTTCTATCTGATCCGTTGGTTCCTTGAGGCACTTACGGAGTTGCGAGACATGAACCACGTCATGAATTTCTCCAAGATCTGATGGTAAATCCAGTTTGTAAGATACCTCTCCTTTCCTCTTAAGGACTTTGAATGGCCCAATGTACCTTGGGGACAGTTTTCCTCTCTGATGGAATCTTCTCAACCCTTTTAACGGTGTAACCTTGAGATAAACTGATTCGCCTGGTGCAAACGACAATTCCCTTCTTCGGTTGTCGGCATAGCTCTTCTGGCGTGACTGTGCTGCCTTTAATCGTTCTCTGATGAGCTTGACGTGTGCTTCAGCTTCTTCGATTAGTTCGGGTCCAATGACTTGCCTTTCTCCTGGCTCGTCCCAATGTAGTGGAGTTCTGCATCTGCGCCCATACAAAGCTTCAAAGGGTGCCATTTGCAGACTAGCTTGGTAACTGTTATTATAAGTAAACTCCGCAAATGGTAAGCACTTTTCCCAAGAGGTTCCATAATCTAAGATGCAAGCTCTGAGAAGGTCTTCCAAGATTTGATTTACACGTTCAGTCTGTCCTCCTGTCTGTGGATGATATGCAGTGCTAAACTGCAATTGGGTTCCCAAAGCTTCGTGGAGTCGGTTCCAGAATTTGGATGTGAATTGTGTTCCTCGATCTGAAACGATCTTTTTCGGGATACCATGCAGTGTCACTATTCACTGCAGGTATAGCTCCGCTAATTTGTTGCCATTATACGTTTTCTTGACTGGTATAAAATGAGCAACTTTCGTGAGTCTGTCCACAATGACCCATATGGAATCATATCCCCCTTGTGTTCTGGGAAGTCCCGTGATAAAGTCCATACCAATCTCTTCCCATTTCCAAGTTGGCACTGGTAAGGGCTGCAGTTTTCCGGCTATTTTCTGATGATCGGCCTTAATCCTTTGGCAAGTGTCACATCTTGCGACATATTCCGCGATTTCCCTCTTCATTCCATTCCACCAGAATTGCGTCTTCAGATCCTTGTACATCTTGGTGTTTCCAGGGTGCAGTGAATATGGGGTTTTATGAGCTTCGAAGAGAATCAATTCCTTAAGGTCTGTATTTCGGGGCACACAAATCCTTCCCCGATACCATACAATTCCTTGATGATCTCCAATGAAATCCTGGGTTTTTCCTGATCTGATGCGGCTCTTGATCTTATGAATCTCCTCATCTTCTTTCTGAGCATCCTCAATCTGCTTTTGGAGTTGAGACTCCACAGTCAATGTAGCTAATATCCCAGATGGCACTATGGTTACTTCAAGATTCTGAAATTCCTGCCGTAAGCACGGGTTCTTGAGTGTAGCTCCTTGTAGGGTATAAGCCTTCCTGCTCAAGGCATCTGCCACTACGTTGGCTTTCCCTGGATGGTAGAGTATGCTGAGGTCATAGTCCTTGATCAGCTCGAGCCATCGGCGCTGACGCATATTGAGCTCAGTCTGTGTGAAGATATACTTGAGGCTTTTATGATCTGTAAAGATCTCACACTTATGTCCAATGAGATAATGCCGCCATATCTTTAAAGCGTGCACCACTGCTGCTAACTCCAAATCATGAGCGGATAATTTTCCTCATGTGGTCTCCATTGACGTGAAGCATAAGCCACTACTCGACCTTGCTGCATTAACACACAGCCTATTCCTTGCTTTGAAGCATCACAGTAAACTACAAAATCTTCTTTGCTGTCTGGTAATGTGAGGACCGGTGTTGTTGTCAATTTCTGCTTCAGCTTCTGAAAACTTTCTTCACACTTGATGGTCCATTCAAATGCAACATCCTTCTTTAGCAGGTTCGTAAGAGGTTTGGCTATCTGGGAAAATCCTTCAATGAATCTCCTATAATAACCTGCTAATCCCAAGAAACTTCTAATCTCTGAAACTGAAGTAGGTTGCTTCCACTCCTTGATTGCGGAGATTTTAGCTGAATCCAGTGAAACTCCTTCTGCTGTCAACACATGTCCAAGAAATGAAATTCTTGACATCCAAAATTCGCATTTGTCAAACTTGGCATAAAATTGCCTCTCTCGTAGCCTTCCCAAGACTAGGTGTAAATGTTGCTCATGTTCTTCCGTACTCTTGGAATATATCAGAATGTCATCTATGAATACTATGACAAACTTGTCAAGAAAATCCATAAATGTACTGTTCACGATATTCATGAAAGCTGCCGGAGCATTGGTCAAGCCAAAAGGTACTACTGTAAACTCATATAAACCATATCTGGTAGTGAAAGCAGTCTTCGATATATCTTCCTTCTTGATCTTCAGCTGATGGTATCCAGATTTCAAATCTATCTTGGAAAATACTTTGGCTCCTCGAAGTTGGTCGAACAAGTCATCAATTCTTGGTAATGGGTACTTGTTCTTAATAGTGACTTCATTCAAAGCTCGGTAATCTACACACATTCGTAAAGTTCCGTCTTTCTTCCTTACAAACAAAACTGGGGCTCCCCAAGGTGAAGCACTGGGTCGGATAAATCCTTTACCCTCCAGTTCCTCTAACTGATTTTTGAACTCTTCTAAGTCCGTTACCGGCATCCTATATGGTCTCTTAGCTATAGGTGCCGCTCCTGGTTTAAGCTCAATGGTAAACTCTATCTCCCTGTCAGGTGGCATCCCTGGGAGTTCTTCTGGGAATACATCCGGGTATTCATGTACTGTGGGCACTTGATCCAAGCATACTTCCTGAAGTGCATGGACTGATCCTTGCAGTTTTTCGACCGATGATCTTTCGGCATGGAATAGGACTTCCTTCCCTTGGTTACTAACAAGGCTTAGAGTTTTCTTCTCACAATCCACTAGGCCTTTATGCTGAGATAGCCAATCCATTCCTATTATAATGTCTAGGCCTTGCGGTTCTAGGACTAATAGGTTAGCCAAGAACTCTACCCCTTCTATTTCGAAGGTTATATGACGACAAGCTGAATATACAGGCAGCTTAGCTCCTGGGGTCTGTATAGCCATAGAGTACTCTAGAGGTACCATAGGTATTCCCACTTTAAGTGCAAAATCTTCGGATATGAATGAGTTTGTAGCTCCAGGATCAAACAGTATTAAAGCAGATGCAGACTGGATCAAGAATCTACCTAGGAGAATGTCAGAGGCATTGTCCGCTTCTTGAAGGGAGGTGAAGTTTAGTCGGCCTCCTCGGCCTCCCATTTGTCTTCCTCCTCGCCCTCGTCCTCGGCCTGCTACATTTCCCCCTCTGTTGGGCAAACCTCCTCTGGGGCTCTGCAATGGTGATGAAGCTGTGGTTCTAGGTGCCATTGTTTGTGTTCCAGCTTGCGATCTTGCTATCGCCATTGGGAGTTGAATCCACGGGCAACTGTCTTTGCGGTGTCCCATCTGTCCGCAATGATAGCATTGGGTCCTTGTCTGAGGGCAATCCCGTTGATAGTGCGCTCCTCTGCAGTGGGGGCATGTCGGCGTGAATGGTGGTCTTGGCGCCGGGTAGGTCGGACGAAAGTTTGGAGATGTTGGGGCCCTTCCCCTAGATGAGTTGGCTGGCAGTCGCGACTATTGCATCATCTTCCTCTTCCGGCTTTCTTCTCCGATGCCTTGTTTTTCTTCTATCTTCAATACTCGATTCACCAGGGTCTGGAATTCTGTGAACTCATGGGAGGCAATCTGATACTGCAAATAGTGCTGAAGTCCCTCGGTGAAGCGTTCAATCTTCTTATCTTCCGTGTCGATGTCGCCTGTCGCATACCGAGCTAAATGGTGGAATTGGTGCAGGTACTCAGTGACAGTCCGGTTCCCTTGAGTCAAGTTCCGGAATTCTCGGCGTTTAGCTGCCATGACGCCTGTAGGGATATGGAATTTTCGGAATTGGTCCTTAAATTCCGTCCAAGTGATGTTGTCTTTGTCCAGATGTGCTTCTTGATAATTCATCCACCAAGCAGCTGCTGCTCCAGTGAGTTGGTGTGATCCGAACAGCACCTTCTCTCGATCATTGCAACGAACAGTGTCCAGCTTCCTTTCGATGTCCCGCAGCCAGTCGTCTGCGATGATTGGGTCTGTCGCACTTGCGAAGGTTGGCGGTCGCGTCTTCTGGAAGTCTGAGAGTCGAGTTCTGACGGCAGTACCTTCAGCAGTCCCTGGCATTTTCTGAATGACTTGAGCTAGCAACTGGGTATGTGCAGCCTGGGCTTCTTGGCGGCTCCTCTCCATTGAAAGAAGAATTTCCTGGAGACTTGGTGAGTCTTCTTGTGGGGGTAGCGAGCTCTGCGCTCCTGGATGAGGTGTGGATCCTCTTCGTGGTGTAACTGGGTCTTGGCCCTCTTGGTCATCTTGGGTCCTTCTCCTTGTGTGAACCATTCTGGTCTTCTGAAGAGAGAAGCAGATAGATCTAACTAACTAGAGAGAGAACTAGGGTACTAATGCAAAAATTAATGCAACTATTTTAATGCACAAACACTTAGGCTTCTAGCCATAGTAAACAAGTTAACCATTATACTTTAAAGGTAATCAACCATCCTTATCTCTCTGTTTCCATCGGTATAGCTTATCCTCTAATTCTTGCCTTTGCAGGGCTGCGGCAAGTGGAAAGTTTAGGATAAAATGGGTGTGTACGTACGTAGGTGGAAATTGTCACTCAAAGTCCGCATTTTTATGTAAACTTTATGCAACAAAGTTTTACCACATTCCCAATATTTCAAAAGTTTTTACCTTGTCATGGTCGATAAAAAACCACTCCTTAGGAAAATTTGAGTGAACCTTAAAAATCTTTGGTCAAATTTATTCAAATTTTATTTGAGCATGCTCCACATGGAAATCTTAAGGCTGTAACCTATTGTTGGAGCATTTGGACTTCATTTGCAATATCTGAGTGTTTCAGTGCCTCTCTCCTGATATTATGAAACCTACAGCACAAAATTGCTTCGAACTTCAAATTTTTCACCAAAATCTTTCAAACTTGATTTTCCAAGCTCCAAATATGTCTCTTGAGGTTTCCACCATGTTTTGGAGCATTTGTACATCATTCCAAAAGATTTGAGTCTTTTCAGATATTGAAATTTCAATATTCAGAGTTGCAGAGTTTCAGATTGTAAAGTACTATCACAAACAGATATTGAACTCATAGTTGTCTATCACAAACGGTTCTTAACTCATAACCGTTTGTGATATTTCTTTACAATCTGCACCACACTCATTTGAGATGGTTCTATACTCATAACCATCTATGATAATCTCTCTACAAAATTTAAGGCGTCCTTTGTCCTGCTCATTTCCACACTTTGTGACTTTTCACTTCAGTTGCCCTAGCTATCCAGCGGCTGCACGCATTGCCTCTATCTGGCCTCCCACCATCCGGCGCGACCACCTCTGGCTACTCCTCCCGACCTCTGGTGCCTCCTCTCGGCACTTCCTCCCGGCCTCTGGCACTTCCTCTCTCCGGCACCTCCTCCTAGCCACCTCTCACCGTCTCCTCCTTCGACGTCTCAGGTGCCCCTCCTCCCTCTCCCTCTCCTTCATCGTTTTATACCCAAGTGCCATCACAATAATGCATGGGCAAATTAACCAATGTAGCTTTTGTTAGGGTGTGTTTGATCGAGTTTTAATTTCAGTTTTAATTTATATGTGATTTTTAAAAAATTGGAGTAGTAGCCGAAAAATATAACTGTTATGTGTATAAATATAACTGTTACACACACAGGAAATATTCTTGATTTATATAAGTCATACAACAGTACATCATTGTTATTGTCTATTTGACTCTTTTTCAATTTACAATAGCAACATTTGTCTATATGTAATTTAATCAAGAATATTGTGGCTGTACAGTTTCCAAGGAAAAAGATTTGAGTTTTGAGTAGTATTCGATGACACTAGGTAGAATGATGTGTGAAGGCTAATGCCATGTCTTGTCCCACCGAGCATTCATTAATTTGAAATTGAAATGATTTGTCCTGTTTTGATGCAAATGCATGGGGAATTGCCAAAATATTTTGGTCAGTACAAAGTGTCATTTGCCCCAATTGGAACGGCTCATGATATGTGATGTATTTGTCAATCCACCAGTCATTAGTACAGTTGTTAATGCAATGCATAGATTAGGGTGTCATTTCGGAAGCAAAATGCATTTGAATTCTTTTTTGAATTGTGTATGGTATCGTTGCATAAAATTTTAATTTATCAAAAAGATCTTGCAACTCAGTGATGGTTTATCTGATTGTAGCTAAGTAAAATAGTTTGATTGAGATGATTTATTTGGTTCTAGTTAAATATACAGTTTGATTGAGGCCTTAATATAAATTTATCTATTCAATAAAAGTCGAGTCGGAGCGGCTTTATGTTGCACGATTAAGAGTGCAAAGCAAAAAAACAGAAAAGGAAATCTATGCATCCAAGAAAAAATTAATAGTTTGTTACTTTGAAGTCAATAATTTATCTGGCATCCAAGCAGTAGATAGGACTGAGCTCTCCATGGGCATGTCACCCTCCTGGCTGATTTCTTTGATCCCCCTTTTGAAACACACGTTGATTTGCAACTTGAAATGGTAGATCATACTCAATACATGTGTCCATCTTTTATTCCTTAATCTTTTCCACCGCTTAATTGATAGATGTATCTAAGTAGTTCAATTAAACATGTTTTTGACAGTTTTCAAGTTAAAAATTTGAGAATCTCTAGTGTAATTAGTGGAATTTATTAACCACAACTCATTCTTGTATATGTAGTCTGATTTTTGTAAATAAAACAACATTTCTTGAGTGGTCACTTTCATATTTTTCTGAAGTACACAAGAGATATGTTCAGTGACGAAATGAATCGAACGGGAAGTTAGAGCAACCTCTCTAGCGATGAGACACCTGGGCTGGACGTCGCCTCGTCCACCATGGCCTAGCCGCAGTAGAAAAAGGGGTGAGGCCGGACT
Source organism: Pharus latifolius (assembly GCA_019359835.1). Lineage (NCBI taxonomy): Eukaryota > Viridiplantae > Streptophyta > Magnoliopsida > Poales > Poaceae > Pharus > Pharus latifolius. The sequence goes on along the minus strand of CM033325.1, from coordinate 30,042,907 downwards.
AGATGCGTGTGTCTCGATAAGCGGGAAAAGCAGAACAAAGAGTTCGATGACAACAGGGTGCCGGAAGCTCCAGAGAAACTAGTCGGTCAGTACCGCTCACTATGCGGCAAAGTGGCAAGGGAGCTAGTGCCCATCACCACCTCTGAGTGGCATGAAGTGCCCCGAGAATGCAAGGAAGAGATGTGGGAAGAAGTGCAGGCAGCGTTTCACATGTCAATTTTGTGAATTGTAGATGGATCGAGAATATTAGATGTATGGAATAAAACGTACTCCTCTTTAGTATTTGGAGGGTGTGAATGGGTTTATGAAATTTGCTGAGCAAGAAAAGGTGAAGAAGGGAGAAAAAGATATGCAGTCCCAAGGATCACCAGCTCATCATCCGCCAGATGGAATTGATGGCTATAAAGAATGCTTGGAAGACCTTCAAGAGCCATCTTGTCAACCACTATATGAAGGAGTAGAAGACCCCCTTCATTGACTACCCTTTCGTGACTCCCGAGGCATGGCAACAGTTCGTGGAGATGAAGGGCACGCTCGATTTCCAGGCACTTAGTAAGAAGGGCAAGGTTAACCAGGCCAAGAATACCCACCCACACAGACTAGGCATCGGTGGGTATTTGGGGAAGAAGGCGCTGTGGAGGCACTACAACACGGTAGGCCAGCGCAAGCTGTAAAACTACTGGGAAAAAAAGTTTTTCCCAGCAGTCCTGCAGATGAAAATATAATTTTGATTTTTCACCAATGTGTCAGCTAGGAAAAGTTATTATTTTTAGCAGATCTACCGCTAGAAATAAATAATATATAGCAAGCTGTAGATCAGTTTGAGAAAAGATTTTTTTAGCAGATCTACAGCTGAGAATATTTTTCCGCTGGGAAAATTTTTTTTTTAGCAGTAGTTCTATAGTTGAAAATATAATTTTTATTTTTCACCGATATGCCAGTTGGGAAAAATTATTATTTTTAGTAGATCTACCGCTAGGAATAAGTAATTTATATATTTTTTGATGTAAAACTGAAAATTTTCAGCAGAATAATAACAGATTTATTATTTTGGGAGGGAAATTTTCATGAAAAAATATTTTCATGCTGATTTGTTGGTTTTGCGCCAAATATAAAATCTTTCTCTATAGATTACTAGTTATCTTAATTCCCTGCTTCCCTCGATCGCTTCCCCAATCCACCGAGAATTTGACCTCTCTCCGGCCGCTGAGAAAACCCCCAATCAAACTCCTCCACCGACAAACCTCCCTTCTCCATCTCCAGCTCTCCGGCCGCCGAGAAAACTCCCCCAATCAAACCTCCTCCACCAACAAACGTCCCCCAATCCTCTCCATCTCCAGCTCCCTGCCGATAAACCTCCCCAATCCTCTCCATCTCCAGCACTCCGCCGAGAAACCTCCCCGATCCAACCTCCTCCATCGAGAAACCACTCCCAATTCGCCGAGAAACCTACCCAATCTTCGATCTGGTCTCCCACCGTGTGTGAGGTGTCTCGCGGTGTGGCCCTAGAAACGCTACCGACAGGGTGTGCGGTGAACGGCAGAGGTGGAGCGACAGCGGCGAAGAAAGTGTGCAACAGGGAGGTGAGGCGCGAGGCCGGCATAGCATGAGATCAGCAAGCCCTGCACGGGAGTGAAGCAAAGGGTGAGGTCAGGGATTGAGGCCGGTGACCCGACGCGACAGAGAGGCGAGTGCCGGCGCCCGGCGTGATAGAGCTCCGGTGGTGTAGTCCCCCTGAATTCGGAGCCACCTCTAGTTGATGCGAATAGATTGGAATAAAAATCCATAGGTAAGAGTGGTATTCTTATCAAATCTCTTTTAGAAATTTCACTCTTGGATGCGCCTGTTGCTTAGTTCATCAATCTTTTCATCAACTTTGATCATTAGTTGACGACTTGATGTTCAGCAAATTTGTTTTGTTGCCTTCCAGTTTGCATATGCATTTTTCTACATTACCATGAGTTACCTTCTACACATTAGCATGAGTGGGCATCATGAAATTATTATGGGGCATGATTGCAATGTTCTGATATCTAGAGTAAGGGCTGAAGTTTCGATGGTTGTAGTTCTGATTGGCCTGAGCAGGCAATTATAGATCTAATTTTCCAGATTCAACAACAACATGATCTGTTCTACAGCCATGTCTCAGTAATTTGCCATTAGAATCAAATCTTATATGTCTTTTGAGGGTTTTGTGTTGATCTGGTCACAAGATACCTTGGTGATGTTCTTGTTCATTTATATTACCAGCAAAGTTACAAAACCATGCATCTGAGTCTCAGATCATTTTGCAAAGGTAGTGCAGGCTAACTGCGGTTGTTGTATGCATGGTAGCATCTAATACTAACATTGACTTTGATACAAATGGATACAATCATAGAACTGAATGTCTGAATGCCTTCCTGTTTAGAAGTCCTTTCTGTCAGAAACCTAAGTTTAGGTCATGAAGATTTGGAATTAGCAATGTTAAATTCAATTTGCAGTTTGTTTTAAATTATTTTTTTTGGGTAGTGGTAGTATAGTAGAAAGTGAAATTAATGATGTGTTAGTCAACTCAGAAAGCCTGTCAATCCCATCCAGTGAACCAAATTATTTTCTGAAAACATTGAGATCAAAATGCTTTTGCAGAATGAAATCTTAATTTACCTCAGATAGATTTGAAGCCAAACAATTTTCAGATGTTCTTGCAATTTTCTATCTGGGATGTGTGTGTATTGGCCAGCAAATCTGATAATTTATTGTATTCAGATTTGGATCTTGGGGAGTATCTGACTGGACCCCTCACTGCCTGCTTCAACTCTTCTATGCATAAAATTAAAACAACTTGTGTGCAGCTAGCCTGCTAGAATTTGTATTGCACATTGCTGCTTAAATAATTTTGATTCGTCAATAAAGGATTCACTTAACAAATTTGAAATGGAACCTCCCACAAAAATTACTCTTTTTTTTAAAAAAAGAGAACATGTGACTTTATAATGCACCAAAATATCTATTTAAAAAAATTATATTTTGTTATCAATTTTTTCTTAAGTTCTATATCTACATAATCAACCAATATATTTGTTTTTGGTTTGAGGTCACCAATTAGTAATAGATTAAGCTAGGTAGCATATTTGGAAACCACAACTTGTTGCCATCATAATCTTTTAAAAGAACTTGTTGTCTGCATGACAAAACAGAATTTTAAGCATGCATAACCAAAGCACATGGTCAGCAAAAATGTTCTTAGATATATAATCCAATCACAACTTCTTTATATAAGATACCACGAAAACAATTACTGTATCTTATATGTTGAAATATGAATATATTGCTTATCTTTTTTCAACATCATAAATTTTTAAGTGAATTAATCATAGATAAAACTCAATATTCCGCCTGTTGTGCATGGCAAACTCAAGTGTACATGTCTGGGAATATGTGAAGCATTTGGAAAGCTGTAAAAAATGCTAGCTTCCATCTTTCAGTAATCGTCAGACTTCAGTCTTCAGTTCTCAGAGACAATTTTTTTTTTTACTTGTACAGGTTTTCACTTTGTGGTGACAAAAAAGCTCTTGGAACTCAAAAGGTGAATGCTTGTACTCCCTTTCTCATGTTATGTCCTGCTCTACACTATAAGACAAAGTGCATCATACACTTCTCAGCTTTCCAGCCTATCACAGGCAGTCAAAATTATGACCCTGTGACCCCCATCCCCTAAGCTACTAGCATGCGGGACCTGTACGTATCGGCCCCAACTGGCCATCTCCGTTGATTCCCTTCATCTGTTAGCCTATCTCTAATAATTGAGACTTTTGAGAGATTTTTTAGAAAAATATTTCATGCTACACAAGCGATCAATAAGGAGTTGTTTGGAAAGTTTTTTTGTGAGACCCACGCGTGAAGAGTTTCTTTAAAAATCAATCATTCGAGTAACTTATATTTTGGAGGACTCTTCAATAGGTCCCACATATTAAATATTCAGATGTGTTTTTTGCATCATATTATTGATTAAATAATTGATAAAAATTATTAAAAAAATTAAGAAAAAAATGGAACCGCCCGCAGTGTACAAAATAGACTTTGTAGCTGAGTATAAACGTCTCTTGCCCCCCCCCCCCCCAACATGGATAAAAGTAAGTAAACAGGAATTAATTCTAACTCCCACATAAAAAAAGTAAAAGCTCTCGAGAAGAAAATAATCCTATTTGACCACTATACATTGCTAGCATCAGGAAATAGAATAATCGCGAATTCCGGGTAACTGGCCAAGCCGCTAAAGTAGCTAAAGTAGTGATAAATCCTGTCAATAAAATAGATCCTAATGAAAGTCCATCAATTCCCAATCTCCAGTGGAAATCGAAGACATCTATCCATTTTAAATCCTCCCTTAATTGGACTAAGGGATCCTCCATTTGGAAATGATAACAGAATGCATAAGTCATTAGAAGGAATTCTAATAAACAAATAGATATAGTATACCACCTAACTATTTTGTTTCCCCTACGAGGGAAAAATAAAATTAATGAACCTGCAAATATTGGAAAAACTACAAGTATTGTTAACCAAGGAAAATAACTCATGATAAAGTGATAAAGACAAGATACGTTTTGACCAGAAAAACCCGTGCTCGAAATAATCGAGCACGGGCTTTTTCGGTAAAGAGGAATCAGACGATTCGAGTGGTTTTTTTGTAATCTATCAATAAGATAGAGCCATGCTGCGGGTTGTTTCAGGCCCTAAATAAACACGGACACTTAAAAAGTCTGTTGGGCATGCAGATTCACATCTCTTACAACCCACACAATCTTCGGTTCTCGGCGCGGAAGCAATTTGCTTGGCTTTACATCCATCCCAGGGTATCATTTCCAATACATCCGTTGGACAAGCTCATACACATTGAGTGCATCCTATACATGTATCATAAATGTTTACTGAATGTGACATTGGATTTATAAATTTTCCTTTTCAACATAAAAATTTTCGATCTGGTAAAAATAAAATTAGTACTATATGAATGAGTCAATTGTATTGTAGACACCAGACGAAGCAATGATTTATCCAAACTTCAACAAACAATGCAATATGTTTTTTAATTTGTGAGAAAATATGAAAAGAGCTAAGAGACTTTAATTTTGGACTTCAACAATCATGATTATACGAATTGTACATGTGAATTATAATTAGCCGATAAATTGGCTATTGTGTTTTTGACATAAATTATTGCAATATTCAAATTGCAATATCAATTAATTGAAAAAAAAATTCAATCAATATTCAATCAATAAGTAAAAAACAATACTATGTTTGCTATAGATTCTTTGAGAAGTATGTCAAAGAGATGAGCTAACTAGTGGTTATTGTGCAAATACTTTAGTTCATTTGGAGTAATATAGCATTGGTATGAGCTAGTGATTTATGTATGATATTTAGAGATTCAAATTGTAACTCCAAATTTTTGTAACCGGCTATTGTATAAAGATTTTAGTTTACTTGGAGTAATATAGTATCAATAAGAGTTAGTGATTTAGATATGATATTTATAAATTCAAATTGTAACACCAAATTTCTGTACTTTCTAGTCTTATATTGATCAAATTCTTGTTAATAGGCTCTTCTATTCCCATGTTGCATAGGTGGATGAATGTTCAGGACTATTTTGACCAAAATAATAAAGTGCAAGGACTCAAGTGATCAGTGATCAGCAACAAAGTGGATTCCATAATAGTTGGTGCACATGGTCCTAAAGAACAAGGGTTTTGAGTATGGCTAATGTGCACACTAATAATGCTATATTTTGAGTAGTTTCCATCACTAATCACACTTAAAAAGTTCTATATGTATGGAAGGCTGGACACAGTCAATCATTGTATTCTAAAAGGCATGCATGCCCTTTAATTTATAGGTGTTACACAATGTATCCGCTAAACAGAAAAAATAGTAGTCTTATGTTATATAGTCATAACTATTTAACAGTTTTGTATCTATCTCTTTAGATAGACATTAGTGAATTTTTTATAATTTTGGTTCATAGATGTGAAATGTATGGAAATACTCCTAGTTATGTGATTGTGTTTGTGCATATATATACTCCTACAAAATCCGCAGGTTAGATCCATTGTGGTGTTGGTGCTTCTAAATGAAGCTGAAACCACTTTTACACTAAAGAATTTGATGTGCTTTAACAGCTCTAACTTCAAGTTTACAAATACTCATAAAGTTAGAATTATTTATATGGCTATGTCATTGATTACAACTACAATTACCTTTTATTATAAGATGTAAATTTTATTTAAAACAACAAAATAATAGTCTTTTGTCAAACACTATCAGAACTCTAGTTTTTAGTATATGTTGCTGTAGAGTTATATCATATATGACTTTAGTTTCTCTATGATAGAAGTTGAATCCAAAACTTACCAAACTAAGTCTTGAACATCAATTCTTTAAAACTAGCATTTAATTTTTTTTAAATATTATTTAACTTGGAAATCAATGATTTAGAGGGACCAATAGTATATTTTTTTGGCATACAATGTTAATCATATAAGTCTTTAGACTCTTAATTGGAGAAGTTAAATATCAAATGAGTTTCTATTTTCATTTTGGTGAGAAAAATTGGACAAGTAGGAAGAAAGTCTCACCAATTGTGTGCCTTAATTTGAATTTTTTATGGTTTTTAGAAAAGTAATTTTTACCCCTAATCCCATATTTTTCAATTTTCCTGGTAGATCTATATTTTTTCCGTTTAAGTACTTATATTTGTTTGCAGGTTGTAATTATGCCTTTGTGTCGTACACTTTCCTTTTCACAATTTAAGAATATTTTTATTTTTCTATATTTCACAATATAAACCTTACTATAATTCCAATATATTATTTAGTACATGTTTGACTTCTTTATCCTCTATGGTATCTTCTCACGCCTCCATTTACATTTTTTCCTCACACATCCAAACTTTATATAATAGAGGCATCATTAATTTATTATGATTATTTTCTCTCATTCAATACTCTTAATTCGCATGTGAATAAGAAGTAAACTTATATTATGAATCAAAAGAAGTATTTCAACAATGAATGAATGACTGTATAGAATGATGTTATTGCTTGCTTACATGAACAATAACATGGTGTGATGGGCCAATACTTACCTTATCAAATTGTATTTTGCTATCCAATTTTTGTAGTTAGCTGAGATTATTATTAAAATTAACCTAGTAATTTCAAATCACTTTGGAGAGAAATTTTTGCAGTAAGCTATTACTTCTTTCTAAATAGGAAGTATTTGTTAACCCTCCCTCCCCCGTCTATTTGTGTTCTTGTTTATAAACTCATTTCAGATTAAAATCCGTATTAAACTAGTAATGATACTAGCTGATTTTATTTCAGATATACTAGCTGATTCTTACAGTAAGCCATATAATAAGGAAAGACTACGAGGATTTTAAGGTCTTTGGCATTTATTATGGACAAGCGTTGGATGAGTGCGGCTAGGTAGAAATCAAACACTCAGTCACTAAATCAAATACAATGCTACTTTATGTGATTCTTTTGATTGAAACTAATGATAATTAAATATAGGTACTCAACTGAATATAGCCAAGGCATAAAGGACTTCATAGAGTTTTCTTTTGCAAATTCTGCAAAAGCAAATGAAATTCTCTGCCCTTGTAGAAAATGTGTGAACTGTGTTTGGAGAGAAGCGAGAAGCTGAAGTTGTTTATGAACACTTGATTTGTGATGGGTTTTTAGAAGGATACACCAAGTGGATATTTCATGGTGAACAAACATCATTGCACAGGACAAACAAGAAATCTAATATAGAAAATGTTCCTAATATGGATAGTGAGCCGCAACTAGATGAGATCACTGAAATGATTCATGACATAGGATGTGGATACCAAGAAGTTGGTGATATAGGTGGTGATGGTTCCGATTCGGAGGATCAAGATGTAGATGTTGAGACATTCTATAGGTTAGCAAGTGATGCTAGTCAAGAGCTCTACCCTAGGTGCAAACTCACAAAGCCACAATTTATTGTGAGGCTCCTTCACATAAAATTCCTAGGTGGATGGAGTAACAGTAGCTTTGATTTGTTATTAGACTTACTGAAGGAAGCATTTCCAAAGTATGCCACAATGCCAAAAAACTTCCATGATGCAAAGAAGATGGTGAGAAGTCTCGGGTTGGGTTATGAGAATATTGATGCATGTGAACATGACTGTATACTATTTCGGAAAGAGCATGCAAATATAGACTCATGCCCAAAATGTGGAACTTCCAGATGGAAGATAGAAAAGAAGAGCCTTGATGGGAAGCGAATACACAAAATTCCTAGAAAGGTTCTTCGATATTTTCCACTTAAAAAGAGGCTCCAGAGACTGTATATGTCATCAAAGATAGCAGCTGATATGAGATGGCATAGTGAAGGGCGCACTAGAGATGGGTTGATACGCCATCCAGCTGATTCTCCCGCTTGGAAGGATTTCGACCACAGGTACCCAGACTTCAGTTCTGACTGTCGCAATATTAGGCTGTGTTTGGCAACAGATGGTTTTAATCCTTTCCGAAGCCTAAGTTCATTACATAGCATATGGCCTGTTGTCTTGATTCCCTATAACCTTCCACCATGGATGTGTATGAAGCAACCAAATTTTATCCTCTCTCTGCTTATTCCTGGTCCTGAAGCTCCTGGAAATGATATTGACGTCTACCTTCAACCTTTGATCGATGATTTGTTAGAGATGTGGCATGGTGTCAAAACTTGTGATGCATCATCTGGTCAATGGTTTCAATTGCGTGCTGCCTTGTTCTGGACTATTACTGATTATCCAGGATATGGATATGTATCTGGACAAGTTACTTCTGGTGAGGTTGGATGTGTTGTTTGCCATGCAAATACTTGCTCACTTCGTCTTAAAAATGGTAAAAAACATTGCTTCATGGGACATCGTCGATTCTTGCAATCTTGTCATGAATTTAGAAATGATAGTGAGTCATTTGATGGTACCAAAGAGTATAGGGAAGCCCCAGTTTCTCTTTCTGGATATGATGTTATAGAACAAACAAAAGATGTAAAAAATGATTTTGGGAAGGACCCAACAGGGAAAAGACCATCCCGAAAGTGTAAGGGTAAGGATGGTGAACCAAAAACTATTTGGGAAAAACAACCAATATGGGTGCAATTGCCCTATTGGAAGGATATTTTGTTGCGGCATGATCTTGATGTGATGCATATCGAGAAAAATGTTTGTGACAATATAATTAACACACTTTTGGATATTGATGGCAAATCAAAAGGCAATTTGAACACTCGCTTGGACCTCCAACTATTAGGTATCAAGAAGGATCTGCATCCTATCTCAGTAGGGGACAAGTTCTATTTACCTCCTGCATCTTACTCATTGAGTTCTGCAGAGAAAAGAATGTTTTGTGAAGTATTAAAAGGAGTTAAATTTCTAGATGGATATGCAGCTGATATACGAAGTCATGTAAATGTTCATGATAAGAAGATAATTGGGTTAAAAAGCCATGACAGTCATATTCTTTTAGAACACTTGCTTCCATTGGCTGTTAGAAGGATACTACCAGAAAATGTTAGTATTGCATTGATTCGTGTAAGCAACTTCTTCAAGAAAATATTTTCTCCTGTAATCAATGTAACTGATATGGAGAGATTAGAGTCTGAAATTTCTGAAACCTTGTGCCTTCTTGAAAAAATATTTCCGCCATCATTTTTTGATGTTATGGTGCATTTAATGGTCCATCTCCCTACTGAGGCAAGGATTGCTGGCACTGTCCAGTACCGCAATATGTATCCCATAGAAAGGTATATTAATTCTATAGTAGAAGGCTCAATTTCATTAGACTGTTATTAATATTTTCATTAATTAATTATTTCAAAACTTTTATAGATTTTTGATGAGGTTGAGGAGCTATGTTCGAACTAGAAGTCACCCAGAAGGATCAATTGCGGAAGGTTATATATTTGATGAGAGTATGACATTTTGCTCTCGTTATTTGCATGGTTGTGAGACTAGATTTAATCGGCTGAGTCGAAATGATGATGCACAATTCAATACCTTGTCAACTGGTACCACATACTTGAATAACATAGGTCGCGGTTTGACTGGCAAGTGCACTATTACGTTGGACCATAAAACATGGATTCAAGCTCACAGATATGTCTGTGGGACCCTCATTTGAGGATACCAATGGCAATCGCCCAGGTGGATTGCACTCAGAAAAGGCACATTGCAGCTCACAATAACAAGATGCATTATATAAAAAAATGCGAGTAATTAAAAACAAGTGCTGATCACAAGGACCAACATTACAATAACTTAGCGCCAAAATGACGCATTTAAATGTTGATACAAATTAAGGAGTTTTCGACACGAGGGTCGGCACAAAATAAAGCAGTAACGATAAACAAAAGGACTTCTTCGGTCTTCTTTCTCAGCAGCAGCGGTGTTGCACGGGCCTTCTCCACATCGAACTCCACCTTGGTGCATAACCCTTTAACCAGAGGGGTCTTCGGTTTCTTCTTCTTGTTCCACATTGGGTTCAAGACCATAAGATTCGGGGTCGACGAATCCTTCTTCTAAATTCGTTTGTAAAAGCAAGGGTGAGCACATTGTCCACATGGTGCTCAACAAGTCCCAAATAAGAATGCAAGTGTATATATAGATGAGGGGGGGAATCGCTCACAGAATGGATCTTTGGCTTTGTATATGTATATAGGATAGATTTTCACACTTAGTCTTTGGAGAAAAGACTTTTATTTTCACAAGCAGTGCTTTTAAAATCCTAGGCTAAATTCTTAGAAAATGTTGTGTGTGGCGGTCTTTCATGAGTCACCACTTTATCCTGATTTTGTGAAAACTTTCCAAAAGCTACTTGTGCTGCATCGACGTGAATAGAATTCACAGCGCGCAGACTCCATAATCTGGGAGCTCAGAGTATCCGATACTTTTTAAACTTTGCAAAGGTGTACCACCTTAATCCACCGATCATTCGGCTTTCAAGTCGGTACCTCTCCATGCGACTCTTACGCATGTGACAAGGCCGAGATGACACAACAGTTTACAGTCCTAGCATTAACTATTTCCCTGCCCGGTAAATAGACAGTTAAGTCTCAAGTACCGTTGTGGGTCCTCCCCACTGCCTTACTTCCTAGCCTGGGTCTATGCTCTCGCAAGACACATAGCCTCTCTTGATTACAGTCGCGCACGACTTAATCTGGCATAGGGCGTCTTCCTTCTTTCCACCTTTTCCTCTCATGATTTTTCTGAACTCACATCACTCATGGCCTTCTGCGGCCCACCAGTTCTCGCAAGACACTGGATCGACAACCATTGCAGGGAAAAGCTAATACTAAAGAAAGCTACTAAGTTGCGCCCGTCCCATACACAGGCAAGTGGTTGGTACGTTTTTCATGCCGCATAGAAGCACAGCACAAGGTTCTAGTCCTTATGAATCTCTAGTGAGGAGTCTTTCACATTCCCAGTGCGCACACAGCACCATCCTATCAAACCATCCTCACTATCGATTCCAATCATATTTTCTTTCACAAGAGGGTTTTGAACATGCTTTTCTCATATGTGACCATTCAACATTTATCATGTAATCTTTAAGCATAGCATAACCTAAGCATGATATTCTAGGGTAACAAGGGTGCAGGGGTATTCAATGTCAAAAGGGGCTTTACAATCATTTAGGTCATATCTAATCATTTTATTGAAACATAGTTCTTATTTGAATCTAAGGCATGCATATACTTGAAAACAGATAACATACTTCATTTCAAAATAATAGGCTAGACATGATCAAGGGTTTGAGACTTGCCTTGCAGTGACGGGTCTAGCTGCTCAAATGAATCTTCGGGGATCTCCTTTGCTCCTTCACCGTCTGGTTCCACGACGGGTACAAACAACACACATACGCTATATAAGCACACAAGTACTAGAAAATAATACGTAAATACATCATGCATGCAGGGGTAAGGGTTTGGACAAGGTCACTTGACATAGGTTGAAGAGATGGGCTCAAAGGGCTTGAATGTCCAAGGGCTGACATTCGACTCATGGCTTGGCATTGCTCTAAATCGGTTCTAGGTCTGTTTTCTGGAGATATGGTAGTAGGGAATGTTGTAGATCATGGCTCAAAGGACTTACTGGACAAAGTGGCATTTCAATTGCTCAATTGAAACAAGTCTAAATCATCCAATGCCACTGGTGGTCATGCACTGACATAGTGCTAGACATGGCCAGAAACTAGGGCATTGCATAACTTTTGACTCAGGACTCCAATTGATGCACAACTTTGTCTGGGGTTTAGGCATTGATAACAGCTACAAAATTCTCAACAGGCTGAAAGGCTGAAAGTGGCCGGAGGGTGGCCAAATCCGGTGAGCAAACACGGTGGCCTGGATATGAACTGAACCACTGGACAGCAACCTTGGCATGCCCATAACTTTTGATTCAGGTCGATTCAGGGTTCGGGCCAGTAGAGTAAATTGCTCAGGGGGTTGAGATCTATCTAAGGGGCAAGGTTTCACCGGCTAGATCGGCCGGGGAAAAATTCCGGCGACCGGCGCTGGAGAAGATGACCTCCAAATTGGGCGTTTCTGATTCAAGAGGTTTGAGCTCGATTCCTTGCTCAGGGAGTGAGAGGGTGAGGTGAGGGGGCTATTTGCAGGGTTAATTCGGCCGGAGAATGGCCGGAGAAGCTTGGCGACGAGGACCAGCTCACTGGTGGCGCGCAAACTTCGGAAAGGCTATGCTCGCTGCTCAATTTTGAAATCTAAGCTTGCAAGCTTCCTCAATTGGGTGTATTGGTCAATACTTATTACTGGCACGAGGGTTAATTCGGACTAAATCACTTGGCATTGCGGGAACAGGGGATTTCAGTTTTCCGGTGATTGCCGGCGTTGAGGTGTGCCGGGGACCAATTGAATGCTACGGTACGAAGAGAGAGATGTAGGGAGCTTACTGGTGGCGTTGGTTTGGAGGGGAAAGCTTCGGGCGAAGCTGGCGCCGTAAGCTTCAAAGGTTGCTTGCCGGAGAAGAAGATCTTCGCGGCGGCGCTGGAGAACTCGGTTGCTCTCTGGTGAAGGAAGCTAAAGCTTACAAATGCAGGTGGTGTGAGGAGATGCTGGGCGAAGGGGGGCTTTATATAGCCGCGGGTGAAGCTCTCGGGAGTAGCAGCAATCGCCGGAGGGATTTTCTTCTGACGCTGGGACGGTCATCGAGGTATTTCGGGACACGGCGGGGCTCTGCCAGAGACGATGAATCGCGGGAAATCAGGATTCCGTCAGGGGTGTGGCGACGATCTCCGGGATGGCGGCCATGTGGCGTGAAGCTTCTGGCAACAGCAGCAAGCACGCGCGCGCGGGGAAGAGCATGGCACGGTGCGGTTGAAGCGTTCCACGATGGCGGTACAGCTGTGCATGGTTGGTGGCTACGTGGCCGTGAAGGTGGCAGCACGAGGGACTTCGCCGGCGGCGAGTTCCTACGGCGAGGCAAAGTGGCGAGGCTCTGGTCGTACAAACCTGGTCGAGGTCGAAAATGGCACAAGGGCCTGGTTGTAAAGCTTGGACTGAATTGCGACGATTTGGACTGATCTGTAAGGATTTTAACTCGGGTACTTGGGCCTATTTGCAAATATGGAGATCCAAAGGGCTGATCTGAGTTCTGGTTTTGCAGATGAGTGCTACTAAATGTCTTGGACTCATCTAGCAGGTAAAATGGTAAAATCCGATAAGATTTGGTGGTTTTGACATAAATCGAAAACAGGGTATTTAGGGTAAACAGGGTAATTAGGGTTTGAACTTTTGTCGAAGCTGAAACTAGGGTTTCGGTTGAGATTCTGGAATTCTTCCAGAAGGGAAAAATGTTCAGAAAAATGAAAGAAAGGTTATCACTTGATCAGATTTGGATTTGGAGATAATCTGGGACTTTTAGCCTTTTTGGGTTTTCTGAAACTTCTGAAAAGGACTAAATTGAGACACTTTTGGACTGAAATGTGAAAATGATCTGGGATGAAGTTTAGCAGCCAACTTTTTAGGTTAAGGTAGTGGCATACCTAAGATCAAGATAGGGTTGAGATAACAGGGATTCCAAAGAATATATGCTGACACGTAAGCAGAAAAGATAGTCAAAAATAGGGATGTTACAATGTCTTATTTAATTATGAGCATATTGAGCCATACTTGATGTATGTTCTCTAGCTAATTTTTTATTAAATGTTATTAAATTAGTTCAAATATATATTTTATAATATCTTACATTCAAAAAATATTTGTAGAAAACATTTGGGGTATCTTTCATCTATTGGTCATCAAAGGATTCATGAGAGAGAGCGTATACATCATGCAACATTTCATGAGTGGTTTAGATTGCATGTAAGTTCATAAACAACAATTTTAGTTAAATACATATTTCAATGTTTTTTTTTATTAATCGTATAAATAAATTTTTCTAGGTGAATGAGTTACTATCAACTGGGGAAGATGTAGGAGAAGAGATTCAGATACTAGCAAGTGAGCCTTTTATGGTCGCAACAAAATATAACAGTTATTCAATAAATGGATACAATTTTCATACAATATCTTATGATGAGGGCAGATCAGTTCAGAGTAGTGGGGTAGCTATTGTTGCAAAAACTTGTAGTTTTTCTAGTTCAAAGGATCAAAATCCACAAATAGGAGATATAACATACTATGGTGTCATAACTGAGATACTTGAGTTAGATTATCGTCGAAAGGGTAATGTTGTTCTCTTCAAATGTGATTGGGTTGATGTTCTCAGAAAGTACAAATGGGTTAAGAAAGATAAATTTGGGATTACGACAGTGAACTTCAAGCATTTAATTAATACGGGGGAAAAATTATCAGATGAGCCATATATTTTAGCATCACAAGCTACTCAAGTCTATTATGTTGAGGATCCTATCGATAAAGACTGGAAAGCTGTCATTGAGTCAAGGCCAAGAGACCTCTATGACATGTCTGCGGAGGAAGAAATTGAAAATACAGTGGTAACTGACAAAGTTAGTGAAATCTCTGAGTTGAATGTTGGTGCTGAAATAAATCTTCCAGATGGCAACAATAATTGTGTTAGAACAAACATTGATGGTATACTTGTTGAGAAATCTCCACCTTAAATGGGGAAGTAAGATGCTATTCATTGAATGTGTTGTTTATGTCTATGTTCTTTTATTTTTTCGTCTAATATTGTAAAATTTTATTGTAGCTGTAAAGATGCAAAACGCAAGAGGAAGAAATAATGGAGTTATGCGGAGTGAGTATGAAGAGTTACGGCAAGCAAACATTGAAAGAAACAATGAGGTATTGAGAGCATTGCGCTTGCCTATACGACTTCCTGGAAATGAAATGAGGGAAAATGTCTTGAGACCATCTACAAGAACTAAAAAGGTTATTTGTTTTACCTGATGTGTTGCTAATTTCTGTTTCTAAGAACTATTTTGTAATTATCTCCCAATATGATGCATGTTGATTATGTCATAGCACATCAATGATCAGCCAGTAGTTCCCCATCAAGAGCCATCACAACGTCAAAGGCATATCACTAGCAATGAACGTATTGAAAATGGACCCTGACGACATTTCTATGGAAGAACAACAACTTGGTGATAATGAAGATGAAACATTGAATATAGGTATATTTAAGTATAGTTTTGCATTACTTTGCTCACTTTTTTATATCATTGGTTGTTATTTTCAATTGCATATTTGTGTAGAGCAAATTTATCCAGGTCAAAAAAATAAAAGGAAGGGACGAGGACCCACTACCAAGCATGACATATGGAAGCGAAGGAATGAACCAAAAATTCATGTTGACCATAATATGAATAATCAACCAGTTGGTGATCAAGCTTCACCATTAACCAACTTTATTTCTACAATAGTGAGATCAGGAATACCACTTTCCTATAAAGACTGGAATGAAATTGATGCAGATAAAAAGGAATCTGTTTGGGCTACTGTAAAGGTACATTTGTATACTACTTAGAGTAAAAAGTCTAAATTAATTTACTCTCATTTCAGCCTTACATGTATATTTTAACAGAACTGAGATATGCTTCAATAGCTCCTCTTACTATACATAGCACTGACTAATTTTTCTTCTAATTAAGGGTGAAAATATATATGTGGAGCTTTGCAATTTATTATTAGATGTGTCATTCTAATATGAAGAGAGAGTTTGATTCTATATTTTATTTTTTACTTGCATTTTGAATTTTACTTCATAAATTGGATAGCATTCCTTTATAGTTATTTAAAATCATCAAAAATAGTAACTAGTGACAAGTTTTGTAGGCTCATGGTCTATGTATTCCATAGACATGTATAGTACAATAGTATATAATCATTGACAACTTGATAATTTTGTAGGAATTTTTTGATGTTCATGATGACCTTGAGGATTGGGTTTTACAAAAAGCGGCAGTGAAATGGAAAGATTTCAAATGTGAAATAAAGAGGAATTATTTTGATGAAACAAAAACTGATGAGGAACTTTTTTCTATGAAGATTGATTCTAGAGTACCTAAAACAGATTGGATGTGGCTTATAGAGCATTGGAGAGCTCCGAAAAGTCAGGTAAAACTTCTTTATAAATGATTCTTAATTACAAATTAAATATATTTTATGCAATTAATTATATTCTCATCTTATAGGCTCTAAGTGAAATTGGAAAAGCGAATAGTGCAAAAATGACAATGACACATACTGCTGGAAGCAAGAGTCTTTCTCGGATTGCAGATGATATGGTATTAAATGTCTTAATATTTATTTCTACTTTCTTTAGATAACTAATTGTCAATATTAATGGAAGTGCAGTCCAAAGAGCTGGGTTATATGCCCGCTAGACATGAAGTTTTTATCAAAGCACATACCCATAAAAATGGAGTTCCAGAAAAAGGAGCTGAAGACATAATTGTAAGTGTCATTGAAGGGTTACATGTATTTATAATCAACGATCAAATGTAAACATATATATATATATAAATATGAGCTTTATCTAATTTTCAGAAAACAATTGCGGAGACATGTGCCAACAAGCCAGAACTCACTAAAAAAACCATAACAGAAGGAGATCTATTTTACCATGTCTTTGGAAAAGAAAAATGCTCACGTGTACGTGCTATTGGTTTGGGCCCTACTCCTCAAGACTTAAAGATGCCAGGGGTACAAAAGTATTCATCCACTAAGCTTCAAATAGCTAATGCAGCAAGGATAAGACTTCAAAATCAGAATAATCTTTTGATAGAGAGGCTAGATAAAATGGAGAGTGAGAGTGTGGGAAACAAAGATCAATTGACACGGATGGAAAAAGAAATTGAAGAATTGAAGCAAATGCTTGCTTCACAGGCTAGGCAAAATATAGATAATGATTACAATCAGAGATCTAAGGGTCATGTACAGGTGATTTTTTTATATGTGTTCTTTATAATATTTAAGCAATAATATACATATGGTTATTTACTAAATTGCTCAAATGTTATGTACTAATTATTGTAGGACACGGGAGACGAAAGTGATGGTTGTTCTATAGAGTCATCTGCAGGTGAAAATAGGGTTCCACGAAACGTAAGTTTACATTTTATTATTTTACCTAAAAGTTGTACCTAACCTAACAATATTTAGACTATCAACTTATCCTTAATTTTTGTATAGATAATGCAAAGGAGAGTTGGTAAGACACATGATGTACCACGCTATAGGCATGTGGAGGTAATAGTTGCCAGTTAGTTATACTCTATTGAATTTGGATGCTCATTATTGAGGTAATCATTGAGCTTATATGCAATTCTATTTGATCTTTAGGGAGGAAAGGAAGTTATTTTGATTTCTTTTATGAGGCCATATATTCCTGTTGCTAAGGGTACGCTTCAAAGGGCATCTTGAAGTGTAATAGTTGGTGACACACCTCTTGGGCCCGAGTGTTGTGAGGTGGTTGTGAACTATGTGTTGAAAAGAGATGCTCCATTGTTACGTCCATATGGGAATGTTAGAAAAATGTCTGATGCGCTTGGACGATCAATTGCATGGCCACGTGAAAAAGTAATCCATTCTATCTAGTATAATCACTCTTATTTACTTACTAATACCATCTAAGTAAACAAATTATGAACTTTTACTTGTAGATCCAAGATGATACTACAATAGGTGGTGGTCCATCTCGTGTTCTAGGTATATATAATTCTAACCTGTTATTTACTTGGTTAGTTACTATTTTTCCATTTGTTTTGTTTTGTTATTAATAAAACAATGCTTACAGGTGAAAGGGACAAGAAAATTAGTTGAAACTAAGTGGAAATACTTAATAATTTTATAAAGGTGAGGTGTTATCAACACAATCCAGATGTTATTCATTTTTAAAATTTTAAGTGTATGTTAATTGTGCTTTGAATTAGAAGCTCACTTTCATATGATTAATTTATTTTATCAAGTGTATGCAAGTCATGTCAATCAACACAATTTTCTCATTCGCATAAGCAACAGCTTGTACTTGATCTACAACAATCGACCAACCATCTTTTATTATAATTGTCATATGTTTTATATGTTACTTAAAGCAAAAGTTATTGATTTGTATATATTTATCTCAAGACTATTGTAATCAATATCTTTTCTTTTGCAGGTGGTTAACAGTAAGGTGTTAAAATCATATGAAGTGATGAAGATATTTTACGTCATAAGAGGAGTTTGAAAGTGGAATATTTTACTTTTGATAGTTATAGTTGGAACAAAATATATAAAGTTAGGAATATTATATATGGGCATACATTTGGTGTAAAGAATTCTTAAGTGATATTTTTATTGCAATTATTTCAGAGATTCTATATCTATTTTGTTTGGTTTTGTCAATTGAATAATTTGTTACCATTACGAATCTTGTCAATGGCTATATAAAGCAAATAATTCAATAAAATATGGTGTGATTTCTGTTAGGATAGTGCATATTATAATTTTAGTTGTAATATTGTTGCTTAATTACTAAAAAAATATATATTTAAAATTAATTATTGACACAATTCCTAGCGGTAAATTTACTACAAATAATTCACATATTTAAATTTGATAGTCTAAATTCTCAATAACAGATCAGCTGGTAATAATTTATTTCAAATAGTTGTACAGCTTGTAATAATGTATTACAAGTGGACATACAGGTGGGAAAAGTTCAAACTTTCCAAGCGACCTACAGTTGGGAATACTCTTTGCCACCGAATCTACAGCTAGGAAAAATATTTCAAATAGTTATACAGCTTGGAATAATGTATTACAAGTGGACATATAGGTGGGAAAAGTTCAAACTTTCCAAGAGACCTACAGCTGGGAATACTCTCTGTCACCGGACCTACAGCAGGGAAAAATATTCCAAATAGTTATACAACTTGGAATAATATATTACAAGTGGACATACAGGTGGGAAAAGTTCAAACTTTCCAAGTGACCTACAGCTGGGAATACTTTTGCCACCAGACCTACAGCTAGGAAAAAATATTCCAAATAGTTATACAGTTTGGAATAATATATTACAAGTGGACAACCTACCGCTAAGAATACTCTTTGCCACCAGACCTACAACTGGGAAAAAATATTCCAAATAGTTATACAACTTGGAATAATATATTACAAGTGGACATACAGGTGGGAAAAGTTCAAACTTTCCAAGCGGTCTACAGCTGGGAATACTCTTTGCCATTAGACCTACAGCTGGGAAAAACTTTTCGCAGCACCTTTTCGCCCAGCTGTAGCAAACCTTATTCCCAGCAGCTAAAGTGTTGGGAATACTGGCTTTTGCCAGCTACTCAACTACTAGCATTGAAGTACTATCTTATAGTGAGGAAGCAGGACGAGGAGGCTTCCCAGTCTTCAGCCTCCGCTCCTTATGCAAGGATAACGGACGTGTCTGCCCGCAATTGGTGCCGAGCAAGATCGAAGATGACCTCCTCTGTAAGCGTCTCAGTGAATAGCCCTATGGACAGGGAAGTGATCGACTAGCTGGTAAGATCTCTAACTTACTATCCTCGTAACACGCATGCAATGGGTTGTATTGCTAAGTTCTCCTATTGTAGGCGGCGCTGAGTGCACAGGAGTCATCCTGATCTTTCAACCCTTGTAGGGAGAGGGATATCCTAATGACGACACTGAGAAATAAGGAGCATTCGGGCCGCGTGCGCGGCCTAGGTGCCACTATACCTTGGAGGGCAGGTTTGGCTGATGGTGAGGAGGCGGCTAAGAGGAGATCCGATTGGAGTTTCACCAGCGGGACATAGAACTCAGGCAGGAGTTGGAGGAGATGCCGGCAATGTATGGGGAGATAAGGAAGTACCAGGGCATCCCCCCCTGCAACTGCGGACTTACAGGGCCCTGCTCTTGGCCGCAGTAGTAGCTGCGCGTCCACACCGAGGGCTTTTCATCTGGAGTCCCCTCTACAATATTCGGTGGACTTTCTGTAGGTAATGAACGATTTTCTTTGTTAATATATTCGAAAGTGAAATTCAATGCGTACCCTGGTGTCACCTTAATGTTCACTATTTGTTCGAACCCGCCTCCTGCAAGCTTATGGTGCGGGCCGATCTCTTCCCGATCGAGGCTGGCCGTGGGATGGCGCAACCATGCACGGCGGGGACAACGATTCACAATGTCCCTCTACCTGAGGGTTTTGCACGGGTCCAAGTGGACATTGTCTTCGAACATTGTAAGGGATTTCCATTGGACAAGCCACCGAACGGTGAGATTACTACTCTCGGGGGTACAGTGAACACGTTCGTGCAATGGCCCAAGAAGGAGACACTAGTACAGAAATGCAGTCTACTAACCCCTATCTTCTATCGGTTATTAGCGATACAGCAGAAAACCGATAGAAAATGTGCCTCGCGGTCATAAAAGCCCGACGGATGTATTTTCCCCATCGGTTTATAAGAAACTTACCGATAGAATAAATAGTATGATTTACTCTAGCGGTGATGAACTTATTTGCCGTTAGAAGAGATGCATAAGTACTGACGGAAGAATGTTGTTCGCCGATAGGACTGGTCGACTTCAACAACTAGACTTATTCTATCGGTACTGTATGAATATACCTACAGAGTATATTAAAAATTCCTATCGGCAATATGTAGTGCGCCGATAGAATCGTTGGCCTTCTACAAATATTTTTATTCTATCGGTAATGGATTCTTTTACCGTTAGAATATATAGAAAATTCCTTAGAACTGTTCGTCTTCAAATAGTTTTATTCTATCGGTAATGAATGTTTATACCGGTAGAATATTGCAAAAAATATCTTAGAACTGTTGGCCTTCTACAACTAGTAATATTCTATCGGTAATGTACGTACACACCGATATAATATGTACAAAAATTCCTATCGGTAATATTTATTGTGCCGATAGAACCATTCGCCTTCTACAGATGTTTTTATTACTAACGGTATTCTGTTTTCATACCGATAGAAAATATATATTTGTATAAATACACGGGTATGTCTCTTTCATTCTCACAGTTCATCTGGGGCTCGTAGTCCTAACCAGTAAGCTCCATGGACGGCCGGCGCACCTCTACAGGGGACCGCTGCACCTCCGTACCTCCATCGACGCCCTCTAGTCGTCGGCATCCCAAGGAAGGTACGGAAAATTTCTGCAATATTGTTAGATTATTCTAATCCGATTATGGCAATAATTCTGCTTTTTTTGTATCCTTCATTTTGATGTGTCTTCTTTTCAATATGATTATGATCTGTTCAGGTCCTTGGATGATGCTCGTGAGGGGCAACGTATTTCACGGTTCTTCATCGCAGTACGCTGCCTACGTTGGCTTGTTGGCGAAAGAAATGGTGAAGATCACCGTCGAGAGCTGGAAGGACGTGAAGGGCGAGATCTTGGTTGGCTCGGTCGAGAAGATGCTTAAGCCCGGCGTGTTTCTCAAATTAGGACCTATAGAAAGCATCTTACATTTTTTTGCATGCACCAGCTTGTGGCCAGATGCTTACCTGCTTGGAGAAGAAGAATTGTTGTTATTTGCTCAGCCATTCTACACCATCACTACACAGAACAACATCTTGGAAGGTAGGTTCTTTTTGTTAATGGAGTTGAGTTGAGTTGAGTTGAGTTGATCGAGTTTGAGTCCGAGGAAATCACCAATACGTACAAATGTATGTCGACGGCAGTTCCAGCTCCTCAGGCGTCTTCGAACTGAACTCCTATGGTTAAGTCCAATGTGGTTCAGACATTTGCTGTTTTGGATGAATGGATTTGTGATGTATCAGGTCTAACTTGTAGTCGGTAGTTGCATTGTGGCAACCTGCAAAGGTTCCCTTTTATGTAAAATGCATGTATGGGCCACTGGGTCCTCGTCGTGATCTGTTGTTAATTTCAGACGTGGCTTTTGTAATATACATCGAATGTGTGAATTGTTGTATTTGTATATTGTTGTATATTTGTGTATCATGTATTGCTAATTGGGATATGAACTTGAATGTGCAGGGAGTATTTGTGTATTTAATTGTATTGGTAGGTAGGTGTGTATTTGTATTGCTGTTTCAGACATGCACTTCAATTTGTGAACTGGCATGTGTATGTTTGTACCTGAATTTGTATTGGTGAACTGGCATGTGTATGTTTGTACCTGAATTTGAGAACTGGCATCTGTAATTTCTTTGGCAAGATGAAGTCCCAAGTACCTACGAAAAGTATTTTTGTGTCTCCTAGTTAATCCACAAATTAGCAATTCTTCAAATATATTGCTTTATCTTCTAGTTAAGATCCGTTTGATGTAAGATCTGTTTGATGTTACATTGATATGATTCCTTGAATGTGAGAAATGGCATGTGCATGTTTGTCCCAGTTTGGTACCCAGTACCTCCTCTAACGGTAAGTACACATATTTACCGATAGGAAAACACATATATTTGCTCAGTCATGCATATTCTAACGGTAAGTACACATATTTACCGATAGGAAAACACATATATTTGCTTAGTCATGCATATTCTAACGGTAAGTACACATATTTACCGATAGAAAAACTCATGCTCGAGTGTCATGCATCATCTAACGGTTCGTACACATATCTACCGATAGAAAAACTCATGTGCGTGTTGTGTCATGGATGATCTAACGGTCAATACACATATTTACCGAAAGAAGAAGTCCTGTACTTGCTGGTAATGCACATTATCTAACGGTATGTGTGTGTTTTTACCGATAGAATATGTGAGCGGCAAATTACCTAAGTTAGTCTGACGGTTATTTCATGTATTTACCGTTAGAAAAATGTCCATTATAAGGAAAACCCCACTCGACCATTGCTGAGCTGCTCTTTAATTTGTTCTGTTGCACTCTGTGTCCCTCTGTTTGTGACGGAAGTTCCAGCTACACTGCTAGGGTGATCAGCGCAGGCTGGAGGGAAGTTGATTGCGCCCCTCTCTTTAAGGTACGCTTAATCGTCGACACTCATCTCTCTACTTGCAAACTAGCTGTATTGTGTAGTTCCAAGTTTGTAGCTCTAAGCTTGGGAGCTTGGTAGCTGGAAATGCGTCATGTTTTAGGAGCTAACTAGCTTGTATTGTGTAGTTAGCTAGGTTAATTAGTGTTAATTTCTTCAGGCTAGGGTTCAACGCATGTATCTGTTGTAAGAGGCTATACATGTACATATACATAACTTAATCGGGCAGGTTTCATGCATGGATTACTCGTTAAATTTTGTTAATTGTAGATGGACAGGAAATATTGGATGTATGGAATAAAACGTACTACTCATGAATATTTGGATGGTGTGAATGAGTTTATTAAATTTGCTGAGCAACAAAAGGAGAGGAAGGGAGAGAAAAATATGCTCTGTCCTTGTACAGATTGTATGAACTTGAAGAGGTTTAGCAACTCTGATCAAATTAAGAGTCATTTGATTCGTCGTGGTTTTAACGCGCGATACACCCGTTGGATATGCCATGGCGAAGATCTTGAGGAAACAAGCACCACTACTACCAATCAGCACGACTCGGATGTGGATTGCAATAATATCGATGATCATCCCAATTTTGGTAATGTTCATTCCGATGTGCACGTAGATGATGATGATGACAATCTAGATGAGATGTTACGTGATGTAGAGGAAGATTACAACGAAAATGACTTCTGTGAATTTGAGAAACTGATTGCTGACTCTGAGAAGCCTCTGTTCCCTGGATGTGCAACATTTACAAAACTGTCTTCTGTGCTGAGATTATATAACTTGAAGGCAGGAAACGGTTGGAGTGATAAGAGTTTCACGGCACTATTAGATCTTCTAGCGGACATGCTTCCAGAGGGAAATGAGTTGCCAAGATCTACTTACCAAGCCAAAAAACTGTTGTGTCCGTTGGGAATGGAAATCGAAAGAATACACGCATGCCCAAATGATTGTGTGTTGTACCGTAACGAGTACTCCAGTTTGCATGTTTGTCCAAGATGCGGCGCATCGAGGTATACGCGTAGGGACCGGATTGACAATGAACGTCACGAGGTAAGGAATGGGCCCCCGGCAAAAACTGTGTGGTACTTGCCTGTGATACCTAGATTGAAGCGGCTGTTTGCAAATCCGAAAGTCGCAAAGCACTTGCGTTGGCATGCTGAAGCCCAGAAACAAGATGGAAAACTGAGACACCCAGCTGATTCTATTCAATGGAGAAACATCAACAGAACATTTGCTGAGTTCGGCGGCGAACTTAGGAATGTAAGGTTCGGGCTGAGTACAGATGGTATGAACCCACATGGTAATATGAGCAGCCGGCACAGCACTTGGCCGGTTCTTTTATGCATCTACAATCTTCCTCCTTGGTTATGCATGAAGCGCAAGTACATCATGATGGCGTTACTAATCTCAGGACCCAGACAACCCGGAAATGATATTGATGTGTTTCTAGCGCCTTTAATCGAGGACTTACAGAAATTGTGGAGCGAGGGTGTGCAGGAGTGGGATGCATGCAAGAAAGAGAATTTCATCTTGCGGGCCCTGATATTTTGCACCATAAATGATTTTTCGGCCTACGGCAATTTGTCGGGGTATAGTACGAAAGGAGCCAAGGCTTGCCCTATTTGCCTAGATGAAACTGAGAGCATGTGGCTGCGAAACTGCCGGAAAACAGTGTACATGGGTCATCGCAGGTTTCTTCCGGTGCATCACACGTACCGTAAGAAGAGGAAATCATTTAACGGGAAGCCTGAGAAGGGATCAGCTCCAGTGTTTCTGACCGGTAAGGAGATTTACTCGCGCATGAACGACATCAAAGTTGAGTTCGGTAAGCATTCTAACCCTCGAGAAAAAAATGTTTGGAAGAAGAGATCGATTCTCTGGTATCTACCGTACTGGGAGCACTTACAAGTTCGACATTGCATTGACGTCATGCATGTAGAGAAAAATGTCTGTGACAGTTTGATTGGTTTGTTGTTGAACATTCCGGGAAAGACAAAGGATGGTGTGAAAGCTCGTCGTGACATGGTGGAAATGGGGATAAGGACTGAGCTTGCACCTTTAGAGAATGGAAAGTGTACATACCTCCCCCCGGCCTGCTATACGTTGTCCAAGAGCGAAAAAACAGAACTCTGTCGGTGCCTGCACGGTGTTAAAGTTCCATGTGGGTACTCCGCGAACTTGAAAAAACTTGTGTCTATGAAGGACCTAAGACTGGTTGGCATGAAGTCCCACGACTGTCATGTCTTGATGTCACAGATGCTTCCCATTGCTATCAGAGGCATTCTCCCAGTTAAAGTCAGAGAGACAATCACAAACCTATGTTATTTCTTCAACGCAATATCTTGCAAGGTAAGTACATGCACTCGTACTATAAGTTCACTACCTCCATTTGTGGAGCTTAATTAGAAGATTTTTCTGATATGAATATTTGGCGCAACTGTGTCCTCGTAGGTAATTGATCCCGATGGACTAGACGCTTTGCAACCCGACGTGGTTACAACTCTTTGTCAGCTCGAGATGTATTTCCCTCCATCCTTTTTTGATGTTATGGTCCATCTGATTGTTCACCTTATCAGAGAAATTAAGTTTTGTGGACCCGTGTGCCTGCGCTACATGTATCCATTTGAGAGATTTATGGGTGTATTGAAGGGATACGTAAGGACTCGTTGTCGACCCGAGGGGAGTATCATGGAAGGTTATGGCACCGAGGAGGTGATTGAATTTTGCACAGATTATATGGCCGGGGTTGACCCAATTGGTGTTCCTAGGTCCCGACACGAGGGTAGGCTTGAGGGAATCGGAACGATTGGATTCAAAGCTATCGTCCCCGCTCGTGATGTGTACGCAAAATCACATTTTTGGGTCTTACAACACATGACGGAGGTCGAGCCATACATACACGAGCACAAGGTAATGTTACGGTCACAGAATCCTTCGAAGTCTGACGTTTGGGTCAGCAGAGAACATAACAGGAAATTTGCTGAGTGGATCCAAGAAAGAGTCACGCGAGCTGCCGAGGGCTCCGTAAGTGAAACTGTGACATGGTTGGCTAGAGGCCCAAGATTCACTGTAGGGACTTGGCAGGGGTACAACATCAATGGGTATTCATTTTACACAAGAGCTCAAGACGCCAAGAGTAGCATGCAATGTAGCGGAGTGACACTGTTTGCTATTTCCGAGGATGCCAGGTCAGTAAGGGTGCTGAACTCATATTACGGTGTTATTGACGAAATATGGGAGCTCGATTACGGATTACTTAAGATTCCCCTGTTTCGATGCCAATGGGTCGAAATCCCTCGAGGTGTTCAAGTTGACAGTTACGGGTTTACTCTCGTCGATCTTGGTAGAGTCGGACACCAAGACGATCCATTCATACTTGCAAAGCAAGCCACACAGGTATTCTACATCGTTGACCCGGCCAATCCAAACTTGCATGTTGTCCTCCACAGCAAGAGACGTATTGTTGGGGTCGAAGATGTTGTCGACGAAGAGGAGTATAACCAATTCGATGAAACACCTCCATTTTTAGAGGACATTCAATCTATCCGTACTGAAGATATCGACGAAACAACGTATCTGCGAGATGACCACGAAGAAGGATTATGGGTTGAGAACCATTGATGATTAATTTCTATTTCAGGGATAAATGCCAAGCAAACAGCCCACAAGTTCTGCAGCAAGGTGAGGAACTTATCATTAATACATCAGACAGTACATTTTTCTTTAGAATTTAATGATAAGCTAGTTCACAGCATTAATACATCTCAATTTTACTCCACAGCATGAGTTCTAACATGTACAGTACCTTTATCCTGTAAATACTTAATTCTTCCCTTCAAATAGCACTTGCAAAAATCTCATCGCAGCCTCTTGCTTCTTCAAATTAAGTTCTGTAAAAATCCCTTTTTCTGACGGTATTTTGTTATTTATACCGATAGAAAAGGACATCTTCTCTCAGGCACTTCAAAACGTTTTCTATCGGTATTGTTCTATTTTACCGTTAGAATAAATTCGTTAGTCTCACGGTATTTGTTGTCTGACGGTTTTATCCTATTTTTACCGATAGAAGAATACTCTGCCGCTTTGAATTCTCAACCGTGTCGCCATGCGTCGCCTTGGAAACTCTATAAGTACCTCGCCATGCGTTGCGGTATTTTGTTGTTTTTCTAATTCTCGAACGGTTCGACTCCTCATCTTCTCTTTCACAATGGCAACCTCCATGGGATCGTCATCCACGCCCTCCCCAGTAAGAACTCTAAATCTCCTCGGTTTACCCCTGTATTGTTAATCCATGTTCAGTTCATTCTTGACCTATTGATTTGCACACGGAATGATAGCCGTGGAAGACACTGCCAAAGTGAAGGCTGACCTGAGGGCCCTCCAGGAGGAGCACAAGCTCCTTACAGACAAGCACACTCAGCTACAGCTTGACCTTGACGATCTCTTCCAGCGCATTAAGCGCATGAAGACGGATGGTGACAATGCTAGGGCGAGGACGAGGCGTCTTCGCAAGGAGAAGAAAGCCGCGGATATGACCATCGCTGGCTGCGGTTTGACTATGAAGGATACATAGCGAAGCTGAGGGAGGTCGCAGGCCTTCTCGACGCGGTAGTAGTTGATCCTAGGGACAACTTGTGGCTAGAGGAGTCCTGCGTCCTGGCTGCAAGTCTAACTGACTCTATTCTACATGCAGCCAGGGCTAAGACCACCCCTTGACCTAGCATTTTGGGTTTTATTTTTTTTTGTAAGTGATAAAACAACAATGAATGAACAATTTCTTTTTATGTCAATTTTCTAATTTTTCGGCTATCTTCCCTCTTTCTTTATCATTCTGCAGCTTTCAACCACGGTCTGTTTGATGTTAAATTGTGTGTACCTTTTCATTACTCTGACGGTATTTTGTTGTTTTTACCGATAGAAAAAGGGCACACAATACTATAATCTCAAGCACTTAATCAAAAAAATTTTCTGGGGAAAATTAGTCTCACGGGATTTTATTGTTTTTACCGATACAAAAAGGCACCTTTTCATTACTCTGACGGTATTTTGTTGTTTTTACCGATAGAAACTATTATCTCAAGCACTTTCAAAAATTTCTCTGGGGAAAATTGGTCTAACGGGATTTTATTTTTTATACCGATAGAAAAGGGCACCTTTTCATTACTCTCACGGTATTTTGTTGTTTTTACCGATAGAAAAATGGCACCCAATACTATAATCTCAAGCACTTTAAAAAAATTTTCTGTGAAAAATTGGTCTCACGGGATTTTATTGTTTATACCGATAGAAAAAGTCATCCACTACTTCAAATATTTTTCCGGGAAATTTACTTTTTCTATCGGTATTATTTTGTTGTACCGATAGGAAAGTACATAAGTCTATCGGTATCATTTTGTTATACCGATAGAAAAGTTCCTCCACTACTTTATTACTCGTACACGGCCCTTTAGTTTCCCTCCACTCGAACAGTTCCACCTTAGAGCACTGCGTCTCTTCGAGAGCGAAGAAAACCACAACCTCCGCCGTGACCACTCACTTCCTCTCTCCCACACGACGATCGCCGGCTGGACACTGGTTCGCCACTGCCACCGGTTCTTATTTTCGTCCTTCGTCGGCCGCCGCTGCGTTCTACACCGCCTCTCGATCACCAGAACTGATCGCCGCCGTAAATACCCTAATTCATCGTTCTATTTCCAGCATCTTCTTTATTTGATCATAGTGTTTTGCACGTACTAATTCTTCAAGTTTTGCAATTACACTAGGGTTCCCTATTGTGTTGGCTTATGTACATTCCGCAGGCAATGTTGATTTAAATTAAGGTTTACATAATATGTTCCAGTGCTGTAATGAACCTGTTTTGAGATTTTAACTTATCTATACTACTGTATGTGTGATCAATTGTATCCAACTGCCATGTAATGCAGATTATATGTTGGAGGTGTTCTTACACATATTCTATCAGCCGCTCATGTGTTTACCGATAGAAAATATTTCTGCACAAGTAGTAAAACTTAATTTGGATCTGGAAGGACATGAGCCATGCAATGTACTAGTTTGGTTGGGAATTTTTACTCACTTGGTATGAATATATGGCAATGTGGATGGGTCTTCGATGTATATGTTTCAAATGCCTATACATGACTTTTCCCAACCTAATAGATGTGAAGTCCTGATGACTCACATACAGGCTAGGCTAAAGATTATGCACAGTGGCACTTAGATGCTTGTGTGCATATTTACGTGTGAAATAATAATGCTGGCCCATGAATATTAGTATAGCAAATCATTGAGAATGTTATGTGATGACAGTGAATGGTGGCTTGTCAACAAAATTCCATATGTAGAGAACATTGTTATGTTCTATCGGTATCTCACGGGTTTGCCGATAGAAAAATTGTCTTCTGTGGAGGTAATTGTTATGGTCTATCGGCAGCTCATGTGTTTACTGATAGAAAATATTTCTGAACAGATCTCTTTTGAGGCAATTTGTCTCACAAGGTATTTACCCCGCAGAGGGAGAACGACATCCTCACCCGGGCTCTAGGAAATAAGGAGCATCCCAGGTGGACACGGGCCATGGGATCCATTGTGTCGTGGAAGGCCGGTTTCGTAGATCCGGCTCCACCGAGGAAGAAGGCCCGCTCCTGGAAGGAAAAGGAAGCTGACCTCTCCGATAAGATACGGGCTGAGGTACGGGAGGAGATACAGGCGGAGATGCGGGCTGAGATACGGGCTGAGGTACAGTCTGAGGTGCAGACCGAGGTCGCACAAATGAGGGAAGAGTTTGCACGGTTGAGAGAAGCATTGCTGGCCAAGAGTGCAGATGCGGATCCCCAGGACGACGGTACCCCGCGGGGTCGGATAAGCAGTTGCGCTTCGAAGGTACTCGCGGATCCAGTGGATCTACTTGAGGTACTGCAAGCCTTCATCTGTGCACTTAAGTTGATGCCACTCCCATTCTGTTAGAGTTGTTTCGCTAACCTATTTTAATTGTTACAAATTTGCAGGGGCCGGAGGGCTGCATCCTACAGAATCACGTAGGTGCCGGGCAGGAAATGGTTGGACACGGCTTCGTATATCCGTCTGGGCCGGATGTCCGGGTCCACTGTGTACCTCTGCGGTTGGGTTTCGCAAAGGTACAGGTGGACATGGCCATGCTGGGCTACAACGATTCTCCGTTGCCAGTCCCAACAGAGGAACTGCAGACACTTGCTGAGGCAGTGGGCTCCTACGTACAGTGGCCCAAGAAATGTCTTGTATTACAACCGGTAAATCCTACACACTTTAGATTACATCCTACTCAGTACACTCAACTTGCATAATCTAACATACGTGCTCATTAATTGAAGTGGCCTGCCGCTGGGCTACCATGGGATTGCGCCCCCAGCTCGGGGCATGAGGCCCGATCTCGTGCGACCCTGCACACATCAAAAACGGCCTCGACCCCACCCAGCGCATCCACGCCTTCACCTCGGAAGAAAGCTGCCATCACCTCGCCCTTGCCTTCAAAGGTACGCGCTCAGTCCCCGGCAAAAGGCAAGGGCAAAGGCAAGGGAAAAGGGCGACAGGGACAGCCGAAGAGGTTCACGAACGGGTTCCCACTCATGTCGGCGGCAGCTTTGCGCAAATTGGATCGATCAACCAGAGACCTCCACGCGTGGTACCTACACCGAGCTCGGCGCAATCTAAACTTCTTAGTTCCCTACAGGCCTGGGCAGTTCCACCGTGAGCCCGGGAGTATATCCGTGGCACACGAGGATCTGTTCGACCTCTACAACTGGCGGGAGCTCGATATGTCCATCATAAGGACTGGAGTCCTGTGAGTTTGCTGATGCTATGTATTGCTGTTTTCTAACTCTGTTTGTTAACTCTGCATTGTTGTAGTTCATTTGAAATGTAGTAACATTCTGTGCAATACTAATGTCGTCCTTTGCATGCAGGTGCATGTACAGGCTAGCATCGGGGGCTGCGTGTGACAAGGTGGGTTTCCTCAACCCAGAGAAAATAAGCCTCACGATGCTAGAGCACGACGCCGCGCACGCTGAGCAGTACATATCCAAGGCGCTGATGGCGCAGCAGGACATGGAGTTCATTCTGGTGCCATACCACCAAAGGTTAGTGCATTTCATACTAATTTAACTCGATCTTGTATGTTACACCTGAGATATACTTTGAGCACGCGGTCCTCTTTTACGTACAATGCAGGGGCCACCGGATCCTCATCGTGATCTGTCCGCCGAGGAACGAGGTGTACTACCTCGATTCGATGCGTGACAAATTATCAATGGAATATGTGGTCAAGGGGAATATGGAGGTGTAAGTAACTTATATGTTTGATTTAAATTTTCACCTCACTAGCTCATGATAATACATTAACGGGCAATACTAACTGAAATGCAGGGCTTTTGATAAATATGCGTCCGCTGGAGGGAGGCATGCCGCACCGCAGGGATCCCTACTAGCTTGGAAAGAATATGAGGTACTCACGAGACTTTTTGTTTATGCTTAACTAGTTTATGGAAACAATAGCTAACATGTCTTCGCATATGCAATTATCTCAGTGCCATCAGCAGCCGCAATCGTGGGAATGCGGGTTTTATGTGTTGCGCTACATGTACGACCTAGTGCAGACAAACTTTGCCCAATTCCCCCAGGTAAGCATCGATAGCTAACTCAAATTTGAAAATTGGGTGTCACATTCTAAATTAGGAAGTTAGTTACTAAGTATTCACACATGCTTGCAGATCGCCATGTCGAAAGACTCATACGAAAATGAAAAGATTAGAGATCTTCGACAAATCTGGGCTCAATATGTCATGGAGGAAGTTGCGCCCAACCATCCGCCATGATAATTTTCTCTTTTTCGTGTACTCTATGCATAGACTGTTTATATACATGTGAATAAATATATATGTCAATACATGTCCACATTGGATTGCAATTTGTATTTGTCCATATATATGTGAATAACTGTGTAATGTGTCAATCTGTTCTGTGAATTTACCCTTCTTTGTATCTGTACTGTATTGTGTATCCAATCTATAATGTATTGCATCTGTACTGTATATGTGAATGCAAATAATGTACTGTATATGTGAATGTTCTATCGGTAAATTCATTCACAGCCAACAGACCACTACAAATTTTCTATCGGTAAACTCATCCACAACCGAGAGACTACTGTAGTTTTTTCTATCGGTAAACTTGAAATTAACCGTCAGAATAGTGTGACTTTTCCTGCCGGTGAACTCATCCACAACCGAGAGACTACTGTGGTTTTTTCTATCGGTAAACTCATCCACAACCAAGAGACTACTACCCATTTTTCTATCGGTAAACTTGAAATTAACCATCAGAATAGAGTGACTTTTCCTGCCGGTGAACTCATCCACAACCGAGAGACTACTGTGATTTTTTCTATCGATAATGTCATTTCCAACCGAGAGAGTGCTACACTTTTTTCTGTCGGTAAACTTATAATTAACCATTAGAATATGGGTATTTTTCCCAGCGCTAAACGTTAGACGTCGAGGGATTTTCTATCGGTACAATCATAAGGTACCGATAGAATAGTAATATTTTCCTGTCGGTAATCATGCAATTAACCGTTAGAATAGTGGTACTTTTCCCACCGTTAATCGTCAGACTACGACGGGTTTGCTATCGGTACACTCCTAAGATGCTGATAGAATTGTTAATTTCTTCTGTCGGTTATTTACCGATAGAAAATGTTCTGTCTTGTTCTATCGTGTCTATCTCTATCGGTACGAAAACCGATAGTAGAAGGGTTTTTTTTACCGATAGAAGAAAGCTTTTCTGTACTAGTGACTCAAGAATTGATCAAAATATCAAGATTTTAATTCTGAAACAAATGCTCAGATGTATATGAGAGAATGAGGCTGCTTGTTGTGAGAAACAATAGCTCAAAGCCTCTATTTATAGCCCCAAAAGAATAAACTAGCCGTTGTGCTCGAACAGAAAAGAAACATGACATGCTGACAATCAGCATAGACCACAAGCAGTTAAAAGCAAATCTCAGAGAAAACTCAACTAGCCGTTGTGGTCATAAATGGAAACAAAACAGCACATACTGACAGTTAGCAACACATGCTGACAATCAGCATCTACGTCCACAGCTCGACAAAAATCACAGATAAAACTTACCTAGCCATTTGTGGTCGTATATGGAAACAAAACAACTAATGCTGACAGTCAGCATAACATGTTGATAGTCAGTATCAACCACAAAGAGTCCAGTTGAACAAAACTCGGAAATCAAACAACTTGAGGTCGAAACTCATGCTGACAGTCAGCGTAAGTCAAAAAATTTCAGCTCAAAAAGACATGCTCTCTGGACAAATGGCAGTAAACAAGCTGACATTCATGCTGACGGTTAGCATCACATGCTGACCGTCAATGTGGATAAAAATAGTCATAACTTTTGATCCAGAGGTTCGATTAATGTGTTTTATAGCTTGTTCAAAAGGTAACTTAAAGGGCTATAATTTTGTGAACAGGAGGAAGACCTAGATCGGCCTAGATTAATCTATAAAGTTCAAAAAGAAGTCCTGTTGCCAAAATATCTGAAAACCAAACCCTTTTAAAAAAAAATCGGACCGAGATGAATGAATGCAATGACCTAAGAGTTTCTTGGTTTATGCTGGAAATGAAGAGAACTTGCAACCCCTCTTAATAGTATGGTTTAAACTAAAAACAAATTTCTATAAACCGATCAACCTCCAAACACCGAGATCGGTAAAAATAAAAAAACATTTTACCTTAGATCCTTTGCAACTTCAAACTTGCAACTTGCGTCTCATCTTTTCACTTGGGTTCTTATGACTTCTATCTTGATCATCTTGCATATTTTGCCAAAAGAGCTCTATACCAAATAGCTCAAAAACACAATTAGTCTATAGCACTTATTTTCATTAATCATCAAAACCAGGCATAAGGGCCTAGATGCAACAGCGACCAGTGCCTCCCAAGAGACTGTGCCGGTCCACGGAGACCTTTTGCTCGGGGCCTTGGTTGAGGGCCAGCTCTGCACCCAGCGCACCTTGGAGGAGCAATTACGCGTCTTAGCACAACCCCCGACTTCCATTTATCCGCCCCCATTCCCTTTTATGGGGGCTCCACCACCATTTTTCATGGGGCACCCGGCCTTCCTGGCCTCGGGCGTGTTCCCCACAGCGGGAGGCCCTCCTGCGTCCAGGGCTCTCCCCTACCATGCAGGCTACCCTGTGCCGGTAAGTTTGCCTATGCCGGCTGTAACATCCCAGTTTTTGGCTATTTTTTCTGCTTGCGAGTCAGCATATCTTCTTTGGAATCCCATATGTCTCAACCCTATTTTGATCTTAGGTGTGCCACTACCTTAACCTAAAAAGTTGGCAGCTAAACTTCATCTCCCAGATCATTTTCACATTTCAGTCCAAAAGTATTTCAGTTTAGTCTTTTTTAGAATTTTCAAAAAGCCCAAAAAGGCCAAAAGTCCTAGATCATCTCCAAATTCAAATCTGATCAAGTGATTATCTTTCTTTCATTTTTCTGAACGTTTTTCCCTTCTGGAAGAACTCAAGAATCTCAACCGAAACCCTAGTTTCAGCCCCGGCAAAAATGTCAAACCCTAATTACCCTATTTTACCTTGTTTTCGATTTTTGTCGGAACCCTCAGATCTTATTGGATTTTGCCATTTCCCTGCTGGATGAGTCCAAGTATTTTGGTAATACTCATCTGCAAAATCAGATTGCAAATCAGCCCCTTAGATCCCCAAATTTGCAATCAAGTCCTAAATCCCGAGAAGAACCTTTGCAATTCAGTCCAAACCCTCACAAATCAGCCCTTTTGCCTCACGGTTTAGTCCCTGGCTTCTTTTCTTCGACCACGACCAGAGCCCGCGTGCACGACCACGACCTGAGGACGTTCGACCGCGGTTGCTGCCACTGTTCGCCGTGAGCCACCGTAGCCTTCACCGCCGGCCAGTTGCGCCTCTGCCAACGGCCAAATCCCACGTGACCGCACATGCTCGCGTCGCGCCAAGAAGCTCCACCGTGGCGATGACCGGAGACCGTAGCTTCACCGTTCGCGCGCGCGTGCCTGCCATTGTCAGAGCTTTACTGCCACATGGCTGCCATGCCGAGACTCGTTATCCTGTCGTCCTGACGAATCCAGGTTTCGCGCGATACTCCGTCTCTGGCAGAGCTCCCGCCGTGTCCCAATGCGCCTCGCTGACCGCTCCAGCGCCAGAGAGCATCTCCCGAGGACTCAACCCCACGGCTATATAAAGCCCCCTCTCGCCAGTGCTTCACTTCACACCAAAGCTCACCAAAAACCCCATAGCATTAGCACCAGAGCTCGCCTTCGTCTTCTTCCCCGACGAGCCGCTTCTGGAGCTCATGGTGCCAGCCTCGTCCGTTGCTTCTCACTCCAAACCAAGGCCACTAGTAAGCTTCCCTCATTCCCCTGTTCATGTCATAGCCTTTAATTGAACTCCGACGAGACCTAGCGCCGGCGATCGCCGAGATTGCTTGTTACCCTGTTCCCGTAATGCCGAGTGACTCAAGCCAAATTGATCCTCGTGCTAGTAGAGAAAAGTGATTAGTAAGCTAGGGGGAGTAAACCTGCAAGATTGGAATCCCCAAATTCGAGCTTCGGCAGTTCGCCGGAGAACGCCGCTGTGCTTCTCCAGCCATTCCCTGGCAAAATTGAGCACACCAGTAGCTTTGTGTTATCCCCTAGATGCTTCCCAAGCGTGGAATTGAGTTCAAACGCTCTAGATCAAAAATGCCCAAATCGCTGCCTTCGTCTTCGGCTCCGATCACCGGAGTTTTTTTTCGGCCGAACCAGCTGATGCAACCTTGTCATCTAGCTAGGCCTCAACCCCCTGAGTATTTTACTCCACTGGCTCGAACCTTGAATCCGCCTAGATCAAAAGTTATGATCATGCCAAGTTTTGTCCAGAACCATGTCTGTGCCGTGTCACCACCGTGGTTCATCGACGCCGTTCATCGCCGTCCGGCCACTTTCTGCCCTTGAGCCTGTTGAGTGATTTGTTCCTGTCATCAAGGCCTAAACCCCAGACAAAGTTGTGCATCAATCGGTGCCCTAGGTCAAAAGTTATGCAATGCCCTAGTTTCTGGCCATGTCTAGCACTATGTCAGTGTATGTCCACCAGTGGCATTGGATGATTTAGACCAGTTACATTTGTGCTATTGAAATGCCACTTTGTCCACTAAGCCTTTTGAGCCATGTTCTACGATATTCCCTACTGTCACATCTCCAGAAAACGTACCTAGAACCAATTTAGGGCTATGTCAAGCCATGAGCCGAATGTCAGTCCTTCGACATTCAAGTCCTTTTGAGCCTATCTCTTTAATAAACATCAAGTGACCTTGTCCAAACCCTTTCCCCTGCATGCATGATATATTTACGTATTATGTTCTAGTACTTGTATGCTTATATAGTGTGTATGTGTTGTTTGTGTCCGCCGTGGAACCAGAAGTTGAAGGTGCAGAAGAGAACTTCGAGGATTCATCTGAGCAGCTAAACCCATCACTGTGAGGCAAGTCTCAATCCCTTGATCATGTCTAGCCTAATATTTAGAAATGAAGTATGTTAACTGTTTTCAAGTATGTGCATGCCTTAGATTCAAATAAAAGTTATGTTTCAATGAAATGATAGTGTTGGGGGAAATCTCCGCGGCGCTAAGTCCAGGTAAGCCGTATCACATTTGCCCGGGGACGTGGCCTCCGGCCCCTCCCCGGGCGCCGCCTTTTGGCCCCCGGGACCTAGCCTCCGGTGCCGTCCCGGGCGCCGCCATGTGCCCGGGGACGTGGTCTCCGACCCCTCCCCGGGCGCCGCCATTTTGGCCCCCGGGACCTGGCCTCCGGCGCCGTCCCAGGCGCCGCCATTTTCCCAGGGACGTGGCCTCCGGCCCCTCCCCGGGCGCCGCCGTTTGGCTCCTGGGACCTGGCCTCCGGCGCCGTCCCGGGCGCCGCCATTTGCCCGGGCACGTGGCCTCCAGCCCCTCCCCGGGCGCCGCCTTTTGGCCCCCGGGACCTGGCCTCCGGCGCCGTCCCGGGCGCCGCCATTTGCACGGGGACGTGGCCTCCGGCCCCTCCCCGGGCGCCGCCTTTTGGCTCCCGGGACCTGGCCTCCGGCGCCGTCTCGGGCGCTGCCATTTGCCCGGGGACGTGGCCTCCGGCACCTCCCCGGGCGCCGCCTTTTGGCCCCCGGGACCTGGCCTCCAGCGCTGTCCCAGGCGCCGCCATGTGCCCGGGGACGTGGTCTCCGACCCCTCCCCGGGCGCCGCCATTTGGCCCCCGGGACCTGGCCTCCGGCGCCGTCCCGGGCGCCGCCATTTGCCCGGGGACGTGGCCTCCAGCCCCTCCCCGGGCGCCGCCTTTTGGCCCCCGGGACCTGGCCTCCGGCGCCGTCCTGGGCCTCGTCGCCCTTCTAAAGGTAAAGTCTCGAGATTGTTTGTCACGTGCAGGTCACGCGAGGAGCGCCTCGGGAATCAGCGACCACCTGTCGAGCATCCAAGGCGTTTGACCGGGAGAAGGGCGGTCCTACCCTTCAATCTGACGGTGGCTTCCGGGGTAGTTTAGGCTTTTTGCCTCTTTTTGGGGCTATAAATAGCCCTTGTACCCCTCTGTTGTAAGGGATCGGATCACTTTTATTGGAATAGCAAAACTCACAGGCGTGCTCCGGAATCCTCTCCTCTGGAGAGAGCCTCCCCAGCCGACTCCGGTCGGGAGCACGTCGGCAGGACTAGGGCCCCCACCGGGACCCGAACCTGTATAAATCCTGGTGTCATTTCTTGTGCTTGTCCGGCGGGGGAGGACCGGTCATCCGGTCAACCCGCGCCACGTAATCTTCGCTAGGATCATTCTCAAAACCTGCTGGGGTATTCGCAATACCACGACAGTTGGCGCCGTCCGTGGGGACTCGTGACAAGACGCCATGGCTCCCCCAAGAACAAGGGCTCGCACCCTTCCCGGTGACCCGAGTCTCGGAGACCCGGCGCCGCCCGTCCGGGACACTGCTGTCCCGGCGCTTCCGCCCGGAGGCGGCCTGGCCCAGGTATCGCCTCCCTCCTTCCCTCTTAACTTAGATGCTTCAACCTCCAGGTCGTTCCCGGTGACCGCGGGGACCTCAGCCGGGACCAGTTTCCCCCCGACGGCTCTCCCGGCTCCCCGGGACACCCTACCTGAGGCTCTCGTGGAGGGCCAGCTCCGCGCCCAGCGCTCTATGGATGAGCTGCTCAGCGTGTTGGCGCGGCCTCCGGCCCCCACATTTGCGTCGCACCCATATCCGGGGACTATGCCCCCGTTTATGGGTTTCCCAGCGGCCCCTCCGGCCTCCGGGGGTTTGTCCGCCCGGTATGATTCTGCCGGGGGGCTCCCTCCCCCTGCGGGATATACGTCCGGACCCTTCCCGCCACCCGGGCCCGTCCCGGTGCCGGGAGGTTACTTCATACCAGGGCCCTTCGTGGCACCAGGGGGGTACCCCGTCCCAGGCCTATTCCTGGGGCCGGGAGCCCACTTTCTGCCGGGGGTTTCCCTACGCTGGGAGCCAGTCCCGCCCCTCGCGTCACGTTTATCGCACCGGGGGCGGTCGACAGAGCATCTCCCGCGCCTCAGCGAACTGCCCCCCGCATGGGCTCCCCGGTCCCGGACGCCGCCGCGGGGGCTCCCCCCTCGCGGGTTCCGGATGTTACAGGGGCTTCCCCCTTTCCGGTTCACGTCGTTGCCAGTGGGGCCCCCTGCACTTCGGTTCCAAACGTCGCCTTGGGCGCCCCCTCCCCGGTTCTGGATAATGCAAGGGTTTCCCCCTTTCACGTCCCGGGGGTCGTCGCAGGGGGCTCCCCCCAAACGGCTCCGGAAGCCTCCGGGCCGGTAGCTACAGTGCATGAGCTCCCTCCCTCAGCGGGACAGGTCCGTTTCACCCGGGGGGAGGTCGAGCGAATGCATTCACCAGAACGCGGGGAAGAACTTCCCCCCTGCCGCGGGCGTGGGGAGCCTCGCTCTCGCACCTGTTAGGGGAAGAGACCCACTGAAGAGCCAACCTCTCCGGCGGAGAGCCCAGACGTTCGGGAACTCAGTCCCGGCCCAGAGGAAAAGCGTCGCCACCGCCACTCTGGCGGACCACTCGGACCGCTTCCAGACTCAGACAACGAAGGTCCCGTGAAGGAAGATAGCGACCGGGACTCTCCCCAGGAGGTGCAGGGGGCTAACCAGCCCCTGTGCCGAAAACTTCGCAGCATCCGGTGGCCGCGGCCCTACCGCCCTCCGCACATTGAGCACTATAACGGTGAGGCAGACCCTTACGAATTTGTGCAGGTCTACTCCACAGCCATCTCGGCGGCCGGAGGGGACGAGACGGTACAGTGCAACGTCTTCCCCCTCTACCTCTCCGGCATCGCCTGCTCCTGGTTCTACAACCTGAAGGCCGGCTCCATCAAGTCTTTCTCGCAGCTCAAGCGGGAGTTCTGTGCCAACTTCCAGGGGAACTATGTGCGTCCCCTGGACTCCTCACAGCTGTACACTATCCGACAGAGGACTGGGGAAACCATCAGAAGCTTCTTCAAGCGCTTTGCTCAGGTGAAGAGCAAAGTGGCCCACGTCCTCGACTCCACAGTGATCGAAGCCTGCAAAAGCGGCATCCTCCCGGGGGAGCTCCACCGAAGGCTCTCCCGGAGCTGCCCTTCTTCCGCCGATGAGCTCTTCAACGTACTCGAAAAGTATGCTCGGGCGGAGGAAGACGACATCTAGAAGAAGACCCAGGGGGCTCCCGCCCCCGCCGACCGGGGGGCCAGGGATCCCCTCAAGCGCCCTAGGCAGGGGGGCATAACGAGCCACGGCCTCGGGACACCTTTTCCTCGAGGGCGGAGGCGGCTCGCGCGACCCCCCGAGGGGCAACCGCCCCTTCCCCAAACCAAAGGGCCATGGGGGAGGACAGTCTTCGCGCGGCCGGGAGGGCTCCGCGGGGAGAAGGCAGGAAGGACCATGGTGCATCTTCCATAGGTCCAGTACCCACGCTACCCGAGACTGTAGCTTGCTGCTACAGCACTTCGCGGACTTCCTCAACCAGCGAGGGCAGGGGGGGACTCCGGCCTCCTTGCTCCCTCGGCCAGCTGTTACGGCCCTTCCCGCTCCCGCGGGGGGTGAGCAGGCGCAGGAGGGGGAGCCTTCAGAAGCTCTCCCCTTTCAAACTTCGCAGCGGCACATCAACGTCTTCGTGGGAGGATCCGCCTCTGGGCGGGACTCTAAGCGCCAGCGTAAGGAGTACGCGCGTGAGGTCAAGGTTGTGGGGGTGCTACACGCGTCCCCGCCACCTAAGTGGTCCGACGTCCCCCTCACCTTCACGGTGGAAGACGCGCGAGGGGTTCGCTTCCCTGACGACGACGCGCTTATTGTCTCTGCGACCATCTACAACTGTCACCTGGCCCGCATCCTCGTGGACGGCGGAAGATCCGCTGACGTCCTATTCCTGAAGGCCTTCAAAGAAATGCAGGTGGATGAGAAGCTCCTGTAGCACGCTGCCGGGCCCCTGCAAGGTTTTGTCCCGGGGAAGGCGATCCACCCCGTGGGCAAGGTAGATCTTCCTATGACGTTCGGCACCCCGGAGAACTACCGATCCGAGCTGGTCAGCTTCAACGTAGTAGACCTCCCCTCCTCCTACAACGCGATTATCGGGAGGACTACTGTCGCGCCCCGAGACTGGGACAACGACTACTCCTGTAGAGACCTAGCTCGCTGCAGCTAGTCCCAAACCACAAACCTTTGACTACCCAGGATGAGTCAAACACAGGAGTATATTACATTGCAACAGAGTACTCACAAAATATTAAGCAGTGTGGTCTGCTGGCCTTAATATTACATAAAGAGGATTACAATGCCTACAAGGCATTCAGGGTTTAGCAAAATATTTAACTACGCAGCAGAAGATAGGTGACCCTCCCACAAAAGAAGTTGA
Organism: Pharus latifolius; assembly: GCA_019359835.1. Taxonomy (NCBI): domain Eukaryota; kingdom Viridiplantae; phylum Streptophyta; class Magnoliopsida; order Poales; family Poaceae; genus Pharus; species Pharus latifolius. The sequence goes on along the minus strand of CM033325.1, from coordinate 30,001,461 downwards.
CGGCAGAACAACACACTTCAGGGTTCTGGCGGAACTGATTCTCCTCCTTCTGGATCCACGTAGTACTCCGTGCCATCATCTTGATCAAGGTAGGCTCCATCTATTGAGTTGAATGTTGCAAGGGTGAGCACTTACGTACTCAGCAAGTCATAGGTAAGAGTAGATACATATAGTAGTGATGATATGAACCTAGACTAGTCAAGAATTATGGATATTTGTAAAATAATCTTTTCCTTTCATACCTCATCTCATGGCATCACTTTTCATAAAGTAACATCATCATTCATGTTCACTAGATTATAGCACTACCGCGACACGTCGACACACGACAGCCCACGGCAGCACTCCTTATCATGACAACACATGTCATTTGGGTAATCTTGATTAAACATATTTTATTTAGAAAATAGTACTTGTGTCACACCCCGTGGATTTAATCCACCGCAGCAGACTCCTAAAAACCCGGGAGCTCGGAGTATTCGAATACGTTTTTAACTCTGCAGAGAGGTACCAATTTACCCGCAAGATATTCCACTTTCAAACCTTTCCTATCATAACAAAATGATTGGACCCCTGACTCACTTCAAATTGTGAGTGGCAAGGTGGAAATAACAAGAACTTTTGTTATGTTTTACTCACAATTCACCCCCGACCCTGTGGCTCTCAGCGAGGCACAGTTGTGGCAGGTTGTATCCAAACCTCCACCCCATTGCTTATTCCCATTACTGGGTCAGCGTGCTTGATCACCTTCGGTGATATGTGTGGGAGCCGCGCTCCGTGTTTATCGTGCATCACTACACATCTCATGCAGGGGTTTCATGTGCGATCCACATAATTACTTGTTTAGGCCTGTCCCATACCAGGCTTGCGGTTAGCATGTTGTTCATGCCACTAGACGCACAACACAAGGTTCTAGTCCTTATATGCCAGTGACCAGACCATCCACAACCCTGCACCTTCAGTGCCTGCATTCCTTTGCAGTCTAGCACCTCCAGTGCTACAGCCATCCACACCATTTTTCTGGTCACGGCTAGGGGTTTTATTTCATGAATATAAGTATATAGATACATATAATAATTCATGGCTCAAAACTTGTTTATTTCACATTTCACAGATAACCAGTCTAGTACTGCCAATTCATAAATCAACCATTCTCAATCTTTCACATGCAATATTGCCTATATTCAAGGTTATGTTTTAGCAACATTTAAAATATAGGTTCGAGATGACCAAGGATATGACTTGCCTTCCGCGTCGTAAAATACAGCAGTCGATGACGGGTCAACAGCAAAATCTTCAAAGTCAGCTTCTGAATCTGCTCGACGACAAACAAACACACAATGATTACTTATAATATTTAAAATGTTTTATGACTTATATGCAGAAATGCTCAACAAGAATGATCGAATTAAACTGGAGATAAGTTGAACTGCAAACTGAACTGAGATTCTAGGGTTTCAAGGAATTTGGGCTAAGGATGGTGATTAGATAATCTTAGGGTTTCAGGATTACAATAGGGATAACAATTTTGTGGCTGGTTTAATCAAAACAGCGAATGGTCAACAGATCGACATTCGGATCAAATCTTGGACATAGCTTTAAGAAAAGCTAGGATGCTTATCTCAAGTTGTGGTAGTAGAAGAAAATGTAGATCACAACTCTACAAATTCAGTGGACAAAGTGGATTTCAAATTGCACAACCAGAAGTGGGTAAATAAGGTCAATGCCACTGGCTGACAAGCTCTGGCATAGAGCTGACAATGCCAAAAACTAGGGCTTAGGATAACTTTTGATCTGGAGCTCCAAATGATGCACCACTTTGTCTGGGAGGTAGGCTTGAGTAACAGGAACAATTAAGTCAACAGGATCTAGGGCAAGAAATGGCTGGAAAGCAAGAAATTTGATGATGAACAGAGATGAACTGGCTGCACTGGAGCTGTTCTGGACAAAAACTTGGCAAAGCTATAACTTCTGATCTAGGCTGATTTAGGTGTCGGGCTAGAAGACAAAAATGCTCAGGAGGCTAAGGCACATCTAAATGACAAGGTGATTTGGGCTGAAACGGCCGGGAACACTTTTCCGGTCATCGGCGTCGGAGAAGAAACACTGGATTTGGGCATTTCCAACACAGGCCGTTTGAACTCGATTCCTTGCTCTAGGAGTGATAGAAGGGTATGAGTAAGCTACTGGCGACGTCAATTTGGCCGGAGGATCGCCGGTGTGGCTTGGCGACGAGAGCCAGCAACTGATAAATTGCAAAATTGGGGATAGCTTCAAATTGGGCTCAAATGATTGTTCTAAGTTCACAGGCATGCTTGATTTAGCTTACTGATCAATTTTGATTACAGATACGAAAGCTAATTTGGAGTAATTCGAGCTACATTGCCGGAACAGGGCATTTAGCAATCCCGGCGATCACTGGCGATAAGGTGCAAGGTAAACCAATTAGATGGTACAGCACGATGAGGGAGACGAGGGGAACTCACAGATGCTGTTAATTTGGCAGGAGGTGCTGCGGTTGAGGCTGTCACCGTGAAGCCTCTTGCTGGACTCGCCGGAGAAGACGACGACAGCGAAGAAGTTTGTAAATCTGGCTAAGTTCTGGTGATGAGGAAGTGACACAAGGTATGGCTGTTTATATAGAGCAGTGGGCGTAGCTTGCAAGGAAGTAATAGCATTGAATTTGATGTCAGTTGATATGAGTTGCCGGCACAGATGTAGCAACGGCGAACGGTGACGCGACGGCGCACTGGCGAGGCAAAACTGTTGCTACATTGGGACTCAATCGTGTCGGGTGGTGCAAAGCGGTGGCGACAACGGCTGGCAAGGCAAGCGATGTGGCAAGAAGATGCTGACAGCAGTCACTGCTGGTCGCGCGGGGAAGCAGGCGCTGGTCGTCGACGTAGCACCCACCATGCCACGGCACTGGCTGGAGCGAGGACACGTGCGTACTGGCATGCACGGTCACAAGTGCGGCGAAGCTTGGCCGGCGGCGAACATGCACGGCGCAAGGAAGCAAAACACGGCGAGGCTTCTAGTCGTGTACAGCAGTATACGGCGTGGTCGAAAATGGACTGAACTGCAGTTTTAATTCTTTGAGTTTTGGACTGAAATGTAAATCTGGAGATTTGGAAGGTTAGAGTTGAATTTGATTTCACTAATCTGGTAGATTATATTCAACAGGGTATTTGGCAAAGATAATTGATAAGGTTTAGCACATTTGAATAGTTTTCGATACAAACTGAAGATAGGGTAATTTAGGGTAAAATAAGGTTTAAGTTTTGTCGATTTCGAATTCTGGCATTTAGGGTTCGATTTTGATATCTGCACAGAAGAGAAACTTGTGGCAAATAGCATTTTGACAAGATTTGCCGAAGAGATTTTGAGTTTGGAGTTAATCTGGAGATTTTAGCCTTTTTGGGTTTTCAGATATCAGATAAGGACTAATTTGCGATAACTCTTGGACTGATTTGTGAAAAGAGTCTAGATGGTAGAATCTGGCTGTCAACTTTTTAGATTAAGGTATTGACATACCCATGATTATATTCCAGGAATAATCTAGTCTGAACTTGGTCAAGATTCGGATTAAATCTGTATTTCTGAAACTTAGGGTATTTGGGTAATATAAGGTATTTCTGTTTTCGAAAACAGAAGAAGTTGATAAATCTGGAATTTAGAGATAGAATTGGATCTAGGTTTTGAAGGCTTTTAAGTTCAGAGTAACTGATAGATCACATCTGAACAATCTGATCTTGATTTGAGGTCACAGGATAGATTTGGAGATTTTAGGGCTTAGGATAGATACTGATCTGGCTATTACTACAGATACATGCATGCATGCTATTGATGAAAAAGGAAATTTTCACCCCTAACTCAGGGTGTTACAACTACAATCAACCGGCTGGGGGCTGCCACCCATCAAAACTACCTCTGCATGAAGATCCCCGGGCCGCATGGTGTGATCATTGTCCGGGGAGACCAAGACATGGCCCGTGCTCTATACGAGCGCGCTGCGGCCACAATCGGAAGCGTCAACCTCATAAAGACGCCCGGGGGGGAGGCTTCTCCCGTGGAACTAGACGCTGCTGCGCCACCGCCCGGGAGGCCCCTCCTCAAGCCGCGTCCGGAAGGGGGCCACCGGAAGGTCCTGCTGTCCCCGAGCAACGAAGACAAAACCGTCTGGGTCGGGGCGAAGCTCCCCGAGGAGCATGCAACGCAACTTGCGGCTTTTCTGCGCGAAAACTCTGATGTTTTTGCGTGGAAGCCTTCGGACATGCGGGGCGTCGCCTGGGAAGTCATTGAGTACAAGCTCGCAGTGGCTCCCTGTCACCCCCCGGTCAAACAGAAGCTGCGAAAACTCTCCCTCGAGCGCCAAGAGGCAATCAAGGTGGAGATCACCAGGCTCCGAGAGGCGGGGTTCATTCGGGAGGTCCTGCACCCCGAGTGGCTCGCGAACCCCGTCCTCATCAAGAAATCAACTGGCAGGTGGCGGATGTGCGTGGACTTCACCGACCTTAACCGCGCCTGCCCCAAAGACAACTTCCCGCTCCCGCAGATTGATCAGCTCATCGACTCCACTGCGGGGTGCGAGCTCATGAGCTTCCTAGACGCCTACTCGGGCTACCATCAAGTCCGGATGGTGGAAGGGGACGAGGAAAAGACGAGTTTCATTACTCCCCTCGGAACCTTCTGCTACGTCCATATGCCCTTCGGGCTCAAGAACGCAGGGGCAACCTTCCAGCGCCTCATGACGTTGGTTTTCAAAGAGCAAGTCGGCCGCAACGTTGAAGTCTACGTGGACGACGCGGTCGTCAAGAGTCCCCGCGCAGCCTCCCACATAGACGACCTGGCTGAAACCTTCCGCAACCTCGTCGCATTCGGGCTCAAACTTAACCCGGAGAAGTGCGCCTTCGGGGTGCGCGGGGGGAAGCTCCCAGGTTTCCTCGTGTCCCAGTGGGGCTTAGAGACAAACCCCGATAAGATCCGGGCATTCCTAGACATGCCTTTGCTGCGCTCCGTCAAGGACGTCCAGCGGCTCTCCGGCCGCCTAGCCGCACTTAGCCGCTTCGTCTCCCGGTCGGGGGAGCGGGGCCTCCAGTTCTTCAAGATCCTCCGAGGGCTCGAGGGGTTCCGCTGGACCCCCGAGGCCCAGGAAGCCTTCAATGACCTTAAGAAATACCTCACGAGCCCTCCAATGCTCATGAGTCCGTCTCCAGAAGAGCCCTTGCTCCTCTACCTCGCCGCGACCCCCGTCGTCGTCAGCGCGGTCTTGGTGAACGAGCAAGGGGGGCAGCAGCGTCCTGTGTACTACGTGAGTGAGGCCCTCCAAGGGCCAAAACTCGGTACACGGAGATGGAGAAAATCTGCTACGCCCTCCTCATGGCGTCCCGGAAGCTTCGGCATTACTTCCTGGGCACCCCATCACCGTCCCGTCGTCCCTCCCCCTCGGGGAGGTACTGCGGAACAAAGAAGCCACCGGCCATATCGGGAAGTGGGGGGCCGAGCTCACCCCCTTCTCCCTGTCCCTTACCGGCCGCTCCGCCATCAAGTCGCAGGTCGTTGCCGACTTCGTCGCAGAGTGGACTCCCGCCTCTGGGTTCGGGGACGAAGATCTCCCTGTGCCACCCCGACGCAGTGATCATTGGACTCTCATGTTCGATGGGTCGCTGTGTCTCGCAGGGGCTGGTGCGGGAGTAGTCCTCCGGAGCCCCGAGGGGAAGGAACTCGAGTACGCCGCGCGGCTTGAGTTCCCCGCAACCAACAACGTCGCTGAATACGAGGCTTTGCTCCTCGGGATGCGCCTTGCGCGCTCCCTGGGGATCCGGCGCCTCCTAGTAAAGGGAGATTCTCAGCTCGTAGTTTGCCAAATGGACAAGTCTTACCTGTACCATGACGCTAATTCAAGTCTTTATTTGCAGGAAGTGCGAAAGATGGAAAGGCATTTCGACGGCCTCGAGGCCCGGCATATCCCGCGGAGGGACAATGACCTGGCCGACGCCTTGGTCCGGGCGGCAAGCGCCCGGGATCGCTCCCCAAGGGCGCTTTCTTGGAAATCATCACGAAACCGAGCACCTGGAGATCGACCTCGTGGAGGAGGAACGCGACCAAGCGCTCCTTCGCCACGCCATCTACGAGCAAGAGATGGCGTGTGCGTACAACCAGCGCGTGCACGAGAGAGCTTTCCGCCTTGGGGACCTTGTCCTCAAGCACGTCACAGACCCCCAAGCCCAGGGGAAGCTCTCCCCCAAGTGGGAGGGCCCCTACAGGATCTCCGCGGTCCTGGGCTCGGGGGCTTATAAGCTCTCCAACCTTCAAGAGTAGGAGCTGAAGCACACGTGGAAATTGCGTTTACTTTGCAAGTTCTATGTTTAGCCTTACGGACCTGTCCCCTCCCCCGGAGCGTTCACGCCGGAGGGGGAGGAGGGACACTATATTTTCCTCCCCTTTCGCGACTTCGCAGGGGGAGGCCCTGTACTTCATTTTATTAGCAATACATAGGCCTTACTTTTTAAACTGTCTCATTGCAGGTCTTTCTCATTACCGCCCCTAGCGGCGATGCCCTCCCCGTGAGGAGGCCCCTCCCCGCGAGGACACCTTCCCAGTGAGGATGCCCTCCCTGCGAGGATGCCCTCCCCGCGAGGAAGCCCTCCCCGTGAGGATGCCCTCTCCGCGAGGAAGTGGGCCAGGCCCAGCAAGTCCCTCCTGTAGGGCGGCTTACGATCAGCCCTCTTCGACTGAGGGTGTAAGCGGCAACCCGGTCACAGTGGCCGCGGTAACGAGTCACTTTGGGAGACTAGTCCCCTGCCCAAACACTCAAGACCCGTCTCCGGGCACTTCCTCCTCCGGGAGTCGACGTTATTCCCGGCTCCCCGTTTTCACGGCGACCGGATGATCGGCCCCCTGCGGCATGAATGGATCTATCTTCCTCCTCCGGGAGTCGACGTTATTCCTGGCTCCCCGTTTTCACAGCGACCAGATGATCGGCCCCCTGCGGCCTGATTGGATCTATCTTCCTCCTCCGGGAGTCGACGTTATTCCCGGCTCCCCGTTCTCATGGCGACCGGATGAATGCCTCCCGGAGACCCTATTCCCGGCTCCCCGTCCTCACGGTGACCGGACGATTGTCTCCCTGTCGCGCCCCGAAACTGGGACTATGACTACTCCTGTAGAGACCTAGCTCGCTGCAGCTAGTCCCATATATGCATAGCATACACATACCCTTGACGTCCCAGGATAAGTCAAGCACAGGAGTATATTCACATTGCAATAGAGTAACTTACAAAATGTTAAGCAGTGTGGCCTGCTGGTCTTAATATTACATAAAGAGGATTACAATGCCTACAAGGCATTCAGGGTCTAGCAAAATATTTAACTACGCAGCAGAAGATAGGTGACCCACCCACAAAAGAGAAGTGGACAGCAGAACAACACACATCAAGGCTCTGGCGGAACTGACGTTCCTCCTTCTGGATCCAATAAGTTCTCCACGCCTTCATCTTGATTGTTGGTCGCTCCGTCTATTGATTTGTAGATTGCAAGGGTGAGCACTTATGTACTCAGCAAGTCATAGGTAAGAGTAGATACATATAGTAGTGATGACATGAACCTAGACTAGTCAAGAATTATGGATATTTGTAAAATAATCTTTTTCCTTTCTCATCTCATCTTATGGCAGCACTTTTCATAATATAACATCATCATTCATGTTCACTAGATTATAGCACTACCGCGACACGTCGACACACGACAGCCCACGACAGCACTCCTTATCATGACAACACATGTCATTTGGGTAATCTTGATTAAACATATTTTATTTAGAAAATAGTACTTGTGTCACACCCCGTGGATTTAATCCACCGCAGCAGACTCCTATAAAACCCGGGAGCTCGGAGTATTCGAATACGTTTTTAACTCTGCAGAGAGGTACCAATTTACCCGCAAGATATTCCACTTTCAAGCCCATCCTATCATAACAAAATGATTAGACCCCTCCTCACAACCATGTGTGAGTGGCAAGGTGGAGATAACAAGAACTTTTGTTATGTCTCACTCACAATTCACCCCCGACCCTGTGGCTCTCAGCGAGACACAGTTGTGGCAGGTTGTATCCAAACCTCCACCCCTACATATGTTTCCATTACTGGATCAACGTGCGAGATCACCTTCAGTGATATGTGTGGGAGCCGTACTCCGTGTTTATCGTGCATCACTACACAATTCCAGCAGGGGTGTCATGTGCGATTCACATAATTACTTGTTCAGGCCTGTCCCATACCAGGCTTGCGGTTAGCACGTTGTTCATGCCACTAGACGCACAACAAAAGGTTCTAGTCCTTATATGCCAGTGACCAGACCATCCACAACCCTGCACCTTCAGTGCCTGCATTCCTTTGCAGTCTAGCACCTCCAGTGCTACCGCCATCCATACCATTTTCTGGTCACGGCTAGGGGTTTTATTTCATGAATATAAGTATATACATACATATAATAGTTCATGGCTCAAAACTTGTTTATTTCACATTTCACAGATAACCAGTCTAGTACTGCCAATTCATAAATCAATCATCCTCAGTCTTTCTCATGCAATATTATCTATATTCAAGGTTATGTTTTAGCAACATTTAAAATATAGGTTCAAGATGACCAAGGATATGACTTGCCTTCCGCGTCGTAAGAAACAACAGTTGATGACGGTTCAACAGCGAAGTCCTCGATCTCAGCTTCTAGATCTGCTCGACGACAAACCAAACAATACACACAAATATTACTTATATATTAAGATGATTTAGGGTCTATATGCAGATATGCTTAACAAGAGTGACTGAACGATATTGGAGATAATTGAAATTGTGAGCTGAACTGAGTTGAGATCTAGGGTTTCAAAGAATAGGCTAAGAATGGTGTTAGATGCTCTTAGGATTTCAAGGTTACAATAAGAACATCAGTTTTGTGGCTGGTTTGATCAAGAACAGCGAATGTCAGCAGATTGACATTCAGATCAAGATTCTGACATAACTTCAAGGAAAACTAGAGAGCTTATCTCAAGTTATGACAGTAGAAGAAAGTGTAGATTATAACTCTACAAATTCAGTGGGCAAAGTGGCTTTCAAAATGGACAATCAGAAGTGGGTAAACAAGGCTAATGCCATTGGCTGGCATGCACTAGAATAGTGTCAAAAACTAGGGTTTAGCGGCAAATATAATTCAAGGGCTCAAATCAAGTTGTGATAGAAGAAGAAAATGTTGATCACAACCTCAGGAGTCTAAGGGACAAAGTTATGCCCAAAATGCACATCTGGAAGGAAGTGAAAAGGGCTAATGCCACTGACTGACATAGTCTGGCATTGATCTTGACATGGCCAGAAACTAGGGCTTGGCATAACTTTTGATCTAGAGCTCCAAATGATGCACCACTTTGTCTGGGAGGTAGGCAATGATAACAGGAACAAATCATTCAACAGGATCTAGGGCAGAAGATGGCCAGAAGGTGATGAAATTCAAAGGAGAAGTGTGGTGGCGACACGGCACAGTGAAGCTACTGGTCAAAATCTTGGCATGGCTGTATCTGGAATTCTGGACAGTTTCAAAGATCGAGCTAGAAGACAATTATGCTCAGGAAGTTGAGGCACACCTGAAAGACAAAGTAGATGAAGCCGAAATGGCCAGGAATGGGTTTCCGGTGATCGACGCCGGAGAAGAAGACATGAGATTTGGGGCTTTTCGATTTAGGCCGAATGAACTTAATTCCAAGCTCAGGAACTGAAGGAGAGATAAGAGGAATCTACCTGCACGATCAATTTGGCCGGAGGATGGCCAGAGAAGCCTGGCGACGATCGCCGGTTTCTGGAGAAGTTCAAAATTGGGGAAAGCTTCGATTGAAGCTCAATCTGGAGATCTTGATGCACAGGCTTGCTGCAAACGGCTCACTGATCAACTTCTTCCACAGGATCGAAAGCTAATTCGAGGTAATTTGGCCTGCATTGCCGGAATAGGGCATTCTTCGAGTTTCAGTAAATTCCGGTGATCGCCGGCGATAGGAGGCAAGGAAATCCAATTAAGTGATACAGCACGATGAGAGGGATAAGGGGAACTCACTGGTGCTGTTAATTTGGCAGGAGATGCTACGGTTGAGGCTGCCACCGTGAAGCTTCTTGCTGGACTCGCCGGAGAAGACGATTGCAACGAGAGAATTTGCAAAATTGGCTAAGTCCTGGTGAAGAGGAGATGATACAAGGCACTGGTGGTTTAAATAGAGCAGTGGGCGAAGCTTGCAAGGATTTACAGCATTGAATTTGTGTCAGATGACAAGATTTGCCGAGCGCAGAAGTAGCAACGGTGAGCGGCGACGCGACTGTGCACTGGTGAGGTGACTGCTGATCAAACCATTGCTTCATCGGGACGCAATGCTGTTGGGCGGTGCAAGGCAGTGGCAACAAGGGCTGGCAAAGCACAGCGACGTGGCAAGAAAATGCTGACAACGGTCGCGCACGGGAGCAAGCTGTTCAACGGCGTTGCCACGGCGATGGCTGGGGCGTGGACGCGTGTGCACATGCAGATTCAAGTGAGCACGAGCTCAGGCAAGGCGAGGCGTGGCCGGCGGCGAGCAAGCGCGGCGCAAATGCATGGCGATCTCTGGTCGTGCACAGCAGCTGCTGTCCTGGTCGAATTTGGGCTTGATTGCAATTTCCAATTCTTGATTTGGACTTAACTATAAATCTGGAGATTTGGAAGGTTTGATCTGGAATTGATTCTACTGTTTTGGTGTACTTAATTCCATAGATGATTTAGCACAGCTAGAAGATAAAGTTTGAGACATTTGGATGACTTTTGATATGAACTGAAAACAGAGTAGATTAGGGTAAAATAAGTCTGAAACTTATTGATCTCGAATTCTGGGATTTAGGGTTTGATTTTGAGATATTCATATAAGAAGAATTTGTGTTGAAAAGCATTTGGGAGATGTTCCCTGAATCAGATTCGAATTTGAAGATGATTTGCAACATTTTACCTTTTCTGGCTTTTGGAAAATCTGGAAAAAGGACTGATCTGCGATACTCTTGGACTGATTTGCAAAAAAGGTTCAGATGGTAAAATCTGGCTGCCAACTTTTTGGATTAAGGTATTGGCATACCCTTGATCATAATCCAAGAATAATCTGGTCTGAACTTGGCTAAGATTTAATTAAATCTGAATTTCTGAAACTTAGGGTAAAAGGTAATAACAGATATTCTGTTTTCGAAAACAGTAAGGAGTTGATAAATCTGGAAGTTAGGGATAGAATTGAATCTGGGTTCTGAAGGCTTTTAGATTTAGGATAACTGATAGATCAAATCTGGAAAGTCAGATCTTGACTTGGGGTCACAGGATAGATTTGGAGAAATTAGTGCTAGAACAGAATAAAGCTGAGGCTGATTTGGCTGATCTAGAAGAGACATATGCATGCATGACTTTTAAGAAAGAAACTTTTCACCCCAAAACTCAGGATGTTACACTCCCGGAGAAGTCACCGATTTCTCAGACATTTTCTTCCCGGAGCCCCTATTCCCGGATCCCCGTTCTCACGGCGACCGGACGATTGTCTCCTAGGAAGCTCGACTCCGGAAATCTCATCGGGTTTCTCTTGGATGTTTTCTTCCACAAGGGGCCTTATTCCCGGCTCCCCGTTCTCACGGCGACCGGACGCTTGTCTCCCGGAAGGTCTTTTCCCAAGAAAGCTCGTTTTAAAATTTTCTAACTTATCAAAATTCCTATGCTATAGGTGACTTCCGTCCCGGGGGCCTTGTTACCCCCACAGCGCGCGGAGCTATCCTCCGGCCCGCTGTGGGCGGGGGGGATAAGGAACCCCCGGGTGTCGACCATACCGCCCACGAGCAAACTTAGCTCATTCTTGAGAAAGGGAGTCGTCCAGCCCATCCAAGAAGAAAAAATAAAAAGACAATGAAAGAAGCAACGACACAGCTTTATTGATTGTCAAACCCGGAGGACATCTTCCCCCTCCGATGGGCTTCGGAAACGATACAACCCGGGTTCTAACCCAGGGGATTCTCTACGGCCTAAGGCTCCTACCCCTAATACTCCCGGAGGCGCTCCCTCAGCTCCCGGGCCAAGTCTCGGTACAATGCGCGCATGCGGCGCTGAGAGTTCCGGAGCACATCTTCGGGCCAGAACTCGTATCCCGCCGGTGGAAGTATCCGGAGGGGAGGTATCATCCGGAACCCCGGTCGCGGAGGGGACAATTCGGCGCGATGATTGTCAAAGTTGTCCAAGTGCCACTCCGGACGCCACCTCAACCGGATCGGCTCCTGGACGCTGTCCCCGCTGCGATTCCCGGAGACAAGGCTTAGCAAGATTAAAGCCGCTTGGGCGTCCCCCGGGGAGCCCCTCCCGGACCTTCCCCGGGAGTAACCTCCTGGGAACCCTGGTAACATCGCATTCAATTCAAAGACTTAGAAAAAATTCTAATTCCATTGCATTCAAAATGTCTTTTTTACAAGTGTCCGGGGCTTCTTCTAAGAAGCTACCGGGATCGGGCCTCCGGCGCCGTCCCGGGACCTGGCCTTCGGCACCGTCCCGGGCACCGCCATTTGCCCGGGGACATGGCCTCCGGCCCCTCCCCGGGCGCCGCCTTTTGGCTCCCGAGACTTGGCCTCCGGCGCCGTCCCGGGCGCCGCCATTTGCCCGGGGACATGGCTTCTGGACCCTCCCCGGGCGCCGCCTTTTGGCCCCCGGGACCTGGCCTCCGGCGCCGTCCTGGGCGCCGCCATGTGCCCGGGGACGTGGTCTCCGACCCCTCCCCGGGCGCCGCCATTTGGCCCCCGGGACCTGGCCTCCGGCGCCGTCCTGGGCGCCGCCATTTGCCCGTCGACGTGGCCTCCGGCTCCTCCCCGGGCGCCGCCTTTTGGCCCCCGGGACCTGGCCTCTGGCGCCGTCCCGGCCCTCGTCGCCCTTCTAAAGGTAAAGTCTCGAGATTGTTTGTCACGTGTGACGAGGATTGACACCCGGGTCATTTCTAATAAACTTTTGGTTCAAGACAAGTTCGAACCAGACATGTACCTGGTGATGCGAACTCAAGCTATCCTGAGGGGCATCACCATGAGGTCGCAAGCTTTACGCGATCAGGTCACAGTTTTACGCGGTCAGACCGTAAGCCTTGCGCGGTCAGAAGTCCGTAAGCCTTCCGCGGTCAGAAGTCCGTGAGCTATACGCGAACTACACATTCGGGATATTGCACGGTCGGCCAATATCCCGCGGTCAGAACATCTACGATCAGGATACTTGGGATCTATCTATTTCGGTTGCCCGTACAACAGGATATTCTAAGTATCCTAAAGATTCCTACACGTGGAGAATCAACCGTCAGAAGGTTAACACATACAGTTATCCATGAATAACACGTGTTTAACCTGCGTGGAGGTTAAAGAGCAGTTCCAAAAAACCGCATCCAACCGTCCATGCAACCGTTTGATGCAGTTTCCTCTACATGGCACCCTTTCAAACAGTATAAAAGGATGGCATGGAACATCAAAAAGGAAGGATGATCCAAGTTAGCCAAGTCTACGGCACACCTTATATAGTATTTTAATAAGCTTTCTTTGGCTTATCTTTGTACACTCTTACAGGAAAAAATCCTCGTCTGTGAGGACTTTTTCCTCCATTTGTAAACCTTTTTACCATACTTAGTGAAATCTCAACAGGACGTAGGGCTTTTACTCCCACCATCGAGGGCCCGAACCTGTCTAAACTCTCTGTGCTCTTGTTCACCATTGTTCAGCATACCTTCCCGAAGGGTCATCTTGAAAGGTCTCACAATTACAAATTTTGCATAAGTTCGACTGAGGACTCCGAGTCCGAATCGTCGACAATGTGCAGGTCACGCGAGGAGCGCATCGGGAATCAGTGACCACCTGTCAAGCATCCAAGGCGTTTGACCGGGAGAAGGACGGTCCTACCCTTCAATCGACGGTGGCTTCCGGGGTAGTTTAGGCTTTTTGCCTCTTTTTGGGGCTATAAATAGCCCTTGTACCCCTCTGTTGTAAGGGATCGGATCACTTTTATTGGAATAGCTAAACTCACAGGCGTGCTCCGGAAGCCTCTCCTCCGGAGAGAGCCTCCCCAGCCGACTTCGGTCGGGAGCGCGTCGACAGGACTAGGGCCCCCACCAGGACCCGAACCTGTATAAATCCTCGTGTCATTTCTTGTGCTTGTCCGGCGGGGGAGGACCGGTCATCCGGTCAACCCGCGCCGCGTAATCTTCGCTAGGATCATTCTCAAAACCTGCCGAGGTATTCGCAATACCACGACAGATAGATATGACCTGAATAACTGTAAAGCCCCTTTTGTGATTGATTATCCATGCACCATTGTCACCCTAGAATATCATGCTTAGGCTATGCTATGCTCAAGATTATATGTTAAATGTTGAATGGTCACATGAGAAAAGTATGTTCAAAACCCCCTTTTTGTGAAAGAAAATGTGATTGGAATCGATAGTGAGGATGGTTTGATTGGATGGTGTTGTGTGCTGTCGTGGTATTGCGAATACCCCGGCAGGTTTTGTGAACGATCCTAGCAAAGATTACGCGGCGCGGATTGACCGGATGACCGGTCCTCCCCCGCCGGACAAACACAAGAAATGACACAATGATTTATACAGGTTCAGGTCCCGGTGGGGGCCCTAGTCCGGTCGGTGCGCTCCCGACCGGAGTCGGCTGGGGAGGCTTTCTCTGGGGGAGAGGCTTCCGGAGCACACCTGTGAGTTTAGCTATTCCAATAACAATGAATCACCCCTTTACAACTGAGGGGTACAAGGGCTATTTATAGCCCCAAGAAGAAGCAAAAAGCCTAAACTACCCCGGAAGCCACCGTCGGATTGAGGGGTAGGAACGTCCTTCTCCCGGTCAAACGTCTTGGATGCTTGACAGGTAGTCGCTGATTCCCAAGGCGCTCCTCGCGTGACCTGCACGTGATCAACAACCAGAGACTTTACCTTTAGAACGGCAACGAGGCCCGGGGAGGCACCGGTAGCCAGGTCCCCGGGCAAGTGGCAGCGCCCGGGACGGCGCCAGAGGCCAGGTCCCAGGGGCCAAAAGGTGGCGCCCGGGGAGGCACCGGAGGCCGGGTCCCTGGGCAAATGGCGGCGCCCGGGACGGCGCCGGAGGCCAGGTCCCGGGGGCCACAAGGCGGCGCCCGGGGAGGCCCCGGAGGCCAGGTCTCGGGGGCCAAAAGGCGGCTCCCGGGGTGGTCCCGGAGGCCAGGTCCCGGGGGCCAAAAGGTGGCGCCGGGGAGGCCCACGAGGCCAGGTCCCGGGGGCCAAATGGCGGCGCCCGGGGAGGCCCCGGAGGGCAGATCTCGGGGGCCAAAAGGCGGCTCCCGGGGAGGTCCCGGAGGCCAGCTCCCGGGGGCCAAAAGGCGGCGCCCGGGGAGGCCCCGGAGGCCAGGTCCCCGGGCAAATGGCGGCGCCCGGGACGGCGCCGGAGGCCAGGTCCCGGGGGCCAAAAGGCAGCGCCCGGGGAGGCACCGGAGGCCAGGTCCCCGGGCAAATGGCAGCGCCCGGGACAGCGCCGGAGGCCAGGTCCCGGGAGCCAAAAAGGCGGCGCCCGGGGAGGCCCCGGAGGCCAGGTCCCCGGGCGCATGTGACGCTACTTACCTGGACCTAGTCTCGTGGAGATTCCCCCAATAGCAGCCCCCCACGCCCCCCGGGGACGATGCTCGAGTCCCCGGTGGGTGTGGTACATGTCACCGGGAAAATCTACGGACCAAGCCACCGGAGCCGTGACGCTTCGGCTTCCGTGCCTCGCGCTTAAGGCCGTGCCGTTTCGTCATAAATGCGCTCGCGGTTCGAACCGGTGCCTCGATTCGCGCGCCAGTCCCTTCGTTTCCGACGCGCGGTTTGTACTTCAACGGTCCAGATTGCTCCGCGAGGTGCCACGTGGCGACCATCTGGACCACGGCTCGCCACTATAAATAGGGCTTTGTGGGCCCGGGAACTTGATTGCAAACTTCTCATCCTTAGCGAGTTTAGCTCTCCCGGTAGCTCTCTCCCGGTAGCTAGCGCCCGGTAGCAAGCGTCCGGCACCTTTAGACATAGCCTCCTGAAAAGTTAGCCTCCGGAAGAAAAACTAACCTGATGGCACCGAAGGGTCGAGCGAAGACGACCGAGGTGCCCCCCGAGAAGGTCGCTCCGGACTTCCTCTGGGCGTCCGAGTTCACGGCCGAGGACGCGGAGTCCATTGTCGAACGCTGCGTCGTCGAGGACGGAGACATCCGGGTCCCCGTGAAGAAGACGGAGCCCCCCGCCCCAGTCCCGGAGAGATCGTAGCCTTCGAGGCCTTCCTCGAGGCGGGGCTCTGGCTCTCGGTGCATCCCTTGCTCCGGGAGTTTCTGAAGGAGTATGGGATGGCTCTAAACCACCTCACCCCGAACGCGATCGTCCGGATGGGACTCTTCATTTGGCTCTACGAGACGGCGGCCGGGCGGGAGCCTACCCTACGCGCCTTCCGGTACTTCTACGAACCGGCGCCGAGGAGCTCCCACCTGGTCTAGGGGGCACCCAAGTCCCCCTTCGGCTCCGTGATGGTGCAGATGCTGCCGTCCCGGGTGGCCGATTACCCGGCGGCAGCCTCCCGGGACCATTGGGGCGACTGGATCTGGAGGTGGTTCTACCTCCGGGTCCGTGACGACGAGGTGACGTACGCCCCGAAGCCCGCCTCCTCCAGCAGGTCGTCCGCGCCGAAGCCTCCGGTCTGGACAGACGAGGAGCTCGAGCTCCTCGGCAAGGTGATCATCTCCCGGAAGACCCGCTCTATGCGGGACGCCGCCGAGGAGATGATGCTCCTGAGGATCTCCCCCTTCTCACACGGGAGAAGGGGGATCGGCATGGGCTCGGAGCAGCGGGCCCCAGTCAAGCCGGTGACCCGACGGAAGTCCCGGTAACCTACTTCATTGCATTTATAATTTTTTTGAGAATTTGACTAACTCTTTACCTCTTGTAGTCCGGTCGTACCCGGCGGCGCGGGAGAAGGCGGAGAACCTCCTGGGGAGGTACCACGCCGACGAGCACGAGCGTGTCGTGCGCCTCGTAGGGGAGGGTCCTCCCCAGAACTTGGTGGCTGAGGCCTACTACGGGCTGAAGCTGCCGGAGAGGAAACCCCTCCCCACCCCCAGGTCGCACAAGCGGGGGAAGGACGCGGCGGTTGGCTCTGAGCCTAAGAAGGCCAGAGTCCAGAAAGCCCCCGGCCCGTCGACGACGCCGGCGACGACACCGGCGAAGCCCCGGGACGAGACCCCCGGGACCAAGCGCTCCCGGGCACCGGCCTGGAAAGAGGCAACAACCCCTCCCCCGAAGAGCCCCGTCGAGGCCCGGGGAAGGAGCCGGCCGCGGCCGGGGCGGCGTACGATTCGGCGGACTACGCCCCGTCGCCGCCTTTGGTAGCAGTCCTCCCGGCGCCCCCGGCACCCTTGGAGCCGGAGAAACCGGAGGTGAGGTTCGCAGAGACCTCGCCTCCGCGGGTAGAGTGGCCCGTGGACGAGGGGGGGAGCCCCTCGGTCTACGAGGTCCCGCCGGAAGTGGGGGCCCTGGGGGCCCTCCCGCCTGGGAAGGGGAAAGGGCTGATGATCCCCCCCCGGCGAAGGACCCCTTCCGAAGCGTCCTCAGCCACTTCCTCGGGGGGTACTTCAGCGACGAAGACGACGACGACCGCCACCCCGACCGAGGTCATACCTGCCGCAGCGGGACAAGCCCCGGGCGAGAGACCCCCCTGCTTTCCGCAGGGGAGGTCGAACATTACGCGGAAGGCCTGCAGACCCCAAAGGTCCAAGCCTTCGTCCCGGGGGGGACGCTCCACGAGCGCTTCGCGAAGCTCCGGTCTCTTCAAGCCCAGGTATTCACCCGAAGCGGTTGTCGCCTACTCTTGGTTCCCTGCATCCAAAATTTTTCTAACTCTGGAATTTATAGGGGGCGGCGATTACCTGGGGCGTTGAGCAGCGCGTCGTCCGGCTGCTCAAGGATGAGGAGGACAAGGCCGCCGCGTACCTGGGCCAACGGGACGAAGCTCTCCAGGAGCTGGCCCGGGTCCGGGCCCAGGTTCACGTCTCGGAGACCGTGAACGGCCACCTCCGAGAGGAGGCGAAGGCGAGGGAGGAGGCCTTCCGGGAGCTCGAGGGATCGAGCGTCCGGGCGGTGGTGGACGCCGGCCGCTCCATCCGCTCGGCCCTCGAGAGCCTTGGCGTAAGCCTATGCTCCGGGGCTGGCTCGGAGGTGCCCCCGGCCACGCTCGCGGAGGCTATGCGTTTTCTTAACGCACAAGTCTCCGTGATCCCGGAGGCAGCGGACGCCCGGGCGCAAGGCCGGGCGATCCCCGTTATTGCGGCCATGGCTGGGCTCGTCGAGCACCGGGGAGTGGGCGCCCGGGCGATCGGGTGTAACACCCCAGTTTTTGAGTATCTTTTCTGCTTACGAATCAGCATAACTTCTTTGGAAACCCTGATATTTTAACCCTATCTTGATCTTAGGTATGCCACTACCTTAACCTAAAAAGTTGGCTACTAAACTTCTTTCCCCAGATCATTTTCACATTTCAGTCCAAAGGTGGTTCAATTTAGTCCTTTTCAGAAGTTTCAGAAAACCCAAAAAGGCTAAAAGTCCCAGATCACCTCAAAATCCAAATCTGATCAAGTGATAACCTTTCTTTCATTTTTCTGAACATTTTTCCCTTCTGGAAGAATTCCAGAATCTCGACCAAAACCCTAGTTTCAGCCTCGACAAAAGTTCAAACCCTAATTACCCTGTTTTCGAATTTTGTCAAAACCACCAGATGTTATCGGATTTCATCATTTTTCCTGCTAGATGAGTCCAAGACATTTAGTAGCACTCATCTGCAAAATCAGAATTCAAATCAGCCCTTCAGATCTTCAGAATTGCAATTAGGTCCAAACTCCCGAGCCAAAACCTTCACAGATCAGTCCAAATCGTTGCAAATAGGTCCAAAGATCACAACCAGGTCCCTGTGAAGTTTTCAACCAGCAATCGCCAAATTGCCGCGCCGTTAACTCGTCGCCGGCGAGGTTCGCCGCGCTGCCACCTCACGGCCACGTAGCCACCAGCCGTGCGCAGCTGTACCGCCACCGTGGAGTGCTCAAGCCCCACCGTGCCACCTTCTTCCCCGCGCGCGCGTGCTGCTGCTGCTGCTGCTGTCAGGAGCTTTATGCCACTTGGCCGCCATCCCGTAGATCATCGCCACCACCCTGACCGAATCCTGATATCCCGCGATTCACCGTCTCTGGCAGAGCCCCGCCGTGTCCCAAAGTGCATCGATGACCGCCCCAGCGCCAGAAGGAAGATCTTCCCCGGCGATTGCTGCTGCTCCCGAGAGCCTCACCCACGGCTATATAAACCCCCTCCCTTGCCCAGCATTGCCTCACACCACCCCACAGCTTCCTTGCCTTAGCCTTAGCACCCGAGAGCAACCGAGTCCTCAGCGCCGCCGCGAAGTTCGTCTTCTCCGGCGAGCAGTTCCTGAAGCTAACGGCGCCAGCTTCGCCCGAAGCTTCCCCCTCCAAACCAACGCCACCAGTAAGCTCCCTACACCTCTCTCTTTGTACCGTAGCCATTAATTGGTCCCCGGCGCACCTCAACGCCGGCAATCACCGGAAAACCAAAATCCCCTGTTCCCGCAATGCCGAGCGATTCAAGCCAAATTGATCCTCGTGACTGTAGAGGATATTGGTCAGTGAGCTAGGAGTAACAAACCTGCAAACTTGGATTCGCCAATTTTGCCCCAAGCGCCGGATTTCCACGTTCGAGCCTCGGTAGTTCGCCGGAGCACGCCGCCGTGCTTCTCCAGCCGATCTCTGGCAAAATTGAGTGCACCAATAGCCTTGTGACAGCCCCTAGATGCTTCCCGAGCGTTGAATTGAGTTCAAACGCCCTGGAACGAAAACCCCCAAATCTGTGCCTTCGTCTTCGGCCCCGATCGCCGGAGTTCGCTTTCCG
Source organism: Pharus latifolius (assembly GCA_019359835.1). Lineage (NCBI taxonomy): Eukaryota > Viridiplantae > Streptophyta > Magnoliopsida > Poales > Poaceae > Pharus > Pharus latifolius. The sequence continues at coordinate 29,981,468 of CM033325.1, read as the reverse complement.
GCCAAACCAGCCGATGAGACCTTGTCATTTAGATAGATCTCAACCCCCTGAGCAATTTTGTCTACTAGCCCGACCTCTAAATCGACTTGAATCAAAAGTTATAGACATGCCAAGGTTGCTGTCCAGTGGCTCAGTTCATGTCCAGGCCACCGTGTTTGCTCACCGGATTTGGCCACCCTCCGGCCACTTTCAGCCCTTGAGCCTGTTGAGAGTTTTGTAGTTGTTATCAATGCCTAAACCCTAGACAAAGTTGTGCATCAATTGGAGCTCTGAGTCAAAAGTTATGCAATGCCCTAGTTTCTGGCCATGTCTAACACTATGTCAGTGCTTGTCCACCTGTGGCATTGGATGATTTAGACTTGTTTCTTTTGAGCAATTGAAATGCCACTTTGTCCACTAAGCCTTTTGAGCCATGTTCTACAACATTCCCTACTATCACATCTCCAGAAAACAAACCTAGAACCGATTTAGGGCAATGTCAAGACATGAGTCGAATGTCAGCCCTTCGACATTCAAGCCCTCTGAACCCATCTCTTCAACCAATGTCAAGTGACCTTGTCTAAACCATTTCCCTGCATGCATGATGTATTTACGTATTATTTTCTAGTGCTTGTATGCTTATATAGTGTGTATGTGTTGTTTGTACCCGTCGTGGAACCAGACGTTGAAGGAGCAGAGGAGATCCCTGAAGATTCATTTGAACAGCTAGACCCGTCACTGCAAGGCAAGTCTCAAACCCTTGATCATGTCTCACCTGCTATTTTGAAATGAAGTATGTTAACTGTTTTCCAGTATATGCATGCCTTAGATTCAAATAAGAATTATGTTTCAATAAAATGACTAGATATGACCTAAATGATCGTAAAGACCCTTTTGACATTGAATATCTCTGCACCCTTGTTACCCTAGATTATCATGCTTAGGCTATGCTATGCTTAAAGATTATATGATAAATGTTGAATGGTCACATATGAGAAAAGCATGTTCAAAACCCCTTCTTGTGAAAGAAAATGTGATTGGAATCGATAGTGAGGATGGTTTGATTGGATGGTGCTGTGTGCACACTGGGAATGTGAAAGACTCCTCACTAAAGATTCATAAGGACTAGAACCTTGTGTTGTGCTTCTATGCGGCATGAAAAACGTACCAACCACCTGCCTGTTTATGGGACGGGCGCAACTTAGTAGCTCTCTTTAGTGTTAGCTTTTCCCTGCAATGGTTGTCGGTCCAGTTTCTTGCGAGAGCTGGTGGGCCGCAGAAGGCCATGAGTGATGTGAGTTCAGAAAAATCATGAGAGGAAAAAGGTGGAAAGAAGGAAGACGCCCTATGCCAGATTAAGTCGTGCGCGACTGTAATCAAGAGAGGCTATATGTCTTGCGAAAACATAGGCCCAGGCTAGGAAGTAAGGCAGTGGGGAGGACCCACAACGGTACTTGAGACTTAACTGTCTATTTACCGGGAAGGGAAATAGTTAATACTAGGACTGTAAATTGTTGTGTCATCTCGGCCTTGTCACATGCGTAAAAGTCGCATGAAGCTGATCCGACTTGAAAGCCGAATGATTGATGGATTAAGGTGGTACACCTTTGCAAAGTTTAAAAAGTATCAAATACTCTGAGCTCCCAGGTCATGGAGTCTGCGCGCTGTGAATTCTATTCACGTCGATGCAGCACAAGTAGCTTTTGGAAGTTCTTCACAAAATCTGAGTAAAGTGGTGACTCATGAAAGACCGCCACACACAACATTTCTGAAAATCTAGTTTAGGATTTCAAAAGCCCCGCTTTCGGAGATAAAGACCTTTCTTTAAAGCTGCATGTGAAAATCTATTATATGTTTATATACAGAGCCAAAGAGCTGTTCTTTGAGAAATTTCCCCCCTCATCTATATATACATGCATTGTTACTTGGGACTTGTTGAGCACCATGTGGACAATGTGCTCACCCTTGCTTTTACAAACAAATTTAGAGGAAGGATTCGCCGACCCTGAATCTTATGGTCTTGAACCCAATGTGGAACAAGAAGAAGAAACTGAGCACCCATCTGGTTAAAGGGTTATGCACCAAGGTGGAGTTCGATGTGGAGAAGGCCCAAGCAATACCGCCGCTGCAGAGAAAGAAGACTGAAGAAGTCCTTTTGTTTATCGTTGCTGTTTTATTTTGTGCCGACCTTTGTGTCGAAAACTCCTTAATTTGTATTAACAATTAAGTGCGTCATTTCGGCGCTAAGTTATTGTAATGTTGGTCCTTGTGATCAGCACTTGTTTTTAATTACTCGCATTTTTATATAATGCATCTTGTTGTTGTGAGCTGCAATGTGCCTTTTCTGAGTGCAATCCACCTGGGCGATTGCCACTGGAATCCTCAAATGAGGGTCCCACAGAACTTGGTATCAGAGCAGAAGACTCGACTGTAGGTCGTAACCCTTAGATAGAATTTGGCGTCCCTAGAAGAAAAGTTCGCTAGTTCTTTGTCAAAATTTGTTTACAAAAACCTATTTTCCTTAAGGTCGCCGGGAGGCAATCATCCGGTCGCCGTGGGAACGGGGAGCCGGGAATAAGGTCGCCGGGGACCAAATATCCAAGAATGCCATTAGACGTCCCACTGGGGAGAGCGTCTACTTCCGGAGGAGGAAGAGGTATACAAGAAAGCCATTAGATGTCCCACTGGGGAGAGCGTCTACTCCCGGAGGAGGAAGTGCCCGATGACGGGTCTTGAGTGTTTGGGCAGGGGACTAGTCTCCCAAAGTGACTCGCTACCGCGGCCACTGGGGACCGGGTTGCCGCTTACACCCTCAGTCCACGAGGGCTGATCGTAAGCCGCCCTACAGGAGGGACTTGCTGGGTCTGGGCCCACTTCCTCACGGCGAGGGCATCCTCACCGGGAGGGCATCCTCGCGGGGAGGGCATCGCCGTTAGGGGCAGTAATGAGAAGGACCTGTAATGAGACAGTTGAAAAGCAAGACCTATGTATTGCTAATAAAATGAAGTACAGTGCCTCCCCCTGCTAAGTCGCGAAAGGGGAGGAAAAGGTAAATAAAGTGTCCCTCCTCCCCCTCCGGCGTGATCGCTCCGGGGGAGGGGACAGGCCCGTAAGGCTAAACATAGAACTTGCGAAGTAAACGCAAGTTCCACGTGTGCTTCAGCTCCTGCTCTTGAAGGTTGGAGAGCTTATAAGCCCCCGAGCCCAGGACCGTGGAGATCCTGTAGGGGCCCTCCCACTTGGGGGAGAGCTTCCCCTGGGCTTGGGGGTCTGTGACGTGCTTGAGGACAAGGTCCCCAAGGCGGAAGGATCTTTCACGCACGCGCTGGTTGTACGCGCGCGCCATCTCGCGCTCGTAGATGGCGTGGCGGAGGAGCGCTCGGTCGCGTTCCTCCTCCACGAGGTCAACCTCCAAGCGCTGGTTGGCCTCGTTAGCCTGGTACGCTGCGGGCGTGGCTCCCTCCAGGAGCTCGACCCGCAGCGACCGGAGGCCAATCTCCGGGGTTAGGACTGTCTCCGCCCCGTAGACCAGGGAGAAGGGAGTTCGTCCCGTCGCCCGGGACGGGGTCGTGCGCATGGAGCAGAGGATGCTAGGGAGCTCCTCTGCCCATGCACCCCGCTTAGAAGCGGGTTGCACGAGTCTCCGGCGCAACCCCTGTAGGATAACGCCATTGACCCTCTCGACAGCCCCATTGCTCCGGGGATGGGCCACTGAGGCGAAGTGGATGACGAGCCCCAGGCCTTCGCAGAATTCTCGGAAATAAGCCGAGTCGAATTGGGTCCCGTTGTCCACGGTGATTTCCCGGGGGACACCAAAACGACATACGACGTTTTTCCAGAAAAACCGCTGGACGGCCCGGGACGTGATGCTGGCCAAAGGCTCTACCTCAACCCACTTTGTAAAATAGTCGACCGCGACTACCGCATACTTGTATCCTCCGGGCGCTGGGGGAAAGGGCCCTAAGAGGTCCATCCCCCAACGCACGAAGGGCCAAGTGATGGGGATTGTCTGCAGCGCTATAGGGGGAGGTTCGAGCACTTGGGCATCTTCTGGCATGCCTCGCATGCGGAGACAAGGTCTAGCGCATCGCGAATGACCGTGGGCCAGTAGAAGCCCTGCCGGAGGGCCTTGGCCGCGATGGCACGCTGGGCTAGGTGAGAACCACAGCTCCCCGCGTGGATGTCTTCGAGAAGTTGAAGTCCTTCTGGCCGAGGGAGGCAGCGCAGGAGGGCGGAAGCCCCCCGCTTGTAGAGCCTCCCCTCCAGCAGGAGATATGCCCGGGCTTTAGCCCGGAGGCGTTTAGCCTCGGTCTCGCTAGGAGGGCCCCCCTCCCCCTTGATGAAGGAGATGAGGGGGTCCATCCAAGACGGAGTTCGGGTGATCTCGGCGACCTCCGGGACATGGGGCTCGTCGTTCGTGTCTGGGGAGGCCACCGAGGGCTTCATGATGATTTCCAAGAAAGCCCCCTTGGGGAGCCATTCCCGGGCGCTTGCGGCCTGGGCCAAGGCGTCGGCCCGGTCATTGTCCCTTCGCGAGATGTGTCGGGCCTCGAGGCCGTCGAAATGCCTCTCCATCTTTTGCACCTCCTGCAAATAAAGACTTAAGTTTGCGTCATGGCACAGGTAAGACTTGTCCATTTGGTAAACTACGAGTTGAGAATCTCCCTTGACTAGGAGGCGCCGGATCCCCAGGGAGCGCGCAAGGCGCATCCCGAGGAGCAAAGCCTCATATTCGGCGACGTTGTTGGTTGCGGGGAACTCGAGCCGCGCGGCGTACTCGAGTTCCTTCCCCTCGGGGCTCCGGAGGACTACTCCCGCACCAGCCCCGGCGAGACACAGCGACCCATCAAACATGAGAGTCCAGTGATCGCTGCGTCGGGGCGGCACAGGGAGGTCTTCGTCCCCGGACCCAGAGGTAGGAGTCCACTCTGCGACGAAGTCGGCGAGGACCTGCGACTTGATGGCGGAGCGGCCAGTAATGGACAGGGAGAAGGGGGCGAGCTCGGCCCCCCACTTCCCGATCCGGCCGGTGGCTTGTTTGTTCCACAGTACCTCCCCCAGGGGGAGGGACGACGGGGCGGTGATGGGGTGCCCCAGGAAGTACTGGCCAAGCTTCCGGGACGCCATCAGGAGGGCGTAGCAGATCTTCTCCATCTCCGTGTACCGAGTTTTGGCCCCTTGGAGGGCCTCACTCACGTAGTACACAGGACGCTGTTGCCCCCCTTGCTCCTTCACCAAGACCGCACTGACTGCGACGGGGGTCGCGGCGAGGTAGAGGAGCAAGGGCTCTTCTGGAGATGGACTCACGAGCATTGGAGGGCTCGTGAGGTACTTCTTGAGGTCGTTGAAGGGTTCCTGGGCCTCGGGGGTCCAGCGGAACCCCTCGAGCCCTCGGAGGATCTTGAAGAACTGGAGGCCCCGCTCCCCCGACCGGGAGACGAAGCGGCTTAGCGCGGCTAGGCGGCCGGAGAGTTGCTGGACATCCTTGACGGAGCGCGGCGGGGGCATATCTAGGAATGCCCGGATCTTCTCGGGGTTCGCCTCAATGCCCCGCTGGGACACGAGAAAACCTAGGAGCTTCCCCCCGCGCACCCCGAAGGCACACTTCTCCGGGTTGAGTTTGAGCCCGAACGTGCGGAGGTTGCGGAAGGTTTCAGCCAGGTCGTCGATGTGGGAAGCTGCATGGGGACTCTTGACGACCGCGTCGTCTACGTAGACTTCGACATTGCGGCCAACTTGATCTTTGAAGATCAGCGTCATGAGGCGCTGGAAGGTCGCACCCGCGTTCTTGAGCCCGAAGGGCATATGGACGTAGCAGAAGGTTCCGAGGGGAGTTATGAAACTCATCTTTTCCTCGTCCCCTTCCGCCATCCGGACTTGATGGTAGCCCGAGTAATCGTCTAGGAAGCTCATGAGCTCGCACCCCGCAGTGGAGTCGACGGGCTGGTCAATCCGCGGGAGCGGGAAGTTGTCTTTGGGGCAGGCGCGGTTAAGGTCGGTGAAGTCCACACACATCTGCCACCTGCTGGTTGACTTCTTGATGAGGACGGGGTTCGCGAGCCCCTCGGGGTGCAGGACCTCCCGATTGAACCCCGCCTCTCGGAGCCAGGTGATCTCCATCTTGATTGCCTCTTGGCACTCGAGGGAGAGTTTCCGCAGCTTCTGTTTGATCGGGGGGTGACCGGGGGCTACTACGAGCTTGTGCTCAATGACCTCCCGGGTGACGCCCCGCATATCCGAAGGCTTCCACGCAAAAACATCGTAGTTTTCGCGCAGAAAGGCTGAAAGCTGCGCTGCATGCTCCTCTGGGAGCTCCACCCCAATCCGGACGGTTTTGTCTTCGTCGCCCGGGGACAGCAGGACCTTCCGGAGGCCCCCTTCCGGACGCGGCTTGAGGAGGTGCATTGTTTTCGCTTGAGGACATGTCTTTTTCGGTGCCCCCCGTTGTTGCTAACCTTTTGCAGGAGTACAAGGATGTGTTTCCGTCTGAGCTTCCACCGGGGCTGCCACCTGTGAGGGGAATTGAGCACAAGATTGATTTGATTCCAGGGACGAGCTTGCCAAACCGTGCTGCTTACAGGACCAATCCTGAGTAGTCGTAGTCCCAGTTTCGGGGCGCGACAGTCTCTCGCCCCGCGTCGATCCACGTTGCAGCCCTAGACACATGTCCGGTGCCGGGCCCAGTTTGCATGCTGTGACATCCTCCGGGCCGACGGCCCACACGCACCAACTCCCTCCTCCCGCGGGACTGCCCCCAAGGGCTCCCCTGGATGACCAGACTCGCTTCACCTAGGAGGAGGTAGAGCGCATGCGTATAGTAGACGCCGAGAAAACTCCCTCCCGCCTACACTCAGTGCCACTGCAGCAGCAAAAGCCGCGCCTGACCCACGCCACTCGAGTGCACCAGGGAAAGAGGCCAGCTCGGGAGGCCACTGTCGCCTCGGAGGGGGACCCTAAGATCCAAGAGGTCAGCTCGACCAACCTGGAGGAGAAGAGGAGGTACCACTGGGCGGGCGGTCTGCTGGGCCCCCTGCCCGACTCCGACAACGAGTGCCCTTCCCCTTTCAAGGAGGATGACGAATGGAGTTTCCCTGGGAAGTCGAGGGAGCTAACTAGCCGTTGTGTCACCGCCTCCGGTGCATCTGGTGGCCGCTGCCGTACCATCCACTGCACATCGAACACTACAATGGTGAGGCCGATCCTTACTAATTTGTGCAGGTATACTACACGACCATCTCGGCGGTTCGGGGGATGAAATGGTGCAATGCAACATTTTCTCCTTCTACCTCTTAGGGATCGCCTGGTCATGGTTCTATAACCTAAAGGCTGGGTCGATCAAGTCCTTCGCGCAACTCAAGCGTGAGTTTTTGCAAACTTCCAGGGGAGCTACATACGCCCCCTAGACTTGTCACAGCTCTACACCATCAGGCAGAAGACGGGGGAGACCATCTGGAGCTTTTTCAAGCGCTTCGCTTAGGTAAAAAGTAAGGTGGCTCACGTCCCCGACTCAACAGTCATCGAGGCCTATAAAAGTGGGCTCCTCCCCAGGGAGCTCCACCGGAGGCTCTCCAGGAGTTGCCCCAACTCGGCGGATGAGCTCTTCAATGTGCTCGAGAAGTATGCTCGGGCCGTGGAGGACTACCTCTGGAAGAAAAACCAGGGGGCGCCTGCCCCCGCTGAGCGGGAATCCAAGGACCTTTCCAACAAGTTCCCCAAGAGGTGCAACCGCGGTGAGCCACGGCCTCGGGACACCTTTGTCCTCGAGGGCAGAGGCAGCTCGCGCGAAGCCAGCAAGGGTAATCACCCCTTCTCTAGGCCGAAGGCAAAGGGGGGCCAGTCCTCTCATGACTGGGAGGGCCCAAAACACGGCAGCAAGGAGGGCACCGCCAACCTGTGGTGTGCCTTCCACAAATCTACTACCCACGCTACTCGGGAATGCAACCAGCTCCTGCAGCACTTCACCACGTTCCTCGACCAACGCGGGCAACGAGGGAGGAGCCCTGCCTCCTTGCCCCCTCTACTGGCCTTGGTGGCTCTCCCTGCATCCTCAGGGGAGCAGCAGAGACAAGCACAGGAAAGGGGCTCAAATGAGGAGCTATCTTTCCAAACTTCCCAGAGATGTGTAAACGTCGTCACGGGGGGATCCACCTTAGGGCGGGACTCCAAGCGCCAGCGTAAGGAGTACGCACGAGAAGTAAAGGTGGTGGGGGTGATGAACACGTCTTGGCCGCCAAAGTGGTCGGACGTCCCCCGCACCTTTATAGCGGACGACACGTGCATGGTTCGCTTCCCCACATCTCCGCCACCATTTTCAACTGCCAACTGGAGCGTATCCTCATCGATGGCAGAAGCGCCTTAGACATCCTATACCTGAAAGCATTCAGGGAAATGCAGGTGGACGAAAAACTATTGCAACCCGTAGCCGGGCCCTTACAAGGCTTCTTCATGGGGAAGACTATCTACTCGGTGGGGAAGGTCGACCTTCCCATGACCTTCGGAGCCCTGGACAACTATCGGAGAGAGATGGTCTGGTTTGATGTAGTGGATCTCCCCCTCTTCGTACAATGCGATCATGGGGAGAACCGCAATCAACCGTGTGGGGGCTGCGATCAACCGTTTGCCAACCGGACGTGGCCTGTGCTCTCTACGAGCGCACCACCACGATGATCGGGGGCGTCAACTTGATCAAGGCCCCAGGGGAGGGAGGCCTCTCCCTGAGTCCAGACACCTCGGTCGTCCCCTCCGGGAAGTTTCCCCCGAAACCATGCCCGGAGGGGGACCTCCGAAAGATCCGACTGTTCCCGAGGGATGGAGAGAAGATCGTTAAGATCAGGTCGGACCTCCCCAAGGAGCACATGGAGCAGCTTACTTTTCCTTTGCGAAAATTCCGATGTCTTCACGTGGAAGGCTGCAGACATGCGTGGCATTGCCTGGGACGTTATCGAGCACAGGCTCTTTGTAACGCCCTGCCGCCCCCCAGTGAAGCAGGAATTGAGGAGGCTCTCCCTTGAGTGCTAAGAAGCTATCAAGGTCGAGATTGCCAGGCTCCGAGAGGTGGGATTCGTTCGGGAGGTTTTGCACTCCGAGTGGCCGGTGAACCCCATCCTCGTGAAAAATTCCAACGGCAAGTGGAGGATGTGTGTGAACTTCACCAACCTCAACAAGGCTTGCCTGAAGGACAATTTTCAACTCCCGCAGATCGACCAGCTGGTGGATTTGACCGCGGGGTGTGATCTCATGAGCATCTTAGACACGTACTCGGGCTACCAACAAGTCTAGATGGCCAAGGAGGACGAGGAAAAGAGGAGTTTTATAACTCCCCTCAGTTCCTTTTGCTACGTTCACATGCCCTTCAGGCTAAAGAACGCCAGGGCAACCTTCCAGCGCCTCATGTCCCTGGTCCTCAGAAACCAAATCAGCTACAACGTGGAGGTCAACATCGACGACACAGTCGTCAAAACCCTTCGCGAGACTGCCCACCTCGAAGACTTAGCGGAGACCTTCCGCAACCTCCACGAGTATAGGCTGAAGCTCAACCCGAAAAAATGCACGTTTGGCTTGGTGGGGGAAGCTGCTTGGCTTCCTTATATTCCAGTGGGGCATAGAGGCCAACTTCGAAAAAATCCGGGCCTTGCTGGACATACCCCCGCCATGCTCAGTGAAAGACATACAACGACTTACCGGCCGCCTGGCCACGTCAAGCCGCTTCGTCTCGCGGTCGGGAGAACGCGGCCTTCAGTTCTTCAAGATCTTCCGGGGTGTTGAGGGTTTTAAATGGACCCCCGGGGCGCAGGCCGCTTTCGACGACTTGAAGAGGTACCTCACGAGCCCCCCAATGCTCGTGAGCTCCTCTCCGGAAGACACCCTACTCCTTTACCTTGTGGCCGTAAAAAAGCAGGACGGGCAACAACGCCCCGTCTACTAGATTGGAGAAGCTCTCCAAGGGGCTAAGACGCGGTACATGGAGATGGAGAAGATCTGCTACACCCTCCTAATAGTGTCCCGGAAGCCTCGCCATTACTTCCTGGGACACCCGATCACAATCCCGTCCTCCCTCCTCCTGGGGGAGGTGCTATGGAACAAAGAGGCCACTGGCCGAATAGGCAAGTGGAAAGCCGAGCTGGCCCCCTTCTCACTCTCCCTCACGGGCTGTTCCGCCATCAAATGTAACACCCTGAGTTAGGGGTGAAAATTTCCTTTTTCATCAATAGCATGCATGCATGTATCTGTAGTAATAGCCAGATCAGTATCTATCCTAAGCCCTAAAATCTCCAAAATCTATCCTGTGACCTCAAATCAAGATCAGATTGTTCAGATGTGATCTATCAGTTACTCTGAACTTAAAAGCCTTCAGAACCTAGATCCAATTCTATCTCTAAATTCCAGATTTATCAACTTCTTCTGTTTTCGAAAACAGAAATACCTTATATTACCCAAATACCCTAAGTTTCAGAAATACAGATTTAATCCGAATCTTGACCAAGTTCAGACTAGATTATTCCTGGAATATAATCATGGGTATGTCAATACCTTAATCTAAAAAGTTGACAGCCAGATTCTACCATCTAGACTCTTTTCACAAATCAGTCCAAGAGTTATCGCAAATTAGTCCTTATCTGATATCTGAAAACCCAAAAAGGCTAGAATCTCCAGATTAACTTCAAACTCAAAATCTCTTCGGGAAATCTTCTCAAAATGCCATTTGCCACAAGTTTCTCTTCTGTGCAGATATCAAAATCGAACCCTAAATGCCAGAATTCGAAATCGACAAAACTTAAACCTTATTTTACCCTAAATTACCCTATTTTCAGTTTATATCAAAAACTATTCAAATGTGCTAAACCTTATCAATTATCTTTGCCAAATACCCTGTTGAATATAATCTACCAGATTAGTGAAATCAAATTCAACTCTAACTTTCCAAATCTCCAGAATTACAGATTGGTCCAAATGTGAAAATCAAATATTGCAAATCAGTCCATTTTCGACCAGGCCAACTGCTGTACACGACCAGAAGCCTTGCCGTGTTTCCTTGCGCCGTGCACGCTCGCCGCTGGCCAAGCTTCGCCGCACTTGTGACCGTGCATGCCAGTACGCACGTGTCCTCGCTCCAGCCAGTGCCGTGGCAAGGCCGCTGCTACGTCCACGACCAGTGCTTGCTTCCGCGCGCGACCAGCAGTGACTTTTGTCAGCAATCCATCGCCACGTAGCCTCGCCGCACCAGTACTTGTCGCCACCGCTTGCTACAAGCTTTGCCAGGTCCCGATGAGACGACATTGTGATCAGTTGAAAGTTTGTCGCCGTCGCATCACCGCTCTTGCTGTTTCTTCGCCGCTACTGCTCCAGCACGCAACCGATCTCATCACAGCAGCCAATTACTTCATTGTTCCCCTTCGCCATCTTCGCCTGGCCTATATAAGCACTCCTATGCTCAGCAGCTCCCTTCACACGTCACCAGGACTTAACCAATTTCCAAATTACCTCGCTGCAGTCGTCTTCTCCGGCGAGTCCAGCAAGAGGCTTCACGGTGCCAGCACTCTACAGATCACCTCCTGCCAAATTAACAGCATATGTGAGTTCCCCTCGTCTCCCTCATCGTGCTATACCATCTAATTGGTTTACCTTGCACCTTACCGCCGGTGATCGCCGGGATTGCTAAATGCCCTGTTCCGGCAATGTAGCTCGAATTACTCCAAATTAGCCTTCGTATCTGTAATCAAAATTTATCAGTAAGCTAAATCAAGCATGCCTGTGAACTTAGAACAATCATTTGAGCCCAATTTGAAGCTATCCCCAATTTTGCAATTTATCAGTTGCTGGTTCTCGTCGCCAAGCCACACCGGCGAACCTCCGGCCAAATTGACGTCGCCAGTAGCTTACGCATACCCTTTATCACTCCTAGAGCAAGGAATCGAGTTCAAACGGCCTGTGTTGGAAATGCCCAAATCCAGTGTTTCTTCTCCGGCGCCGATGACCGGAAAAGTGTTCCCGGCCATTTCAGCCCAAATCACCTTGTCATTTAGATGTGCCTTAGTCTCCTGAGCATTTTTGTCTTCTAGCCCGACACCTAAAACAGCCTAGATCAGCAGTTATAGCTTTGCCAAGTTTTTGTCCAGAACAGCTCCAGTGCAGCCAGTTCATCTCTGTTCATCATCAAATTTCTTTCTTTCCAGCCATTTCTTGCCCTAGATCCTGTTGACTTAATTGTTCCTGTTACTCAAGCCTACCTCCCAGACAAAGTGGTGCATCATTTGGAGCTCCAGCTCAAAAGTTATGCTAAGCCCTAGTTTTTGGCATTGTCAGCTCTATGCCAGAGCTTGTCAGCCAGTGGCATTGACCTTGTTTACCAACTTCTGGTTGTGTAATTTGAAATCCACTTTGTCCACTGAATTTGTAGAGTTGTGATCTACATTTTCTTCTACTACCACAACTTGAGATAAGAACCCTAGCTTTTCTTAAAGCTATGTCCAAGCTTTGATCCGAATGTCGATCTGTTGACATTCGCTGTTTTGATTAAACCAGCCACAAAATTGTTATCCCTATTGTAATCCTGAAACCCTAAGATTATCTAATCACCATCCTTAGCCCAAATTCCTTGAAACCCTAGAATCTCAGTTCAGTTTGCAGTTCAACTTATCTCCAGTTTAGTTCGATCATTCTTGTTGAGCATTTCTGCATATAAGTCATAAAACATTTTAAATATTATAAGTAATCATTGTGTGTTTGTTTGTCGTCGAGCAGATTCAGAAGCTGACTTTGAAGATTTTGCTGTTGACCCGTCATCGACTGCTGTATTTTACGACGCGGAAGGCAAGTCATATCCTTGGTCATCTTGAACCTATATTTTAAATGTTGCTAAAACATAACCATGAATATAGGCAATATTGCATGTGAAAGATTGAGAATGGTTGATTTATGAATTGGCAGTACTAGACTGGTTATCTGTGAAATGTGAAATAAACAAGTTTTGAGCCATGAATTATTATATGTATCTATATACTTATATTCATGAAATAAAACCCCTAGCCGTGACCAGAAAAATGGTGTGGATGGCTGTAGCACTGGAGGTGCTAGACTGCAAAGGAATGCAGGCACTGAAGGTGCAGGGTTGTGGATGGTCTGGTCACTGGCATATAAGGACTAGAACCTTGTGTTGTGCGTCTAGTGGCATGAACAACGTGCTAACCGCAAGCCTGGTATGGGACAGGCCTGAACAAGTAATTATGTGGATCGCACATGAAACCCCTGCATGAGATGTGTAGTGATGCACGATAAACACGGAGCACGGCTCCCACACATATCACTGAAGGTGATCAAGCACGCTGACCCAGTAATGGGAATAAGCAATGGGGTGGAGGTTTGGATATAACCTGCCACAACTGTGGCTCGCTGAGAGCCACAGGGTCGGGGGTGAATTGTAAGTGATACATAACAAAAGTTCTTATTATTTCCACCTTGCCGCTCACAGTATGAAGTGAGTCAGGGGTCCAATCAGTTTGTTATGATAGGAAAGGTTTGAAAGTGGAATATCTTGCGGGTAAATTGGTACCTCTCTGCAGAGTTAAAACGTATTCGAATACTTCGAGCTCCCGGGTTTATAGGAGTCTGCTGCGGTGGATTAAATCCACGGGGTGTGACACAAGTACTATTTTCTAAATAAAATATGTTTAAATCAAGATTACCCAAATGACATGTGTTGTCATGATAAGGAGTGCTGCCGTGGGCTGTCGTGTGTCGACGTGTCGCGGTAGTGCTATAATCTAGTGAACATGAATGATGATGTATATTATGAAAAGTGCTGCCATAAGATGAGATGAGAAAGGAAAAGATTATTTTACAAATATCCATAATTCTTGACTAGTCTAGGTTCATATCATCACTACTATATGTATCTACTCTTACCTATGACTTGCTGAGTACGTAAGTGCTCACCCTTGCAACATTCAACTCAATAGATGGAGCCTACTATGATCAAGATGATGGCACGGAGTACTACGTGGATCCAGAAGGAGGAGAATCAGTTCCGCTAGAACCCTGAAGTGTGTTGTTCTGCCGTCAACTTCTTTTGTGGGAGGGTCACCTATCTTCTGCTGCGTAGTTAAATATTTTGTTAAACCCTGAATGCCTTGTAGGCATTGTAATCCTCTTTATGTAATATTAAGGCCAGCAGGCCACACTGCTTAATATTTTGTGAGTACTCTGTTGCAATGTAATATACTCCTGTGTTTGACTCATCCTGGGAAGTCAAAGGTTTGTGAGAATGGGAATAGCTGCAGCGAGCTAGGTCTCTACAGGAGTAGTCGTTGTCCCAGTCTCGGGGCGCGACATCAAATCACAAGTCCTTGCCAACTTCGTGGAGGAATGGACCCCCGCCCCTGAGGCAAGGGGACTACCCTGTCAACCCGCCCCAGAGCGATGACCATGGGACGCTCATGTTCGATGTCTCCCTGTGTCTCACCGGGGACGGGGTGGGGTTTGTCCTTCGGAGCCCCGAGGGAAGGATACTGGAGTACGCGGCATGGCTCGAGTTCCCTGCCACGAACAATGTCACCGAGTATGAGGGCCTGCTCCTGGGGCTGCTCCTCGTGCGCTCCCAAAGGATTCGCCGCCTCTTGGTGAAGGGGGACTCCCAGCTTGTGGCTTGCCAAATGGACAAGTCATACTTGTGCCATGATGCAAATTTGAGCCTCTACTTGGGGGAGGTGCGTAAGATGGAAAAACACTACGAGGGCCTGGAGGTCTGGTATATCCCCCGGAGGGACAATGATCGTGCCGATGCCTTGGCTTGGGCGGCTAGCACCCTGGGCCCCTTCCTGGGGGTGCTTTCTTGGAGGTCATCACAAGGCCTTGGGTGACCACCCCCAACTCGGACAGCAAGCCCCACAACACGGTCTTTGAAATCGCCCGAGCGGAGTCGTGGATGGATCCTCTCATCTCCATCATAAGGGAGGAGGGGGAGCCCCCTGAAGGTGTCATGACCAAGAGCCTGCATGCAAAGGCACGGGCGTACCTCTTGTTGGAGTGGAGACTCTACAAGTTGGGTGCCTCGGCCTTGCTCCATTGCCTCCAGCGGGTAGAAGGGCTCCAGCTCCTTGAGGACATACACTCGGGGAGCTACGGCTCTCACCTAGCCCCCCGCGCAGTCGCCACGAATGTCATCCACCAAGGCCTCTATTGCCCTACTGTGGTTCATGATGTGCGAGACCTTGTCTCCGCATGCGGGACCTTGTAAGAAGATGGAAAAGGGCTCAAAACTACCATCCGCAATGCTGCAGACCATCTCGATCACTTGGCCCTTCGCGGATTGGGGGATGGATCTCCTCAGTCCCTTGCCCCCGAAGCCGGGAGGCTACAAGTATGTGGTAGTCGCTGTGGATTATTTCTCCAAGTGGGTGGAGGCTGAGCCCTTGGCCAGCATCACCTCCCAGGCGGTACAGTGTTTCTTTTGGAAGAAAATCATCTATCATTTTAGGGTCCCCCGAGAAATCACAATTGACAATGGGACTCAGTTCAACTCGGCGCATTTGCGGGAGTTCTATGAGACCTTGGGTGTCACCCCCCACTTCGCCTCTGTAGCTCACCCCCAGAGCAATGGAGCTGTTGAAAGAGTTAATGACATTATCTTGCAGGGATTATGCTGGTGACTCAAACAGGCTGCCTCCCAATGAGGCACATGGTTGGAGGAGCTTCCTAGCGTCCTTTGCTCCATGCACACGACCCCCAACCGGGCAACTGGGCGTACCACATTCTTGCCCGTATATGGGGCCGGGGCAGTCCTCCCCTCGGAGATCGGTTTTCGGTCGCTGCGAGTCGAGCTCCTGGAAGAAGCTATGGCCGCGGCCTACCGAGCCAACGAAGAAAATCAATGGATAGAAGTTGACCTCGTCAAAGAAGAGCGCGATAGAGCACTCCTCCGTCATGCCATCTACGAGCGTGAAATGGTGCGTGCTCACAATCAGCACGTCCGAGCAAGAGCTTTCCGCCTTGGGGACCTTGCCCTTAATCACGTGACTGACCCCTAGTCCCAGGGCAAGCTCAACCCTAAGTGGGAAGGCCCATACAGGATCACCACGGTCCTGGGCTCGGGTACTTATAAGCTCTCCAACCTTGAAGACCAAGAGCTAAAGCACACTTGGAACATAAAATTGCTCCGCAAATTCTACATCTAGCCTCCAGTCTCATTCCCTCCCCGTCGCGGCTTCGCAGGGGGAGGCCTTGTACTCATTGTTGCCTCCCCCCATCGTGGTTTCGCAAGGGGAGGCGTTGTATTTGCTTTCTCCAATACAAGTGGTTTTCTCACGCAGTCTTGGATTTCCTTTACGAACTTTAATCTTACTGCCTCTCAGGCAATACCTTCTCCGTGAGGATGCCCTCTTTGCGCAGATGCCCTCCCAGTGAAGACGTAAGCTATCGCAGCCTAAAAGTCCCTAGAACGGGAGCCCCGCTCCCTTAGGGCAGCTTAGAGTAACCCCTCGTGTACTGAGGGGGTAAGCGGCAACCCAGTTCCCATGAATGGCTGTAACAAGTCAATTTGAGAGACTAGTTGCCCCTCAAACACTTAGAGCCTGTTATAGAGTTCACCCTCCTCAGGGAGTGAATCCGGGTCTCGGAATTTTTTGATCGAGAAAATTTTCGTCCGGTTCCCATTCCACGGCATCCAGGGGGAATTTTCGACCGGGTCTCAGAATTTTTCGACCGGGAAAATTTTTGTCTGGCTCCCATTCCATGGTGACTGGGGGAAATGTTAGACTAGGTCTCAGAATTTTTCGACCGGGAAAATTTTCGTCTGGCTACCGTTCCATGGCGACCAGGGGAAATTTTGACCGGGTCTCAGAATTTCTCGGCCGGGAAAATTTTTGTCCGTCTCCCGTTCTGCAGCGACCGGGGGAAATTTTTGACGGGCAAAAATACTCTTGGAAAATTATCGACGGAATTCTCAGAAAATTATCGACTGGGTATCCTAGAGGTTTTTCTTTTTACTGGGGGCTATCAAGTTCCTCACCCACAGCGCGTGGTACTATACCCCCCACTGTGGGGGGGGGGGACTACGCTAGCTCTAGGAGAATGTGTTGGAAAAATCTTGACAAAAACAACAAGGGAAAATCCTTTATTAATTGGAAATTAAACTAGGGGACAAACCCCCCCTGGTGGGATAAGGCTTCCCTGGGATGACAAGTTCCTCACTCGCGAGAAGGCCCTTCGAAGAATATCCTCTGGCCAATACTCGTAGTTGACTGGGGGGCATATCTGAAGCAGCGGGACCCTCTGGGACCCCGGCTTCAGAGGAGATAACTCGGCATGACAATTGTCGAAATTGTCTAAATGCCACTCCGGGAGCCACCGCAGCTGGATTGGCTCCCAGAGGGCACCTCCCGCTGTCAAAACACCGGAAACAAGCCCAGGGGCTGGCCCACCAGCGAGGCTCAATAAAGTAGAGTCCGCTTGGGCACTACCCGGGCTACGCCTCTCGGGGCTTGGAAGCTCCCCAGGAGCAAGTTCTAGGAACACCTGCTTGCAATTGGACAAGGCTTAGCAAAAAAGTGTTTTCATTCCATCAATCAAAGATTTACATTTTTCTGGGGTTGCTTCTAAAGAAGCTACTGGGAACAAAAAGCCCTAGCAAAAGCAAAATCTATCTAACCGGGTGGGGGGGGGGGCTCATACTTGCCCGTCTTTGCTCCCCTCCGGGCGAACCTTCGTGGCAGTCGTTGCCTCTTGCGCCGGGCGCGCCCCCTCCGGCTCCATCGCTCCAGTAATATGGTCGAAGAGGGCCCCGGCAAGGTCCTCGAGCCCCTCCCGCTAGGCCTCTAAGTAACCACGAAAGCTCTGGGGGAGCAACTCCTTGATCACCCAGGCGCCCGCTCCGCGGTGCTCCACAAGAGCCGCCGCCAGGGCTATGACCGGGACGGCGAGGCCCGGCGCCCAGACGTCCACCACCACCGGGATGAGGGAGACCTGCGTATCATGAAAATACATGGCCACCTTGATTGATGATGAAGCCGGGTTCAAAATACCCTCCGGCCCAAGCTCGACCCCGAGCTTCTCCTGGGTAGAACAGATCATTTTCCCCCCAGAGATGATTGCGAGGGTTCGCTTGATGGCCGCGAGCCGAGCTCCTTCGAAAGCCGGGAGGCTGTGCGCTTGATGGCCACGAGCCGAGCTCGGACCGCAGCAAGCTCCCTGAGCGACTTTTCCTTCTCAGAGCGCTCGGAGGCTAGGTCCCGAGCGCTTTCTCCTTCTCAGAGCGCTCAGAGGCTATCACCCCCTCCGCTGCAACTAGGTTCCCAAGTGCCTTCTCATCCTGGAGCGCTCAGAGGCTACCACCTCCTCGGCAGGCCAGACGTGCACGGTGAATCAAGCCCGAAGGCCCTGGGCCAACGCCACCATCTGGAAGGGAAAACGATCAAAAAATGAAAGTGAAGTGAGACAAAAACAAGTCTTGGTGACACTTACCTGGAGTCCGGGGGAGATCACATCCTCGCAACCCCCCATGTCGTCCCCCGGGTGGCTCCCCTGAGAGACCTCTCCACCCACCACGATGCCGCCCTCCGGGGACCCGCCATCGGAAGAGCTAGACGTTAGATCCATCAGAGGGGCTGGGACCCCATTATGGATGAAGAGACCCTTGCCCTTCCCGGACGGAGGGGGAGCCGCCACCATCGCACGGTCCACCAGGGGGCTTGCCTCTGGGGCCAAGATCGAGGCTATCAGAAGAGCCCTCGACATCTTGAACCAGACGGAGACTGCACCTGGTGACGATTGCGGCGGGATCTCTGCGTGGGCAAGGGTCAAGGAAGGGCTCAGTGCATATATCTCTGAGCCGGAGCCCTGGCCCTCCCCGGCCATCGCACTCTCGATGCAGCTCGGCCCGTCTGGGGTGGCGAGCCGGGTCGTGCTCTACTGTGCCACCGGAGGGCTCAGTGGGACCCTGATGTGAACGGTGTTCTGATCTTCCGATAGGTAGATGTAAATTGATTGATGGAGAACTCGACGTTGATGATCCGACTTCTAATCAGAACTGATTCGAACCCTTGCAACCGCTACAGCACAGCTCTGTTGGTTATCAACCACGCCAAGACACGGTTGACCTCACCAATATGGCTTATCCCTGCATGCGAATCGAGAACACAAGCAAGAATATGGTAGACGCAATCTAAATATTGCCAATTACCAATGAAGAGTACGAGTTGGGGTTCCACAAACCGATGAACGGCGAAAACTATCTAAGCAATATAATCTAAGCAAAACTCAGCCAAAAGGATAGGGGGTGGTGGCCATATGTAGCAGGAGTATGGCGGCCAGAGGTAGGCCACCGGCCAGAGAACGCACCCCCACATAACCCTAGGGATACACGGGCCTTGGGCCCAAAGTAGAGGTGGCACAACACCCGGCACAATCTGTCCATGAATTATTTCGATGATTACAGGAGATCCACATGAAATTTGGCAGTGGGACCAGATCCATTGGAAAGGTGGCGTCGTGGGCTTCTCTGTAAAGTGCTCATTCACCCCAACCGGACTCTGTACATGCCCTGGACGTCCGTTTGAAGTTGGCATGCTCTTGGATGGCCGAATCGGGCTCGCGGATGACTTGGGCTTGTCTTGGAGCGTGGACAACTTGGGCTTCTTCTTGGGCTCATCTTGGAGAGTTGTGGTATGCTGGACCTTCAGTGTAGATGGCTTGAAAGGCTTGACATATGGGTTCATGCCGACTTGATGTTCTCCATGGTCCTCGGGCAACGAAGTTGGAGCAGTGGACAGAGTGGCGTTCGTATCTGTGTTGGTGATGTCCTCATCAAGCCCGCCCCCAAGGGCGTACCCACCTCGCGGGGAGTGACCGACGGCCTCGCCGAAGCAACAACTGGTGCACTCACCGGTGTCACGATGGGGACCTTCTGGGCAAAGTTGGGGGCTGCGCCCAGGAACCCACGGGGCTCCTCTACGCCCGGGCCCTCACAGGGCTTTTCTGCGACCAAGGCTTCGCAGGGCTTTTTTGTGCCCGGGTGCGCTTTGATGACCCCCCGGCTGCCTCCTTCCCCCTCTTGTGCGAGGCGGGGGTGGGCAGCCTTAACACAAACACCTACGCCACTATGTTCCGAGGAAAGCCCTCCCTGACGACGCGCATGATCCACTCGTGCTCGTCCCCGTAATATCTCCCGAGGAGATTGACCACTATCTCCCGGGATCGGTTGTAGGACCGGACTACAAAAAAAGCAGGTCAGGAAATGTACTCCCTCGAAAGATCAAGTTTTGGAACTTATGGTCCGCCACCGTCATCTGGGGCGGGCGATGTGTCACAGTCACCCCACTCCCCTGGCGGGTGTTGAAGGGCACTACCCGAAGGAGAGCCATCTCTTCCGCGAGATCCCACATGGACCTCTGGAGCCGGGCCTCCACCATCTAGGTGAGGTGGTCCATCTCCCTCTCTGTCCACTCGGGAGCTAGCGGCTCGGTCGACCAGCAGTAGGACAAAGGCTCCGGGGAGTATGTCACCTCCGGGTCACCCACCCGGAGGTAGAACCCCCTCTAGAGCCAATCCCCCCAGTGGTCCCAGGAGGCTTGCACCAGGTACTCGTCGATACGACCGGGCATTAGTTGGATCATAATCGAGCCAAAGGCCGATTTGGGCCCGCCTTTCATAACTAGCGGGCCCCTCGCCGAGGGCTCGTCGAAGTAGCAGAGGAGCCAGAAGGTAGCCTCCTCGCCGGTGGCTGTCTCACACAGCCACACGAACAACCCCATCCGGATGAGGGTGTTCAGGGTGAGGTGGTTGAGCGAGAGCCGGTACTCCCGGAGGAAGTCCCGAGCAGAGGATGCACCGGTAGTCGCAAGCTCGCCTCGACAACGAATTGAAAGGCAATGACTTCCCCTACACAGGGGCTGGGTGCTATCTCCCCTGGCCCAGGGATCCGGATGTCCTCATCCGCGAAAGCTCTCCAGTCTAGGAGAACTTCGAGCTCCCGGGAAGAGAACTTGGAGGTCCCGAGAAAGTCTGAGGTCACCTCCTCCGGGGGCAACTCGGACACCTTGCTGCAGCCTTTAGGCGCCTTCACTGAAGGATCGAACTGTCTAGAGAAAAAGAGAAGGGAAGGTGGCTACCTGGTAATCAAATCTTTGGAGGAGCGATGTGGCTGCCAGGAGAGCAAAATTCTTGAGGCTGGGAGTGACGGGTCACGGGCCGGAGCGCTCCCCTCCTATTTATAAGCGACGGAGGGGGCCTCGGATGGGTGCCATGTGTCCTCGAGCCCATCTGGGTTGTTAATTCAAAACATTGTGCAGATATTGAAGAGCCACACGAAAACCGAAGCACTGTACAACGCGTGCATGAACCGAAGCTTTGTGCGGGAAATTAGCTCAGGAGCCGAAGCATCATGTGTCCCGGGGCGCATCCTGGGAGATGAAACGTCACCCCATGAGTTCTACTCATCCCCCCCGGGTCGCTTCAAGTCCCCAGGGGTATGGGGGCCTATTGGTGGGAAAGGCCCTGAGGGCTCCCGTGGAAAGCCACGGATGCCTCCCGAGGAAGTCCTGACGCCTCCCAGGAAGAGTCCCGGAGGGTTCCCATGGGATGTCCCAGAGGGCCCACGTGGAAAGCCACGGATGCCTCCCGTGGAAAGTCACGGAGGGCTCCCGTGGAAAGCCACAGACGCCAAAGTCACAGAGGGTTCCCGTGGAAAGTCCTAGAGGGCTCCGGTGGAAAGCCACAGACGCCTCCCAAGGAAGACTGCAGGTGGGTGACTTCAGGAATGCCTCGGGAACTAGCGAGAACACATGTTGAGCATCCAAGCCATTCTCCGGATGAAAAGACGGTGGTTCCCCGCGATCCAACGATTGCGGCTAGGGGCTTTTAGTCCTTTTGCATCTTTTGGGGCCTATATATAATCCCCTTGTACCTCATTTGTAACCAACGGCAATTCATTTTACACACACAAAGCAATAGGCATCCCTTGGAGACCTCTCTCCCCGAGAGAGAACCTCCCTAGCAGACTTACATCTAGGGGGTGCCGACAGGACTAGGGTTCCCACCAAGAGCCGAACCTGTATACAATCACCGCATCAATCTCTGTGCTTGCCTGATGGGAGGTGACCGGTCGCACGGTCAGCTTGCGTCACTGTACATGTGTTACACACGTCTGAAAAATCTGCGGGGGTATTTTTAATACCATGATAATACTCAACTTGGCCTGTGATCCCAAGTTAGCCTGATCTTCTGAAACTTGTATAAATTCATTTTCACTGACTAACTAATTAGCAAGGGTGAGTACGGAGTACTCAGTAATCACAACGTAAACAACTACATATACGTATAGATGGAGGGTTAACTAATTGAATGGCGCAATTATTCTTAGTCCTTAGTTACTCTTCTCAAGTAGTGAAAGTGAATGGAGAATTAACCGAACGTCAATCATTATACATTAGGAAGATTGGTTATTAGATTTCATTGGTGGAAACAAAATTCTTCTAATAATTAATTAACTTAGTGAGGTCACGAATATTTCCTAATCCTAATACTCAATCTAATAAAGTGGTGACATCATGGAAGTGGGACACTTTAAGAGAATTGCAATGATGTCGCAAGACCATGACACAATTACCCTTGTGGGATAGGTTTCTACTGTATAAATTAAATGAATGTTATCTAAATAGTGTTAAATCATAGTTAGCAATTGCATCATAGGTGAACTCAATCCTAAGAATAATTTAGAATATTAGATTTTACTCTTTCCTAAATTTGCATTCTTATTTCTTAATTTATGTCGTTTAAATTTATACAAACCCTATAATTGCTGAGCTTAATTAAAATAGACATAATGTGATTCCCAGTTCCATGTGGATACGATACTTTATTCATCAATAGACTATCATGTACCCCGTGCATTTCTGGGTTAACACTGGTACGTGTCACTCACCCACACACAACTTGCTCATGTGCCTGAGGCTACGTTAGTGCATATACTGCATATAGCTAGTGTATGGTCAAGGTTTGATCTAGACTAGTCGGTGTGAATCCACCGTTTACTATGACTAAATGATATTTCTCCTTTCATTATATCATGTATTCTTTTACTAACACACATTAATTTTTCGTGTGCAGTACGACATCGCAACTACCATCGAGAGGCACACTAAGTTCATATTGGCTGCTATAACACACGAAGGTTGTTAGTGTCGTACGGAATTCACTAGTGCAATCCATGCAGTCAACTTTGGTGTTTGACGTCTCATGAGTGTCTTGAGTTGCGGTCATACAACTGATGCATTTGTCCCAAACTGTAGAGAGAGCCGCCCACATAGCCTGAGATCTATTCATCCTAGCATGACTGGTGCTCGATAGAGAACATCCTCCACATGTTCTAGTACCTCCGATGCACGAGTTTCTCGGCACAGTACATCATCTGTGCGGGGGAGTGATATATCGGGGATGTCTACTATCCCAACTCATTTTCTACACTCATCGTCAATATATACTCACTGAGTTGGAGATCTGTAGATAGGAGGGTCATCAAAACATTTTAGGCCAGATGGTGATTCTTCTGATGACTCAGATGATGAGAACGACATCAAAAGAGCCCAGGAGGCTGTAAGGAGGGTTTTGGCGGAGTAGTTGGCAGCAGATAAGCCTTGGGACTAGGTGAATTAGAGCAAATGAGCCAACAATACATAGCTCATTGGATACCTCAACACCCAACAAAGCATGGTGGATAGCCATACTGGGGGTAGCCCTTAGGCTAGTCGCCCTTTTTTTATCAAAGGTAGTAGGCAAGAAGCTTATTGCTAAATATATTAATATAATAAAAAAGATAGAAGAGTACAAGAGAAAAGAATGAAAAATATTACAATTAGTCAATCCATCTTAAAATTTGAATTCTAATCCTTTCAAGCATTGGAAGAGCAACTAGCTTTAAATCAAAAATCAAAGCCCACTTCCATCAGAGAGATTCAGAACCTAATGTTGAAAAATCTTTTTATTCTGAATTTTCCAAATATCCCAAAGAGCCACAATGATAATCTCCATGAAGAAATATTTAAAAACAATATTATCATTCCTTGCCTTCCAAATTATATCAAGTAAAGAATAATTCAATATCCACTCAATTCCAATCAAATTCCAGCATTGAATTGCAAAATTACACTCAAAGAAGATATGAAGTTGAGTTTCAATATGTCCTTCTGAACACAAATCACAAGTATTTGAATGAATAACCATGTTCTTTCTGTTTAACATTTCTTTGGTGTTTAATCTCTCCCAAAGAAAAATCCAGAAGAAAACTTTAAAATGTATATGCTCCACAAGAAGAGGAGGCTGAGTGAGCAGCACAATACAGCGAACATGATGATTGAGTATCCAACATGCTTAGGATGTATGGTCCTAATGCACATCAGTACTACCCACATGATGAGTTTCGACCGAGCCAGTTATAGATGCTCCACTACCTACATAGCCATCTCAGTTATTAAAGCGCTATGGACCTTTTGTAGTTTTTGGACATTGATCACATGTCTCACCGGATTCATATTGTGGATCAAGGATGCTGACTAGAGGGGGGTGAATAGGTGATTGCACCTAAAACGGTGTGATTGTGTAATAACCACAAGTGAATGGTTGAACGTTGAGCACTTGAGGGTTGCATTCCTCGAGGAACAAGCGTATTCGACTTTCAAGCTTAATGGATCATTGAGTAAGTCTAAATGAGTTGTGGGTGTGTTTTTCTAAAACTAAGCTATCAATCTTGGGTTTGCGAGTTGGAATGAAAATCTTGGGTTTCAGGACTTCCAAAACCATCTGACGTAATTCTATCTAAGGTCTGAGAATTGTATGTAATTTCAATTGTTTTCCAAAACAAATTAAGTTTGAACCTTGAAACATGATGAACACAACTGTGAAAGCAATTTGTGAAAAATATTCAAATTTTACACATAAAATGTCGCATCAAAGGAGTTTTAAGCATGATTTTGCATGTTTTTGTACTAAACCTAGGGTAAAAGTGCTACCAAGTTAGCTCTTATTAAATTCCCCAAGCTAGCATTTTGCTTGTCCTCAAGCAAAGAATGTGAATGATTTTTCCAAAAATTTAGATACCTTGGTTTATCTGATTTTCAATAAACAATCTTCCGAAAATTCACATCACATCTATGCATATGAGGCAATTGATCTAAGAAATTTAAATTTTTCCAAATGCATATATTAAGATTATCAAATTTCAACCTTAGAAAAGAGAGAGCTTAATCAATTAAACTTCTTAACAATTTTCTTTCATATAGGATTTAGAATAAACTATACAGGAAAACACTCGTTATGCTACGACTTATGCAAAGTTGCTAGATTGCCCTTTTTAGAGAAAAATTAAGACACTTAATGTTTCTTTGTTTATATATATATAATCTTCAACTTTTTCATGCTCTTGGCCAGAACGTTTTTACTGGATTATTTTGTCGCAGCTAGAGGAGACACAGGTGAAGACGCTTACTTAAGTGCAGTTATAGAAAGGCAGCTTTGTTGGTTTCCTAAGCCCCTATAAGCAACCTCAATGCTCCGTACACCTTCCCTTCACCAGCTGGTTGACAATTCACCACCGCCTCCCCTCAGTGGGTCGCATATACGTTACATGAGACTAGACAAAGCCGCATCTCAAGCAAGAATTTTATTGAAAATATATATTTTTGTGTGCATAATCTTCCCTACCCCAGCTGGTCGACGATTCACCACCGCCTCCCCCCAATGGGTCGATTATACTTTACTCTTACACTTTTTTTTATTTTTAAAGAGAAGGGTAATTAGCAATCTAGGCATGAAAAGTACAATTTGGAAGAAGCCAAGTACAATTTAATAGATAAGTTCAAACTTAATGGTCAATTTAAGATAAAAACTAAACATAAGCAATGGGAATTTTTAAAAGAGCTAAGTTCAATGGATCATATGCAAAGATGTGATAGAATAGTCATCTAATTGATTAAAGATCATCTTCAAAACTAGGCATTCCAAGTGATAAATCTCTTTTTATTTTTCAGTTTATGATGGAATGCAGTGGAATGATGATTCGATTAAGACTAAACAAATGGTGAAGTGTTCATCCCCCAAGAAAAATCAGACTAAGCAAACAGTTAAGTGAACACCCCCAATCTAAATCAGACATTGTCCTCAATGTATGGTGAGAGATATAGATTACCGTTTGCGATTGTAGTTCAGGTTGGTAGATGTTGTGGAGGATGATGTAGTGAAAGAGGATGTTGCGGTCCACGTAGCTCCAATGGAGCAGTCCAAGGCGTCGCAAGTGAAAACCTGGAAAGGAAAACAAAAAGAAACAAAAAAAGAAAAGGAAAATAAAAGAAAACCTTGTGTACCTTGGAGATCACTCATCAGAAGTCGGTGGAGGAGAATGGCAGAACTGTGGGAATGTATAGGATGGATAAGTATGTGGTGGATAGAGTTGTGGGGATAGTTGGTGGGTGTGGATGTTGTCTCCGTAGTGGGTAGGTGCACCTGGAAATGTGCCATACGAGAGGATGTGACCTGCGTGTACATGATAATCGTAGAGGCGATCTACGTTGCTGATGAGGTGATCCAACCTAGAATCCATTGAAGCCCTGTATTCTGCAAATTCCGACCTAAAGTTGGAGAAACTAGTGCACAAGGACTCTATGGAAGCATGCAGAGCAGCAATATCAGTCACTGTTG
Organism: Pharus latifolius; assembly: GCA_019359835.1. Classification (NCBI taxonomy): domain Eukaryota; kingdom Viridiplantae; phylum Streptophyta; class Magnoliopsida; order Poales; family Poaceae; genus Pharus; species Pharus latifolius. The sequence goes on along the minus strand of CM033325.1, from coordinate 29,954,813 downwards.
GTTGGTTAGACTCAGCAAAGCATGAGGAGTTTGAATCAAATGAGCTAGATGTGAGCATTCTCCAATTCTGCTCATTAGATAAGCAAGTCTGAGAAATATTGGGCAAAAGGATGGAGGGAATTCCATTAATAATCCAACGAAAAGAATTCTCCTCCCTCCTACAAAACCCCATTGAAAAGAATGCATTCAAATCTAAGGTGGCTACTGGCATAGATTCTTGATAATCAGTAGCATCAAACCCTAAGGCTTTTGCTATGTGAGTGATCAAGCCACCTAAGACTATGAGTGAGGTTTTGCATCAATCCTTGCCGATACTTTCAAGGCGATGGGCAAAATAGGCTGCAGAAGATATATGGATTTTGCCTAACATAGCCCACAAAAATTCAACCTTGGTTTCTAAAACTTTATCTTGATTACTGTCATGGCCTAAAATTGTTTCGGCCATGAGACGCTGTAAATAGCCAAAGGATGGATTACAAATTTTGGCGGCCTTTGATTTACCGAGTCAAAAAAGATGTTGTCCTTCCTCAACTATATCACTCCAAATTTTACTCGGGGTGCAAATAATAGAAGCATGAAAAGTTCCCTCGGATTTAAACCCTAACAGATTTGCAGATTCATCTATTGAAAGGTCATAATCCATGTTTGCAAACATAAATCTAACACCTTCAGTTTGATCGGGAGGAACACGTAAAGTGTTTTGTTCGAAGGAGGCTAGAATCTCCCATACGACTTCGTGAAAAGTCTGAACCGGAACTCCTATAAGCGCATCCCAACCCACATTACTAAGCAGGAGTTTAACATCATCTTCATTTCCTAGAGATCAAGTGGCATGAACATCTTAAAATCTAGTAGGCCATAAAGGTCTGTTCTTTAAGTGCACAAATCTAATAAGATGATCAGGGTTTGTAAAGTAAATATGCCGGAAATCAGAATCTGAGAAAGTTTGAGGAGACATAATGTGCTTGCGCATCATTAGCTTCTTGACATTGCGTTGGGGAGTCATCATTGCCATAGAAAAAATTCAGATCTGGGGGTGTCGAGGCGTGAGGAGCCGGAATCGTCAGTTGAATCAAAGTTTGAACGGTTGGATTTGGATTTGTGTGGCTAAGTGTGGAGAGGTTTTGAGAAAAAGGTTGGCTAAAATAGTGGATGGGTGCTGTTTGGAGAAGAAGGCAATGGTTTAAATAGGGTGCTAGATTGACTGAGAAAAGGTATTGGAAAGAAAAAGGAGTTTGAAAAGCAAAAGAACTGATTTCGGGCCAAAAAACCGCAGAGAATCCGAGCCCAGCATGAATTCGGGCACGGGGCATGCTCCTTTCGGGCACAGGGCGTGCTGTGGATCATGTCTGGTTCGATTTCACCCGCTACGACCAGCTGGCCACCCCGACGGGGCCACATACACAGGCACGGGCCGTATTTGGTTCGGTTTAAAACTCGTTTATTTGATTTTTGACTGACTGGTCGCACAGACGAGGGCACGACCACAGGCACGTGTCTTGAAAAACATGGGCACGGGGCATGCCACTACCTGTGGTTTTTACGGTCGAAAATAAAAAGGATTTTTTATTTTTTTGAAATTCAACCCGAGCGTGCCATTTTTCGTGCTCGAGGTTGTGGTTGATTGGGAGGTTTTTTATTTTATTTGGAAAAAGGTGCCAGAAAGCAGTACTGGTCGTAATTTTGGTCGTGCTCGTCTCGGGATTAAACGACAAATTGAGTTTTTTGAAAAACCACCAAACTGAAGCCACCACTGGTCATAAATCTGGTCGTGGTCCATTTGGTTGAGAAGAAAAATGGTTTTTTGAAAGTTTTTACAAGACCAAACCGTAAAACAGGTCATGTAAGTGGTCGTTGTCATCTCGGCTAGGTTGAAAACTTTTAAACTTTTTTTTAAAAAAAAAGTGTGAGACCTAGTCTATGAAATACATGTTTTGGGTGATCAAACGGCGTCAGAATTGAATGATTTTCGTGCCACTGTGTTCATAAAAGAGAGAACTACATGTTGATGTACTGGGTAGCCTCCCAGCTAGCACTGGTTTAACGTCCCACTCTATGAAACATCGTCAACCATTCAGAAATATGTCGTGGTATTGCGAATACCCCGGCAGGTTTTGAGAGTGATCCTAGCGAAGATTACGCGGCGCGGGTTGACCGGATAACCGGTCCTCCCCCGCCGGACAAGCACAAAGAATGACACACGGGTTTATACAGGTTCGGGTCCCGGTGGGGGCCCTAGTCCTGTCGACGCGCTCCCGACTGGAGTCGGCTGGGGAGGCTCTCTCCGGGGAAGAGACTTCCGGAGCACGCCTGTGAGTTTAGCTATTCCAATAAATGAATCGATCCCTTACAACAGAGGGGTACAAGGGCTATTTATAGCCCCCAAAAAGCAGCAAAAAACTTAAACTAACCCGGAAGCCACCGTCGGATTGAAGGGCAGGACCGTCCTTCTCCCAGTCAAACGCCTTGGATGCTTGACAAGTGGTCGCTAGTTCCCGAGGTGCTCCTCGCGTGACCTGCACGTGATAAACAGTTCAATACTTTACCTTTAGGAGGGTGATGAGGCCCGGGACGGCGCCGGAGGCCATGTCCCGGGAGCCAAAAGGCGGCGCCCGGGGAGGCCCCGGAGGCCACGTCCCCGGGCAAATGGCGGCGCCCGGGAGGGCACCGGAGGCCACGTCCCGGGAGCCAAAAGGCGGCGCCCAGGGAGGCCCCGGAGACCACGTCCCCAGGCAAATGGCGGCGCCCGGGAGGGCACCGGAGGCCACGTCCCGGGAGCCAAAAGGCGGCGCCCGGGGAGGCCCCGGAGGCCACGTCCCCGGGAAAATGGCGGCGCCCGGGAGGGCACCGGAGGCCACGTCCCGGGAGCCAAAAGGCGGCGCCCGGGGAGGCCCCGGAGGCCACGTCCCCGGGCAAATGGCGGCGCCCGGGAGGGCACCGGAGGCCACGTCCCGGGAGCCAAAAGGCGGCGCCCGGGGAGGCCCCGGAGACCACGTCCCCGGGCAAATGGCGGCGCCCGGGAGGGCACCGGAGGCCACGTCCCGGGAGCCAAAAGGCGGTGCCCGGGGAGGCCCCGGAGGCCACGTCCCGGGAGCCAAAAGGCGGCGCCCGGGGAGGCCTCGGAGGCCACGTCCCTGGGCAAATGGCGGCGCCCGGGAGGGCACCGGAGGCCACGTCCCGGGAGCCAAAAGGCGGCGCCCGGGGAGGCCCCGGAGGCCACGTCCCGGGAGCCAAAAGGCGGCGCCCGGGGAGGCCCCGGAGGCCACGTCCCCGGGCAAATGGCGGCGCCCGGGAGGGCACCGGAGGCCACGTCCCAGGAGCCAAAAGGCGGCGCCCGGGGAGGCCCCAGAGGCCACGTCCCCGGGTGAATGGCGGCGCCCGGGAGGGCACCAGAGGCCATGTCCCGGGAGCCAAAAGGCGGCGCCCGGGGAGGCCCCGGAGGCCACGTCCCCGGGTAATAGTGACACATCTTACCTGGACTTAGTCTCGCGGAGATTTCCCCCGACAAAATATATGGAATCGAAAGAATTGACCGAGTTCAGCATACTTACCTGGTCTCCCACATTGTAAAGCTTGATACAGTGCATGTTTACCTTGACAGTGGTGCCGTTTTGTGATTGTAGCTCTATGGAACCATACGGGAAGACATTTTCTATCGCATATGGTCCAATCCATCATGATTTTAATTTCCCTGGGAACAATTTCAACCAAGTATTGAATAATAAACTCAAATCACCTGGTTTAAATTCACGATTGAGGATTCCTTTTGTAACACCCTGGGTTTGGGTTGAAAATTCTTTCTTAAAAAGTCATGCATGCATATGTCTCTCCAAGATCAGTCAAATCATCCCAGACTCATTCTATCCTAAGCCCCAAAAATCTCAAAATCTTCCTTGTGAACCCAAATCATGATCTGACTTTCCAGATATAACTTACTACTTATCCTAAGAATAAAAGCCTTCAGAGCCAGATCAAATTCGATCTCTAACTTCCAGAATTGTCAGTCTGAATCTATTTTTGAAAACAAAAATAATTGAATATTCAAATTACCCTAAATACCCTGATATTCAGAACTCCGATTTAATCAATTCTTGACCTAATCCAGACCAAATTATGCTTGGATTATGATCAATGGTATGCCAATACCTTAATCCAAAAAGTTAGCAGCCAGATTCCATCATCTAGACCATTTTCACAAATCAATCCAAGGAGTATCAAAGTTCAGTCCTTTTTCTGATTTTTTTAGAAGCCTGAAAAGGCTAAATGTTGCAAATCAACTCCAAATCCTAATCTGATTCGGGGAACATGTCCCAAATACTATTCAATACAAAATTTTCTTCTGTGAGGATCCAAAAATCTTATCCTCAATCCCAGATTTTCAGTTTTGACAAAATTCAGATCTAAATACCCTAACTACCCTGTTTTCGTTTCGTTCAAAAACTATTCAAAAGTTCCAAAATTTGTCAATTATCTTTGCCAAATTACTTGTTAAGTTAACTGATCTTCAACAGAAAAATCAAATCCATCTCTAACTAAGTTTTCCACCAAAATTACAAATCAATCCAGATTATTCTCTGTATTTGCGTTTCAGTCCATATTTCAGTTTTACTCGTCGGCATGCTGTTGCTCCGAGCCTTGCCGCTATTTCTTCGCCGCTGGCCAAGCTCCGCCCTCACTTGTGCCCGTGTGTGATTGTGCCTGTATGCGCACACGTGTCCGCGCCAGAGCCATCCCTATGGCAACCGCACGCACGACCAGCAGTGACTGCGCTCCAGCAGTAGCTTCTTCAAAAGTTTCACTCCACATCCCCACGCCGTGCTAACCGTATCACCTCTGCCTTGCACCAGACAACACCAAGTTCCAACATCTCTGTCACCGACCGCTTGACGCAGTTGCAGAGCCGCTACCGCCGTCTCGTCATTGCCGTCGTTGCTTCAACCAGACGCTTCACCGACACAAGTTCCACAATCTCCAGCCTCGCTAAATCCATCCTGTGCCTATTTAAGCTCACCCATGACCAGCTTCATCTTCACCATTGTTCTCAAGAGCTCTTCACCATTGTTCTCAAGGGCTCACTTAGCCACTAAGTTGTCATCTTCTCCTTTTCTTCTTCTCTGGCGAGCCGTCGAGGTGGAGACTGACGCCAGAGCAAATCCACATCACCAACCTTCAAATTGACTTCATTGGTATGTTCCTAGTGCCCATCTCCTTGTACCATAACAACCAATTTGACTCCAGTCAAGCGCATCACCGACAATCGTCGGGATTTGATTTTGCCCGGTTCCCACTATCGCCCCTAGTTCCGTCCAAATTAGCTTTCTTGTTAGTAGAATAAAATGATCACTAGAGCTCATTGAACAAGCCTGTTCAATTTAAATTTGAAATTAGCCCGTGATTGAAGTGTCTCGTTTCTTTGCGTGTGTCGGGCGAAATCTCCGCAGGACTAAGTCCAGGTAAGTTGCGTCACGATTGCCCGGGGACCTGGCCTCCGGGGCCTCCCCCGGCGCCGCCTTTTGGCCCCCGGGACCTGGCCTCCGGCGCCGTCCCGGGCGCCCCCATTGACCCGGGGACGTGGCCTCCGGCCCCTCCCCGGGCGCCGCGTTTTGGCCCCCGGGACCTGGCCTCCGGCGCCGCCCCAGGCGCCGCCATGGGCCCGCGGACGTGGCCTTCGGCCCCTCCCCGGGCGCTGCCTTTTGGCCCCCAGGACCTGGCCTCCGGCGCCGTCCCGGGCGCTGCCATTGGCCCGGGGACCTGACCTCCGGCCCCTCCCCGGGCGCCGCCTTTTGGCCCTCGGGACCTGGCCTCTGGCGCCGTCCCGGGCGCCGCCATTGGCCCGAGGACGTGGCCTCCGGCCCCTCCCCGGGCGCCGCCTTTTGGCCCCCGGGACCTGGCCTCCGGCGCCGTCCCGGGCGCCGCCATTTGCCCGGGGACGTGGCCTCCAGCCCCTCTCCGGGCGCCGCCTTTTGGCCCCCGGGACCTGGCCTCCGGCGCCGCCCCGGGCGCCGCCATCGGCCCGGGGACCTGGCCTCCGGCCCCTCCCCGGGCGCCGCCATTTGGCCCCCGGGACGTGGCCTCCGGTGGCCCCCCGGGCCACGCCTTTGGCCTGGGGACGTGGTCTCCGACCGCTCCCCGGGCACCGCCTTTTAGCCCCCGGGGCATGGCCTCCGGTACCGTCCCGGGCGCCGCCATTGGCCAGGGGACGTAGCCTCCGGGTTCTCCCCGGGCGCTGCCATTTGGCCCCCGGGACATGGCCTCCGGCGCCGTCCCGGGCCTCATCGCCCTCCTAAAGGTAAAGTCTCGAATGGTTTGTCACGTGCAGGTCACGCGAGGAGCGCCTCGGGAACTAGCAACCACCTGTCAAGCATCCAAGGCGTTTGACCGGAAGAAGGACGGTCCTACCCTTCAATCCGACGCTGGCTTCCGGGGTAGTTTAGGTTTTTTGCTTCTTTTTGGGGCTATAAATAGCCCTTGTACCCCTCTGTTGTAAAGGATCGGATCACTTTTATTGGAATAGCTAAACTCACAGGCGTGCTCCGGAAGCCTCTCCCCCGGAGAGAGCCTCCCCAGCTGACTCGGGTCGGGAGCGCGTCGACAGGACTAGGGCCCCCACCGGGACCCGAACCTGTATAAATCCGTGTGTCATTTCTTGTGCTTGTCCGGCAGGGGAGGACCGGTCATCCGGTCAACCCGCGCCGCGTAATCTTCGCTAGGATCATTCTCAAAACCTGTCGGGGTATTCGCAATACCACGACAGTTGGCGCCGTCCGTGGGGACTCGTGACAAGACTCCATGGCTCCCCCAAGAACAAGGGCTCGCACCCTACCCGGTGACCAGGGTCTCGGAGACACGGCGCCGTCCGCCCAGGACACTGCTGTCCCGGCGGTCTCTTCCAGAGGTGACCTGGCCCAGGTACCGCCTCCCTCTTTTCCTCTTAACTTAGGTGCTTCCACCTCCAGGTCGTTCCCGGTGACCGCGGGGACCTCGGCCGGGACCAGTCTCCTCCCGACGGCTCCCCCGGCTCCCCGGGACGCCCTGCTTGAGGCTCTCGTGGAGGGCCAGCTCCGCGCCCAGCGCTCTATGGATGAGCTGCTCAGCGTGTTGGCGCGGCCTCCGGCCCCCACATTTGCGTCGCACCCATACCCGGGGGCTATGCCTCCCTTTATGGGATACCCGGCGGACCCTCCAGCCTCCGGGGGTTTGTCCGGCCCATATGATCCTGCCGGGGGGTTCCCTCCCCCTGCGGGATATACGTCCGGATCCTTCCCGGCACTCGGGCCCGTCCCGGTGCCGGGAGGCTACTTCATGCCAGGGCCCTTCGTGGCACCAGGGGGGTACCCCGTCCCAGGCCTATTCCCGGGGCCGGGAGCCCACTTTATGCCGGGGGTTTTCCCTACGTCGGGAGCCAGCCCCGCCCCTCGTGTCTCGTTTACCGCACCGAGGGCGGTCGACGGAGCAGCTCCCGCGCCTCAGCGAATTGCCCCGCGCATGAGCTCCCCGGTCCCGGACGTCGCCGCGGGGGCTCCCCCCTCGCCGGTTCCGGATGTTACAGGGGCTTCCCCCTTTCCGGTTCCGGCCGTTGCCACTGGGGCCCCTGCACTTCGGTTCCAAACGTCGCCGTGGGTGCCCCCTCCCCGGTTCCGGATAATGCAGGGGCTTCCCCCTTTCCGGTCACGGGGGTCGTCGTAGGGGGCTCCCCCCAACCGGCTCTGGAAGCCACCGGGCCGGTAGCTACAGTGCATGAGCTCCCTCCCTCGGCGGGACAGGTCCGTTTTGCTGTAACACCCTGAGTTAGGGGTGAAAATTTCCTTTTTCATCAATAGCATGCATGCATGTATCAGTAGTAATAGCCAGATCAGTATCTATCATAAGCCCTAAAATCTCCAAAATCTATCCTGTGACCTCAAATCAAGATCAGATTGTTCGGATGTGATCTATCAGTTACTTTGAACTTAAAAGTCTTCAGAACCTAGATCCAATTCTATCTCTAACTCCCAGAATTATCAACTCCTTCTGTTTTCGAAAACAGAAATACCTTATATTACCCAAATACCCTAAGTTTCAGAAATACAGATTTAATCAAAATCTTGACCAAGTTCAGACCAGATTATTCCTGGAATATGATCATGGGTGTGTCAATACCTTAATATAAAAAGTTGACAGCCATATTTCACCATCTAGACTCTTTTCACAAATCAGTCCAAAAGTTATCGCAAAATAGTCCTTATCTGATATCTGAAAACCCAGAAAGGCTAAAATCTCCAGATTAACTCCAAATTCAGAATTTCTTCAGCAAATCTTCTCAAAATGCTATTTGCCACAAGTTTCTCTTCTGTACAGATATCAAAATCAAACCCTAAATGCCAGAATTCAAAATCGACAAAACTCAAATCCTAATTTATCCTAAATTACCCTATTTTCAATTGTATCAAAAACTATTCAAATGTGTCAAATTTTATCAATTACCTTTGCCAAATACCTTGTTGAATATAATCTACCAGATTAGTGAAATCAATTCCAGTTTAAACCCACCAAATCTCCAGATTTACATTTCTGTCCAAAACTCAAAGAATTAAAACTGCAGTTCAGTCCATTTTCGACCAGGCCGTATACTGCTGTACACGACCAGAAGCCTCGCCGTGGTTTCTTTGCGCCGTGGTTGCTCGCCGCCGGCCAAGCTCCGCCGCACTTGTGACCGTGCATGCCAGTGCGCACGTGTCCTCGCTCCAGCTGGTGCCGTGGCAAGGCCGCTGCTACGTCGACGACCAGTGCTGCTCTCGCGCGCGACCAGCAGTGACTTTGTCAGCAATCCATCGCCACGTAGCCTCGCCGCTCCAGTACTTGTCGCCACCGCTTGCTACAAGCTTTGCCAAGTCCCGATGAGGTGACACTGTGATCAGCTGCAAGCTTGTCGCCGTCGCATCACCGTTCTTCGCTGTGTCTTCGCCGCTGTTGCTCCAGCACGCAACCAATCGCATCACCAACTGCCAAATCAATTCACTGCTCCCTCCTTGCAAGCTTCGCCTGGTCTATTTAAACACCATTGTGCTCAGCAACTCCCTCACACCTCACTGGAAATCAGCCAAGTCCCAGAAATTCCTGTTTCAGTCATCTTCTCCGGCGAGCCGTCAAGGAGGCTCACGGTGCCAGCGCTCTACACTTAATTTCCTGCCAAATTAACAACATCAGTGAGTTCCCCTACTCATCCTCTCTGTGTGATATCATTTAATTGTTCTCCGGTGGACTCTAACGCCGATGATCGCCGGAAATGGCTGAAAGTCGAAGATGCCCTGTTCCGGTAATGTAGCAAAAAATTACTCCAAATTAGCCTTCGATTCTGTAATCAAAATTGATCAGTGAGCTAATTCAAGCAAACCTGTGAAGTTGGATTTCGAAATTAAGTAAGAATCGAACCTTTTCCCTAAACCGAGCTTCACCAGAAAACCGGCGATTGTCGCCAGGCTTCTCCGGTGATCCTCCGGTCAATTTGATGTTACCAGAAGCTTCCCTATACCTCCTAGATGCTCTCCAAGCAAGGAATTTAGTTCTCTCGGCCTGTAGCAGAAACCCCCAATTGGCAGTGTCTCTTCTCCGGCGCCGATGATCGGAAAAGTGATCCCGGCCATTTCAGCCCTCGAAACCTTGTCATTTAGATGTACCTTAGCCTCCTGAGCATTTTTGTCTTCTAGCCCGACACCTAGATCGGCCTAGATTGGAAGTTATAGCCATGCCAAGTTTGTGTCCAGAACTGCTCCAGTGTAGCCAGTTCATCTTTGTTCATCATCAAATTTCTTGCTTTCCAGCCATTTCTTGCCCTAGATCCTGTTGACTTAATTGTTCCTGTTACTCAAGCCTACCTCCCAGACAAAGTGGTGCATCATTTGGAGCTCCAGATCAAAAGTTATGCTAAGCCCTAGTTTTTGGCATTGTCAGCTCTATGCCAGAGCTTGTCAGCCAGTGGCATTGACCTTGTTTACCCACTTCTGGTTGTGTAATTTGAAAATCACTTTGTCCACTAAATTTGTAGAGTTGTGATCTACATTTTATTCTACTACCACAAGTTGAGATAACCCCTCTATCATTCATCGACCCTATGTCGATGCTTTGAACCGAATGTCGACCTAAAGACGTTCGCTGTTTTTGAGCGAACCAGTCGCAACCTTGATATCATTCTGATATTTTGAGACATTTGGAACCTTGTAAACCTTTGACAGCTAATCTTAACATTGGTTTCCTTAACTTAACCCTAATCAGCCTCTAAACCCAATCATTTCAGAATCATCGAGACTTCATCTTTGCATCTTTGCATAAAGTATAATAATGTATGGAAAAGATTATGATTATTGGTTGTTTGTTTGATTGGAGAGCAGATCAAGAGCCCGAGTTCGAGGACTTCATTGCGGATCCGACGTCAACTGCTGTATCTTACGACGCGGAAGGCAAGTCATATCCTTGTTCATCTTGAACCTATATTTTAAATGTTGCTAAAACATAACCTTGAATATAGGCAATATTGCATGTGAAAGATTGAGAATGGTTGATTTATCAATTGGCAGTACTAGACTGATTATCTGTGAAATGTGAAATAAACAAGTTTTGAGCCATGAACTATTATATGTATTTATATACTTATATTCATGAAATAAAACCCCTAGCCGTGATCAGAAAAATGGTATGGATGGCTGTAGCACTGGAGGTGCTAGACTGCAAAGGAATGCAGGCACTAAAGGTGCAGGGTTGTGGATGGTCTGGTCATTGGCATATAAGGACTAGAACCTTGTGTTGTGCGTCTAGTGGCATGAACAACGTGCTAACCGCAAGCCTGGTATGGGACAGGCCTGAACAAGTAATTATGTGGATCGCACATGAAACCCCTGCATGATATGTGTTGTGATGCACGATAAACACGGAGCGCGGCTCCCACACATATCACTGAAGGTGATCAAGCACGCTGACCCAGTAATGGGAATAAGCAAAGGGGTGGAGGTTTGGATACAACCTGCCACAACTGTGCCTCGCTGAGAGCCACAGGGTCGGGGGTGAATTGTGAGTAAAACATAACAAAAGTTCTTGTTATTTCCACCTTGCCGCTCACAGTATGAAGTGAGTCAGGGGTCCAATCATTTGTTATGATAGGAAAGGTTTGAAAGTGGAATATCTTGCGGGTAAATTGGTACCTCTCTGCAGAGTTAAAAATGTATTCGAATACTCCGAGCTCCCGGGTTTATAGGAGTCTGCTGCGGTGGATTAAATCCACGGGGTGTGACACAAGTACTATTTTCTAAATAAAATATGTTTAAATCAAGATTACCCAAATGACATGTGTTGTCATGATAAGGAGTGCTGCCGTGGGCTGTCGTGTGTCGACGTGTCGCGGTAGTGCTATAATCTAGTGAACATGAATGATGATGTTACTTTATGAAAAGTGCTGCCATAAGATGAGATGAGAAAGGAAAAGATTATTTTACAAATATCCATAATTCTTGACTAGTCTAGGTTCATATCATCACTACTATATGTATCTACTCTTACCTATGACTTGCTGAGTACGTAAGTGCTCACCCTTGCAACATTCAACTCAATAGATGGAACCTACCTTGATCAAGATGATGGCACGGAGTACTACGTGGATCCAGAAGGAGGAGAATCAGTACCGCCAGAACCCTGAAGTGTGTTGTTCTGCCGTCAACTTCTTTTGTGGGAGGGTCACCTATCTTCTGCTGTGTAGTTAAATATTTTGCTAAACCCTGAATGCCTTGTAGGCATTGTAATCCTCTTCATGTAATATTAAGGCCAGCAGGCCACACTGCTTAATATTTTGTGAGTACTCTGTTGCAATGTAATATACTCCTGTGTTTGACTCATCCTGGGAAGTCAAAGGTTTGTGGTATGGGACTAGCTGCAGCGAGCTAGGTCTCTACAGGAGTAGTCGTTGTCCCAGTCTCGGGGCGCGACAAGAAAAGTTGGTATCAGAGCAACATGAGAACTTGACTATAGGACGACACCTTTAGGAAATTGGCCGTGCCAGGAAAACGTAATTTAATCAGAAAACTATTTGTTGAAAACTTTATTTTGGTAAAAATAATGAGCTTTGTAGCTCTTGAAAAACCTTCATTTCAAAATTTTATTTGGATTTCTAAAATTCGGTAAGATTGTGAGAGTGCGTTCTGTTCCAGAGTGTCTTAGAGGTTGGTGTAGACAGAGCTAGTGAATGCTCTTGATAGCTTTGTGATTCGCTGTTGCTTTTGCAATGGTTAATTTGTGTATTATGGCTAATAGCCTAAGTAATTTTATGCATTAGTGTAGTTGCATTAATTTCTGCCGTCAACTTCTTTTGTGGGAGGGTCACCTATCTTCTGCTGTGTAGTTAAATATTTTGCTAAACCCTGAATGCCTTGTAGGCATTGTAATCCTCTTTATGTAATATTAAGGCCAGCAGGCCACACTGCTTAATATTTTGTGAGTACTCTGTTGCAATGTAATATACTCCTGTGTTTGACTCATCCTGGGAAGTCAAAGGTTTGTGGTATGGGACTAGCTGCAGCGAGCTAGGTCTCTACAGGAGTAGTCGTTGTCCCAGTCTCGGGGCGCGACATTTGCCCAGGAGGAGGTCGAGCGAATGCATTCACCAGAGCGCGGGGAAGAACTTGCCCCCAGCCGCGGGCGCGGGGGGCCTCGCTCTCGCACCTGCCGGGGGAAGAAACCCGCTGAAGAGCTAACCTCTCCGGCGGAGAGTTCGAACGTCCGGGAACTCAGTCCCGGTCCGGAGGAAAAGCGTCGCCACCGCCATTCTGGCGGACCTCTCGGACCGCTTCCAGACTCAGACAACGACGGTCCCGTGAAAGAAGATAGCGACCAGGGCTCTCCCCGGGAGGTGCAGGGGGCTAACCAGCCCCTGTGCCGAAGACTTCGCAGCATCCGGTGGCCGCGGCCCTACCGCCCTCCGCACATCGAGCACTACAATGGTGAGGTAGACCCTTGCCAATTCGTGCAGGTCTACTCCACAACCATCTCCGCGGCCGGGGGGACGAGACGGTACAGTGCAACGTCTTCCCCCTCTACCTCACCGGCATCGCCCGCTCCTAGTTCTACAACCTGAAGGCCGGCTCCAGCAAGTCTTTCTCACAGCTCAAGCGGGAGTTCTGTGCCAACTTCCAAGGGAACTACGTGCGTCCCCTGGACTCCTCGCAGCTGTACACTGTCCGGCAGAGGACTGGGGAAACCATCAGAAGCTTCTTCAAGCCCTTTGCTCAGGTGAAGAGCAAAGTGGCCCACGTTCCCAACTCTACGGTCATCGAAGCCTGCAAAAGCGGCATCCTCCCGGGGGAGCTCCACCGAAGGCTCTCCCGGAGCTACCCCTCTTCCGCCGATGAGCTCTTCAACGTACTCAAAAAGTACGCTCGAGCGGAGGAAGACGACATCTGGAAGAAGACCCAGGGGGCTCCCGCCGGGGGGCCAGGGATCCCCCCAAACGCCCCAGACAGGGGGGGCGTAGCGAGCCACGGCCTCGGGACACCTTTGTCCTCGAGGGAGGAGGCGGCTCGCGCGACCCCCCGAGGGCCAGCCGCCCCTTCCCCAAACCGAAGGGCCATGGGGGAGGACAGTCTTCGCGCGGCCAGGAAGGCCCCGCGGGGAGAAGGCGGGAAGGACCGTGGTGCAGCTTCCACAGGTCCAGTACCCACGCTACCCGAGATTGTAGCCAGCTGCTGCAGCACTTCGCGGACTTCCTCGACCAGCGTGGGCAAGGGGGGACTCCGGCCTCCTTTCCCTCTTGGCCAGCTGTTCCGGCCCTTCCCGCTCCCGCGGGGGGTCAGCAGACGCAGGAGGGGGAGCCTTCAGAAGCTCTCCCCTTTCAAACTTCGCAGCGGCACATCAACGTCATCGTGGGAGGATCTGCCTCCAGGCGGGACTCTAAGCGCCAACGTAAGGAGTACGCGCGCGAGGTGAAGGTTGTGGGGGTGCTACACGCGTCCCCGCCACCTAACTGGTCGGACGTCCCCCTCACCTTCATGGCAGAAGACGCGCGGGGGGTTCGCTTCCCCCACGACGACGCGCTCATTGTCTCCGCGACCATCTACAACTGCCATCTGGCCCATATCCTGGTGGACGGCGGGAGCTCCACCGATGTCCTATTCCTAAAGGCCTTCAAAGAGATGCAGGTGGATGAAAAGCTCCTGCAGCCCGCGGCAGGGCCCCTGCAAGGGTTTGTCCCGAGGAAGGCGATCCACCCTGTGGGCAAGGTAGATCTCCCAATGACCTTCGGCACACCGGAGAACTACCGGACCGAGCTGGTCCGCTTCGACGTAGTGGACCTCCCCTCCTCCTACAATGCGATAATGGGGAGGACCACAATCAACCGGCTGGGGGCTGCCACTCATCAAAACTATCTCTGCATGAAGATCCCCGGGCCGCATGGTGTGATCAACGTCCGGGGAGACCAAGACATGGCCCGTGCTCTATACGAGCGCACTGCGGCCACAATCGGAAGCGTCAACCTCATAAAGACGCCCGGGGGGGAGGCTCCTCCCCCGGAACTTGACGCCGCTGCGCCACCGCCCGGGAGGCCCCTCCTCAAGCCGCGTCCGGAAGGGGGCCTCCGGAAGGTCCTGCTGTCCCCGGGCAACGAAGACAAAACCGTCCGGGTCGGGGCGGAGCTCCCCGAGGAGCACGCAGCGCAACTTGCGGCTTTTCTGCGGGAAAACTCCGATGTTTTTGCGTGGAAGCCTTCGGACATGTGGGGCGTCGCCCGGGAGGTCATTGAGCACAAGCTCGCGGTGGCCCCTGGTCACCCCCCGGTCAAACAGAAGCTGCGGAAACTCTCCCTCGAGCGCCAAGAGGCAATCAAGGCGGAGATCACCCGGCTCCGAGAGGCGGGGTTCATTCGGGAGGTCCTGCACCCCGAGTGGCTCGCGAACCCCGTCCTCGTCAAGAAATCAACCGGCAGGTGGCGGATGTGCGTGGACTTCACCGACCTTTACCGCGCCTGCCCCAAAGACAACTTCCTGCTCCCGCGGATTGATCAGCTCGTCGACTCCACTGCGGGGTGCGAGCTCATGAGCTTCCTAGACGCCTACTTGGGCTACCATCAAGTCCGGATGGCGGAAGGGCACGAGGAAAAGATGAGTTTTATTACTCCCCTCGGAACCTTCTGCTACGTCCATATGCCCTTCGGGCTTAAGAACGCGGGGGCAACCTTCCAGCGCCTCATGATGCTGGTTTTCAAAGAGCAAGTCGGCCGCAACGTTGAACTCTACGTACACGACGCGGTCGTCAAGAGTCCCCGCGCAGCCTCCCACATCGACGACCTGGCTGAAACCTTCCGCAACCTCCGCGCATTCGGGCTCAAACTTAACCCAGAGAAGTGCGCCTTCGGGGTGCGCGGGGGGAAGCTCCTAGGTTTCCTCGTGTCCCAGCGGGGCATAGAGGCAAACCCCGAGAAGATCCGGGCATTCCTAGACATGCCCCCGCCGCGCTCCGTCAAGGACGTCCAACGGCTCTCCGGCAGCCTAGCCGCACTCAGCCGTTTCGTCTCCCGGTCGGGGGAGCGGGGCCTCCAGTTCTTCAAGATCCTCCGAGGGCTCGAGGGGTGCCGCTGGACCCCCAAGGCCCAGGAAGCCGTCAACGACCTCAAGAAGTACCTCACGAGCCCTCCAATGCTCGTGAGTCCGTCTCCAGAAGAGCCCTTGCTCCTCTACCTCGCCGCGACCCCCGTCGCCGTCAGTGCGGTCTTGGTGAAGGAGCAAGGGGGGCAGAAGCGTCCCATGTACTACGTGAGTGAGACCCTCCAAAGGGCCAAAACTCGGTACACGGAGATGGGGAAAATCTGCTACGCCCTCCTCATGGCGTTCCGGAAGCTTCGGCATTACTTCCTGGGGCACCCCATCACCATCCCGTCGTCCCTCCCCCTGGGGGAGGTACTGCGGAACAAAGAAGCCATCGGCCGGATCGGGAAGTGGGGGGCCGAGCTCGCCCCCTTCTCCCTGTCCCTTACCGGCCGCTCCGCCATCAAGTCACAGGTCCTCGCCGACTTCGTCACAGAGTGGACTCCCGCCTTTGGGTCCGGGGACGAAGACCTCCCTGTGCCGCCCCGACGCAGTGATCATTGGACTCTCATGTTCGATGGGTCACTGTGTCTCGCCGGGGCTGGTGCGGGAGTAGTCCTCCGGAGCCCCGAGGGGAAGGAACTCGAGTACGCCGCGCGGCTCGAGTTCCCCGCAACCAACAATGTCGCTGAATATGAGGCTTTGCTCCTCGGGATGCGCCTTGCGCGCCCCCTAGGGATCCGGCGCCTCCTAGTCAAGGGAGATTCTCAGCTCATTGTTTGCCAAATGGACAAGTCTTACCTATGCCATGACGCAAATTTAAGTCTTTATTTGCAGGAAGTGTGAAAGATCGAGAGGCATTTCAACGGCCTCGAGGCCCGGCATATCCCGCGGAGGGACAATGACCGGGCCGACGCCTTGGCCCGGGCGGCAAGCGCCCGGGAATCGCTCCCCAAGGGCGCCTTCTTGGAAATCATCACGAAACCCTCGGTGGCCTCCCCGGACACGGGCGACGAGCCTCATGTCCCAGAGGTCGCCGAGATCACTCGGACTCCGTCCTGGATGGACCCCCTCATCTCCTTCATCAAGGGGGAGGGGGACCCTTCTAGTGAGACATAGGCTAAACACCTCCGGGCCAAGGCTCGGGCATATCTCCTGCTGGAGGGGAGGCTCTACAAGCGGGGGGTTCCGCCCTCCTACGCTGCCTCCCCCGGCCGGAAGGACTTCAACTTCTCGAAGACATTCATGCGGGGAGCTACGGTTCTCACCTAGCCCCGCATGCCATCACGGCCAAGGCCCTCCGGCAGGGTTTCTATTGGCCCACGGTCATGCGCGACGCACGAGACCTTGTCTCCACGTGCGAGGCATGCCAGAAGATGGCCAAGGGCTCGAACCTCCCCCCGATAGCGCTGCAGACAATCCCCATCAGTTGGCCGTTCGTGCGCTGGGGGATGGACCTCTTAGGGCCCTTCCCCCCAGCGCCCGGAGGATACAAGTATGCGGTAGTCGCGGTAGACTATTTTACAAAGTGGGTTGAGGCGGAGCCTTTGTCCAGATCACGTCCCGGGCCGTTCAGTGGTTGTTCTGGAAAAATGTCGTATGCCGTTTTGGTGTCCCCCGGGAAATCACCGTGGACAACGGGACCCAATTCGACTCGGCTTATTTCCAGGAATTCTGCGAAGGCCTGGGGCTCGTCATCCACTTCGCCTCAGTGGCCCATCCCCGGAGCAATGGGGCTGTCGAGAGGGTCAACGGCGTGATCCTGCAGGGGTTGCGTCGAAGACTCGAGCAAACCGCCTCTAAGCGGGGTGCATGGCAGAGGAGCTCCCCAGCATCCTCTGCTCCATGCGAACGACCCCGTCCCGGGCGACGGGGCGTACTCCCTTCTCCCTGGTCTACGGGGCGGAGGCAGTCCTCCCCCCGGAGATCAGCCTCCGGTTGCTGCGGGTCAAGCTCCTGGAAGGAGCCACGCCCGCAGCGTACCAGGCCAACGAGGCCAACCAGCGCCTGGAGATCGACCTCGTGGAGGAGGAACGCGACCGAGCGCTCCTCCGCCACGCCATCTACGAGCAAGAGATGGCGCGTGCGTACAATCAGCGCGTGCGCGAGTGGGCTTTCCGCCTTGGGGACCTTGTCCTCAAGCGCATGACAGACCCCCAGGCCCAAGGTAAGCTCTCCCCCAAGTGGGAGGGCCCCTACAGGATCTCCGCGGTCCTGGGCTCGGGGGCTTATAAGCTCTCCAACCTTCAAGAGCAGGAGCTGAAGCACACGTGGAACTTGCGTTTACTTCGCAAGTTCTATGTTTAGCCTTACGGGCCTGTCCCCTCCCCCGGAGCGTTCACGCCGGAGGGGGAGGAGGGACACTGTATTTTCCTCCCCTTTCGCGGCTTCGCAGGGGGAGGCCCTGTACTTCATTTTATTAGCAATACATAGGTCTTGCTTTTCAAACTGTCTCATTGCAGGTCTTTCTCATTATCGCCCCTAGCGGCGATGCCCTCCCCGCGAGGACGCCCTCCCAGTGAGGATGCCCTCCCCGCGAGGAAGCCCTCCCCGTGAGGATGCCCTCTCCGTGAGAAAGTGGGCCAAGCCCAGCAAGTCCCTCCTGTAGGGCGGCTTACGGTCAGCCCTCGTGGACTAAGGGTGTAAGCGGCAACCCGGTCACAGTGGCCGCGGTAACGAGTCACTTTGGGAGACTAGTCCCCTGCCCAAACACACAAGACCCGTCTCCGGGCACTTCCTCCTCAGGGAGTCGATGTTATTCCCGGCTCCCCGTTTTCTCGGCGACCGGATGATCGGCCCCCTGCGGCCTGATTGGATCTATCTTCCTCCTCAGGGAGTCGACATTATTCCCGGCTCCCCGTTTTCACGGCGACCGGATGATCGGCCCCCTGCGGCCTGATTGGATCTATCTTCCTCCTCAGGGAGTCGACGTTATTCCCGGCTCCCCGTTTTCACGGCGACCGGATGATCGACCCCCTGCGGCCTGATTGGATCTATCTTCCTCCTCCGGGAGTCAACGTTATTCCCGGCTCCCCGTTCTCACGGCGACCGGATGAATGCCTCCCGGAGACCCTATTCCCGGCTCCCCGTTCTCACGGTGACCGGACGATTGTCTCCCGGAGAAGTCACGGATTTCTTGGACATTTTCTTCCCGGAGCCCCTATTCCTGGCTCCCCTTTCTCATGGCGACCGGACGATTGTCTCCTAGGAAGCTCGACTCCGGAAATCTCATCTGGTTTTCTTTGGATGTTTCTCCCACAAGGGGCCTTATTCCCGGCTCCCCGTTCTCACGGCGACCGGACGCTTGTCTCCCAGAAGGACTTTTCCCAAGAAAACTCGTTTTAAAATTTTCTAACTTAGAAAAATTCCTATGCTACAGGTGACTTCCATCCCAGGGGCCTTGTTACCCCCACAGCGCGCGGAGCTATCCTCCGGCCCGCTGTGGGCGGGGGGGGGGGGGGGGGGATAAGGAACCCCCGGGTGTCGACCGTACCGCCCACGAGCAAACTTAGCTCATTCTTGTCAAAAGGAGTCGCCCGGACCATCCAAGAAGAAGAAACAAAAAGACAATGAAAGAAGAAGCAACAACACAGCTTTATTGATTGTCAAACTCGGAGGACATCTTCCCCCTTCGGTGGGCTTCGGAAATGATACAACCCGGGTTCTAACCCGGGGGATTCTCTACGCCCTCAAGCTCCTACGCCTATTACTCTCGAAGGCTCTCCGCTAGCTCCCGCGTCAAGTCCCAGTACAATGCCCGTACGCGGCGCCGAGCGTCCCAGAGAACATCTTCAGGCCAGAACTCGTATCCCGCCGGTGGAAGTATCCGGAGGGGAGGTATCATCCGGAACCCCGGTCGCAAAGGAGACAATTCGGCGCGATGATTGTCAAAGTTGTCCAAGTGCCACTCCGGACGCCACCTCAACCGGATCGGCTCCTGGACGCTGTCCCCGCCGCGATTCCCGGAGACAAGGCTTAGCAAGATTAAAGCCGCTTGGGCATCCCCCGGGGAGCCCCTCCCGGACCTTCGCCCGGGAGCAACCTCTCGGGAACCCTGGTAACAAAACATTCAATTCAAAGACTTAGAAAAAAATTCTAACTTCATTGCATTCAAAATGTTTTTGTACAAGTGTCCGGGGCTTCTTCTAAGAAGCTACCGGAATCAAAAGTCCTAACAAAACAAAAGACTCCTATCTAAAGACCCGGGGGGAGGCTGTAACACCCTGAGTTAGGGGTGAAAATTTCCTTTTTCATCAATAGCATGCATGCATGTATCTGTAGTAATAGCCAGATCAGTATCTATCCTAAGCCCTAAAATCTCCAAAATCTATCCTGTGACCTCAAATCAAGATAAGATTGTTCAGATGTGATCTATCAGTTACTCTGAACTTAAAAGCCTCCAGAACCTAGATCCAATTCTATCTCTAAATTCCAGATTTATCAACTTCTTCTGTTTTCGAAAATAGAAATACCTTATATTACCCAAATACTCTAAGTTTTCAGAAATACAGATTTAATCAAAATCTTGACCAAGTTCAGACCAGATTATTCCTTGAATATGATCATGGGTATGTCCATACCTTAATATAAAAAGTTGACAGCCAGATTCTATCATCTAGACTCTTTTCACAAATCAGTCCAAGAGTTATCGCAAATTAGTCCTTATCTGATATCTGAAAACCCAAAAAGGCTAAAATCTCCAGATTAACTCCAAATTCAGAATTTCTTCGGCAAATCTTCTCAAAATGCTATTTGCCACAAGTCTCTCTTCTGTGCAGATATCAAAATCGAACCCTAAATGCCAGAATTCGAAATTGACAAAACTTAAATCTTATTTTACCCTAAATTACCCTATTTTCAGTTTGTATCGAAAACTATTCAAATGCGTCAAATCTTATCATTTACCTTTGTCAAATACCTTGTTTAATATAATCTACCAGATTAGTGAAATTAATTTCAGTATAAACCTTCCAAATCTCCAGATTTACATTTCAGTCCAAAACTCAAAGAATTAAAACTGCAGTTCAGTCCATTTTCGACCAGGCCGTATACTGCTGTACACGACCAGAAGCCTCGCCGTGTTTTGCTTCCTTGCGCCGTGCACGTTCGCCGCCGGCCAAGCTTCGCCGCACTTGTGACCGTGCATGCCAGTACGCACGTGTCCTCGCTCCAGCCAGTGCCGTGGCAAGGTGGCTGCTACGTCGACGACCAGCGCCTGCTTCCCCGCGCGACCAGCAGTGACTGCTGTCAGCATCTTCTTGCCACGTCGCTTGCCTTGCCAGCCGTTGTCGCCACCGCTTTGCACCGCCCGACACGATTGAGTCCCAATGTAGCAACAGTTTTGCCTCGCCAGTGCGCCGTCGCGTCACCGTTCGCCGTTGCTACATCTGTGCCCGGCAACTCATATCAACTGACATCAAATTCAATGCTATTACTTCCTTGCAAGCTACGCCCACTGCTCTATATAAACAGCCATACCTTGTGTCACTTCCTCATCACCAGAACTTAGCCAGATTTACAAACTTCTTCGCTGTCGTCGTCTTCTCCGGCGAGTCCAGCAAGAGGCTTCACGGTGACAGCCTCAACCGCAGCACCTCCTGCCAAATTAACAGCATCTGTGAGTTCCCCTCGTGTAACATCCTGAGTTTTGGGGTGAAAAGTTTCTTTCTTAAAAATCATGCATGCATATGTCTCTTCTAGATCAACCAAATCAGCCTCAGCTTTATTTTATTCTAGCCCTAAAATCTCCAAATCTATCCTGTGACCCCAAGTCAAGATCTGACTTGCCAGATTTGATCTATCAGTTATCCTAAACCTAAAAGCCTTCAGAACCTGGATTCAATTCTATCCCTAACTTCCAGAATTATCAACTCTTTTCTGTTTTCGAAAACAGAATATCTGTTATTACTTTTTACCCTATGTTTCAGAAATCCAGATTTAATCAAAATCTTAGCCAAGTTCATACCAGATTATTCCTGGAACATGATCATGGGTATGCCAATAACTTAAACCAGAAAGTTGGCAGCCAGATTTTATCATCTAAACCTTTTTCGCAAATCAGTCCAAGAGTTATTACAAATTAGTCCTTTACCTGATATCTGGAAACCCAAAAAGGCTAAAATCTCCAGATTAACTTCAAACTCAAAATCTCTTCAGAAAATCTTTTCTAAATGCTATTTGTCACAAGTTTCTCTTCTGTTCAGATTCCAAAATCTCATCCTAAATCCCAGAATTCGAAATCAATTGAAATTCAGATTTCAATTACCCTAAAATACCCTATTTTCAGTTCATATCAAAAATCATCCGAACATTTCAAATTTTATCTTCAATCTGTGCCAAATCATTTGTTGAATCAAGTTTGCCAAATCAGCAGAATCAAAATCAGATCAAACCTTTCAAATCTCCAGAATTACAGATCAGTCCAAATCAAGAAATCAGAAATTGCAATCAGGCCCCTACTTCGACCAGGCCGTTTGCTGTGCACGACCAGAGATTGCCTTGCGTTTGCGCCGCGTTTGCTCGCCGCCGGCCACGCCTCGCCTGCGCCTGAGCTCGTACTCACTTGAGTTGCATGTGCACACGCGTCCACGCCCTAGCCATTGCCGTGGCAACGCCGTTGAACAGCTTGCTCCCGTGCGCGACCGTTGTCAGCATTTGCTTGCCACGTTGCTTTGCATTGCCAGCTCCAGTTGCTTTGCATTGCCAGCTCCAGTAGTCACCTCGCCTGAGCACCGTCGCTTCACCGCTCGCCGTTGTTACTTCTGCGCCCGGCAACTCATATCAACTGACACCGATTTATTGCTATTACAACCTTGCAAGCTTCGCCCTCTGGTCTATTTAAGCCACCAGTACCCTGTGTCATTTCCTCTTCACCAGGACTTAACCAAATTTCCAAATCTCCTCGCCGTCGTCTTCTTCTCCGGCGAGACCAGCTCGAGGCCTCACGGTGCCAGCTTCACCCGCTGCATCTCCTGCCAAATTAACAGCACCAGTGAGTTCCTCTCATCTCACTTATCATGCTGTATCATTTAATTGCTCACTGGTGACCTCTAACGCCGGCGATCACCGGAAATTCCCGATTGCCCTGTTCCGGCAATGCAGGCCAAATTACCTCGATTTAGCTCTCGAACCTGTGGAATAAATTGATCAGTGACTCATTTCCAGCAAGCCTATGCATCAAGATCTCCCGATTGAGCTTCAACCGAAGCTTTTCCCCAATTTTGAACTTCTCCAGAAACCGGCGATCGTCGCCAGGCTTCTCCGGCCATCCTCCGGCCAAATTGATCGTGCAGGTAGCTTCCTCTTATCTCTCTTTCACTTCCCAAGCTTGGAATCGAGTTCATTCGACCTGTATCAAAAAGCCCCAAATGGCAGTGTTCTTCTCCGGCGTCGATCACCGGAAAACCTATTCTTGGCCGTTTCAGCTTCATCCACTTTGTCTTTCAGGTGTGCTTCAACCTCCTGAACATATTTGTCTTCTAGCTCGATCTTTGAAACTGCCCAGAATTCAAGTTACAGCTATGCCAAGATTTCTGTCCAGTGGCTTCACTGTGCCGTGTCGCCACCACACTTCTCCTTCGAAATTCATCACCTTCCAGCCATCTTCAGCTTTGAATCCTGTTGAATGATTTGTTCCTGTTATCATTGCCTACCTCCCAGACAAAGTGGTGCATCATTTGGAGCTCTAGATCAAAAGTTATGCCAAGCCCTAGTTTCTGGCCATGTCAAGATCAATGCCAGACTATGTCAGTCAGTGGCATTAGCCCTTTTCACTCCCTTCCAGATGTGCATTTTGGGCATAACTTTGTCTCTTAGATTTCTGAGGTTGTGATCAACATTTTCTTCTTCTATCACAACTTAATTTGAGCCCTTGAATTATATTTGCCGCTAAAACCTAATTTTTGACACTGTCTCAGTGCATGCCAGCCAATGGCATTGGCCTTGTTTACCCACTTCTGATTGTGCATTTTGAAAGCCACTTTGTCCACTGAATTTGTAGAGTTATGATCTAAATTTTCTTCTACTGTCATAACTTGAGATAAGCTCTCTAGCTTTCCCTGAAGTTATGCCAGAGCCTTGATCTGAATGTCGATCTGCTGACATTCACTGTGTTTGATCAAACCAGCCACAAAACTGATGTTCTTATTGTAACCTTGAGATCCTAAGAGCATCTAACACCCATCCTTAGCCAAATCCTTGAAACCCTAGATCTCAACTCAGTTCAGCTTGTAATCTCAATTATCTCCAGTTTAGTTCAATCACTCTTGTAAAGCATATCTGCATATAGATCTTAAATCATTTTAATATATATAAGTAATATTTGTGTGTATTGTTTGGTTTGTCGTCGAGCAGATCTAGAAGCCGAGATCGAGGACTTCGCTGTTGACCCGTCATCAACTGCTGTTTCTTACGACGCGGAAGGCAAGTCATATCCTTGGTCATCTTGAACCTATATTTTAAATGTTGCTAAAACATAACCTTGAATATAGGCAATATTGCATGTGAAAGATTGAGAAATGGTTGATTTATGAATTGGCAGTACTAGACTGGTTATCTGTGAAATGAGAAATAAACAAGTTTTGAGCCATGAACTATTATATGTACCTATATACTTATATTCATGAAATAAAACCCCTAGCCGTGACCAGAAAATGGTATGGATGGCTGTAGCACTGGAGGTGCTAGACTGCAAAGGAATGCAGGCACTGAAGGTGCAGGGTTGTGGATGGTCTGGTCACTGGCATATAAGGACTAGAACCTTGTGTTGTGCGTCTAGTGGCATGAACAACGTGCTAACCGCAAGCCTGGTATGGGACAGGCCTGAACAAGTATTTATGTGGATCGTACATGAAACCCCTGCATGAGTTGTGTTGTGATGATTGACTTGGAGGCTGACTCCCATTATCACTGAAGGTGATCTGATATTTGACCCAGTAATGGGAAAATGAGGTGGGGTGGAGGTTATGATACAGCCTACCACAACTGTGTTTCGCTGAGAGCCACAGGGTCAGGGGTGAATTGTAAGTGATGCATAACAAAAGTTCTTGTTATCTCCACCTTGCCACTCACACATGGTTGTGAGGAGGGGTCTAATCATTTTGTTATGATAGGATGGGCTTGAAAGTGGAATATCTTGCGGGTAAATTGGTACCTCTCTGCAGAGTTAAAAACGTATTCGAATACTCCGAGCTCCTGGGTTTATAGGAGTCTGCTGCGGTGGATTAAATCCACGGGGTGTGACACAAGTATTATTTTCTAAATAAAATATGTTTTAATCAAGATTACCCAAATGACATGTGTTGTCATGATAAGGAGTGCTGCCGTGGGCTGTCGTGTGTCGACGTGTCGCGGTAGTGCTATAATCTAGTGAATATGAATGATGATGTTACTTTATGAAAAGTACTGCCATGAGATGAGGTATGAAAGTAAAAGATTATTTTATAAACATCCATAAATCTTGACTAGTCTAGGTTCATGTCATCACTACTATATGTATCTACTCTTACCTATGACTTGCTGAGTACGTAAGTGCTCACTCTTGCAACCTACAAATCAATAGACGGAGCGATCAACAATCAAGATGAAGGCGTGGAGAACTTATTGGATCCAGAAGGAGGAGAGTCAGTCCCGTCATTTCCCTTATGTGTGTTGTTCTGCCGTCCACTTCTCTTTTGTGGGTGGGTCACCTATCTTCTGCTGTGTAGATGTTATCTTGCTAAACCATGAATGCCGTGAAGGCATTGTAATCTTCTTATGTAATATCAAGGCCAGCAGGCCACACTGCTTAACTATTTTGTAAGTTATTCTGTTGCAATGTGATATACTCCTGTGCTTGACTTATCCTGGGACGTCAAGGGTATGTGTATGCTATGCATATATGGGACTAGCTGCAGCGAGCTAGGTCTCTACAGGAGTAGTCGTAGTCCCAGTTTCGGGGCGCGACACCTCGTCTCCCTCATCGTGCTGTACCATCTAATTGGTTTACCTTGCACCTTATCGCCGGTGATCGCCGGGATTGCTAAATGCCCTGTTCCGGCAATGTAGCTCGAATTACTCGAAATTAGCTTTCATATCTGTAATCAAAATTTATCAGTAAGCCAAACAAGCAAGCCTGTGAAGTTGGATTTCGGATTTAAGCAAGAATCGAACCTTTTCCCTAAACCGAGCTTCACCAGAAAACCGGCGATCGTCGCCAGGCTTCTCCAGTGATCCTCCGGCCCATCTAATTGTACCAGAAGCTTCCCTATACCTCCTAGATGCTCTCCAAGCAAGGAATTAAGTTCTTGTTGCCTGTAGCAGAAAACCCCAATCAGCAGCGTTTCTTCTCCGGCGCCGATGGTCGGAAAAGTGTTCCCAACCATTTCAGCTCAAATCACTTTGTCCACTGTGTGTGCCTTAACTTCCTGAACATTTTTGTCTTCTAGCCCGACACCTAAATCAGCCTAGGTCAAAAGTTATAGCTTTGCCAAGTTTTTGTCCAGAACTGATCTAGTGCAGCCAGTTCATCATCAAATTTCTTGCTTTCCAGCCATTTCTTGCCCTAGATCCTGTTGACTTAATTGTTCCTGTTACTCAAGCCTACCTCCCAGACAAAGTGGTGCATCATTTGGAGCTCTAGATCAAAAGTTATGCTAAGCCCTAGTTTTTGACATTGTCAGCTCTATGCCAGAGCTTGTCAGCCAGTGGCATTGACCTTGTTTACCCATTTCTGGTTGTGCAATTTGAAATCCACTTTGTCCACTGAATTTGTAGAGTTGTGATCTACATTTTCTTCTACTAGCACAACTTGAGATAAGCATCCTAGCTTTTCTTAAAGCTATGTCCAAGCTTTGATCCGAATGTCGATCTGTTGACATTCGCTGTTTGGATTAAACCAGCCACAAAATTGTTATCCCTATTGTAATCCTAAAACCCTAAGTTTATCTAATCACCATCCTTAGCCCAAATTCCTTGAAACCCTAGAATCTCAGTTCAGTTTGCAGTTCAACTTATCTCCAGTTTAGTTCGATCATATCCTTGGTCATCTTGAACCTATATTTTAAATGTTGCTAAAACATAACCTTGAATATAGGCAATATTGCATGTGAAAGATTGAGAATGGTTGATTTATGAATTGGCAGTACTAGACTGGTTATCTGTGAAATGTGAAATAAACAAGTTTTGAGCCATGAATTATTATATGTATCTATATACTTATATTCATGAAATAAAACCCCCTAGCCGTGACCAGAAAAATGGTGTGGATGGCTGTAGCACTGGAGGTGCTAGACTGCAAAGGAATGCAGGCACTGAAGGTGCAGGGTTGTGGATGGTCTGGTCACTGGCATATAAGGACTAGAACCTTGTGTTGTGCGTCTAGTGGCATGAACAACGTGCTAACCGCAAGCCTGGTATGGGACAGGCTTGAACAAGTAATTATGTGGATCGCACATGAAACCCCTGCATGAGATGTGTAGTGATGCACGATAAACACGGAGCGCGGCTCCCACACATATCACTGAAGGTGATCAAGCACGCTGACCCAGTAATGGGAATAAGCAAAGGGGTGGAGGTTTGGATACAACCTGCCACAACTGTGCCTCGCTGAGAGCCACAGGGTCGGGGGTGAATTGTGAGTAAAACATAACAAAAGTTCTTGTTATTTCCACCTTGCCGCTCACAATATGAAGTGAGTCAGGGGTCCAATCATTTTGTTATGATAGGAAAGGCTTGAAAGTGGAATATCTTGTGGGTAAATTGATACCTCTCTGCAGAGTTAAAAACGTATTCGAATACTCCGAGCTTCCGGGTTTATAGGAGTCTGCTGCGGTGGATTGAATCCACGGGGTGTGACACAAGTACTATTTTCTAAATAAAATATGTTTAATCAAGATTACTGTCGCGCCCCGAAACTGGGACAACGACTACTCCTGTAGACACCTAGCTCGCTGCAGCTAGTCCCATATATGCATAGCATACACATACCCTTGACTTCCCAGGATAAGTCAAGCACAGGAGTATATCATATTGCAACAGAGTCACTTACAAAATATTTGAGCAGTGTGGCCTGCTGGCCTTAATATTACATAAGGAGGTTACAATGCCTTCGCGGCATACAGGTTTAGCAAAATAACATCTACACAGCAGAAGGTAGGTGACCCACCCACAAAGAGAAGTGGACGGCAGAACAACACACATCAGGGAAATGACGGGACTGACGCTCCTCCTTCTGGATCCACGAAGTACTCCATGCTTTCGTCTTGGTTGTAGAACGCTCCATCTACTGAATTGTAAGTTGCAAGAGTGAGCACTTTCGTACTCAGCAAGTCATAGGTAAGAGTAGATACATATAGTAGAGATGATATGAACCTAGACTAGTCAAGAATTATGGATATTTGTAAAATAATCTTTCTCTTTCCTGGCTCAACTCATGGCAGCACCTTTCCATAATATAATATCGTCATTCATGTTCACTAAATTATAGCACTACCGCGACACGTCAACACATGACTGCCCACGGCAGTACTCCTTATCATGACAACACATGTCATTTGGGTAATCTTGATTTAATATATTTTATTTAGAAAATAATACTTGTGTCACACCCCGTGGATTTAACCCACCGCAGCAGACTCCTAAAACTCGGGAGCACAAAGTATTCGAATACATTTCTAACTCTGCAGAGAGGTACCAATTTACCCGCAAGATATTCCACTTTCAAGCCCATCCTATCAGAATGATTAGACCCCTGACTCACTTCATCCTGTGAGCGGCAAGGTGGAAACAACAGGAACTTTTGTTATGTTTCACTTACAATTCACCCCTGACCCTGCAGTTTTCTTCACACAAACCGCAGTTGTGGCGGGCTATACCCCCACCCATAAGCCTCTTCCCATTACTGGGTCAACGTGCTTGATCAAATCACATTCAGTGATACGTGGAGGAGCTGAACCCCGTGAGTTTAGTGTATTACTTTCCATCTCATGCAGGGGTTTCATGTACGGTTCACATAAGTACTTGTTCAGGCCTGTCCCATACCAGGCTTGCGGTTAGTACGTTTGTTCGTGCCACTAGACGCACAACACAAGGTTCTAGTCCTTATATGCCAGTGACCAGACCATCCACAACCCTGCACCTTCAGTGCCTGCACATCCTTTGCAGTCTAGCACCTCCAGTGCTACCACCATTCCATACCATTTCCTGGTCACGGCTAGGGGTTTTATTTCATGAATATAAGTATATATATATAATAGTTCATGGCGCAAACTTGTTTATTGCACATTTCACAGATAACCAGTCCAGTACTGCCAATTCATAAATCAACCATTTCCAATCTTTCTCATGCAATATTATCTATATTCAAGGTTATGTTACAGCTACTCTTAAAATATAGGTTCGAGATGACCAAAAATATGACTTGCCTTCCGCGTCGTAAAATACAGCAGCTGATGTCGGGTCAACAGTGAAGTCCTCGAACTGGGGCTCTTGATCTGCTCTCCAATCAAACAAATAACCAATAATCACAATCTTTTCAATACATTATTATACTATATGCAATAATGCAAAGATGAAGTCTTGATGATTCTGAGATGATTAGGTTAGAAATTGATTAGGATTAGGTTAGTTGTCGGAGGTTTACAAGGTTCCAAATGTCTCGAAATATCCGAATGGTATCAAGGTTGCGACTGGTTCACTCAAAAACAGCGAACGTCTTTAGGTCGACATTCGGTTCAAGGCATCGACATAGGGTCGATGGATGATAGAGGGGTTATCTCAACTTGTGGCAGTAGAATAAAATGTAGAGCACAACTCCACAAGTCTAAGGGACAAGGTTATTTCCAGTTTGCACAACTGAAAAGAGGTGAAAAGGGCTAATGCCACTGGCTGACATGCTCTGGCATTGATCTTGACATGGCCAGAAACTAGGGCTTGCCATATCTTTTGATCTAGAGCTCCAAATGATGCACCACTTTGTCTGGGAGGTAGGCATTGATAACAGGAACAATTCATTCAACAGGATCCAAGGCTGAAAATGGCTGGAAAATGATGAAAACCAGCGAAGAAGTTGACTGGCCTGGAGTGCCTGCAGCACAAACAGTGCAGCAACTAGGGCATAGCCATAACTCCTGTTCTAGGCCGAATTAGGGGTCGTGGTAGAAGACAAAGTTGCTCAAAATGGTCCAAAACATCTAAATGGCAAAGTGGCTAGGCCTGGATTGGCTGCAATCAACGGCCGGCGACTGGAGCGGAAGGAGATGACATGGAAATTGGGGGTTTTCGATTTAGGGCAAATGAACTCAATTCCTTGCTTGTACATGATCTCTAGGGAATTAGAAACATACTGGTGAAGTTAGATTAGCTAGAGATGCACCAGAAAAGCTTAAACAGTAAGTTCAGTGAACATGCAAGGTTCCAAATTGGGGATTTTCACATATCAGGAATTCTGTCGATTTTGGTTGCTTAGGGATGTTAAGCAAGGTCTACTGAGCATATTTGATCACTGGCTCGAGAGCTAAAAGGGCTTGGTTAGAGATTAATTGCTCGTCGGAGGTTTTTAGAGAAACCGGCGATCACCGGCGACAGAAGGTAAAAGAACTCGATTCCAAGCTTAGGTACACTCAAGAGGGGATGGGGAACTTACTGGGAGGCTTGGATTGCTGAGGGGAGCAACGGGTGAGGCTGGCACCGAGAGCTCCAAAAATGGCTCGCCGGGGAAGAAGATTTCACCGCAGAGCTGCGAGCTTCGGTGGTTTTTGGCGCTGGGTGAAGATGCAACGGCTACAGGAGGCTTTATATAGGCACGGGCGAGGCAAGAGGGCCGACAATTTGGAGTGTTGCTGCCACGAGGTGACCTTGAAGCGACGGGACGGGGTGGTGATGGCGAGGCCACTGACGGCGCGGCGCTGCAGCTTTGCAGCTGGACGGTGCAGGTGCAGGCGACGAAGGCGACGGCGAGGAGACATCTAGCTTGAGCATGGCTGCGACGTGTCGAGCATTCTCTGTGGTGCTGCGCTGCTGCAGCTAGCACGCGCGCTGTGCGCAGGGAAACTGGCAGCGATTGCGCGGTCGAGGTGGCTTCCACGGTGGCGAACGGCGAGGGCACACATGGCGGCAGGGGCACAGGCGACTGCCACGGCGGAGTGAGCACGGCAGCTGGTCGAGGTCGCGCACAGGAGTTCTCTGGTCGTGCGCAGCTGGTCGAACAGGGACTGCAAAAGAAGGCTCGGGCTGATTTGAAATTTTGAAACTTGCTCCAGGGACTGATCTGCGAGGAAAAGTTTGAATAGGAAAGGATCTGATTGCAAATCTGGAGATCTGAAGGGCTGATCTGGAATCTGATTTCAGGAATGAGTTGCATAAAATTAATGGAACTCATCTAGCCAAAGTTCGACAAGATCGGGCAAGATCTGGAAGGTTTGGACAAAAGTGGGGAAAACAACTTTAGGGTAAAACAGGGTAATTAGTGTTTCAAAAACGGCGAGGGTCGAAACTTAGGTTTAGGGCAGGATTTGGAAATTCTTCCAGAAGGGAAAAATGTTTAGAATAGTGAATGGGAGATATTCACTGAATCAGATCAAGGTTTGGAGGTGATTTGCAACATTTTGCCTTTTCAGGCCTCTGGAAAATCTGGAAAAGGACTTATCTGCGATCCTCTTGGACTGATTTGCGAAAAGAGTCTAGATGATGAAATCTGGCTGCCAACTTTTTGGATTAAGGTATTGGCATACCCTTGATCATAATCCATGAATAATCTGGTCTGAACTTGGCTAAGATTTTGATTATATCTGTAATGCTGAAACTTAGGGTAAAAGGTAATAACAGATATTCTGTTTTCGAAAACAGAAAAGAGTTGAAAATTCTGGAAGTTAGGGATAGAATTGAATATAGGTTCTGAAGGCTTTTAGGTTTAGGATAACTGATAAATCAAATCTGGAAAGTCAGATCTTGACTTGGGGTCACAGGATAGATTTTTGAGATTTTAGGGCTAGAACAGAATAAAGCTGAGGCTGATTTGGCTGATCTAGAAGAGACATATGCATGCATGACTTTTAAGAAAGAAACTTTTCACCCCAAAACTCAGGATGTTACAGATCTACCCTCCTTAAAGAAATCTCGCCCCGAGATTTACCTAAAGCAAGGAAAGATAAGAATTGGGATAGGTTCACTGAAAATTCTCTTCCTTCCTCCAAGTAGCTTCTTGTTCTGAATGATTTCCCATTAAACTTATATAATCTGATATGGAGTATTCTAAGGGTACTTGCTTTATATGCATTTCAACTTCAGGTGTAATTGCCAGGACCAAATAATATTAAGGTGGGTGCAACTGAGTCAAAGATCTACCTTGAGGAATGTCGGTGATGTTTCCTGCTCCTTGGATGTAGTTTAACTTTCCTCCTGGACTTGCTGTTGGTGTTCCATCTCTTTCTCTTCCTCGGTTGGCCATGCTTCCTCCTCTTTCTGGTGGAGTTCCTCTAGAATTCTGTGGTTGTGACACTGGTACTCTGGGTGCTTCTGGTTGTGTTCTTGCCTGTGATCTGGCAATGGATGATGGAAGTCGAATCAAAGGACAAAATTCTCTACGATGTCCACGCTGTCCACAGTGGAAACAAATGATATTCATGCGAGGGCAATCCTTCTGATGATGATTTCCTCGGCAGGTTGGGCACATCGTCGTTGCCGGTCCAGGAGCTTGATATGATGGTCGAAAATTGGAGGTGATGGGAGTCTTCCCTCTGGTTGGGTCTGGTTGTGGTCGCGCTTGCTGAAGCATCTTCCTCTTCCGATTTTCTTCTCCTATATTCCTCTTCTCCTCTACCTTTAGGACTCTGTTCACCAGTGTCTGAAATTCAGTTATCTCATGGGAAGCGATTTGGTACTGTAGGTAATGTTGAAGTCCTTCTGTAAAGCGCTCTATTTTCTTCTCCTCAGTATCGACATCTCCAGGTGCATATCGGGCTAAGTGAGTGGACTGGTGCAGATATTCTGTAACTGTCTTGTTTCCTTGAACCAAATTACGGAATTCCCGACGTTTGGCAGCTATGACACCGGTAGGTACATGAAATTTCCGAAATTGTTCCTTGAATTCCGTCCAAGAGATGCTATCTTTGTCAAGGTGGGCCTCTTGGTAGTTCATCCACCATGCGGCTGCTGCTCCTGTAAGTTGGTGTGATCCAAACAAAACCTTCTCTCGGTCGCTGCATCGAACTGTGTCCAGTTTCCTCTCGATATCCCTTAACCAATCATCTGCAACCATGGGATCGGTCGCACTAGAGAATGTTGGTGGACGGGTCTTTTGGAAATCTGCTAATCTGGTTCCTACAATGGTTCCTTCTGTTGTTCCAATAGGCAATCTCTGAATTATCTGAGCCAATAACTGGGTATGGGCCGTCTGAGCTTCCTGTCGATTCTTCTCCATTGACAGAAGGATTTCCTGCAGACTGAGTTGTTCATTCTGGGGCGGATTGGAACTCTGAGGTCCTTGCTGGAACAAAGGGTCTCTTGTCCTAGTATCTTCTCCCTGCGGAGTCTGTTCCCTGTCTTCTCCACTGCTTCGGGATCTTCTTCTTGTATCAACCATGGTGGCTCTGGAAAAAGTTTAGACTGATCTAACTAACTAGGGCCAACTAAGACAGCAATGCAGGAATTAATGCAAACTATTTTAATGCATAACATACTTAGGCTACTAGCCATAATACACAAGTTAACCATTGCGAAAGCAACAGCGAATCACAAGGCTATCAAGAGCATCACTAGCTCTATCTACACCAAACCAACCCTTAAGACACTCTGAAACAACAGGACACACTCTCACAATCTTACCGATTTTTAGAAAATCCAAATAAGATTTTGAAATAAAAGTTTTTAGGAGCTACGAAGCTCATTATCTTCATAAAAATACAATTTTCAACAACTAGTTTTCTAAATAATTTACGTCTTCCTGGCACGACATATGTTGTGCCAGGAAGACGTAAATTATTTAGAAAACTAGTTGTTGAAAATTGTATTTTTATAAAAATAATGAGCTTCGTAGCTCCTAAAAACTTTTATTTCAAAATCTTATTTGGATTTTCTAAAAATCGGCAAGATTGTGAGAGTGTGTCCTGTTGTTTCAGAGTGTCTTAGGGGTTGGTTTGGTGTAGATAGAGCTAGTGATGCTCTTGATAGCTTTGTGATTCGCTGTTGCTTTTGCAATGGTTAACTTGTGTAATATGGCTAGTAGCCTAAGTATTTTATGCATTAAAATAGTTGCATTAATTCCTGCATTGCTGTCTTAGTTGGCCCTAGTTAGTTAGATCAGTCTAAACTTTTTTCAGAGCCACCATGGTTGATACAAGAAGAAGATCCCGAAGCAGTGGAGAAGACAGGGAACAAACTCCGCAGGGAGAAGATACTAGGACAAGAGACCCTTTGTTCCAGCAAGGACCTCAGAGTTCCAATCCGCCCCAGAATGAACAACTCAGTCTGCAGGAAATCCTTCTGTCAATGGAGAAGAATCGACAGGAAGCTCAGACGGCCCATACCCAGTTATTGGCTCAGATAATTCAGAGATTGCCTATTGGAACAACAGAAGGAACCATTGTAGGAACCAGATTAGCAGATTTCCAAAAGACCCGTCCACCAACATTCTCTAGTGCGACCGATCCCATGGTTGCAGATGATTGGTTAAGGGATATCGAGAGGAAACTGGACACAGTTCAATGCAGCGACCGAGAGAAGGTTTTGTTTGGATCACACCAGTTAGTAGGAGCTGCAGCCGCATGGTGGATGAACTACCAAGAGGCCCACCTTGACAAAGATAGCATCTCTTGGACGGAATTCAAGGAACAATTTCGGAAATTTCATGTACCTACCGGTGTCATAGCTGCCAAACGACGGGAATTCCGTAATTTGGTTCAAGGAAACAAGACAGTTACAGAATATCTGCACCAGTTCACTCACTTAGCCCGATATGCACCTGGAGATGTCGATACTGAGGAGAAGAAAATAGAGCGCTTTACAGAAGGACTTCAACATTACCTACAGTACCAAATCGCTTCCCATGAGATAACTGAATTTCAGACACTAGTGAACAGAGTCCTAAAGGTAGAGGAGAAGAGGAATATAGGAGAAGAAAATCGGAAGAGGAAGATGCTTCAGCAAGCGCGACCACAACCAGACCCAACCAGAGGGAAGACTCCCATCACCTCCAATTTTCGACCATCATATCAAGCTCCTAGACCGGCAACGACGATGTGCCCAACCTGCAGAGGAAATCATCATCAGAAGGATTGCCCTCGCATGAATATCATTTGTTTCCACTGTGGACAGCGTGGACATCGTTGAGAATTTTGTCCTTTGATTCGACTCCCATCATCCATTGCCAGATCACAGGCAAGAACACAACCAGAAGCACCCAGAGTACCAGTGTCACAACCACAGAATTCTAGAGGAACTCCACCAGAAATAGGAGGAAGCATGGCCAACCGAGGAAGAGAAAGAGATGGAACACCAACAGCAAGTCCAGGAGGAAAGTTAAACTACATCCAAGGAGCAGGAAACATCACCGACAATCTTCAAGGTAGATCTATGACTCAATTGCACCCACCTTAATATTATTTGGTCCTGGCAATTACACCTGAAGTTGAAATGCATATAAAGCAAGTACCCTTAGAATACTCCATATCAGATTATATAAGTTTATTGGGAAATCATTCAGAACAAGAAGCTACTTGGAAGCAGAAAGGGAAATTTCAGTGAACCTATCCCAAATTCTTATCTTTCCTTGCTTTAGGTAAATCTCGGGGCGAGATTTCTTTAAGGAGGGTAGATCTGTAACATCCTGAGTTTTGGGGTGAAAAGTTTCTTTCTTAAAAGTCATGCATGCATATGTCTCTTCTGGATCAACCAAATCAGCCTCAGCTTTATTCTGTTCTAGCCCTAAAATCTCAAAATCTATCCTGTGACCCCAAGTCAAGATCTGACTTTCTAGATTTGATTTATCAGTTATCCTAAACCTAAAAGCCTTCAGAACCTAGATTCAATTCTATCCCTAACTTCCAGAATTTTCAACTCTTTTCTGTTTTCGAAAACAAAATATCTGTTATTACCTTTTACCCTAAGTTTCAGCATTACAGATATAATCAAATCTTAGCCAAGATCAGACCAGATTGTTCTTGGATTATGATCAAGGGTATGCCAATACCTTAATCCAAAAAGTTGGCAGCAAGATTTCATCATCTAGACTCTTTTCGCAAATCAGTCCAAGAGTATCGCAGATAAGTCCTTTTCCAGATTTTCCAGAAGCCTAAAAAGGCAAAATGTTGCAAATCACCTCCAAACCTTGATCTGATTCAGTGAATATCTCCCATTCACTATTCTGAACATTTTTTCCTTCTGGAAGAATTTCCAAATCCTGCCCTAAACCTAAGTTTCGACCCTCGCCGTTTTTGAAACCCTAATTACCCTGTTTTACCCTAAAGTCGTTTTCCCCACTTTTGTCGAAACCTTCCAGATCTTGCCCGATCTTGTCGAACTTTGGCTAGATGAGTTCCATTAATTTTATGCAACTCATTCCTGAAATCAGATTCCAGATCAGCCCTCCAGATCTCCAGATTTGCAATCAGATCCTTTCCTATTCAAACTTTTCCTCGCAGATCAGTGCCTGGAGCAAGTTTCAATATTGCAAATCAGCCCGAGCCTTCTTTTCCAGTCCCTGTTCGACCAGTTGCGCACGACCAGAGAACCCCTGTGCGCGACCTCGACCAGCTGCCGTGCTCACTTCGCCGTGGCAGTCGCCTGTGCCCCTGCCGCCATGTGTGCCCTCGCCGTTCGCCACCGTGGAAGCCACCTCGACCGCGCAATCGCTGCCAGTTTCCCTGCGCACAGCGCGCGCGCTAGCTGCAGCAGCGCAGCACCGCAGAGAACGCTCGCCACGTCGCAGCCATGCTCAAGCTAGACGTCTCCTCGCCGTCGCCTTCGTCGCCTGCACCTGCACCGTCCAGCTGCAAAGCTGCAACGCCGCGCCGTCAGTCGCCTCGCCATCACCACCCCGTCCCGTCGCTTCAAGGTCACCTCGTGGCAGCAACACTCCAAACTGTCGGCCCTCTTGCCTCGCCCGTGCCTATATAAAGCCTCCTGTAGCCGTTGCATCTTCACCCAGCGCCAAAAACCACCGAAGCTCGCAGCTCTGCGGTGAAATCTTCTTCCCCGGCGAGCCATTTTTGGAGCTCTCGGTGCCAGCCTCGCCCGTTGCTCCCCTCAGCAATCCAAGCCTCCCAGTAAGTTCCCCATCCCCTCTTGAGTGTACCTAAGCTTGGAATCGAGTTCTTTTACCTTCTGTCGCCGGTGATCGCCGGTTTCCCTAAAAACCTCCGACGAGCAATTAATCTCTAACCAAGCCCTTTTAGCTCTCGAGCCAGTGATCAAATATGCTCAGTAGACCTTGCTTAACATCCCTAAGCAACCAAAATCGACAGAATTTCTGATATGTGAAAATCCCCAATTTGGAACCTTGCATGTTCACTGAACTTACTGTTTAAGCTTTTCTGGTGCATCTCTAGCTAATCTAACTTCACCAGTATGTTTCTAATTCCCTAGAGATCATGTACAAGCAAGGAATTGAGTTCATTTGCCCTAAATCGAAAACCCCCAATTTCCATGTCATCTCCTTCTGCTCCAGTCGCCGGCCGTTGATTCCAGCCAATCCAGGCCTAGCCACTTTGCCATTTAGATGTTTTGGACCATTTTGAGCAACTTTGTCTTCTACCACGACCCCTAATTCGGCCTATAACAGGAGTTATGGCTATGCCCTAGTTGCTGCACTGTTTGTGCTGCAGGTACTCCAGGCCAGTCAACTTCTTCGCTGGTTTTCATCATTTTCCAACCATTTTCAGCCTTGGATCCTGTTGAATGATTTGTTCCTGTTATCAATGCCTACCTCCCAGACAAAGTGGTGCATCATTTGGAGCTCTAGATCAAAAGATATGGCAAGCCCTAGTTTCTGGCCATGTCAAGATCAATGCCAGAGCATGTCAGCCAGTGGCATTAGCCCTTTTCACCTCTTTTAAGTTGTGCAAACTGGAAATAACCTTGTCCCTTAGACTTGTGGAGTTGTGCTCTACATTTTATTCTACTGCCACAAGTTGAGATAACCCCTCTATCATCCATCGACCCTATGTCGATGCCTTGAACCGAATGTCGACCTAAAGACGTTCGCTGTTTTTGAGTGAACCAGTCGCAACCTTGATACCATTCTGATATTTCGAGACATTTGGAACCTTGTAAACCTTGAACAACTAACCTAATCCTAATCAATTTCTAACCTAATCATTTCAGGATCATCAAGACTTCATTTTTGCATTATTGCATATAGTATAATAAGGTATTGAAAAGATTGTGATTATTGGTTATTTGTTGGCTTGGAGAGCAGATCCAGAGCCCCAGTTCGAGGACTTCACTGTTGACCCGACATCAGCTGCTGTATTTTACGACGCGGAAGGCAAGTCATATTCTTGGTCATCTCGAACCTATATTTTAAGAGTTGCTATAACATAACCTTGAATATAGATAATATTGCATGAGAAAGATTGGAAATGGTTGATTTATGAATTGGCAGTACTAGACTGGCTATCTGTGAAATGTGAAATAAACAAGTTTGAGCCATGAACTATTATATATATATACTTATATTCATGAAATAAAACCCCTAGCCGTGACCAGGAAATGGTATGGAATGGTGGTAGCACTGGAGGTGCTAGACTGCAAAGGATGTGCAGGCACTGAAGGTGCAGGGTTGTGGATGGTCTGGTCACTGGCATATAAGGACTAGAACCTTGTGTTGTGCGTCTAGTGGCACGAACAAACGTACTAACCGCAAGCCTGGTATGGGACAGGCCTGAACAAGTACTTATGTGAACCGTACATGAAACCCCTGCATGAGATGGAAAGTAATACACTAAACTCACGGGGTTCAGCTCCTCCACGTATCACTGAATGTGATTTGATCAAACACGTTGACCCAGTAATGGGAAGAGGCTTATGGGTGGGGGTATAGCCCGCCACAACTGCGGTTTGTGTGAAGAAAACTGCAGGGTCAGGGGTGAATTGTAAGTGAAACATAACAAAAGTTCCTGTTGTTTCCACCTTGCCGCTCACAGGATGAAGTGAGTCAGGGGTCTAATCATTCTGATAGGATGGGCTTGAAAGTGGAATATCTTGCGGGTAAATTGGTACCTCTCTGCAGAGTTAAAAATGTATTCGAATACTTCGTGCTCCCGAGTTTTAGGAGTCTGCTGCGGTGGATTAAATCCACGGGGTGTGACACAAGTATTATTTTCTAAATAAAAAAAAAAATAATATTAAATCAAGATTACCCAAATGACATATGTTGTCATGATAAGGAGTGCTGCCGTGGGCGGTCATGTGTTGACGTGTCGCGGTAGTGCTATAATTTAGTGAACATGAATGACGATATTATATTATGGAAAGGTGCTGCCATGAGTTGAGCCAGGAAGGAGAAAGATTATTTTACAAATATCCATAATTCTTGACTAGTCTAGGTTCATATCATCTCTACTATATGTATCTACTCTTACCTATGACTTGCTGAGTACGAAAGTGCTCACTCTTGCAACTTACAATTCAGTAGATGGAGCGTTCTACAACCAAGACGAAAGCATGGAGTACTTCGTGGATCCAGAAGGAGGAGCGTCAGTCCCGTCGTTTCCCTGATGTGTGTTGTTCTGCCGTCCACTTCTCTTTGTGGGTGGGTCACCTACCTTCTGCTGTGTAGATGTTATTTTGCTAAACCTGTATGCCGCGAAGGCATTGTAACCTCCTTATGTAATATTAAGGCCAGCAGGCCACACTGCTTAAATATTTTGTAAGTGACTCTGTTGCAATGTGATATACTCCTATGCTTGACTTAACCTGGGAAGTCAAGGGTATGTGTATGCTATGCATATATGGGACTAGCTGCAGCGAGCTAGGTCTCTACAGGAGTAGTCGTTGTCCCAGTTTCGGGGCGCGACAAGAAAAGGCTTGGATTGCTGAGGGGAGCAACGGGTGAGGCTGGCACCGAGAGCTCCAAAAATGGCTCGCCGGGGAAGAAGATTTCACCGCAGAGCTGCGAGCTTCGGTGGTTTTTGGCGCTGGGTGAAGATGCAACGGCTACAGGAGGCTTTATATAGGCACGGGCGAGGCAAGAGGGCCGACAATTTGGAGTGTTGCTGCCACGAGGTGACCTTGAAGCGACGGGACGGGGTGGTGATGGCGAGGCGACTGACGGCGCGGCGTTGCAGCTTTGCAGCTGGACGGTGCAGGTGCAGGCGACGAAGGCGACGGCGAGGAGACGTCTAGCTTGAGCATGGCTGCGACGTGGCGAGCGTTCTCTGCGGTGCTGCGCTGCTGCAGCTAGCGCGCGCGCTGTGCGCAGGGAAACTGGCAGCGATTGCGCGGTCGAGGTGGCTTCCACGGTGGCGAACGGCGAGGGCACACATGGCGGCAGGGGCACAGGCGACTGCCACGGCGAAGTGAGCACGGCAGCTGGTCGAGGTCGCGCACAGGGGTTCTCTGGTCGTGCGCAACTGGTCGAACAGGGACTGGAAAAGAAGGCTCGGGCTGATTTGCAATATTGAAACTTGCTCCAGGGACTGATCTGCGAGGAAAAGTTTGAATAGGAAAGGATCTGATTGCAAATCTGGAGATCTGGAGGGCTGATCTGGAATCTGATTTCAGGAATGAGTTGCATAAAATTAATGGAACTCATCTAGCCAAAGTTCGACAAGATCGAGCAAGATCTGGAAGGTTTCGACAAAAGTGGGGAAAACGACTTTAGGGTAAAACAGGGTAATTGGGGTTTCAAAAACGGCGAGGGTCGAAACTTAGGTTTAGGGCAGGATTTGGAAATTCTTCCAGAAGGAAAAAATGTTCAGAATAGTGAATGGGAGATATTCACTGAATCAGATCAAGGTTTGGAGGTGATTTCCAACATTTTGCCTTTTTAGGCTTCTGGAAAATCTGGAAAAGGACTTATCTGCGATACTCTTGGACTGATTTGCGAAAAGAGTCTAGATGATGAAATCTGGCTGCCAACTTTTTGGATTAAGGTATTGGCATACCCTTGATCATAATCCATGAATAATCTGGTCTGAACTTGGCTAAGATTTTGATTATATCTGTAATGCTGAAACATAGGGTAAAAGGTAATAACAGATATTCTGTTTTCGAAAACAGAAAAGAGTTGAAAATTCTGGAAGTTAGGGATAGAATTGAATATAGGTTCTGAAGGCTTTTAGGTTTAGGATAACTGATAAATCAAATCTGGAAAGTCAGATCTTGACTTGGGGTCACAGGATAGATTTTTGAGATTTTAGGGCTAGAACAGAATAAAGCTGAGGCTGATTTGGCTGATCTAGAAGAGACATATGCATGCATGACTTTTAAGAAAGAAACTTTTCACCCCAAAACTCAGGATGTTACAGATCTACCCTCCTTAAAGAAATCTCGCCCCGAGATTTACCTAAAGCAAGGAAAGATAAGAATTGGGATAGGTTCACTGAAAATTCTCTTCCTTCCTCCAAGTAGCTTCTTGTTCTGAATGATTTCCCATTAAACTTATATAATCTGATATGGAGTATTCTAAGGGTACTTGCTTTATATGCATTTCAACTTCAGGTGTAATTGCCAGGACCAAATAATATTAAGGTGGGTGCAACTGAGTCAAAGATCTACCTTGAGGAATGTCGGTGATGTTTCCTGCTCCTTGGATGTAGTTTAACTTTCCTCCTGGACTTGCTGTTGGTGTTCCATCTCTTTCTCTTCCTCGGTTGGCCATGCTTCCTCCTCTTTCTGGTGGAGTTCCTCTAGAATTCTGTGGTTGTGACACTGGTACTCTGGGTGCTTCTGGTTGTGTTCTTGCCTGTGATCTGGCAATGGATGATGGAAGTCGAATCAAAGGACAAAATTCTCTACGATGTCCACGCTGTCCACAGTGGAAACAAATGATATTCATGCGAGGGCAATCCTTCTGATGATGATTTCCTCGGCAGGTTGGGCACATCGTCGTTGCCGGTCCAGGAGCTTGATATGATGGTCGAAAATTGGAGGTGATGGGAGTCTTCCCTCTGGTTGGGTCTGGTTGTGGTCGCGCTTGCTGAAGCATCTTCCTCTTCCGATTTTCTTCTCCTATATTCCTCTTCTCCTCTACCTTTAGGACTCTGTTCACCAGTGTCTGAAATTCAGTTATCTCATGGGAAGCGATTTGGTACTGTAGGTAATGTTGAAGTCCTTCTGTAAAGCGCTCTATTTTCTTCTCCTCAGTATCGACATCTCCAGGTGCATATCGGGCTAAGTGAGTGGACTGGTGCAGATATTCTGTAACTGTCTTGTTTCCTTGAACCAAATTACGGAATTCCCGACGTTTGGCAGCTATGACACCGGTAGGTACATGAAATTTCCGAAATTGTTCCTTGAATTCCGTCCAAGAGATGCTATCTTTGTCAAGGTGGGCCTCTTGGTAGTTCATCCACCATGCGGCTGCTGCTCCTGTAAGTTGGTGTGATCCAAACAAAACCTTCTCTCGGTCGCTGCATCGAACTGTGTCCAGTTTCCTCTCGATATCCCTTAACCAATCATCTGCAACCATGGGATCGGTCGCACTAGAGAATGTTGGTGGACGGGTCTTTTGGAAATCTGCTAATCTGGTTCCTACAATGGTTCCTTCTGTTGTTCCAATAGGCAATCTCTGAATTATCTGAGCCAATAACTGGGTATGGGCCGTCTGAGCTTCCTGTCGATTCTTCTCCATTGACAGAAGGATTTCCTGCAGACTGAGTTGTTCATTCTGGGGCGGATTGGAACTCTGAGGTCCTTGCTGGAACAAAGGGTCTCTTGTCCTAGTATCTTCTCCCTGCGGAGTCTGTTCCCTGTCTTCTCCACTGCTTCGGGATCTTCTTCTTGTATCAACCATGGTGGCTCTGGAAAAAGTTTAGACTGATCTAACTAACTAGGGCCAACTAAGACAGCAATGCAGGAATTAATGCAAACTATTTTAATGCATAACATACTTAGGCTACTAGCCATAATACACAAGTTAACCATTGCGAAAGCAACAGCGAATCACAAGGCTATCAAGAGCATCACTAGCTCTATCTACACCAAACCAACCCTTAAGACACTCTGAAACAACAGGACACACTCTCACAATCTTACCGATTTTTAGAAAATCCAAATAAGATTTTGAAATAAAAGTTTTTAGGAGCTACGAAGCTCATTATCTTCATAAAAATACAATTTTCAACAACTAGTTTTCTAAATAATTTACGTCTTCCTGGCACGACATATGTTGTGCCAGGAAGACGTAAATTATTTAGAAAACTAGTTGTTGAAAATTGTATTTTTATAAAAATAATGAGCTTCGTAGCTCCTAAAAACTTTTATTTCAAAATCTTATTTGGATTTTCTAAAAATCGGCAAGATTGTGAGAGTGTGTCCTGTTGTTTCAGAGTGTCTTAGGGGTTGGTTTGGTGTAGATAGAGCTAGTGATGCTCTTGATAGCTTTGTGATTCGCTGTTGCTTTTGCAATGGTTAACTTGTGTAATATGGCTAGTAGCCTAAGTATTTTATGCATTAAAATAGTTGCATTAATTCCTGCATTGCTGTCTTAGTTGGCCCTAGTTAGTTAGATCAGTCTAAACTTTTTTCAGAGCCACCATGGTTGATACAAGAAGAAGATCCCGAAGCAGTGGAGAAGACAGGGAACAAACTCCGCAGGGAGAAGATACTAGGACAAGAGACCCTTTGTTCCAGCAAGGACCTCAGAGTTCCAATCCGCCCCAGAATGAACAACTCAGTCTGCAGGAAATCCTTCTGTCAATGGAGAAGAATCGACAGGAAGCTCAGACGGCCCATACCCAGTTATTGGCTCAGATAATTCAGAGATTGCCTATTGGAACAACAGAAGGAACCATTGTAGGAACCAGATTAGCAGATTTCCAAAAGACCCGTCCACCAACATTCTCTAGTGCGACCGATCCCATGGTTGCAGATGATTGGTTAAGGGATATCGAGAGGAAACTGGACACAGTTCAATGCAGCGACCGAGAGAAGGTTTTGTTTGGATCACACCAGTTAGTAGGAGCTGCAGCCGCATGGTGGATGAACTACCAAGAGGCCCACCTTGACAAAGATAGCATCTCTTGGACGGAATT
This sequence comes from Pharus latifolius, assembly GCA_019359835.1. NCBI lineage: Eukaryota > Viridiplantae > Streptophyta > Magnoliopsida > Poales > Poaceae > Pharus > Pharus latifolius. The sequence goes on along the minus strand of CM033325.1, from coordinate 29,911,108 downwards.
CAAGGAACAATTTCGGAAATTTCATGTACCTACCGGTGTCATAGCTGCCAAACGACGGGAATTCCGTAATTTGGTTCAAGGAAACAAGACAGTTACAGAATATCTGCACCAGTTCACTCACTTAGCCCGATATGCACCTGGAGATGTCGATACTGAGGAGAAGAAAATAGAGCGCTTTACAGAAGGACTTCAACATTACCTACAGTACCAAATCGCTTCCCATGAGATAACTGAATTTCAGACACTAGTGAACAGAGTCCTAAAGGTAGAGGAGAAGAGGAATATAGGAGAAGAAAATCGGAAGAGGAAGATGCTTCAGCAAGCGCGACCACAACCAGACCCAACCAGAGGGAAGACTCCCATCACCTCCAATTTTCGACCATCATATCAAGCTCCTAGACCGGCAACGACGATGTGCCCAACCTGCAGAGGAAATCATCATCAGAAGGATTGCCCTCGCATGAATATCATTTGTTTCCACTGTGGACAGCGTGGACATCGTTGAGAATTTTGTCCTTTGATTCGACTCCCATCATCCATTGCCAGATCACAGGCAAGAACACAACCAGAAGCACCCAGAGTACCAGTGTCACAACCACAGAATTCTAGAGGAACTCCACCAGAAATAGGAGGAAGCATGGCCAACCGAGGAAGAGAAAGAGATGGAACACCAACAGCAAGTCCAGGAGGAAAGTTAAACTACATCCAAGGAGCAGGAAACATCACCGACAATCTTCAAGGTAGATCTATGACTCAATTGCACCCACCTTAATATTATTTGGTCCTGGCAATTACACCTGAAGTTGAAATGCATATAAAGCAAGTACCCTTAGAATACTCCATATCAGATTATATAAGTTTATTGGGAAATCATTCAGAACAAGAAGCTACTTGGAAGCAGAAAGGGAAATTTCAGTGAACCTATCCCAAATTCTTATCTTTCCTTGCTTTAGGTAAATCTCGGGGCGAGATTTCTTTAAGGAGGGTAGATCTGTAACATCCTGAGTTTTGGGGTGAAAAGTTTCTTTCTTAAAAGTCATGCATGCATATGTCTCTTCTGGATCAACCAAATCAGCCTCAGCTTTATTCTGTTCTAGCCCTAAAATCTCAAAATCTATCCTGTGACCCCAAGTCAAGATCTGACTTTCTAGATTTGATTTATCAGTTATCCTAAACCTAAAAGCCTTCAGAACCTAGATTCAATTCTATCCCTAACTTCCAGAATTTTCAACTCTTTTCTGTTTTCGAAAACAAAATATCTGTTATTACCTTTTACCCTAAGTTTCAGCATTACAGATATAATCAAATCTTAGCCAAGATCAGACCAGATTGTTCTTGGATTATGATCAAGGGTATGCCAATACCTTAATCCAAAAAGTTGGCAGCAAGATTTCATCATCTAGACTCTTTTCGCAAATCAGTCCAAGAGTATCGCAGATAAGTCCTTTTCCAGATTTTCCAGAAGCCTAAAAAGGCAAAATGTTGCAAATCACCTCCAAACCTTGATCTGATTCAGTGAATATCTCCCATTCACTATTCTGAACATTTTTTCCTTCTGGAAGAATTTCCAAATCCTGCCCTAAACCTAAGTTTCGACCCTCGCCGTTTTTGAAACCCTAATTACCCTGTTTTACCCTAAAGTCGTTTTCCCCACTTTTGTCGAAACCTTCCAGATCTTGCCCGATCTTGTCGAACTTTGGCTAGATGAGTTCCATTAATTTTATGCAACTCATTCCTGAAATCAGATTCCAGATCAGCCCTCCAGATCTCCAGATTTGCAATCAGATCCTTTCCTATTCAAACTTTTCCTCGCAGATCAGTCCCTGGAGCAAGTTTCAATATTGCAAATCAGCCCGAGCCTTCTTTTCCAGTCCCTGTTCGACCAGTTGCGCACGACCAGAGAACCCCTGTGCGCGACCTCGACCAGCTGCCGTGCTCACTTCGCCGTGGCAGTCGCCTGTGCCCCTGCCGCCATGTGTGCCCTCGCCGTTCGCCACCGTGGAAGCCACCTCGACCGCGCAATCGCTGCCAGTTTCCCTGCGCACAGCGCGCGCGCTAGCTGCAGCAGCGCAGCACCGCAGAGAACGCTCGCCACGTCGCAGCCATGCTCAAGCTAGACGTCTCCTCGCCGTCGCCTTCGTCGCCTGCACCTGCACCGTCCAGCTGCAAAGCTGCAACGCCGCGCCGTCAGTCGCCTCGCCATCACCACCCCGTCCCGTCGCTTCAAGGTCACCTCGTGGCAGCAACACTCCAAACTGTCGGCCCTCTTGCCTCGCCCGTGCCTATATAAAGCCTCCTGTAGCCGTTGCATCTTCACCCAGCGCCAAAAACCACCGAAGCTCGCAGCTCTGCGGTGAAATCTTCTTCCCCGGCGAGCCATTTTTGGAGCTCTCGGTGCCAGCCTCGCCCGTTGCTCCCCTCAGCAATCCAAGCCTCCCAGTAAGTTCCCCATCCCCTCTTGAGTGTACCTAAGCTTGGAATCGAGTTCTTTTACCTTCTGTCGCCGGTGATCGCCGGTTTCCCTAAAAACCTCCGACGAGCAATTAATCTCTAACCAAGCCCTTTTAGCTCTCGAGCCAGTGATCAAATATGCTCAGTAGACCTTGCTTAACATCCCTAAGCAACCAAAATCGACAGAATTTCTGATATGTGAAAATCCCCAATTTGGAACCTTGCATGTTCACTGAACTTACTGTTTAAGCTTTTCTGGTGCATCTCTAGCTAATCTAACTTCACCAGTATGTTTCTAATTCCCTAGAGATCATGTACAAGCAAGGAATTGAGTTCATTTGCCCTAAATCGAAAACCCCCAATTTCCATGTCATCTCCTTCTGCTCCAGTCGCCGGCCGTTGATTCCAGCCAATCCAGGCCTAGCCACTTTGCCATTTAGATGTTTTGGACCATTTTGAGCAACTTTGTCTTCTACCACGACCCCTAATTCGGCCTATAACAGGAGTTATGGCTATGCCCTAGTTGCTGCACTGTTTGTGCTGCAGGTACTCCAGGCCAGTCAACTTCTTCGCTGGTTTTCATCATTTTCCAACCATTTTCAGCCTTGGATCCTGTTGAATGATTTGTTCCTGTTATCAATGCCTACCTCCCAGACAAAGTGGTGCATCATTTGGAGCTCTAGATCAAAAGATATGGCAAGCCCTAGTTTCTGGCCATGTCAAGATCAATGCCAGAGCATGTCAGCCAGTGGCATTAGCCCTTTTCACCTCTTTTAAGTTGTGCAAACTGGAAATAACCTTGTCCCTTAGACTTGTGGAGTTGTGCTCTACATTTTATTCTACTGCCACAAGTTGAGATAACCCCTCTATCATCCATCGACCCTATGTCGATGCCTTGAACCGAATGTCGACCTAAAGACGTTCGCTGTTTTTGAGTGAACCAGTCGCAACCTTGATACCATTCTGATATTTCGAGACATTTGGAACCTTGTAAACCTTGAACAACTAACCTAATCCTAATCAATTTCTAACCTAATCATTTCAGGATCATCAAGACTTCATTTTTGCATTATTGCATATAGTATAATAAGGTATTGAAAAGATTGTGATTATTGGTTATTTGTTGGCTTGGAGAGCAGATCCAGAGCCCCAGTTCGAGGACTTCACTGTTGACCCGACATCAGCTGCTGTATTTTACGACGCGGAAGGCAAGTCATATTCTTGGTCATCTCGAACCTATATTTTAAGAGTTGCTATAACATAACCTTGAATATAGATAATATTGCATGAGAAAGATTGGAAATGGTTGATTTATGAATTGGCAGTACTAGACTGGCTATCTGTGAAATGTGAAATAAACAAGTTTGAGCCATGAACTATTATATATATATACTTATATTCATGAAATAAAACCCCTAGCCGTGACCAGGAAATGGTATGGAATGGTGGTAGCACTGGAGGTGCTAGACTGCAAAGGATGTGCAGGCACTGAAGGTGCAGGGTTGTGGATGGTCTGGTCACTGGCATATAAGGACTAGAACCTTGTGTTGTGCGTCTAGTGGCACGAACAAACGTACTAACCGCAAGCCTGGTATGGGACAGGCCTGAACAAGTACTTATGTGAACCGTACATGAAACCCCTGCATGAGATGGAAAGTAATACACTAAACTCACGGGGTTCAGCTCCTCCACGTATCACTGAATGTGATTTGATCAAACACGTTGACCCAGTAATGGGAAGAGGCTTATGGGTGGGGGTATAGCCCGCCACAACTGCGGTTTGTGTGAAGAAAACTGCAGGGTCAGGGGTGAATTGTAAGTGAAACATAACAAAAGTTCCTGTTGTTTCCACCTTGCCGCTCACAGGATGAAGTGAGTCAGGGGTCTAATCATTCTGATAGGATGGGCTTGAAAGTGGAATATCTTGCGGGTAAATTGGTACCTCTCTGCAGAGTTAAAAATGTATTCGAATACTTCGTGCTCCCGAGTTTTAGGAGTCTGCTGCGGTGGATTAAATCCACGGGGTGTGACACAAGTATTATTTTCTAAATAAAAAAAAAAATAATATTAAATCAAGATTACCCAAATGACATATGTTGTCATGATAAGGAGTGCTGCCGTGGGCGGTCATGTGTTGACGTGTCGCGGTAGTGCTATAATTTAGTGAACATGAATGACGATATTATATTATGGAAAGGTGCTGCCATGAGTTGAGCCAGGAAGGAGAAAGATTATTTTACAAATATCCATAATTCTTGACTAGTCTAGGTTCATATCATCTCTACTATATGTATCTACTCTTACCTATGACTTGCTGAGTACGAAAGTGCTCACTCTTGCAACTTACAATTCAGTAGATGGAGCGTTCTACAACCAAGACGAAAGCATGGAGTACTTCGTGGATCCAGAAGGAGGAGCGTCAGTCCCGTCGTTTCCCTGATGTGTGTTGTTCTGCCGTCCACTTCTCTTTGTGGGTGGGTCACCTACCTTCTGCTGTGTAGATGTTATTTTGCTAAACCTGTATGCCGCGAAGGCATTGTAACCTCCTTATGTAATATTAAGGCCAGCAGGCCACACTGCTTAAATATTTTGTAAGTGACTCTGTTGCAATGTGATATACTCCTATGCTTGACTTAACCTGGGAAGTCAAGGGTATGTGTATGCTATGCATATATGGGACTAGCTGCAGCGAGCTAGGTCTCTACAGGAGTAGTCGTTGTCCCAGTTTCGGGGCGCGACAAGAAAAGGCTTGGATTGCTGAGGGGAGCAACGGGTGAGGCTGGCACCGAGAGCTCCAAAAATGGCTCGCCGGGGAAGAAGATTTCACCGCAGAGCTGCGAGCTTCGGTGGTTTTTGGCGCTGGGTGAAGATGCAACGGCTACAGGAGGCTTTATATAGGCACGGGCGAGGCAAGAGGGCCGACAATTTGGAGTGTTGCTGCCACGAGGTGACCTTGAAGCGACGGGACGGGGTGGTGATGGCGAGGCGACTGACGGCGCGGCGTTGCAGCTTTGCAGCTGGACGGTGCAGGTGCAGGCGACGAAGGCGACGGCGAGGAGACGTCTAGCTTGAGCATGGCTGCGACGTGGCGAGCGTTCTCTGCGGTGCTGCGCTGCTGCAGCTAGCGCGCGCGCTGTGCGCAGGGAAACTGGCAGCGATTGCGCGGTCGAGGTGGCTTCCACGGTGGCGAACGGCGAGGGCACACATGGCGGCAGGGGCACAGGCGACTGCCACGGCGAAGTGAGCACGGCAGCTGGTCGAGGTCGCGCACAGGGGTTCTCTGGTCGTGCGCAACTGGTCGAACAGGGACTGGAAAAGAAGGCTCGGGCTGATTTGCAATATTGAAACTTGCTCCAGGGACTGATCTGCGAGGAAAAGTTTGAATAGGAAAGGATCTGATTGCAAATCTGGAGATCTGGAGGGCTGATCTGGAATCTGATTTCAGGAATGAGTTGCATAAAATTAATGGAACTCATCTAGCCAAAGTTCGACAAGATCGAGCAAGATCTGGAAGGTTTCGACAAAAGTGGGGAAAACGACTTTAGGGTAAAACAGGGTAATTGGGGTTTCAAAAACGGCGAGGGTCGAAACTTAGGTTTAGGGCAGGATTTGGAAATTCTTCCAGAAGGAAAAAATGTTCAGAATAGTGAATGGGAGATATTCACTGAATCAGATCAAGGTTTGGAGGTGATTTCCAACATTTTGCCTTTTTAGGCTTCTGGAAAATCTGGAAAAGGACTTATCTGCGATACTCTTGGACTGATTTGCGAAAAGAGTCTAGATGATGAAATCTGGCTGCCAACTTTTTGGATTAAGGTATTGGCATACCCTTGATCATAATCCATGAATAATCTGGTCTGAACTTGGCTAAGATTTTGATTATATCTGTAATGCTGAAACATAGGGTAAAAGGTAATAACAGATATTCTGTTTTCGAAAACAGAAAAGAGTTGAAAATTCTGGAAGTTAGGGATAGAATTGAATATAGGTTCTGAAGGCTTTTAGGTTTAGGATAACTGATAAATCAAATCTGGAAAGTCAGATCTTGACTTGGGGTCACAGGATAGATTTTTGAGATTTTAGGGCTAGAACAGAATAAAGCTGAGGCTGATTTGGCTGATCTAGAAGAGACATATGCATGCATGACTTTTAAGAAAGAAACTTTTCACCCCAAAACTCAGGATGTTACAGATCTACCCTCCTTAAAGAAATCTCGCCCCGAGATTTACCTAAAGCAAGGAAAGATAAGAATTGGGATAGGTTCACTGAAAATTCTCTTCCTTCCTCCAAGTAGCTTCTTGTTCTGAATGATTTCCCATTAAACTTATATAATCTGATATGGAGTATTCTAAGGGTACTTGCTTTATATGCATTTCAACTTCAGGTGTAATTGCCAGGACCAAATAATATTAAGGTGGGTGCAACTGAGTCAAAGATCTACCTTGAGGAATGTCGGTGATGTTTCCTGCTCCTTGGATGTAGTTTAACTTTCCTCCTGGACTTGCTGTTGGTGTTCCATCTCTTTCTCTTCCTCGGTTGGCCATGCTTCCTCCTCTTTCTGGTGGAGTTCCTCTAGAATTCTGTGGTTGTGACACTGGTACTCTGGGTGCTTCTGGTTGTGTTCTTGCCTGTGATCTGGCAATGGATGATGGAAGTCGAATCAAAGGACAAAATTCTCTACGATGTCCACGCTGTCCACAGTGGAAACAAATGATATTCATGCGAGGGCAATCCTTCTGATGATGATTTCCTCGGCAGGTTGGGCACATCGTCGTTGCCGGTCTAGGAGCTTGATATGATGGTCGAAAATTGGAGGTGATGGGAGTCTTCCCTCTGGTTGGGTCTGGTTGTGGTCGCGCTTGCTGAAGCATCTTCCTCTTCCGATTTTCTTCTCCTATATTCCTCTTCTCCTCTACCTTTAGGACTCTGTTCACCAGTGTCTGAAATTCAGTTATCTCATGGGAAGCGATTTGGTACTGTAGGTAATGTTGAAGTCCTTCTGTAAAGCGCTCTATTTTCTTCTCCTCAGTATCAACATCTCCAGGTGCATATCGGGCTAAGTGAGTGAACTGGTGCAGATATTCTGTAACTGTCTTGTTTCCTTGAACCAAATTACGGAATTCCCGTCGTTTGGCAGCTATGACACCGGTAGGTACATGAAATTTCCGAAATTGTTCCTTGAATTCCGTCCAAGAGATGCTATCTTTGTCAAGGTGGGCCTCTTGGTAGTTCATCCACCATGCGGCTGCTGCTCCTGTAAGTTGGTGTGATCCAAACAAAACCTTCTCTCGGTCGCTGCATCGAACTGTGTCCAGTTTCCTCTCGATATCCCTTAACCAATCATCTGCAACCATGGGATCGGTCGCACTAGAGAATGTTGGTGGACGGGTCTTTTGGAAATCTGCTAATCTGGTTCCTACAATGGTTCCTTCTGTTGTTCCAATCGGCAATCTCTGAATTATCTGAGCCAATAACTGGGTATGGGCCGTCTGAGCTTCCTGTCGATTCTTCTCCATTGACAGAAGGATTTCCTGCAGACTGAGTTGTTCATTCTGGGGCGGATTGGAACTCTGAGGTCCTTGCTGGAACAAAGGGTCTCTTGTCCTAGTATCTTCTCCCTGCGGAGTCTGTTCCCTGTCTTCTCCACTGCTTCGGGATCTTCTTCTTGTATCAACCATGGTGGCTCTGGAAAAAGTTTAGACTGATCTAACTAACTAGGGCCAACTAAGACAGCAATGCAGGAATTAATGCAAACTATTTTAATGCATAACATACTTAGGCTACTAGCCATAATACACAAGTTAACCATTGCGAAAGCAACAGCGAATCACAAGGCTATCAAGAGCATCACTAGCTCTATCTACACCAAACCAACCCTTAAGACACTCTGAAACAACAGGACACACTCTCACAATCTTACCGATTTTTAGAAAATCCAAATAAGATTTTGAAATAAAAGTTTTTAGGAGCTACGAAGCTCATTATCTTTATAAAAATACAATTTTCAACAACTAGTTTTCTAAATAATTTACGTCTTCCTGGCACGACCAATCCCTAAAGGTGTCGTCCTACAGTCAAGTTCTCATGTGGCTCTGATACCAGCTTTTCTTGCCGCGCCCCGAAACTGGGACAACGACTACTCCTGTAGAGACCTAGCTCGCTGCAGCTAGTCCCATATATGCATAGCATACACATACCCTTGACTTCCCAGGATAAGTCAAGCACAGGAGTATATCATATTGCAACAGAGTCACTTACAAAATATTTGAGCAGTGTGGCCTGCTGGCCTTAATATTACATAAGGAGGTTACAATGCCTTCGCGGCATACAGGTTTAGCAAAATAACATCTACACAGCAGAAGGTAGGTGACCCACCCACAAAGAGAAGTGGACGGCAGAACAACACACATCAGGGAAACGACGGGACTGACGCTCCTCCTTCTGGATCCACGAAGTACTCCATGCTTTCGTCTTGGTTGTAGAACGCTCCATCTACTGAATTGTAAGTTGCAAGAGTGAGCACTTTCGTACTCAGCAAGTCATAGGTAAGAGTAGATACATATAGTAGAGATGATATGAACCTAGACTAGTCAAGAATTATGGATATTTGTAAAATAATCTTTCTCTTTCCTGGCTCAACTCATGGCAGCACCTTTCCATAATATAATATCGTCATTCATGTTCACTAAATTATAGCACTACCGCGACACGTCAACACATGACCGCCCACGGCAGCACTCCTTATCATGACAACATATGTCATTTGGGTAATCTTGATTTAATATTATTTTTTTTTTTATTTAGAAAATAATACTTGTGTCACACCCCGTGGATTTAATCCACCGCAGCAGACTCCTAAAACTCGGGAGCACGAAGTATTCGAATACATTTTTAACTCTGCAGAGAGGTACCAATTTACCCACAAGATATTCCACTTTCAAGCCCATCCTATCAGAATGATTAGACCCCTGACTCACTTCATCCTGTGAGCGGCAAGGTGGAAACAACAGGAACTTTTGTTATGTTTCACTTACAATTCACCCCTGACCCTGCAGTTTTCTTCACACAAACCGCAGTTGTGGCGGGCTATACCCCCACCCATAAGCCTCTTCCCATTACTGGGTCAACGTGTTTGATCAAATCACATTCAGTGATACGTGGAGGAGCTGAACCCCGTGAGTTTAGTGTATTACTTTCCATCTCATGCAGGGGTTTCATGTACGGTTCACATAAGTACTTGTTCAGGCCTGTCCCATACCAGGCTTGCGGTTAGTACGTTTGTTCGTGCCACTAGACGCACAACACAAGGTTCTAGTCCTTATATGCCAGTGACCAGACCATCCACAACCCTGCACCTTCAGTGCCTGCACATCCTTTGCAGTCTAGCACCTCCAGTGCTACCACCATTCCATACCATTTCCTGGTCACGGCTAGGGGTTTTATTTCATGAATATAAGTATATATATATAATAGTTCATGGCTCAAACTTGTTTATTTCACATTTCGCAGATAGCCAGTCTAGTACTGCCAATTCATAAATCAACCATTTCCAATCTTTCTCATGCAATATTATCTATATTCAAGGTTATGTTATAGCAACTCTTAAAATATAGGTTCGAGATGACCAAGAATATGACTTGCCTTCCGCGTCGTAAAATACAGCAGCTGATGTCGGGTCAACAGTGAAGTCCTCGAACTGGGGCTCTTGATCTGCTCTCCAATCAAACAAATAACCAATAATCACAATCTTTTCAATACATTATTATACTATATGCAATAATGCAAAGATGAAGTCTTGATGATTCTGAGATGATTAGGTTAGAAATTGATTAGGATTAGGTTAGTTGTTGGAGGTTTACAAGGTTCCAAATGTCTCGAAATATCCGAATGGTATCAAGGTTGCGACTGGTTCACTCAAAAACAACGAACGTCTTTAGGTCGACATTCGGTTCAAGGCATCGACATAGGGTCGATGGATGATAGAGGGGTTATCTCAACTTGTGGCAGTAGAATAAAATGTAGAGCACAACTCCACAAGTCTAAGGGACAAGGTTATTTCCAGTTTGCACAACTTAAAAGAGGTGAAAAGGGCTAATGCCACTGGCTGACATGCTCTGGCATTGATCTTGACATGGCCAGAAACTAGGGCTTGCCATATCTTTTGATCTAGAGCTCCAAATGATGCACCACTTTGTCTGGGAGGTAGGCATTGATAACAGGAACAAATCATTCAACAGGATCCAAGGCTGAAAATGGTTGGAAAATGATGAAAACCAGCGAAGAAGTTGACTGGCCTGGAGTACCTGCAGCACAAACAGTGCAGCAACTAGGGCATAGCCATAACTCCTGTTATAGGCCGAATTAGGGGTCGTGGTAGAAGACAAAGTTGCTCAAAATGGTCCAAAACATCTAAATGGCAAAGTGGCTAGGCCTGGATTGGCTGGAATCAACGGCCGGCGACTGGAGCGGAAGGAGATGACATGGAAATTGGGGGTTTTCGATTTAGGGCAAATGAACTCAATTCCTTGCTTGTACATGATCTCTAGGGAATTAGAAACATACTGGTGAAGTTAGATTAGCTAGAGATGCACCAGAAAAGCTTAAACAGTAAGTTCAGTGAACATGCAAGGTTCCAAATTGGGGATTTTCACATATCAGAAATTCTGTCGATTTTGGTTGCTTAGGGATGTTAAGCAAGGTCTACTGAGCATATTTGATCACTGGCTCGAGAGCTAAAAGGGCTTGGTTAGAGATTAATTGCTCGTCGGAGGTTTTTAGGGAAACCGGCGATCACCGGCGACAGAAGGTAAAAGAACTCGATTCCAAGCTTAGGTACACTCAAGAGGGCATGGGGAACTTACTGGGAGGCTTGGATTGCTGAGGGGAGCAACGGGTGAGGCTGGCACCGAGAGCTCCAAAAATGGCTCGCCGGGGAAGAAGATTTCACCGCAGAGCTGCGAGCTTCGGTGGTTTTTGGCGCTGGGTGAAGATGCAACGGCTACAGGAGGCTTTATATAGGCACGGGCGAGGCAAGAGGGCCGACAGTTTGGAGTGTTGCTGCCCCGAGGTGACCTTGAAGCGACGGGACGGGGTGGTGATGGCGAGGCGACTGACGGCGCGGCGTTGCAGCTTTGCAGCTGGACGGTGCAGGTGCAGGCGACGAAGGCGACGGCGAGGAGACGTCTAGCTTGAGCATGGCTGCGACGTGGCGAGCGTTCTCTGCGGTGCTGCGCTGCTGCAGCTAGCGCGCGCGCTGTGCGCAGGGAAACTGGCAGCGATTGCGCGGTCGAGGTGGCTTCCACGGTGGCGAACGGCGAGGGCACACATGGCGGCAGGGGCACAGGCGACTGCCACGGCGAAGTGAGCACGGCAGCTGGTCGAGGTCGCGCACAGGGGTTCTCTGGTCGTGCGCAACTGGTCGAACAGGGACTGGAAAAGAAGGCTCGGGCTGATTTGCAATATTGAAACTTGCTCCAGGGACTGATCTGCGAGGAAAAGTTTGAATAGGAAAGGATCTGATTGCAAATCTGGAGATCTGGAGGGCTGATCTGGAATCTGATTTCAGGAATGAGTTGCATAAAATTAATGGAACTCATCTAGCCAAAGTTCGACAAGATCGGGCAAGATCTGGAAGGTTTCGACAAAAGTGGGGAAAACGACTTTAGGGTAAAACAGGGTAATTAGGGTTTCAAAAACGGCGAGGGTCGAAACTTAGGTTTAGGGCAGGATTTGGAAATTCTTCCAGAAGGAAAAAATGTTCAGAATAGTGAATGGGAGATATTCACTGAATCAGATCAAGGTTTGGAGGTGATTTGCAACATTTTGCCTTTTTAGGCTTCTGGAAAATCTGGAAAAGGACTTATCTGCGATACTCTTGGACTGATTTGCGAAAAGAGTCTAGATGATGAAATCTTGCTGCCAACTTTTTGGATTAAGGTATTGGCATACCCTTGATCATAATCCAAGAACAATCTGGTCTGATCTTGGCTAAGATTTGATTATATCTGTAATGCTGAAACTTAGGGTAAAAGGTAATAACAGATATTCTGTTTTCGAAAACAGAAAAGAGTTGAAAATTCTGGAAGTTAGGGATAGAATTGAATCTAGGTTCTGAAGGCTTTTAGGTTTAGGATAACTGATAAATCAAATCTGGAAAGTCAGATCTTGACTTGGGGTCACAGGATAGATTTTGAGATTTTAGGGCTAGAACAGAATAAAGCTGAGGCTGATTTGGTTGATCCAGAAGAGACATATGCATGCATGACTTTTAAGAAAGAAACTTTTCACCCCAAAACTCAGGATGTTACAGATCTACCCTCCTTAAAGAAATCTCGCCCCGAGATTTACCTAAAGCAAGGAAAGATAAGAATTTGGGATAGGTTCACTGAAATTTCCCTTTCTGCTTCCAAGTAGCTTCTTGTTCTGAATGATTTCCCAATAAACTTATATAATCTGATATGGAGTATTCTAAGGGTACTTGCTTTATATGCATTTCAACTTCAGGTGTAATTGCCAGGACCAAATAATATTAAGGTGGGTGCAACTGAGTCAAAGATCTACCTTGAGGAATGTCGGTGATGTTTCCTGCTCCTTGGATGTAGTTTAACTTTCCTCCTGGACTTGCTGTTGGTGTTCCATCTCTTTCTCTTCCTCGGTTGGCCATGCTTCCTCCTCTTTCTGGTGGAGTTCCTCTAGAATTCTGTGGTTGTGACACTGGTACTCTGGGTGCTTCTGGTTGTGTTCTTGCCTGTGATCTGGCAATGGATGATGGAAGTCGAATCAAAGGACAAAATTCTCTACGATGTCCACGCTGTCCACAGTGGAAACAAATGATATTCATGCGAGGGCAATCCTTCTGATGATGATTTCCTCGGCAGGTTGGGCACATCGTCGTTGCCGGTCTAGGAGCTTGATATGATGGTCGAAAATTGGAGGTGATGGGAGTCTTCCCTCTGGTTGGGTCTGGTTGTGGTCGCGCTTGCTGAAGCATCTTCCTCTTCCGATTTTCTTCTCCTATATTCCTCTTCTCCTCTACCTTTAGGACTCTGTTCACCAGTGTCTGAAATTCAGTTATCTCATGGGAAGCGATTTGGTACTGTAGGTAATGTTGAAGTCCTTCTGTAAAGCGCTCTATTTTCTTCTCCTCAGTATCGACATCTCCAGGTGCATATCGGGCTAAGTGAGTGAACTGGTGCAGATATTCTGTAACTGTCTTGTTTCCTTGAACCAAATTACGGAATTCCCGACGTTTGGCAGCTATGACACCGGTAGGTACATGAAATTTCCGAAATTGTTCCTTGAATTCCGTCCAAGAGATGCTATCTTTGTCTAGGTGGGCCTCTTGGTAGTTCATCCACCATGCGGCTGCTGCTCCTGTAAGTTGGTGTGATCCAAACAAAACCTTCTCTCGGTCGCTGCATCGAACTGTGTCCAGTTTCCTCTCGATATCCCTTAACCAATCATCTGCAACCATGGGATCGGTCGCACTAGAGAATGTTGGTGGACGGGTCTTTTGGAAATCTGCTAATCTGGTTCCTACAATGGTTCCTTCTGTTGTTCCAATAGGCAATCTCTGAATTATCTGAGCCAATAACTGGGTATGGGCCGTCTGAGCTTCCTGTCGATTCTTCTCCATTGACAGAAGGATTTCCTGCAGACTGAGTTGTTCATTCTGGGGCGGATTGGAACTCTGAGGTCCTTGCTGGAACAAAGGGTCTCTTGTCCTAGTATCTTCTCCCTGCGGAGTCTGTTCCCTGTCTTCTCCACTGCCTCGGGATCTTCTTCTTGTATCAACCATGGTGGCTCTGAAAAAAGTTTAGACTGATCTAACTAACTAGGGCCAACTAAGACAGCAATGCAGGAATTAATGCAACTATTTTAATGCATAAAATACTTAGGCTACTAGCCATATTACACAAGTTAACCATTGCAAAAGCAACAGCGAATCACAAAGCTATCAAGAGCATCACTAGCTCTATCTACACCAAACCAACCCCTAAGACACTCTGAAACAACAGGACACACTCTCACAATCTTGCCGATTTTTAGAAAATCCAAATAAGATTTTGAAATAAAAGTTTTTAGGAGCTACGAAGCTCATTATTTTTATAAAAATACAATTTTCAACAACTAGTTTTCTAAATAATTTACGTCTTCCTGGCACGACCAATCCCTAAAGGTGTCGTCCTACAGTCAAGTTCTCGTGTGGCTCTGATACCAGCTTTTCTTGTCGCGCCCCGAAACTGGGACAACGACTACTCCTGTAGAGACCTAGCTCGCTGCAGCTAGTCCCATATATGCATAGCATACACATACCCTTGACTTCCCAGGTTAAGTCAAGCATAGGAGTATATCACATTGCAACAGAGTCACTTACAAAATATTTAAGCAGTGTGGCCTGCTGGCCTTAATATTACATAAGGAGGTTACAATGCCTTCGCGGCATACAGGTTTAGCAAAATAACATCTACACAGCGGAAGGTAGGTGACCCACCCACAAAGAGAAGTGGACGGCAGAACAACACACATCAGGGAAACGACGGGACTGACGCTCCTCCTTCTGGATCCACGAAGTACTCCATGCTTTCGTCTTGGTTGTATAACGCTCCATCTACTGAATTGTAAGTTGCAAGAGTGAGCACTTTCGTACTCAGCAAGTCATAGGTAAGAGTAGATACATATAGTAGAGATGATATGAACCTAGACTAGTCAAGAATTATGGATATTTGTAAAATAATCTTTCTCTTTCCTGGCTCAACTCATGGCAGCACCTTTCCATAATATAATATCGTCATTCATGTTCACTAAATTATAGCACTACCGCGACACGTCAACACATGACCGCCCACGGCAGCACTCCTTATCATGACAACATATGTCATTTGGGTAATCTTGATTTAATATTTTTTTTTTTTTTTATTTAGAAAATAATACTTGTGTCACACCCCGTGGATTTAATCCACCGCAGCAGACTCCTAAAACTCGGGAGCACGAAGTATTCGAATACATTTTTAACTCTGCAGAGAGGTACCAATTTACCCGCAAGATATTCCACTTTCAAGCCCATCCTATCAGAATGATTAGACCCCTGACTCACTTCATCCTGTGAGCGGCAAGGTGGAAACAACAGGAACTTTTGTTATGTTTCCCTTACAATTCACCCCTGACCCTGCAGTTTTCTTCACACAAACCGCAGTTGTGGCGGGCTATACCCCCACCCATAAGCCTCTTCCCATTACTGGGTCAACGTGTTTGATCAAATCACATTCAGTGATACGTGGAGGAGCTGAACCCCGTGAGTTTAGTGTATTACTTTCCATCTCATGCAGGGGTTTCATGTACGGTTCACATAAGTACTTGTTCAGGCCTGTCCCATACCAGGCTTGCGGTTAGTACGTTTGTTCGTGCCACTAGACGCACAACACAAGGTTCTAGTCCTTATATGCCAGTGACCAGACCATCCACAACCCTGCACCTTCAGTGCCTGCACATCCTTTGCAGTCTAGCACCTCCAGTGCTACCACCATTCCATACCATTTCCTGGTCACGGCTAGGGGTTTTATTTCATGAATATAAGTATATATATATAATAGTTCATGGCTCAAACTTGTTTATTTCACATTTCACAGATAGCCAGTCTAGTACTGCCAATTCATAAATCAACCATTTCCAATCTTTCTCATGCAATATTATCTATATTCAAGGTTATGTTATAGCAACTCTTAAAATATAGGTTCGAGATGACCAAGAATATGACTTGCCTTCCGCGTCGTAAAATACAGCAGCTGATGTCGGGTCAACAGTGAAGTCCTCGAACTGGGGCTCTGGATCTGCTCTCCAAGCCAACAAATAACCAATAATCACAATCTTTTCAATACCTTATTATACAATATGCAATAATGCAAAAATGAAGTCTTGATGATCCTGAAATGATTAGGTTAGAAATTGATTAGGATTAGGTTAGTTGTTGAAGGTTTACAAGGTTCCAAATGTCTCGAAATATCAGAATGGTATCAAGGTTGCGACTGGTTCACTCAAAAACAGCGAACGTCTTTAGGTCGACATTCGGTTCAAGGCATCGACATAGGGTCGATGGATGATAGAGGGGTTATCTCAACTTGTGGCAGTAGAATAAAATGTAGAGCACAACTCCACAAGTCTAAGGGACAAGGTTATTTCCAGTTTGCACAACTTAAAAGAGGTGAAAAGGGCTAATGCCACTGGCTGACATGCTCTGGCATTGATCTTGACATGGCCAGAAACTAGGGCTTGCCATATCTTTTGATCTAGAGCTCCAAATGATGCACCACTTTGTCTGGGAGGTAGGCATTGATAACAGGAACAAATCATTCAACAGGATCCAAGGCTGAAAATGGTTGGAAAATGATGAAAACCAGCGAAGAAGTTGACTGGCCTGGAGTACCTGCAGCACAAACAGTGCAGCAACTAGGGCATAGCCATAAGTCCTGTTATAGGCCGAATTAGGGGTCGTGGTAGAAGACAAAGTTGCTCAAAATGGTCCAAAACATCTAAATGGCAAAGTGGCTAGGCCTGGATTGGCTGGAATCAACGGCCGGCGACTGGAGCAGAAGGAGATGACATGGAAATTGGGGGTTTTCGATTTAGGGCAAATGAACTCAATTCCTTGCTTGTACATGATCTCTAGGGAATTAGAAACATACTGGTGAAGTTAGATTAGCTAGAGATGCACCAGAAAAGCTTAAACAGTAAGTTCAGTGAACATGCAAGGTTCCAAATTGGGGATTTTCACATATCAGAAATTCTGTCGATTTTGGTTGCTTAGGGATGTTAAGCAAGGTCTACTGAGCATATTTGATCACTGGCTCGAGAGCTAAAAGGGCTTGGTTAGAGATTAATTGCTCGTCGGAGGTTTTTAGGGAAACCGGCGATCACCGGCGACAGAAGGTAAAAGAACTCGATTCCAAGCTTAGGTACACTCAAGAGGGGATGGGGAACTTACTGGGAGGCTTGGATTGCTGAGGGGAGCAACGGGTGAGGCTGGCACCGAGAGCTCCAAAAATGGCTCGCCGGGGAAGAAGATTTCACCGCAGAGCTGCGAGCTTCGGTGGTTTTTGGCGCTGGGTGAAGATGCAACGGCTACAGGAGGCTTTATATAGGCACGGGCGAGGCAAGAGGGCCGACAGTTTGGAGTGTTGCTGCCACGAGGTGACCTTGAAGCGACGGGACGGGGTGGTGATGGCGAGGCGACTGACGGCGCGGCGTTGCAGCTTTGCAGCTGGACGGTGCAGGTGCAGGCGACGAAGGCGACGGCGAGGAGACGTCTAGCTTGAGCATGGCTGCGACGTGGCGAGCGTTCTCTGCGGTGCTGCGCTGCTGCAGCTAGCGCGCGCGCTGTGCGCAGGGAAACTGGCAGCGATTGCGCGGTCGAGGTGGCTTCCACGGTGGCGAACGGCGAGGGCACACATGGCGGCAGGGGCACAGGCGACTGCCACGGCGAAGTGAGCACGGCAGCTGGTCGAGGTCGCGCACAGGGGTTCTCTGGTCGTGCGCAACTGGTCGAACAGGGACTGGAAAAGAAGGCTCGGGCTGATTTGCAATATTGAAACTTGCTCCAGGGACTGATCTGCGAGGAAAAGTTTGAATAGGAAAGGATCTGATTGCAAATCTGGAGATCTGGAGGGCTGATCTGGAATCTGATTTCAGGAATGAGTTGCATAAAATTAATGGAACTCATCTAGCCAAAGTTCGACAAGATCGGGCAAGATCTAGAAGGTTTCGACAAAAGTGGGGAAAACGACTTTAGGGTAAAACAGGGTAATTGGGGTTTCAAAAACGGCGAGGGTCGAAACTTAGGTTTAGGGCAGGATTTGGAAATTCTTCCAGAAGGAAAAAAATGTTCAGAATAGTGAATGGGAGATATTCACTGAATCAGATCAAGGTTTGGAGGTGATTTGCAACATTTTGCCTTTTTAGGCTTCTGGAAAATCTGGAAAAGGACTTATCTGCGATACTCTTGGACTGATTTGCGAAAAGAGTCTAGATGATGAAATCTTGCTGCCAACTTTTTGGATTAAGGTATTGGCATACCCTTGATCATAATCCAAGAACAATCTGGTCTGATCTTGGCTAAGATTTGATTATATCTGTAATGCAGAAACTTAGGGTAAAAGGTAATAACAGATATTCTGTTTTCGAAAACAGAAAAGAGTTGAAAATTCTGGAAGTTAGGGATAGAATTGAATCTAGGTTCTGAAGGCTTTTAGGTTTAGGATAACTGATAAATCAAATCTGGAAAGTCAGATCTTGACTTGGGGTCACAGGATAGATTTTGAGATTTTAGGGCTAGAACAGAATAAAGCTGAGGCTGATTTGGTTGATCCAGAAGAGACATATGCATGCATGACTTTTAAGAAAGGTGAAAAGTTTCTTTCTTAAAAGTCATGCATGCATATGTCTCTTCTGGATCAACCACATCCGAATGTACGTATTACATTCGGGTATGTGCCAGGACGTATTACAGTCAAGAAAAGCTGCTCTGATACCAGCTTTTCTTGTCGCGCCCCGAAACTGGGACAACGACTACTCCTGTAGAGACCTAGCTCGCTGCAGCTAGTCCCATATATGCATAGCATACACATACCCTTGACTTCCCAGGATAAGTCAAGCACAGGAGTATATCATATTGCAACAGAGTCACTTACAAAATATTTGAGCAGTGTGGCCTGCTGGCCTTAATATTACATAAGGAGGTTACAATGCCTTCGCGGCATACAGGTTTAGCAAAATAACATCTACACGGCAGAAGGTAGGTGACCCACCCACAAAGAGAAGTGGACGGCAGAACAACACACATCAGGGAAACGACGGGACTGACGCTCCTCCTTCTGGATCCACGAAGTACTCCATGCTTTCGTCTTGGTTGTAGAACGCTCCATCTACTGAATTGTACGTTGCAAGAGTGAGCACTTTCGTACTCAGCAAGTCATAGGTAAGAGTAGATACATATAGTAGAGATGATATGAACCTAGACTAGTCAAGAATTATGGATATTTGTAAAATAATCTTTCTCTTTCCTGGCTCAACTCATGGCAGCACCTTTCCATAATAGAATATCGTCATTCATGTTCACTAAATTATAGCACTACCGCGACACGTCAACACATGACCGCCCACGGCAGCACTCCTTATCATGACAACATATGTCATTTGGGTAATCTTGATTTAATATTATATATATTTTTTTTTTTTATTTAGAAAATAATACTTGTGTCACACCCCGTGGATTTAATCCTCCGCAGCAGACTCCTAAAACTCGGGAGCACGAAGTATTCGAATACATTTTTAACTCTGCAGAGAGGTACCAATTTACCCGCAAGATATTCCACTTTCAAGCCCATCCTATCAGAATGATTAGACCCCTGACTCACTTCATCCTGTGAGCGGCAAGGTGGAAACAACTGGAACTTTTGTTATGTTTCACTTACAATTCACCCCTGACCCTGCAGTTTTCTTCACACAAACCGCAGTTGTGGCGGGCTATACCCCCACCCATAAGCCTCTTCCCATTACTGGGTCAACGTGTTTGATCAAATCACATTCAGTGATACGTGGAGGAGCTGAACCCCGTGAGTTTAGTGTATTACTTTCCATCTCATGCAGGGGTTTCATGTACGGTTCACATAAGTACTTGTTCAGGCCTGTCCCATACCAGGCTTGCGGTTAGTACGTTTGTTCGTGCCACTAGACGCACAACACAAGGTTCTAGTCCTTATATGCCAGTGACCAGACCATCCACAACCCTGCACCTTCAGTGCCTGCACATCCTTTGCAGTCTAGCACCTCCAGTGCTACCACCATTCCATACCATTTCCTGGTCACGGCTAGGGGTTTTATTTCATGAATATAAGTATATATATATAATAGTTCATGGCTCAAACTTGTTTATTTCACATTTCACAGATAGCCAGTCTAGTACTGCCAATTCATAAATCAACCATTTCCAATCTTTCTCATGCAATATTATCTATATTCAAGGTTATGTTATAGCAACTCTTAAAATATAGGTTCGAGATGACCAAGAATATGACTTGCCTTCCGCGTCGTAAAATACAGCAGCTGATGTCGGGTCAACAGTGAAGTCCTCGAACTGGGGCTCTTGATCTGCTCTCCAATCAAACAAATAACCAATAATCACAATCTTTTCAATACATTATTATACTATATGCAATAATGCAAAGATGAAGTCTTGATGATTCTGAGATGATTAGGTTAGAAATTGATTAGGATTAGGTTAGTTGTTGGAGGTTTACAAGGTTCCAAATGTCTCGAAATATCAGAATGGTATCAAGGTTGCGACTGGTTCACTCAAAAACAGCGAACGTCTTTAGGTCGACATTCGGTTCAAGGCATCGACATAGGGTCGATGGATGATAGAGGGGTTATCTCAACTTGTGGCAGTAGAATAAAATGTAGAGCACAACTCCACAAGTCTAAGGGACAAGGTTATTTCCAGTTTGCACAACTTAAAAGAGGTGAAAAGGGCTAATGCCACTGGCTGACATGCTCTGGCATTGATCTTGACATGGCCAGAAACTAGGGCTTGCCATATCTTTTGATCTAGAGCTCCAAATGATGCACCACTTTGTCTGGGAGGTAGGCATTGATAACAGGAACAAATCATTCAACAGGATCCAAGGCTGAAAATGGTTGGAAAATGATGAAAACCAGCGAAGAAGTTGACTGGCCTGGAGTACCTGCAGCACAAACAGTGCAGCAACTAGGGCATAGCCATAAGTCCTGTTATAGGCCGAATTAGGGGTCGTGGTAGAAGACAAAGTTGCTCAAAATGGTCCAAAACATCTAAATGGCAAAGTAGCTAGGCCTGGATTGGCTGGAATCAACGGCCGGCGACTGGAGCAGAAGGAGATGACATGGAAATTGGGGGTTTTCGATTTAGGGCAAATGAACTCAATTCCTTGCTTGTACATGATCTCTAGGGAATTAGAAACATACTGGTGAAGTTAGATTAGCTAGAGATGCACCAGAAAAGCTTAAACAGTAAGTTCAGTGAACATGCAAGGTTCCAAATTGGGGATTTTCACATATCAGAAATTCTGTCGATTTTGGTTGCTTAGGGATGTTAAGCAAGGTCTACTGAGCATATTTGATCACTGGCTCGAGAGCTAAAAGGGCTTGGTTAGAGATTAATTGCTCGTCGGAGGTTTTTAGGGAAACCGGCGATCACCGGCGACAGAAGGTAAAAGAACTCGATTCCAAGCTTAGGTACACTCAAGAGGGGATGGGGAACTTACTGGGAGGCTTGGATTGCTGAGGGGAGCAACGGGTGAGGCTGGCACCGAGAGCTCCAAAAATGGCTCGCCGGGGAAGAAGATTTCACCGCAGAGCTGCGAGCTTCGGTGGTTTTTGGCGCTGGGTGAAGATGCAACGGCTACAGGAGGCTTTATATAGGCACGGGCGAGGCAAGAGGGCCGACAGTTTGGAGTGTTGCTGCCACGAGGTGACCTTGAAGCGACGGGACGGGGTGGTGATGGCGAGGCGACTGACGGCGCGGCGTTGCAGCTTTGCAGCTGGACGGTGCAGGTGCAGGCGACGAAGGCGACGGCGAGGAGACGTCTAGCTTGAGCATGGCTGCGACGTGGCGAGCGTTCTCTGCGGTGCTGCGCTGCTGCAGCTAGCGCGCGCGCTGTGCGCAGGGAAACTGGCAGCGATTGCGCGGTCGAGGTGGCTTCCACGGTGGCGAACGGCGAGGGCACACATGGCGGCAGGGGCACAGGCGACTGCCACGGCGAAGTGAGCACGGCAGCTGGTCGAGGTCGCGCACAGGGGTTCTCTGGTCGTGCGCAACTGGTCGAACAGGGACTGGAAAAGAAGGCTCGGGCTGATTTGCAATATTGAAACTTGCTCCAGGGACTGATCTGCGAGGAAAAGTTTGAATAGGAAAGGATCTGATTGCAAATCTGGAGATCTGGAGGGCTGATCTGGAATCTGATTTCAGGAATGAGTTGCATAAAATTAATGGAACTCATCTAGCCAAAGTTCGACAAGATCGGGCAAGATCTAGAAGGTTTCGACAAAAGTGGGGAAAACGACTTTAGGGTAAAACAGGGTAATTGGGGTTTCAAAAACGGCGAGGGTCGAAACTTAGGTTTAGGGCAGGATTTGGAAATTCTTCCAGAAGGAAAAAAATGTTCAGAATAGTGAATGGGAGATATTCACTGAATCAGATCAAGGTTTGGAGGTGATTTGCAACATTTTGCCTTTTTAGGCTTCTGGAAAATCTGGAAAAGGACTTATCTGCGATACTCTTGGACTGATTTGCGAAAAGAGTCTAGATGATGAAATCTTGCTGCCAACTTTTTGGATTAAGGTATTGGCATACCCTTGATCATAATCCAAGAACAATCTGGTCTGATCTTGGCTAAGATTTGATTATATCTGTAATGCTGAAACTTAGGGTAAAAGGTAATAACAGATATTCTGTTTTCGAAAACAGAAAAGAGTTGAAAATTCTGGAAGTTAGGGATAGAATTGAATCTAGGTTCTGAAGGCTTTTAGGTTTAGGATAACTGATAAATCAAATCTGGAAAGTCAGATCTTGACTTGGGGTCACAGGATAGATTTTGAGATTTTAGGGCTAGAACAGAATAAAGCTGAGGTTGATTTGGTTG
Organism: Pharus latifolius; assembly: GCA_019359835.1. Lineage (NCBI taxonomy): Eukaryota > Viridiplantae > Streptophyta > Magnoliopsida > Poales > Poaceae > Pharus > Pharus latifolius. The sequence continues at coordinate 29,887,988 of CM033325.1, read as the reverse complement.
ATCCAGAAGAGACATATGCATGCATGACTTTTAAGAAAGAAACTTTTCACCCCAAAACTCAGGATGTTACAGATCTACCCTCCTTAAAGAAATCTCGCCCCGAGATTTACCTAAAGCAAGGAAAGATAAGAATTGGGATAGGTTCACTGAAAATTCTCTTCCTTCCTCCAAGTAGCTTCTTGTTCTGAATGATTTCCCATTAAACTTATATAATCTGATATGGAGTATTCTAAGGGTACTTGCTTTATATGCATTTCAACTTCAGGTGTAATTGCCAGGACCAAATAATATTAAGGTGGGTGCAACTGAGTCAAAGATCTACCTTGAGGAATGTCGGTGATGTTTCCTGCTCCTTGGATGTAGTTTAACTTTCCTCCTGGACTTGCTGTTGGTGTTCCATCTCTTTCTCTTCCTCGGTTGGCCATGCTTCCTCCTCTTTCTGGTGGAGTTCCTCTAGAATTCTGTGGTTGTGACACTGGTACTCTGGGTGCTTCTGGTTGTGTTCTTGCCTGTGATCTGGCAATGGATGATGGAAGTCGAATCAAAGGACAAAATTCTCTACGATGTCCACGCTGTCCACAGTGGAAACAAATGATATTCATGCGAGGGCAATCCTTCTGATGATGATTTCCTCGGCAGGTTGGGCACATCGTCGTTGCCGGTCTAGGAGCTTGATATGATGGTCGAAAATTGGAGGTGATGGGAGTCTTCCCTCTGGTTGGGTCTGGTTGTGGTCGCGCTTGCTGAAGCATCTTCCTCTTCCGATTTTCTTCTCCTATATTCCTCTTCTCCTCTACCTTTAGGACTCTGTTCACCAGTGTCCGAAATTCAGTTATCTCATGGGAAGCGATTTGGTACTGTAGGTAATGTTGAAGTCCTTCTGTAAAGCGCTCTATTTTCTTCTCCTCAGTATCGACATCTCCAGGTGCATATCGGGCTAAGTGAGTGAACTGGTGCAGATATTCTGTAACTGTCTTGTTTCCTTGAACCAAATTACGGAATTCCCGTCGTTTGGCAGCTATGACACCGGTAGGTACATGAAATTTCCGAAATTGTTCCTTGAATTCCGTCCAAGAGATGCTATCTTTGTCAAGGTGGGCCTCTTGGTAGTTCATCCACCATGCGGCTGCTGCTCCTGTAAGTTGGTGTGATCCAAACAAAACCTTCTCTCGGTCGCTGCATCGAACTGTGTCCAGTTTCCTCTCGATATCCCTTAACCAATCATCTGCAACCATGGGATCGGTCGCACTAGAGAATGTTGGTGGACGGGTCTTTTGGAAATCTGCTAATCTGGTTCCTACAATGGTTCCTTCTGTTGTTCCAATAGGCAATCTCTGAATTATCTGAGCCAATAACTGGGTATGGGCCGTCTGAGCTTCCTGTCGATTCTTCTCCATTGACAGAAGGATTTCCTGCAGACTGAGTTGTTCATTCTGGGGCGGATTGGAACTCTGAGGTCCTTGCTGGAACAAAGGGTCTCTTGTCCTAGTATCTTCTCCCTGCGGAGTTTGTTCCCTGTCTTCTCCACTGCTTCGGGATCTTCTTCTTGTATCAACCATGGTGGCTCTGAAAAAAGTTTAGACTGATCTAACTAACTAGGGCCAACTAAGACAGCAATGCAGGAATTAATGCAACTATTTTAATGCATAAAATACTTAGGCTACTAGCCATAGTACACAAGTTAACCATTGCAAAAGCAACAGCGAATCACAAAGCTATCAAGAGCATCACTAGCTCTATCTACACCAAACCAACCCCTAAGACACTCTGAAACAACAGGACACACTCTCACAATCTTGCCGATTTTTAGAAAATCCAAATAAGATTTTGAAATAAAAGTTTTTAGGAGCTACGAAGCTCATTATTTTTATAAAAATACAATTTTCAACAACTAGTTTTCTAAATAATTTACGTCTTCCTGGCACGACCAATCCCTAAAGGTGTCGTCCTACAGTCAAGTTCTCGTGTGGCTCTGATACCAGCTTTTCTTGTCGCGCCCCGAAACTGGGACAACGACTACTCCTGTAGAGACCTAGCTCGCTGCAGCTAGTCCCATATATGCATAGCATACACATACCCTTGACTTCCTAGGATAAGTCAAGCACAGGAGTATATCATATTGCAACAGAGTCACTTACAAAATATTTGAGCAGTGTGGCCTGCTGGCCTTAATATTACATAAGGAGGTTACAATGCCTTCGCGGCATACAGGTTTAGCAAAATAACATCTACACAGCAGAAGGTAGGTGACCCACCCACAAAGAGAAGTGGACGGCAGAACAACACACATCAGGGAAATGACGGGACTGACGCTCCTCCTTCTGGATCCACGAAGTACTCCATGCTTTCGTCTTGGTTGTAGAACGCTCCATCTACTGAATTGTAAGTTGCAAGAGTGAGCACTTTCGTACTCAGCAAGTCATAGGTAAGAGTAGATACATATAGTAGAGATGATATGAACCTAGACTAGTCAAGAATTATGGATATTTGTAAAATAATCTTTCTCTTTCCTGGCTCAACTCATGGCAGCACCTTTCCATAATATAATATCGTCATTCATGTTCACTAAATTATAGCACTACCGCGACACGTCAACACATGACTGCCCACGGCAGTACTCCTTATCATGACAACACATGTCATTTGGGTAATCTTGATTTAATATATTTTATTTAGAAAATAATACTTGTGTCACACCCCGTGGATTTAACCCACCGCAGCAGACTCCTAAAACTCGGGAGCACAAAGTATTCGAATACATTTCTAACTCTGCAGAGAGGTACCAATTTACCCGCAAGATATTCCACTTTCAAGCCCATCCTATCAGAATGATTAGACCCCTGACTCACTTCATCCTGTGAGCGGCAAGGTGGAAACAACAGGAACTTTTGTTATGTTTCACTTACAATTCACCCCTGACCCTGCAGTTTTCTTCACACAAACCGCAGTTGTGGCGGGCTATACCCCCACCCATAAGCCTCTTCCCATTACTGGGTCAACGTGCTTGATCAAATCACATTCAGTGATACGTGGAGGAGCTGAACCCCGTGAGTTTAGTGTATTACTTTCCATCTCATGCAGGGGTTTCATGTACGGTTCACATAAGTACTTGTTCAGGCCTGTCCCATACCAGGCTTGCGGTTAGTACGTTTGTTCGTGCCACTAGACGCACAACACAAGGTTCTAGTCCTTATATGCCAGTGACCAGACCATCCACAACCCTGCACCTTCAGTGCCTGCACATCCTTTGCAGTCTAGCACCTCCAGTGCTACCACCATTCCATACCATTTCCTGGTCACGGCTAGGGGTTTTATTTCATGAATATAAGTATATATATATAATAGTTCATGGCTCAAACTTGTTTATTGCACATTTCACAGATAACCAGTCCAGTACTGCCAATTCATAAATCAACCATTTCCAATCTTTCTCATGCAATATTATCTATATTCAAGGTTATGTTACAGCTACTCTTAAAATATAGGTTCGAGATGACCAAAAATATGACTTGCCTTCCGCGTCGTAAAATACAGCAGCTGATGTCGGGTCAACAGTGAAGTCCTCGAACTGGGGCTCTTGATCTGCTCTCCAATCAAACAAATAACCAATAATCACAATCTTTTCAATACATTATTATACTATATGCAATAATGCAAAGATGAAGTCTTGATGATTCTGAGATGATTAGGTTAGAAATTGATTAGGATTAGGTTAGTTGTCGGAGGTTTACAAGGTTCCAAATGTCTCGAAATATCCGAATGGTATCAAGGTTGCGACTGGTTCACTCAAAAACAGCGAACGTCTTTAGGTCGACATTCGGTTCAAGGCATCGACATAGGGTCGATGGATGATAGAGGGGTTATCTCAACTTGTGGCAGTAGAATAAAATGTAGAGCACAACTCCACAAGTCTAAGGGACAAGGTTATTTCCAGTTTGCACAACTGAAAAGAGGTGAAAAGGGCTAATGCCACTGGCTGACATGCTCTGGCATTGATCTTGACATGGCCAGAAACTAGGGCTTGCCATATCTTTTGATCTAGAGCTCCAAATGATGCACCACTTTGTCTGGGAGGTAGGCATTGATAACAGGAACAATTCATTCAACAGGATCCAAGGCTGAAAATGGCTGGAAAATGATGAAAACCAGCGAAGAAGTTGACTGGCCTGGAGTGCCTGCAGCACAAACAGTGCAGCAACTAGGGCATAGCCATAACTCCTGTTCTAGGCCGAATTAGGGGTCGTGGTAGAAGACAAAGTTGCTCAAAATGGTCCAAAACATCTAAATGGCAAAGTGGCTAGGCCTGGATTGGCTGCAATCAACGGCCGGCGACTGGAGCGGAAGGAGATGACATGGAAATTGGGGGTTTTCGATTTAGGGCAAATGAACTCAATTCCTTGCTTGTACATGATCTCTAGGGAATTAGAAACATACTGGTGAAGTTAGATTAGCTAGAGATGCACCAGAAAAGCTTAAACAGTAAGTTCAGTGAACATGCAAGGTTCCAAATTGGGGATTTTCACATATCAGGAATTCTGTCGATTTTGGTTGCTTAGGGATGTTAAGCAAGGTCTACTGAGCATATTTGATCACTGGCTCGAGAGCTAAAAGGGCTTGGTTAGAGATTAATTGCTCGTCGGAGGTTTTTAGAGAAACCGGCGATCACCGGCGACAGAAGGTAAAAGAACTCGATTCCAAGCTTAGGTACACTCAAGAGGGGATGGGGAACTTACTGGGAGGCTTGGATTGCTGAGGGGAGCAACGGGTGAGGCTGGCACCGAGAGCTCCAAAAATGGCTCGCCGGGGAAGAAGATTTCACCGCAGAGCTGCGAGCTTCGGTGGTTTTTGGCGCTGGGTGAAGATGCAACGGCTACAGGAGGCTTTATATAGGCACGGGCGAGGCAAGAGGGCCGACAATTTGGAGTGTTGCTGCCACGAGGTGACCTTGAAGCGACGGGACGGGGTGGTGATGGCGAGGCAACTGACGGCGCGGCGCTGCAGCTTTGCAGCTGGACGGTGCAGGTGCAGGCGACGAAGGCGACGGCGAGGAGACATCTAGCTTGAGCATGGCTGCGACGTGTCGAGCATTCTCTGTGGTGCTGCGCTGCTGCAGCTAGCACGCGCGCTGTGCGCAGGGAAACTGGCAGCGATTGCGCGGTCGAGGTGGCTTCCACGGTGGCGAACGGCGAGGGCACACATGGCGGCAGGGGCACAGGCGACTGCCACGGCGGAGTGAGCACGGCAGCTGGTCGAGGTCGCGCACAGGAGTTCTCTGGTCGTGCGCAGCTGGTCGAACAGGGACTGCAAAAGAAGGCTCGGGCTGATTTGAAATTTTCAAACTTGCTCCAGGGACTGATCTGCGAGGAAAAGTTTGAATAGGAAAGGATCTGATTGCAAATCTGGAGATCTGAAGGGCTGATCTGGAATCTGATTTCAGGAATGAGTTGCATAAAATTAATGGAACTCATCTAGCCAAAGTTCGACAAGATCGGGCAAGATCTGGAAGGTTTGGACAAAAGTGGGGAAAACAACTTTAGGGTAAAACAGGGTAATTAGGGTTTCAAAAACGGCGAGGGTCGAAACTTAGGTTTAGGGCAGGATTTGGAAATTCTTCCAGAAGGGAAAAATGTTTAGAATAGTGAATGGGAGATATTCACTGAATCAGATCAAGGTTTGGAGGTGATTTGAAACATTTTGCCTTTTCAGGCCTCTGGAAAATCTGGAAAAGGACTTATCTGCGATACTCTTGGACTGATTTGCGAAAAGAGTCTAGATGATGAAATCTGGCTGCCAACTTTTTGGATTAAGGTATTGGCATACCCTTGATCATAATCCATGAATAATCTGGTCTGAACTTGGCTAAGATTTTGATTATATCTGTAATGCTGAAACTTAGGGTAAAAGGTAATAACAGATATTCTGTTTTCGAAAACAGAAAAGAGTTGAAAATTCTGGAAGTTAGGGATAGAATTGAATATAGGTTCTGAAGGCTTTTAGGTTTAGGATAACTGATAAATCAAATCTGGAAAGTCAGATCTTGACTTGGGGTCACAGGATAGATTTTTGAGATTTTAGGGCTAGAACAGAATAAAGCTGAGGCTGATTTGGCTGATCTAGAAGAGACATATGCATGCATGACTTTTAAGAAAGAAACTTTTCACCCCAAAACTCAGGATGTTACAATTACCCAAATGACATGTGTTGTCATGATAAGGAGTGCTGCCGTGGGCTGTCGTGTGTCCACGTGTCACGGTAGTGCTATAATCTAGTGAACATGAATGATGATGTTATATTATGAAAAGTGCTGCCATAAAATGAGATGAGAAAAGAAAAGATTATTTTACAAATATCCATAATTTTTGACTAGTCTAGGTTTGTCGTGGTATTAAGAATACCCCGGCAGGTTTTGAAGACGATCCTAGCAGAGATTACGCAGCGCGGGTTGACCGGGTGACCGGTCCTCCCCCGCCGGACAAACACAAGAATTGACACGTGGATTTATACAGGTTCGGGTCCCGGTGGGGGCCCTAGTCCTGTCGACGCGCTCCCGACCGGAGTCGGCTGGGGAGGCTCTCTCCGGGGGAGAGGCTTCCGGAGCACGTCTGTGAGATTAGCTATTCCAAATAATAATGAACTGATCCCTTATAACAGAGGGGTACAAGGGCTATTTATAGCCCCAAAAAGAAGCAAAAAACCTAAACTACCCCGGAAGCCACCGTCGGATTGAAGGGTAGGACCGTCCTTCTCCCGGTCAAACGTCTTGGATGCTTGACAGGTGGTCGCTGATTCCCGAGGCGTCCCTCGCGTGACCTGCACGTGATAAACAAACAGGGATTTTACCTTTTAGGAGGGCGGTGACGTCCGGGACCTCTTCCGGAGAGCAGGGTACCGGGAGCCCAAAAGGCGGCGCCCGGGGCAGGCACCGGAGGCCACTGTCCCCGGGCACATGGCGGCGCCCGGGACATGCCCCGGAGGCACGGTCCCGGGAGCCTAAAAGGCGGCGCCCGGGGCAGGCACCGGCGGCCACTGTCCCCGGGCAGATGGCGGCGCCCGGGACATGCCCGGGGGGCACGGTCCCGGGGGCCAAATGACGGCGCCCGGGGCAGGCACCGGGGGCCACTGTCCCCAGGCACATGGCGGCGCCCAGGACAGGCCCAGGGGGCACGGTCCCGGGAGCCTAAAAGGCGGCGCCCGGGGCGGGCACCGGCGGCCACTGTCCCCGGGCAGATGGCGGCGCCCGGGGGCCAAATGGCGGCGCCCGGGGCAGGCACCGGAGGCCACTGTCCCCGGGCAGATGGCGGCGCCCGGGACGTGCCCGGGGGGCACGGTCCCGGGGGCCAAATGGCGGCACCCGGGACATGCCCCGGAGGCACGGTCCCAGGGGCCAAATGGCGGCGCCCGGGACCTGCCCCAGAGGCACGGTGCCGGGAGCCTGAAAGGCGGCGCCCGGGGCAGGCACCGGAGGCCACTGTCCCCGGGCAATCATGAACTTACCTGGACTTGACCGCGTGGAGATTTCCCCCAACAGCAGCCCCCCATGCCCTCCGGGGACGAAGCTTGAGCCCCCGGAGGGAATGGTCACGCTACCGGGAAAATCTCCGGACGAAAACTCCGGACGAAAATCACCGGAGCCCCGGCGACGCTTCGGTTTCTGTGCCGGGCGCTTCATGGCCGCGCCGTTCTCGCAATAAATGCACGCGGGGTTCGAAACGGTGTCTCGATTTACGCGCCTGTTCCTTCGTTTCCCGCGCACGGTTTGAATCAGTGGTCCAGATTGCTCCGAGGGGGCCACGTGGCGCGCATCTAGATCACGGCCAGCCTCTATAAATAGGGCCTTAGGGGGCCCCGGTAGCTCATTCCAAATTTTCCAACTCCAGCTTCAGCTCTCCCGGTAGCGCTCTCCCGGTAGCATTTCCGGTAGCCTTCTCCGGTAGCGAGCGTCCGGGAGTTGTAGCCGTAGCCACCTGAAAACTTAGCCACCGAAAAACAAAGAACTCACCTGATGGCACCCAAAGGTCGAGCGAAGACCACGGAGGTGCCCCCGGAGGAAATCCCCGCGGATTTCCTCTGGGCCTCCGAGTTCTCGGCCTCGGACGCGGAGTCCCTGGTCAAGAAGGGCATCGTCGAAGAGGGGGACATCCGGGTCCCCCTAAAGATGGACGGAGCCCCCCGCCCCAGGCCCGGAGAGGTCGTGGCCTTCGAGGCCTTCCTCGAGGCGGGGCTCCGGCTCCCGGTGCATCCGATGCTCCGGGAGTTTCTCAAAGAGTACGGGGTGGCTCTCAACCACCTCACCCCGAAGGCGCTCGTCCGTATGGGCCTTTTTATATGGCTCTACGAGACAGCGACCGGGCGGGAGCCCACCCTCCGCGCCTTCCGGTACTTCTATGAACCGGCGGCGCGGAGCTCCCACCTGGTGAAGGGAGGACCGAAGTCCCCCTTCGGCTCGGTGATGGTCCAAATGCTGCCCTCCCGGGTGGCGGACTTCCCGGCGGCGGCCTCCCGGGACCACTGGGGGGACTGGCTCCGGAGGTGGTTCTACCTCCGGGTCCGGGACGAGGCGGTGGTCTACGCCCCGGAGCCTCCCACCTACAGCCGATCATCCGCACCGAAGCCGCCGGTGTGGACGGACGAGGAGTTCGAGCTCCTCGGGAAGGTGGTGTTAGTGAAGAAGGCCCGCTCAATGCGGGACGCCGCGGAGGAGCTGGCGCTCCTGCGGCTTTCCCCCTTTTCACGCGGGGGAAGGGGGATCGGCATGGGCCCGGAGCAGCGGCCTCCGGTCAAGCCGGTGACGCGGCGTAAGTCCCCTGCATTTTTGTACTTGCAGTTTTTTTATGAGAAATTGACTAACTTTTTACCTCTTGCAGTGCGCCCGTACCCGGCGGCGAGGGACAAGGCGGAGCACCTCCTGGGGAGGTACTTCGCCGACGAACAAGAGCGCATCGTGCGCCTCGTGGGGGAGGGGCCTCCCCGGAACTTGGTGGCCGAGGCCTACGGGCTCAGGCTTCCGGAGAGGAAGCCCCTTCCCACCCCCGGGTCTCATAAACGGGGGAAGGACGCGGCCGGGGGCTCGGAGCCCAAAAAGCCCCGGGTCCAGAAGACCCCAGCTCCGGCGACGGCGCCGGCGACGACGCCGGCGAGGGCCCGGGACGCAGCTCCCGGAGCCGAACATGCCCGGGCGGCGCCCCGGGCAGAGGCGACGCCTCCGCCCCCGGAGGCCCCCGTCGAGGCCCGGGGGAAGGAGGTTGTTGTCGATGGGGCGGGGTCCGATTCAGCGGACTACGCCCCGTCGCCAGTTCGCGTGACGCTCCTCTCGCCTCTCCCGGCGGCATTGGCGCCGGAGAGGCTAGAAGTGAGGTTTTCGGGGGCGGCGCCCCCGCGCCTCTGGCCTGTGGATGAGGAGGGGGGGAGCCCCTCAGTCTTCGAGGTCCCCCCGGAGCAGGAGGCTCCGAGGGCCCTCCGGCCTGGGGCGGGGAAAGGCCCAATGATCCCCCCCCGGGCGGAGATCCCCGCCCAACCTTCGTCTTCGTCTTCGGAGGAAACTTCGTCGACGAAGACGCCGGCGACGCCGGCCGTGCTCCCGGATTCGGAGGTCCGGGGGCCCTCTCCCGGCCGCGACAGGAGGGCCGGGCAAGACACCTCCCTATTTCCCGCGGGGGAGGTGGCCCGCTACGCGGAGGGCCTGCACAACCGGAAGGTGCAGTCCTTCGTAGCAGGAGGGACGCTCCACGAGCGTTTTGAGGGGCTCGAGTCCCTCGGAGCCCAGGTAACTCGAGCTCTCCACACTTCGGCTTTTTTCCTGCACTTAAGATTTTTCTAACTCTTTATGCATTTTGTAGGTAGCGGCTGTTACCTGGGGCCTTGAGCAGCGGGTCACCCGGCTGCTCAAGGAGGCGGAGAGCCGGGCCGCGGCCTGCGTCGAGCAGCGGGAGGCGGCCCTCCGGGAGCGGGACGAAGCTCTTGATGAGCTGGCCCGGGCCCCGGCGCAGGTGCACCTTTCGGAGGGCTCCTACATCCGCCTCCGAGAGGAGGCCAAGGTGCGGGAGAAGGCGCTCCGGGAGCTCGAGAGCTCCAGCGTCCGGGCGCTGTCGGACGCGGGCCGCTCCGTCCGCTCGGCCTTGGAAAGCCTTGGCGTTAGCCTGGGCTCCAGGAGCGGCCCGCAGGTGCCCCCGGCGACCCTCGCGGAGGCTGTGCGTTTTCTTAACGCACAAGTCTCCGCCATCCCGGAGGCTGCGGACGTCCGGGCGCGTGGCCGGGTGATCCCCGTCATCGCGGCCGCCGCGGGGCTCGTTGACTACCGTGGGGTCGGCGCCCGCGCGATCGGGGGGCGCATCCCCCGGGGCTTCCCGGAGGCCTTCGAGCCAACGCGCCGGGAGGTGGAGCTGCTGGCGGAGGGGTTCTACGACCGGATCATCCGGACGTGGTTCCCGACACCGGCGCCTCCGGCCGCGGATGTCCCTGCCCCGGCCACGGAGGAAGCTTCCCGGGGGGAGGACCCCAATGCCAAAGTATGAGCCTCCCCCGGGTCTTTAGCTAGGACCCCCTTTTTATTTTGTTAGGCATTTTGATTCCGGTAGCTTCTTAGGAGAAGCCCCGGGCACTTGTACACAAACATTTTGCAGTGAAATATATGAAATTTTTCTAAGTCTTTAATAAAATGTTACCAGGGTTCCCGGGGGGTTGCTCCCGAGCAACGGTCCGGGAGAGACTCTCCGGGGGACGCCCAAGCGGCTTTGATTTTGCTGAGCCTTGTCTCCGGGAGGCGCGACGGCGGGACTGCCCGGGAGCCCGTCCGGTTGAGGTGGCGCCCGGAATGGCACTTGGATAATTTTGACAACAGCCGTGCTGAATTAACTCCCCCGCGCCCGAGGGCCCAGATGATACCTCCTCTCCGGATACTTCCGCCGGCTGGGTACGAGTTTTGGCCCGAAGACGTACTTCGGGATTCTCAGCGTCGCGTCCGGGCGCTGTACCGGGACCTGGCCCGGGAGCTAAGGGAGCGCCTCCGGGAGCTTTAGGCGTAGGGGCCTTAGGCTCGTAGAAAATCCCCCGGGTTAGGACCCGGGTTGTATCATTTCCGAAACCCACCGGAGGGGGAAGATGTCCTCCGGGTTTGTCGATCAATAAAGCGCATTGTTAAACTTTTTATTGCCTCTTTATTTTCTTCTTGGGTGGTCTGGACGACTCATCTTAACAAGGATGAGCTAAGTTTCTTCGTGGGTGACCCGGGGACCCCCTGTCCCCCCCCCGCCCACAGCGGGCGGGGGGAGGCCTCCGCGTGCTGTGGGGGAAACAGGGTCCCCGGGGGGGAGCATAACCTGTAGAAATATTTTCTAAGTTAGAAAATTGTAAAAACAGGATTTCCGAGGGAGGGACCTTTCGGGGTGCCCGGGCGCCGGGAGAGGTTCATCCGGCCGCCGGGAGAGCGGGGAACCGGGAACAAGGCGCGGAAGGGGCTCGTGAAAAGTCAATAAGACCTCTAGAGGGGAGCTTCCCGGGAGACTTCGTCCGGTCGCCGTGAGAACGGGGAACCGGGAATAATGTTTTCGGGGGAAAATATATCTGAGAAACCCAATCTTCATAAAGCAATTGTCCGGTCGCCGCGAGAATGGGAAGCCGGGAATAAGGTCTTCGAGAGATAATCATCCGGTCGCCGTGAGAACGGGGAGCCGGGAATAACGTGGACTCCCGGAGGAGGAAGATGGATCCAGTCAAGCCGCAAGGGGCTGATCTTCCGGTCGCCGTGAGAACGGGGAGCCGGGAATAACGTCGACTCCCGGGGGAGGAAGATAGATCCAATCAAGCCGCAAGGGGCTGATCTTCCGGTCGCCGTGAGAACGGGGAGCCGGGAATAACGTCGACTCCCGGGGGAGGAAGATAGATCCAATCAAGCCGCAAGGGGCTGATCTTCCGGTCGCCGTGAGAACGGGGAGCCGGGAATAACGTCGACTCCCGGGGGAGGAAGATAGATCCAATCAAGCCGCAAGGGGCTGATCTTCCGATCGCCGTGAGAACGGGGAGCCGGGAATAACGTCGACTCCCGGGGAGGAAGATAATCCAGAAAGCCATTAGACGTCCCGCTGAGGAGAGCGTCTACTCCCGGAGGAGGAAGTGCCCAGAGACGGGTCTTGAGTGTTTGGGTAGGGGACTAATCTCCCAAAGTGACTCGTTACCGCGGCCGCTGGGGACCGGGTTGCCGCTTACACCCTCAGTCCACGAGGGCTGTTCGTAAGCTGCCCTTCAGGAGGGACTTGCTGGGGCAGGGCCCACTTCCTCACGGGGAGGGCATCCTCGCGGGGAGGGCATCTTCACGGGGAAGGCATCTTCACGGGGAAGGCATCCTCGCGGGGAGGGCATCACCACTAGGGGCGGTAAACAACAACAACCTGCAGTGAGACAGTTGAAGAACAAAGGCTATGCATTTATTAACAAAATATACAAAGCCCCCCTGCGAAGCCGCGAAGGGGGAAAAAGGGAAGCTACAGTGTCCCCCCTCCCCCTCCGGCGTGACCGCCCCGGGGGAGGGGACAGGCCCGTTAGGCTAGACGTAGAACTTGCGAAGTAAACGCAAGTTCCAGGTGTGCTTCAGCTCCTGCTCTTGAAGGTTGGAGAGCTTGTAAGCCCCCGAGCCTAGGACAGCGGAGATCCTGTAGGGGCCCTCCCACTTGGGGGAGAGCTTACCCTGGGCTTGGGGGTCTGTGACGCGCTTGAGGACAAGGTCCCCAAGGCGGAAAGCTCTCTCGCGCACGCGCTGGTTGTATGCGCGCGACATCTCGCTCTCGTAGATGGCGTGGCGGAGGAGCGCTCGATCGCGTTCCTCCTCCACGAGGTCGATTTCCAGCCGCCGGTTGTCTTCGTTGGCCCGGTAGGCTGCGGTCGTGGCTCCGTTCAGGAGCTCGACCCGCAGCGACCGAAAGCCGATCTCCGGGGGGAGGACTGCCTCCGCCCCGTAGACCAGGGAGAAGGGAGCACGCCCTGTGGCCCGGGACGGGGTCGTGCGCATGGAGCAGAGGATGCTAGGGAGCTCCTCTGCCCACGCGCCCCGCTTTCGAGTCTCCGGCGTAACCCCTGCAGGATTACGCCATTGACCCTCTCGACGGCCCCGTTGCTTTCGGGATGGGCCACTGAGGCGAAGTGGATGACGACCCCCAGGCCTTCGCAGAATTCCCGGAAATAAGCCGAGTCGAATTGGGTCCCGTTGTCCACGGTAATTTCCCGGGGGACACCAAAACGACAAACGACGTTTTTCCAGAAAAACCGCTGAACGGCCCGGGAGGTGATGCTAGCCAAGGGCTCCGCCTCAACCCACTTTGTAAAGTAGTCGACCGCGACCACCGCATACTTGTATCCTCCGGGCGCTGGGGGGAAAGGCCCTAAGAGGTCCATCCCCCAGCGCACGAAGGGCCAAGTGATGGGGATAGTCCGCAGCGCTACAGGGGGGAGATTCGAGCCCTTGGCCATCTTCTGGCATGCCTCGCACGCGGAGACAAGGTCTCGCGCGTCGCGCATGACTGTAGGCCAGTAAAAGCCCTGCCGAAGGGCCTTGGCGGCGATGGCACGCGGGGCTAGGTGAGAACCACAGCTCCCCGCGTGAATGTCTTCCAGGAGTTGAAGTCCCTCCGACCGGGGGAGGCAGCGCAGGAGGGCTGAAGCCCCCCGCTTGTAGAGCCTTCCCTCGAGCAGGAGATATGCCCGGGCTTTGGCCCGGAGGCACTTAACCTCGGTCTCGCTGGGAGGGTCCCCCTCCCCCTTGATGAAGGAGATGAGGGGATCCATCCATGACGACGGCCGGACGATCTCGGCGACCTCCGGGACCGGAGGCTCGGGGCCTGCGTCCGGGGAGGCCACCGAGGGCTTCGTGATTGTTTCCAAGAAGGCCCCCTTGGGGAGCGTTTCCCGGGCGCTTGCCGCCCGGGCCAAAGCATCAGCCCGGTCATTCTCCCTTCGCGGGATATGCCGGGCCTCAAGGCCGTCGAAGTGTTTCTCCATTTTTCGTACTTCCTGCAAGTAAAGACTTAAATTTGCGTCATGGCACAGGTAAGATTTGTCCATTTGGCAGACAACGAGCTGAGAGTCTCCCTTCACTAGTAGGCGCCGGATCCCCAGGGAGCGCGCAAGGCACATCCCGAGGAGTAGAGCCTCGTATTCGGCGACGTTGTTGGTTGCGGGGAACTCGAGTCGCGCGGCGTACTCGAGCTCCTTCCCCTCGGGGCTCCGGAGGACTACCCCCGTGCCAGCCCCGGCGAGACACAGTGACCCATCAAACAGCAGGGTCCAATGGTCACTGCGTCGGGGCGGCACAGGGAGATCTTCGTCCCCGGACCCAGAGGCGGGAGTCCATTCTGCGATGAAGTCGGCGAGGACCTGCGACTTGATTGCGGAGCGGCCGGTAAGGGACAGGGAGAAAGGGGCAAGCTCGGCCCCCCACTTCCCAATCCGGCCGGTGGCTTCTTTATTCCGCAGTACCTCCCCCAGGGGGAGGGACGACGGTACGGTGATGGGGTGCCCCAGGAAGTAATGCCGGAGCTTCCGGGACGCCATGAGGAGAGCGTAGCAAATCTTCTCCATCTCCGTGTACCGAGTCTTGGCCCCTTGGAGGGCTTCACTGACGTAGTACACGGGACGTTGCTGCCCCCCTTGCTCCTTCACCAAAACCGCGCTGACGGCGACGGGGGTCGCGGCGAGGTAGAGGAGCAAGGGCTCTTCCGGAGACGGACTCACGAGCATTGGAGGGCTGGAGAGGTACTTCTTGAGGTCGTTGTAGGCTTCCTGGGCCTCGGGGGTCCAGCGGAACCCCTCAAGCCCTCGGAGGATCTTGAAGAACTGGAGGCCCCGCTCCCCCGAACGGGAGACGAAGCGGCTGAGCGCGGCCAGGCGGCCGGAGAGCCGCTGGACATCTTTGACGGAGCGCGGCGGGGGCATCTCTAGGAAGGCCCGGATCTTCTCGGGGTTTGCCTCAATGCCCCGCTGGGACACGAGGAAACCCAGGAGCTTCCCCCCGCGCACCCCGAAGGCGCACTTCTCCGGGTTGAGCTTGAGCCCGAACGCGCGGAGGTTGCGGAAGGTCTCTGCGAGGTCGTCGATGTGGGAGGCTGCACGGGGGCTTTTGACGACCGCGTCGTCTACGTAGACTTCGACGTTGCGGCCGACTTGATCTTTGAAGACCAGCGTCATAAGGCGCTGGAAGGTGGCTCCCGCATTCTTGAGCCCGAAAGGCATATGGCGGTAGCAGAAGGTTCCGAGGGGAGTTATAAAACTCGTCTTTTCCTCATCCCCTTCCGCCATCCGGACTTGATGGTATCCCGAGTAGGCGTCTAGGAAGCTCATCAGCTCGCACCCCGCGGTGGAGTCAACGAGCTGGTCGATCCGCGGGAGCGGGAAGTTGTCTTTGGGGCAAGCGCGGTTAAGGTCGGTGAAGTCCACGCACATGCGCCACTTGCCACTTGACTTCTTGACGAGGACGGGGTTTGCGAGCCACTCGGGGTGCAACACTTCCCGGATGAACCCCGCCTCTCGGAGCCGGGCTATCTCCGTCTTGATGGCTTCTTGACGTTCGAGGGAGAGCTTGCTCAACTTCTGCTTGATAGGGGGGTGACCGGGGGTTACCGCGAGCTTGTGCTCAATAACCTCCCGGGCGACGCCCCGCATGTCCGAAGGCTTCCACGCAAAAACATCGGAGTTTTCGCGCAGAAAGGCTGCGAGTTGCGCTGCATGGTCTTGGGGGAGCTCTGCCCCGATTTGGACAGTTTGGTCCCTGCTGCCCAGGGACAGCGGGACCTTCCGGAGGCCCCCTTCCGGACGCGGCTTGAGGAGGGGCCTCCCAGGGGATGGCGCAGCGACGTCTACGTCCGGGGGGGGAGCCTCCCCCCCGGGTGTCTTGATCAGGTTGACGCTTCCTATTGTGGCAGCAGCTCGCTCGTATAGAGCACCGGCCATGTCTTGATCCCCCCGGACGTCGATCACGCCATGCGGCCCGGGGATCTTCATGCACAAGTAGTTTTGGTGGGTGGCAGCCCCCAGCCGATTGATCGTAGTCCTCCCCATAATCACATTGTAGGAGGAGGGGAGGTCCACTACGTCGAAGCGGACTAGCTCAGTCCGGTAGTTCTCTGGGGTGCCGAAGGTGATCGGGAGATCTACCTTGCCCACGGGGTGGATCGCCTTCCCCGGGACAAACCCTTGCAGAGGCCCTGCCGCTGGTTGCAGGAGCTTCTCATCCACCTGCATTTCCTTGAAGGTTTTGAGGAACAGGACGTCGGCGGAGCTTCCGCCGTCCACAAGGATGCGGGCCAAGTGGCAGTTGTAGATTGTCGCGGAGACAATGAGCGCGTCGTCGTGGGGGAAGCGAACCCCTCGCGCGTCTTCCGCCGTAAAGGTGAGGGGGACGTCCGACCACTTGGGCGGCACGGACGCGTGTAGCACCCCCACTACCTTAACTTCTCGCGCGTACTCCTTGCGCTGGCGCTTGGAATCCCGCTCGGAGGCGGACCCCCCTACGATGACGTTGATGCGGCGCTGAGAAGTTTGAAAGGGGAGAGCGTCTGAAGGCTCCCCCTCCTGCACCTGCTGCCCCCCCGCGGGAGCGGGAAGGGCCGGAACAGCTGGCCGAGGGGGCAAGGAGGCCGGAGTCCCCCCCCCCTGCCCGCGCTGGTCGAGGAATGCCGCGAAGTGCTGCAGCAGCTGGTGGCAATCTCGGGTGGCGTGGGTACTGGACCCGTGGAAGCTGCACCACGGTCCTTCCCGGCTTCTCCCCGCGGGGCCTTCGCGGCCGCACGAAGATTGTCCTCCCCCATGGCCTCTCGGCTTGGGAAAGGGGTGGTTGCCCTTCGGGGGGTCGCGCGAGCCGCCTCCGCCCTCGAGGACAAAACTGTCCCGAGGCCGTGGTTCGCTACGGCCCCCCTGCCTGGGGCGCCTGGGGGGATCCCGGGCCCCCCGCTCGGCGGGGGCAGGAGCCCCCTGGGTCTTCTTCCAGATGTCGTCTTCCTCCGCCCGAGCGTACTTTTCGAGCACGTTGAAGAGCTCATCGGCGGAAGAGGGGCAGCTCCGGGAGAGCCTTCGGTGGAGCTCCCCCGGGAGGATGCCGCTTTTGCAGGCTTCGATGACCGTAGAGTCGGGGACGTGGGCCACTTTGCTCTTCACCTGGGCAAAGCGCTTGAAGAAGCTTCTGATGGTCTCCCCAGTTCTCTGCCGGACAGTATACAGCTGCGAGGAGTCCAGGGGACGCACGTAGTTCCCCTGGAAGTTGGCACAGAACTCCCGCTTGAGCTGCGAGAAAGACTTGATGGAGCCCGCCTTCAGATTGTAAAACCAGGAGCGGGCAATGCCGGTGAGGTAGAGGGGGAAGACGTTGCATTGGACGCTCTCGTCCCCCCCCCCCCCGCCGCGGAGATGGCGGTGGAGTAGATCTGCACGAACTCGTAAGGGTCCGCCTCGCCATTATAATGCTCGATGTGCGGGGGACGGTAGGGCCGCGGCCATCGGATGCTGCGGAGTCTTCGACACAGGGGCTGGTTCGCCCCCTGCACTTCCCGGGGGGAGCCCCAGTCACTGTCTTCTTTAACGGGGGACGCCCCCTCGTTATCCGAGTCAGGTAGCGGCCCAAGAGGGCCACCGGAGTGGTGGTGACGACGCTTCTCTTCCGGACTGGGACTGATTTCCCGGACGTCCGGGCTTCTCTCCGGGGAGGATGGTTCCTCGGCCGGTCTCTTCCCCCGACCGGTGCGAGAGCGAGGCTCCCTGCGACAACGACCGGGGGGGAGCTCTTCCCCGCGGTTGGGAGAATGCATTCGCTCGACCTCCCCCCGGGAGAAGCGGATCTGCTTCGCTGGGGGAGGGAGCTCCTGCACTGTGGCAGCCGGCCCGGGAGCTACCGGGACCTGCTGGGGGGAGCCCCCTGCGACGGCCCCCGGGACCGGAAAGGGGGGAGACCCTGCACCATCCGGAACCGGGGAGGGGGCGCCCGGGGCGGCGTTTGGATCCGAAGAGGGGGCCCCCGTGGCAACGACCGGGACCGGAAAGGGGGAAGCCCCTGTGACATCCGGAACCAGTGGGGGGTGAGCCCCCTCGGCGACGTCCTGGGTTGGGGAGCCAATGCGGGGGAAATTCACTGAGGCACGGGAGCTGCTCTGTCGACCAGCCCCGGTGTGGTAAACGCAACGCGGGGGGCGGGACTGGCTCCCGGCGTAGGAATAGCCCCCGGCATGAAATGACCCCCCAGCCCCGGAAGCGAGCCGGGGACGGGGTACCCCCCTGGTGCCACGAAGGGCCCGGGCATGAAATAGCTTCCCGGCACCGGGACAGGCCCGGGTGCCGAGAAGTGTCTGGAAGTATATCCCGCGGGGGGAGGGAACCCCCCAGCCGGATTATACGGGGTAGACAGTCCCCCTGACGCCGGAGGGGCCGCTGGGTATCCCATAAACGGGGGCATGATCCCCGGATACGGGTGCGACGAAAATGTGGGGGCCGAGGGCCGCGCCAACACACTAAGGAGCTCGTCCATAGAGCGCTGGGCGCGGAGCTGGCCCTCCACAAGAGCCTCCAGCAGGGCATCCCGGGGAGCCGGGGGAGCCGTCGGGGGGAAACTCGTCCCGGTCGAGGTCCCCGCGGCCGCCGGGAGCGACCCGGAGGTGGAGGCGCCTAGATTGAGAGGAAAGGTAGGAGGCGGTACCTGGGAATGGTCGCCTCCGGACGGAGGCGCCGGAACAGCAGCGTCCCGGGCGGGTGGCGCCAGGTCACCGGGACCGGCGTCACCGGGAAGGGCGCGGGCCCTTGTTCTCGGAGGAGCCATGGCGATTCGTCACGGGTCCCCACGAACGGCGCCAACTGTCGTGGTATTAAGAATACCCCGGCAGGTTTTGAAGACGATCCTAGCAGAGATTACGCAGCGCGGGTTGACCGGGTGACCGGTCCTCCCCCGCCGGACAAACACAAGAATTGACACGTGGATTTATACAGGTTCGGGTCCCGGTGGGGGCCCTAGTCCTGTCGACGCGCTCCCGACCGGAGTCGGCTGGGGAGGCTCTCTCCGGGGGAGAGGCTTCCGGAGCACGTCTGTGAGATTAGCTATTCCAAATAATAATGAACTGATCCCTTACAACAGAGGGGTACAAGGGCTATTTATAGCCCCAAAAAGAAGCAAAAAACCTAAACTACCCCGGAAGCCACCGTCGGATTGAAGGGTAGGACCGTCCTTCTCCCGGTCAAACGTCTTGGATGCTTGACAGGTGGTCGCTGATTCCCGAGGCGTCCCTCGCGTGACCTGCACGTGATAAACAAACAGGGATTTTACCTTTTAGGAGGGCGGTGACGTCCGGGACCTCTTCCGGAGAGCAGGGTCCCGGGAGCCCAAAAGGCGGTGCCCGGGGCAGGCACCGGAGGCCACTGTCCCCGGGCACATGGCGGCGCCCGGGGCATGCCCGGGGGGCACGGTCCCGGGGGCCAAATGGCGGCGCCCGGGACATGCCCCGGAGGCACGGTCCCGGGAGCCTAAAAGGCGGCGCCCGGGGCAGGCACCGGCGGCCACTGTCCCCGGGCAGATGGCGGCGCCCGGGACGTGCCCGGGGGGCACGGTCCCGGGGGCCAAATGGCGGCGCCCGGGGCAGGCACCGGGGGCCACTGTCCCCGGGCACATGGCGGCGCCCGGGACAGGCCCGGGGGGCACGGTCCCGGGAGCCTAAAAGGCGGCGGCCGGGGCGGGCACCGGCGGCCACTGTCCCCGGGCAGATGGCGGCGCCCGGGACGTGCCCGGGGGGCACGGTCCCGGGGGCCAAATGGCGGCGCCCGGGGCAGGCACCGGGGGCCACTGTCCCCGAGCACATGGCGACGCCCGGGACAGGCCCGGGGGGCACGGTCCCGGGGGCCAAATGGCGGCGCCCGGGGCAGGCACCGGAGGCCACTGTCCCCGGGCAGATGGCGGCGCCCGGGACGTGCCCGGGGGGCACGGTCCCGGGGGCCAAATGGCGGCGCCCGGGACATGCCCCAGAGGCACGGTCCCAGGGGCCAAATGGCGGCGCCCGGGACCTGCCCCGGAGGCACGGTCCCGGGAGCCTGAAAGGCGGCGCCCGGGGCAGGCACCGGAGGCCACTGTCCCCGGGCAATCATGAACTTACCTGGACTTGACCGCGTGGAGATTTCCCCCAACAAGGTTCATATCATCACTACTATATGTATCTACTCTTACCTATGACTTGCTGAGTACGTAAGTGCTCACCCTTGCAACATTCAACTCAATAGATGGAACCTATCTTGATCAAGATGATGGCATGGAGTACTACGTGGATCCAGAAGGAGGAGAATCAGTTCCGCCAGAACCTTGAAGTGTGTTGTTCTGCCGTCAACTTCTTTTGTGGGAGGGTCACCTATCTTCTGCTGCGTAGTTAAATATTTTGCTAAACCCTGAATGCCTTGTAGGCATTGTAATCCTCTTTATGTAATATTAAGGCCAGCAGGCCACACTGCTTAATATTTTGTGAGTACTTTGTTGCAATGTAATATACTCCTGTGTTTGACTCATCCTTGGAAGTCAAAGGTTTGTGGTTTGGGACTAGCTGCAGCGAGCTAGGTCTCTACAGGAGTAGTCGTTGTCCCAGTCTCGGGGCGCGACAGAAAAGTTGGTATCAGAGCAACATGAGAACTTGACTGTAGGACGACACCTTTAGGAAATTGGCCGCGCCAGGAAAACGTAATTTAATCAGAAAACTATCTGTTGAAAACTTTATTTTGGTAAAAATAATGAGCTTTGTAGCTCTTGAAAAACCTTCATTTCAAAATTTTATTTGGATTTTCTAAAATTCGGTAAGATTGTGAGAGTGCGTTCTGTTGTTTCAGAGTATCTTAGGGGTTGGTGTAGATAGAGCTAGTGGATGCTCTTGATAGCTTTGTGATTCGCTGTTGCTTTTGCAATGGTTAATTTGTGTATTATGGCTAATAGCCTAAGTAATTTTATGCATTAAAGTAGTTGCATTAATTTCTGCATTGCTGTCTTAGTTGGCCTTAGTTAGTTAGATCCGTGTAAACTTTTTCAGAGCCACCATGGTTGACACCAGAAGGAGATCTCAAAGTGGAAGAGAAGATATAGGTGAGACTCCGCAAGAAGAAGAAACTATGACAAGAGACCCTTTGTTTCAGCAAGGATCTCAGAGTTCTAATCCACCTCAGAATGAACAACCCACTCTTCAGGAAATTTTGTTGTCAATGGAGAAAAGCCGACAGGAAGCTCAGATAGCTTATACCCAGTTGTTAGCTCAGATAGTTCAGAAATTGCCTACTGGAACAACAGAAGGAACTACTTCTGCTGTAGGGGCAAGATTAACAGATTTCCAAAAGACCCGTCCACCAACATTTTCTAGTGCGACTGATCCCATGGTTGCCGATGATTGGTTACGGGATATCGAGAGGAAACTAGACACGGTCCGATGCAGCGAACGAGAGAAAGTTTTGTTTGGATCTCATCAGTTATCAGGAGCTGCAGCTGCATGGTGGATGAACTACCAGGAAGCTCACCATGATAAAGATAATATTTCTTGGAGGGAATTTAAGGATCAATTTCGGAAATTTCATATACCTACTGGTGTTATGGCAGCTAAGCGTCGGGAATTTCGGAATTTAACTCAAGGAAGCAAGTCAGTTACTGAGTATCTACACCAATTTACTCATTTGGCTCGATACGCACCTGGAGATGTGTATACTGAAGAGAAGAAGATAGAGCGCTTCACAGAAGGACTTCAACACTATTTACAGTATCAAATTGCTTCTCATGAACTAACGGAATTTCAAACCTTAGTGAACAGAGCTTTAAAGGTAGAAGAAAAGAAGAATATGGGAGAAGAAAGCCGAAAGAGGAGGATGTTCCAGCAAACATGACCACAGCCAAATCCAATCAGAGGAAGAGTTCCTATCACTCCCAATTTTCGACCATCCTATCAGAATCCCAGACCAGCAACGACATTGTGCCCCAACTGCCGAGGAAATCATTCTCAGAAGGATTGCCCTGATCCTCGTGTTGAGTGTTATCATTGTGGACAGCGTGGGCACCGTAAAGAATTCTGTCCTTGGATACAACTTCCGATGTCCATTGCCAGATCTCAAGCAGGAACACAGCCAGTAGTAACCAGAGCATCACCATCGCAGAATTTTAGAGGAAATTCAGCAGGAAGAGGAGGAAACATGGCTAATCGAGGAAGAGGAAGAGGTAGAGCACCAGCTGCAACCCAAGGAGGAAGATTAAACTATACTTCAATTCAAGAAGCGGGCAACGCCACCGACATTCTTCTAGGTAGATTTCTGATTCAATCTGCATCTGCCTTAATATTGTTTGATCCTGGTGCTACAAATTCATTCATGTCAAGAGCATTTGCATCTGAAGTTGAAATGCATATAGACCAAGTACCACTAGAGTACTCTATGGTTATACAAACTCCAGGGGCTAGATTATCTGTCTACTCGATCTGCCCAAATGTAACTTTCAATATAGAAGGAGTAGAATTTGAGGCAAATCTACTAGTTCTAGAACTGCAAGGTCTAGACATTATTTTGGGAATGGATTGGTTGTCCCAACATAAAGGTCTAATAGACTGTGAAGAGAAAACCCTTAGTCTTGTCAGTAGCCAAGGGGAGAGAGTTCTATTTTATGCAGAAAGATCATCAGTCAAGAAACCGCTAAGATCTGTTCAAGCATTGCAAAAATTATGCCTGGAACAAGTGCCTGTAGTGCAACGATATTCTGATGTGTTTCCAGAAGAACTTCCGGGAATGCCACCTGACAGAGAAATAGAATTCAGTATTGAACTTAAACCAGGAGCAGCACCTATAGCAAAACGTCCCTATAGGATGCTAGTTACAGATTTGGAGGAGCTCAAGAATCAACTCGAAGACTTGGAAAACAAAGGATTTATCAAACCCAGTGCTTCACAATGGGGAGCCCCAGTTTTGTTTGTGAGGAAGAAAGACGGAACTCTACGAATGTGTGTAGACTACCAAGCTTTGAATGAAGTCACTATTAAAAACAAGTATCCATTACCAAGAATTGATGACTTGTTCGATCAACTTCGAGGAGCCAAAGTATTTTCCAAGATAGATTTGAAATCTGGATATCATCAGCTGAAGATCAAGAAGGAAGATATACCGAAGACTGCTTTCACTACCAGATATGGTTTATATGAGTTTACAGTAGTACCTTTTGGCTTGACCAATGCTCCGGCAGCATTCATGAATGTCATGAACAGCACATTTATGGATTTTCTTGACAAGTTTGTCATAGTATTCATAGATGACATTCTGATATATTCCAAGAGTACGGAAGAACATGAGCAACATTTACACCTAGTCTTGGAAAGGCTACGAGAGAGGTAATTTTATGCCAAGTTTGACAAATGTGAATTTTGGATGTCAAGAATTTCATTTCTTGGACATGTACTGACAGCAGAAGGAATTTCAGTGGACTCAGCTAAAATCTCTGCAATCAAGGAGTGGAAGCAACCTACCTCAGTTTCAGAGATTAGAAGTTTCTTGGGATTAGCAGGGTATTATAGGAGATTCATCGAAGGATTTTCCCAGATTGCCAAACCACTTACAAATCTGTTAAAGAAGGATGTTGCATTTGAATGGACCACCAAGTGCGACGAGAGTTTTCAGAAGCTAAAGCAGAAATTGACAACAACACCAGTCCTCACCTTACCAGACAGCAAAGAAGATTTTGTAGTTTACTGTGATGCTTCAAAGCAAGGAATAGGCTGTGTGTTAATGCAGCAAGGTCGAGTAGTGGCTTATGCTTCACGTCAATGGAGACCACATGAGGAAAATTATCCGACTCATGATTTGGAGTTAGCAGCAGTAGTACATGCTTTAAAGATATGGCGGCATTATCTCATTGGACATAAGTGTGAGATCTTTACAGATCATAAAAGCCTCAAGTATATTTTCACACAGACGGAGCTCAACATGCGTCAACGCCGATGGCTGGAATTGATCAAAGATTATGATCTTAGTATTCAGTACCATCCAGGGAAAGCTAATGTAGTGGCTGATGCCCTAAGCAGAAAAGTTTACAACCTACAAGGAATGGTTATGTTGAAGAACCCTTGCTTACAACAAGAGTTGCAGAATCATCAAGTGGAAATAGTACCGCAGGGAACGGTAGCTACTTTAACAATAAAATCTCAACTTGAAGAACAGATAGGAAATGCCCAGAAGAAAGATGAAGAAATTTGTAAGATCAAGAGTCGAATCAAGTTAGGAAAGGCTCAAGGCTTTATTGAAGATAACCAAGGGATTGTATGGTATCGAGACAGAATCTGTGTACCTCAAAACGCAGATCTTAAGGAAATAATTCTCCATGAAGCACATAAAACTCCATACTCAATACACCCTGGTAACACAAAGATGTATCAAGATTTGAAGACCAGATTCTGGTGGGATAATATGAAGAGGGAGATTGCAGAATATATTGCAAACTGTGATACATGTCAGCGAGTTAAAGCAGAACACCAGAAAATAGCAGGAAAACTACAACCTCTACCAATACCATTATGGAAATGGGAAGAAATTGGTATGGATTTCATTACAGGATTACCTAAAACTCACGGAGGATATGATTCCATATGGGTTATTGTGGACAGACTTACTAAAGTAGCTCATTTCATACCAGTCAAAAAGATTTTTGATGGCAGTAAATTAGCAGAGTTATACATGCAAAGAATAGTGGCATTGCATGGTATTCCTATGAAGATAGTTTCAGATCGTGGAACACAGTTTACCTCCAAATTTTGGAATAGACTGCATGAAACCCTAGGAACCCAGTTGGACTTCAGTACTGCATATCATCCGCAGACGGGAGGACAGATAGAAAGAGTCAACCAAATCCTAGAGGATCTTCTAGGAGCTTGTATACTAGATTATGGAACATCATGGGACAAATGTTTACCATTTGCAGAGTTTACATATAATAATAGTTATCAAGCTAGTATACAGATGGCACCATTTGAAGCTTTATATGGACGTAAATGCAGAACTCCATTGCATTGGAATGAGCCAAGAGAACGAAAAGTCATAGGACCAGAGATAGTAGAAGAAGCAGAAGCTCATGTCAGACTCATCAGAGAAAGGTTGAAAACAGCACAATCACGACAAAAGAGTTATGCAGATAAACGACGGAGAGAATTATCATTTGAACCAGGAGATTTTGTGTATCTCAAGGTCACACCATTCAAGGGATTACAAAGATTCCAAGTGAAAGGAAAGTTATCCCCAAGATACATTGGACCATTTAAGATAATCAAGAGAAAGGGAGAAGTATCATATAAATTGGAATTACCTGTGGGATTAGCAGGAGTGCATGATGTGTTTCATGTCTCTCAGCTCCGGAAATGTTTGAAGGAACCTACTGATCAGATAGATGTTCAAGATGTGCCATTACAGAAGAATCTCACTTATCTTGAGCACCCAATCAGAATCCTAGCCACTGATGAACGTCAGCTCAGAAGGAAGAAAATCAGATTGTGTAAAGTTCAATGGAAAAATCATTCAGAGCAAGAGGCTACTTGGGAGAAGGAAGAAGATCTTAAGCAAACCTATCCTTATCTTTTCCAGTCTTAGGTAAATCTCGGGGCGAGATTTCTTTAAGGAGGGTAGATCTCTAACACCCTGAGTTAGGGGTGAAAATTTCCTTTTTCATCAATAGCATGCATGCATGTATCTGTAGTAATAGCCAGATCAGTATCTATCCTAAGCCCTAAAATCTCCAAAATCTATCCTGTGACCTCAAATCAAGATAAGATTGTTCAGATGTGATCTATCAGTTACTCTAAACTTAAAAGCCTTCAGAACCTAGATCCAATTCTATCTCTAAATTCCAGATTTATCAACTTCTTCTGTTTTCGAAAACAGAAATACCTTATATTACCCAAATACTCTAAGTTTTCAGAAATACAGATTTAATCAAAATCTTGACCAAGTTCAAACCAGATTATTCCTTGAATATGATCATGGGTATGTCCATACCTTAATATAAAAAGTTGACAGCCAGATTCTATCATCTAGACTCTTTTCACAAATCAGTCCAAGAGTTATCGCAAATTAGTCCTTATCTGATATCTGAAAACCCAAAAAGGCTAAAATCTCCAGATTAACTCCAAATTCAGAATTTCTTCGGCAAATCTTCTCAAAATGCTATTTGCCGCAAGTCTCTCTTCTGTGCAGATATCAAAATCGAACCCTAAATGCCAGAATTCGAAATCGACAAAACTTAAATCTTATTTTACCCTAAATTACCCTATTTTTAGTTTGTATCGAAAACTATTCAAATGCGTCAAATCTTATCATTTACCTTTGTCAAATACCTTGTTGAATATAATCTACCAGATTAGTGAAATTAATTTCAGTCTAAACCTTCCAAATCTCCAGATTTACATTTCAGTCCAAAACTCAAAGAATTAAAACTGCAGTTCAGTCCATTTTCGACCAGGCCGTATACTGCTGTACACGACCAGAAGCCTCGCCGTGTTTTGCTTCCTTGCGCCGTGCACGTTCGCCGCCGGCCAAGCTTCGCCGCACTTGTGACCATGCATGCCAGTACGCACGTGTCCTCGCTCCAGCCAGTGCCGTGGCAAGGTGGCTGCTACGTCGACGACCAGCGCCTGCTTCCCCGCGCGACCAGCAGTGACTGCTGTTAGCATCTTCTTGCCACGTCGCTTGCCTTGCCAGCTGTTGTCGCCACCGCTTTGCACCGCCCGACACGATTGAGTCCCAATGTAGCAACAGTTTTGCCTCGCCAGTGCGCCGTCGCGTCACCGTTCGCCGTTGCTACATCTGTGCCCGGCAACTCATATCAACTGACATCAAATTCAATGCTATTACTTCCTTGCAAGCTACGCCCACTGCTCTATATAAACAGCCATACCTTGTGTCACTTCCTCATCACCAGAACTTAGCCAGATTTACAAACTTCTTCACTGTCGTCGTCTTCTCCGGCGAGTCCAGCAAGAGGCTTCACGGTGACAGCCTCAACTGCAGCACCTCCTGCCAAATTAACAGCATCTGTGAGTTCCCCTCGTCTCCCTCATCGTGCTGTACCATCTAATTGGTTTACTTTGCACCTTATCGCCGGTGATCGCCGGGATTGCTAAATGCCCTGTTCCGGCAATGTAGCTCGAATTACTCCAAATTAGCTTTCGTATCTGTAATCAAAATTTATCAGTAAGCCAAATCAAGCAAGCCTGTGAAGTTGGATTTCGGATTTAAGCAAGAATCGAACCTTTTCCCTAAACCGAGCTTCACCAGAAAACCGGCGATCGTCGCCAGGCTTCTCCAGTGATCCTCTGGCCCATCTAATTGTACCAGAAGCTTCCCTATACATCCTAGATGCTCTCCAAGCAAGGAATTAAGTTCTTGTTGCCTGTAGCAGAAAACCCCAATCAGCAGCGTTTCTTCTCCGGCGCCGATGATCGGAAAAGTGTTCCCGACTATTTCAGCTCAAATCACTTTGTCCACTGTGTGTGCCTTAACTTCCTGAACATTTTTGTCTTCTAGCGCGACACCTAAATTAGCCTAGGTCAAAAGTTATAGCTTTGCCAAGTTTTTGTCCAGAACTGATCTAGTGCAGCCAGTTCATCATCAAATTTCTTGCTTTCCAGCCATTTCTTGCCCTAGATCCTGTTGACTTAATTGTTCCTGTTACTCAAGCATACCTCCCAGACAAAGTGGTGCATCATTTGGAGCTCTAGATCAAAAGTTATGCTAAGCCCTAGTTTTTGACATTGTCAGCTCTATGCCAGAGTTTGTCAGCCAGTTGCATTGACCTTGTTTACCCATTTCTGGTTGTGCAATTTGAAATCCACTTTGTCCACTGAATTTGTAGAGTTGTGATCTACATTTTCTTCTACTACCACAACTTGAGATAAGCATCCTAGCTTTTCTTAAAGCTATGTCCAAGCTTTGATCCGAATGTCGATCTGTTGACACTCGCTGTTTTGATTAAACCAGCCACAAAATTGTTATCCCTATTGTAATCCTGAAACCCTAAGATTATCTAATCACCATCCTTAGCCCAAATTCCTTGAAACCCTAGAATCTCAGTTCAGTTTGTAGTTCAACTTATCTCCAATTTAGTTCGATCATTCTTGTTGAGCATTTCTGCATATAAGTCATAAAACATTTTAAATATTATAAGTAATCATTGTGTGTTTGTTTGTCGTCGAGCAGATTCAGAAGCTGACTTTGAAGATTTTGCTGTTGACCCGTCATCGACTGCTGTATTTTACGACGCGGAAGGCAAGTCATATCCTTGGTCATCTTGAACCTATATTTTAAATGTTGCTAAAACATAACCTTGAATATAGGCAATATTGCATGTGAAAGATTGAGAATGGTTGATTTATGAATTGGCAGTACTAGACTAGTTATCTGTGAAATGTGAAATAAACAAGTTTTGAGCCATGAATTATTATATGTATCTATATACTTATATTCATGAAATAAAACCCCTAGCCGTGACCAGAAAAATGGTGTGGATGGCTGTAGCACTGGAGGTGCTAGACTGCAAAGGAATGCAGGCACTGAAGGTGCAGGGTTGTGGATGGTCTGGTCACTAGCATATAAGGACTAGAACCTTGTGTTGTGTGTCTAGTGGCATGAACAACGTGCTAACCGCAAGCCTGGTATGGGACAGGCCTGAACAAGTAATTATGTGGATCGCACATGAAACCCCTGCATGAGATGTGTAGTGATGCACGATAAACACGGAGCGCGGCTCCCACACATATCACTGAAGGTGATCAAGCACGCTGACCCAGTAATGGGAATAAGCAAAGGGGTGGAGGTTTGGATACAACCTGCCACAACTATGCCTCGCTGAGAGCCACAGGGTCGAGGGTGAATTGTGAGTAAAACATAACAAAAGTTCTTGTTATTTCCACCTTGCCGCTCACAATATGAAGTGAGTCAGGGGTCCAATCATTTTGTTATGATAGGAAAGGCTTGAAAGTGGAATATCTTGTGGGTAAATTGGTACCTCTCTGCAGAGTTAAAAACGTATTCGAATACTCCGAGCTTCCGGGTTTATAGGAGTCTGCTGCGGTGGATTGAATCCACGGGGTGTGACACAAGTACTATTTTCTAAATAAAATATGTTTAATCAAGATTACCCAAATGACATGTGTTGTCATGATAAGGAGTGATGCCGTGGGCTGTCGTGTGTCGACGTGTCGCGGTAGTGCTATAATCTAGTGAACATGAATGATGATGTTATATTATGAAAAGTGCTGCCATAAAATGAGATGAGAAAAGAAAAGATTATTTTACAAATATCCATAATTCTTGACTAGTCTAGGTTCATATCATCACTACTATATGTATCTACTCTTACCTATGACTTGCTGAGTATGTAAGTGCTCACCCTTGCAACATTCAACTCAATAGATGGAACCTATCTTGATCAAGATGATGGCACGGAGTACTATGTGGATCCAGAAGGAGGAGAATCAGTTCCGCCAGAACCCTGAAGTGTGTTGTTCTGCCGTCAACTTCTTTTGTGGGAGGGTCACCTATCTCTTGCTGCGTAGTTAAATATTTTGCTAAACCCTGAATGCCTTGTAGGCATTGTAATCCTCTTTATGTAATATTAAGGCCAGCAGGCCACACTGCTTAATATTTTGTGAGTACTCTGTTGCAATGTAATATACTCCTGTGTTTGACTCATCCTGGGAAGTCAAAGGTTTGTGGTTTGGGACTAGCTACAACGAGCTAGGTCTCTACAGGAGTAGTCGTTGTCCCAGTCTCGGGGCACGACAGAGGCTCACACTTTCTCGTTGGCGTCCTCCCCCCGGGGGGTTTCTGACGAGGATTGACACCCGGGTCACTTCTAATGAACTTTTGGTTCAAGACAGGTTCGAACCAGATATGCATCTGGTGATGCGAACTCAAGCTATTCTGAGGGGCATCACCATGAGGTCACAAGCTTTACGCGGTCAGACCGTAAGCCTTGCGAGGTCAGAAGTTCGTAGGCTATACACGAACTACACATTCGGGATATTGCGCGGTCAGCCAATATCCCGCGGTCAGAACATCTACCGATCAAGATACTTGAGATCTATTTATTCGGTTGCCCATACAACAGGATATTCTAAGTATCCCGAAGATTCCTACACGTGGAGAATCAATCGTCAGGAGGTTAACACATACAGTTATCCGTGAATAACACGTGTTTAACCTGCGTGGAGGTTAAGAGCAGTTCCAAAAAACCGCATCCAACCGTCCGTGCAACCGTTTGATGCAGTTTCCTCTACATGGCACCCTTTCAAACAGTACAAAAGGATGGCATGGAGCATCAATCAGGGAATGATCCGAAACATCAACCGAGAGATCGGAAGATCAAGAAACCCAAAATAATCCAAGTTAGCCAAGTCTACGGCACACCTTATATAGCATTTTAATAAGCTTTCTTTGGTTGATCTTTTTTGTACACTCTTACAGGAAAAAATCCTCGCCTGTGAGGACTTTTTCCTCCATTTGTAAACCTTTTACCACACTTAGTGAAATCTCAACAGGACGTAGGGCTTTTACTCCCACCATCGAGGGCCCGAACCTGTATAAACTCTCTGTGCTCCTGTTCACCATTGTTCAGCATACCTTCCCGAAGGGTCATCTTGAAAGGTCTCACAATTACAAAATTCTGCATAAGTTCGACTGAGGACTCCGAGTCCGAATCGTCGACAGCTGGCGCCCACAGTGGGGCCTTTCTCAAGGCGTCTTAATTGAAATTCGGAGGTCCGCCGAAACATGGCTGGAGCATATGATTCCGAGAACGATTTCGATCTCGAGGATTATGCCCATATACCCATGCCTTCTCCAAGCGATCCTGTTCCGATGGAAGAGGTCGAAGGCCAGAATCTTCCACAGGTTGAATCATCTCCCCAAGTCATGTTAATCGACCAGGAGGTAACTGGCACAAGGTCAGAACCCGCAGAGGTTCTTAATGTGCTAGGCAATGAATCCGGCCAGTCATACGATCCCGCTGAGGGAAAATATGATGGTGACCCTAAAATTAGCCCAGGAAGGTTCGACCCTGATAACCTCCACCGTCTCTTTGATTTCGAGTCTGACTCGGAACAGACCGAGATGTTCTCCCCATCGACGACCTCTCTCCCTAGGCAGTTTACTGCGTTGTCGGAGGAAACTCCCGATCAACAGGCTGCCAGGGAAGAACAAGATCGCAAACAGAAGGAGGAGCAAGATCTCGAGCAACAGAACAACGAACTACGCAGAACTGCCCTAGAGGCTCTTCAAGATGCGCAGGCTCGTTACGATGCTGCCCCGAGTTCTTCTCGACGGTCGCGTGGTCGTAGACGTGACCAGACTCCTTCCTTACCACCGGAGCATTTCCCAGTGGACGAAGAAACAGTAACACCTGGTGCCCCTAGGAGAAGTACCCATGGTCGACTGCGATCTATCGCGGAAGTCATGCGTAATTTTCCTCCTACGGTCACGGATGCGCAGAGACCGGCCTTTTTCAGGATCCTGGCGGAAAGACTGGACGAGGTTGCATCCGAGGCGACCCCAACAGCTTCTTCCCGCTCAGTGACACATCCCCGTGAACGAGATGGTCCTCATTTTGGCTCTGGCCGACGGAGTTACCCGCCACCTTTACCGTCCCGACAGGACAAATATCGGCGAATGCAGGACTCTCGTAGTAGGGATCGAGTTCCCGTTCACTCTCGTTTGGGACCCCGAGTAACCTCGCCATTAAGTGAGTTTGCTCGAAACCCGACCGAAAGTCGCAGGACGGTTCACGGTCCTTACGTTGGTTGCAAAGCTTTCTCGCCTGGCCTACGAGCAGTCGTTTGGCCATATAAGTTTCGACCAGGGGCCATTGAGAGGTTTGATGGAACTCAAAACCCATCTGAGTTCCTTCAGATCTATATTACTGCCATCCAAGCAGCAGGAGGCGATGACAAGGTCATGGCCAACTACCTGCCAACAGTCCTCGTAGGACCGGCTAGAACCTGGTTGTTCAATCAGCCTGAGGGTTCTATCTATAATTGGGAAATGCTATGTGATGCCATCCTCAGCAATTTCCAAAACTGTTACCAAAAGCCGGGTAAGGAGGACGACTTGCATAGACTGCGGCAAACTTCGACCGAAACGCTTCGGCAGTTTGTCAAGAGGTTTGTCGGGGTAAGAAATACCATCCCGAACATATCTGATGGCTCCGTAATCAGGGCATTTAAGCATGCCGTTCGATACCGGAGATTCACTGAAGACTTGCTCATCCACCCTCCTCGATCAGTGGCCGATCTGTTCGATATGGCGGATCGATACTCCGATGCAGCCGAGGCAGTCGAATGGAACCGAATGGTTGATAAGGGGGACCTACCGCCCCAACCAGGCTTCAAGGACGCCAAGAAAGAAGATTCAAGCAAAAAGTCGGAGTCTTCACCGGGTGGGAAGTCAAAAAAGTCGAAGAGGAACCGCACTGGACAGTACCGTGAGGTCGCAGTCGCGGAGAAACCACCTTCGACCAAAGGTAATAAGTCTTCTTTTAAAAGTAAAACTGCTTCTGGCGGCCGGGATTCCGACCAGCCAGAAAAATCAACTAATCCGCAGGAAGGCAAAAGGTGGTGTCCACTCCACAATTCCGCAGGCCACGATCTCAAAAACTGCAGGAGTTGGTTGAAACAGCTGGATGATTTCTACCAAGGAGCTGGGCCAATGCCAACCTTACCGCCTAAAGAGCAGGCGTGCGGGGTTAGAGACGTCGATGGAGACGAAGAAATGGCTTACCAGGTACCTCAAAATCATGTTAATGTCATTTTCGGAGGTTCCTCCTCTTTCGTTTCCAAAAGGCAGTTTAAAACCTTTTGCCGAGAGGTTAACCAAATGGAGACATCCCTTGGTGAATCTCAATATCCCCGTTGGTCGGATATACCTTTGACGTTCGATCGCGCTGACTGTCCTGTGGGGCTAACTCGACCATTGAGGCTACCTCTGGTTATTACCCCAATCATCAGTAACGCGAGAGTCGAAAGGGTCCTGATTGACGGGGGAAGTTCCCTTGATCTTTTATTGGTCAAGACACTCGACGAGATGCAAATTCCTAGTTCGAAGATCAAGCCCATAATCCATCCGTTTTATGGGATAATCCCAGGCCCCTCAATGATGCCGTTGGGACAAGTGGTCCTCCCGGTCACTCTGGGGGAACCAGATAATTTCCGAACAGAATTGGTTACTTTCGATGTAATCGATTGTGATTCAGCTTATAATGCAATCTTTGGCAGGCCGACTCTTGCTAAGTTCATGATGGCAACGCACTATGCTTATCAGTGCGGGAAATTGCCTGGCCCCAAAGGTGTCATTTCGGTCCGAGGTAGTCGCAACGTGGCGCTCACGTGCGACCGGTTATCTTTGGAGATGGTCGATCAACTTCCTCCGGGACGCTCAGGTCGCCACTGTCGCCACCGATGCGATCAGGGCTGCTCCTCGACCAGATGAGAAACTCAAGCAAGTTCCCTTGTACCCAGATGACCCATCCAAGACAATTCGGGTTGGGTCAGCCCTGGATGACAAATAGGAACTCGACCTCGTTACTTTCCTCCGGGCTAATGCAGATGTGTTTGCGTGGAAACCGTCCGACATGCCCGGTGTCCCAAGGGAAGTAATTGAGCACAGGTTAGCAATTCGACCTGGACAACGACCAATAAAGCAAAAGCTCAGGCGTTTTGCCACCGACCGACAGGAAGCCATCCAAGAAGAGTTAGACAAACTCTTACAAGCCGGGTTTATCCGCGAAGTGAATCACCCGGACTGGCTCACCAATCCGGTCATGGTCCGCAAGTCAAATGGCAAGTGGCGCATGTGCGTCGACTATACTAGCCTCAACAGTGCCTGTCCGAAGGATGACTTTCCCCTTCCCCGCATCGACCAGCTGGTTGACTCCACTGCGGGTTGCGAACTGATGAGTTTTCTGGATGCCTACTCAGGATATCATCAAATTAGCATGGCAGAAGACGATGAAGAGAAAACTGCCTTCATCACCCCGTTCGGCACATACTGCTACGTCAGAATGCTGTTCGGTCTCAAGAACGCTGGTTCCACGTACCAGCGCTTGATGCAAAAGACCTTTCTTTCCCAGATAGGGCGTAATCTCGAAGCATATGTAGACGATTTGGTTGTAAAAAGCACCAAAAGATTGTCTCATTTGGACGATCTTGCTGAAACCTTCTGTAACTTGAATCGCTTTGGAATAAAATTGAACCCGGAGAAATGTTCTTTCGGGGTTTCTTCAGGAAAGCTCCTTGGTTGCCTTGTGTGTTCCAGGGGCATTGAGGTTAATCCAGAGAAAATCAGAGCTATTGAACAAATGAGGTCGCCCTCGACCATGAAGGATGTTCAACGCCTGGCTGGTCGCATGGCGGCTTTAAGTCGCTTCATATCGCGATTAGGCGAAAGGGGACTACCTTTCTTTAAAGCCTTGCGGAAACATCATAACTTCACGTGGTCCGACGAGGCCGAAAAAGCGTTTCAGGAGGTAAAAACATATCTGTCCAGTCCGCCAGTATTGGTGTCTCCTGAAAAGGAAGAACCATTACTTCTGTATTTGGCGGCCACCCCACACGCAGTCAGCGCAGTTCTGATCGCAGAAAGGGAAGGAGTACACAGACCCGTCTACTATGTGAGCGAAGTACTTCATGGTCCTAAGGAGCGCTACCCTGAGGTCCAGAAGATACTTTACGCGCTACTGATGGCTTCCCGTAAGCTACGACATTACTTTCAAGCACACAAGATCACAGTACCCTCCTCTTTTCCTTTAGGGGATATTGTCCGAAATCCAAAAAAATCTGGTCGAATCGCCAAATGGGCGGTCGAATTCGGTGCCTTCGAGATCCATTTCACCCCTCGCACGGCGGTTAAGTCTCAGGTTTTGGCCAACTTTGTGGTCGAATGGACCAACCCTGAGCCACCCGTGCAGTTGGCAAAGGAACTGGAGTGCCCTGATTATTGGACAATGTACTTTGACGGCTCCCGTAGTTTTCAACACTCGGGGGCTGGAATAGTCTTAGTTACGCCCCAGGGCGAACAGCTTAAGTATGTCATTCAACTACACTTTGTTGCAATCAACAACGCAGCAGAGTATGAAGGTCTTCTTGCAGGGCTCCGGGCAGCAAAATTCCTCGGAGTCCGTCGATTAGTGGTGAGGGGGGACTCACAGCTAGTCGTAAACCAGGTAAACAAGGAGTACAGCACCTCCGATGAGACAATGGCTCATTACCTGGGGGAAGTGAGGAGATTGGAAAAACACTTCAGTCACTTCAAAGTCCAATACATCCCGCGAAAGGACAATATTCTCGCAGACCAATTATCCAAAATTGGATCCTCACGCTCATCCGCTCCGGCAGGAGTGTTCATTGAACACTTGGACCATCCTTCGATCATGACTTCGATCGAGGATGATCCGGCAATAGCCTTCGTTGCCAACCTCGGTCAGGAACAAGATTGGACTCATCCATTGAGGGTCTATCTTGAACATGGGACCCTACCCGAGGACGAAACCAAAAGCGATCGGTTAATTCGAAAGGCGCGCTTGTACAAACTCATAGATGGGGTTATGTACAGAAAGGGTACTCAAGGAGTATTCATGCGCTGCATATCTCAGGAGGAAGGAAAATCCCTCTTGAAAGAAATACATGACGGTGTATGCGGTGCACACGCGTCATACCGAACACTGGTCGGAAAAATTTTTCGACAGGGATTCTACTGGCCTTCGGCACTCGATGATGCCAAGTTTATGGTCAAGATGTGTCCACAGTGTCAGTTTCATGCGAGACAGGTTCATCAACCTGCTTATGCATTGCAAACTATTCCTCTCGCATGGCCCTTCGCGATCTGGGGAATGGACATCGTCGGTCCTATGCCACAAGTGGTCCATGGGTACAAGTTTCTGTTCGTAGCCATTGACACGTTCACAAAGTGGATTGAGGCCGAACCAGTACGAAATATTACTGCATCAGCTGCACAAAAGTTCTTTCACAAGAACATTGTGGCACGATTTGGTGTTCCAAACCGTCTCATCACAGACAACGGTTCTCAGTTCGCTAGTGGTCTCTTCCTAGACTACTGTGATCAGATTGGGACTAAGGTGTGCTTTGCTTCCGTGGCACATCCACAAAGCAATGGTGTCGTAGAACGGGCCAATGGGCAAGTATTGCAAGGCATCAAAAAACGTGTTTTTGATCGCCTCAAGACCCGCTCGGGGGCTTGGGCAGACGAGCTCTATACTGTTCTATGGGCACTACGGACTACCTCTAGTCGAGCCACCGGTGAGACACCCTTCCATTTGGTCTATGGGGCCGAGGCTGTGTTGCCTATGGAAGTTAGTATTGGATCTGTTCGCACGAATCAATTCGAACAGGTCAACCAATCCGAACAGCGATCACAAGATCTCATCCTCCTGGAAGAACGGCGTGATCGCGCCCTGATCAAGTCCGCGGTATACTTGCAGGCTCTACGCAAGTATCACAGTAAAGAGGTGCGACCACGTGATCTCAACGTGGGCGACTTGGTTTTACGAAAAATTCAAGACCAGTCTAACCGCAGTAAATTCTCCCCAAAGTGGGAAGGGCCATACACTGTTGTCTCAGTGCCGCGACCAGGATCTGCGCGGTTAGCCATGGAGGATGGTCGGATTTTGTCCAATACTTGGAACATCGATCAACTTCGCAAGTTTTACGTGTAAGTACCACATCCCTTTTCCTGTTCAATTAGCATCTTTTCATAAAAAGCATGTCTTGTTTTCATACAATGAGTGTTTTTCTTTAAGCCCAAATTATACAAATTCGACCTGGGGCTGATCGCCGGCGGTTAGGTTATTACAGCATTTTTAACCGGATTCGCTGGTCGATCTCGTGATCACTTCCAGATAAGTCACTCCTAAATAAGCCGTTTCTCAACGCACACGGGACTATCTGGCTAGTCTTCGGTCATTTGGGTGGCTACCAGTTTGCAATAAGGTTAAAATGTTACTTTAATCTTGACCATCGGCTTGAAGCGCATATCCCTGGTCATCATACTTATTTTTTCCCCTCTGCTTAAAATACTAAGGCTCCAGTATTCACAAAACAGAGGCGGGGGCTAGAGGAGTATACTTATAGTATGAAACTTATGATGTGAATATGCACTTTCTTTTGAAAAAATAGTTTTACATACATGGCATTGTAATTACAATTGTTGGGTTACAAAATGTAAGGATCATTCGATCCTCAGCTCAGCCAAGAGTTTGTCAACGAAGGGCTTAACTTCTTCAATAACGGCGTCAAGCAGTTCTTCACTCTCGACCTCAACCGGTCCCACCAGCGCGCTCAGATTCGCATCTGGGCCATGGTGAAGTCGAACCCGGCTGAGTACGGCAGAAGCGGCTGATCGGACTCTCGTCCTGATTATCTCTTCACGTCGCCGTAAATCTCCAGGGAGATATTCGAGCAGTGATTCTGCTTGAGTTGTGAGCAATGATGCCCAATCGCTGACACTTGGGTCATCCTTCCTCAACTCTACCACGTTGGTATTCAAAAGGCTGGCCACGGCCTTCAGTTTTTCGAAGACCAATAGGCTCAACTCTTTGACCGCTCGGTCGGTATGGTTGAGCGAGGACTCGAGAATCATCTTGTCCTGGCCGAGTTGTGTAATGCGACCTGCTTGCGCTGTACAGAGAAAAGAGGTTATTAACAAGAAACGGCTTTAAGTCTTCTCAAGTTGAGAATCAACTTACCAGCATTCTCAGACTGAAGTTTATTGATTTCAGTCCGTAGTTTCTTGAACTTTGTAACTGAGTTCAGCCTCATCTTGGCTAACTCTTTTTTCAAGAATGTAACCTCTCTGCAGCAAAATCAGGTCAGTCAAAATTAAAGCCTACTTATAGTAACAGAAGAATGACGATCCTCACTTGCGCAAGCCGTCACGATCTTTTTGAACAGCCGCCATGCTAGCCATTGCAGCATGCGACTGGCTCGTCACCCATGATAAGCCCTGTGATACAAAGCAAGAGAGTTAAATATACTCTAAAGGCGGTTTAAGCGCCGAAACAGGGGTGATCATACCTTCATAAACTTATTTAAAGCGGCATCATCCATGCTAGCAGGAATCCTTGCTAGCGCACCGGAAGTGCCTGCGATAGGGATAGTTGGGGGAAGTGTCGTCTGAACACCACCCCCAGAGGCCACTGGTGGTGACCTAGTCCCTATACTTGTTTCACCTCCCGCGGTCCGGACGACTTCCTGAACCACGGGAGTAGAGCGCTCTTCATTAGAGGCTCCCTCATTAGCCCTAGTTTCAACCTCCCCAGTGGTGGTTGAAGGGTTAGGCGCTGTCTTCTTTTGCCTAACAGGAAGAATGGGTCAGGCAGCTTTTATCTAAGATTACTGTCAAGTAAGAGTTCTTACCTTATTTGAAACCCCATCCGCTCCTGGGACTTCTGGGAAAATTCCCCTGGCGAAGGAGAGCTGTCTCCGGTTCTCGCCTTCCTTATGGTAAACAAGGCAGCACCCCCCTGGAAATGTCATGTTACAAGCATATTCTTAGGGAACAGGTAAAAACACATAGGTCTTTACCTGGGCCACCGGACTAACTGGTGGGGCTGCATCCGAAGGCCTTGGCGATTCCTGAGTTGCTGGAACCGTCACAGCCGGCCTTTGTTCGTCTACCACCTCCTCTGCCTGCGGAGGAGGAGGATTTTCCTCCCTGGAATCCCCAGTGGTCCCCGGGGGAAGCTCTCCTCTCTGTATGTACATTAACTTATCAAATGTGGAGAAAGAGCCATAGAGGGAATGATCGAAAAGATTCTTTACCTTAGTCGTCCCTTTGACCAGGGAAGCAGAGATGATTGACCCTGAAACCTCGGGGGCTTCAGGAATTGGAAGGTCACCCGCGACCACAAGATCCTCGGTGGTCGCAGGGTCAGCCACGGCCACCTCTTCGGTAGCTGTGGTCTCTGCGGGGCAGCTTGGGGCATCGCTAGATGGAAGATCCGCGATCTTCCTCCTTCGAAGGATCAGAGGAACGTCATCCTCTTCCTCCTCGCTCCCCTCTCCCTGTACGACGAAGAAGTGATTCCATGTCGCGCCTGAAAAAGTAGCAGGAATGCGATATCTTACCGCAGTCTTTCTTGCGGGACGAGGAACGCTTCGTGAAGACCCCTCCCCAGGGTTCAGCTTGGTCTTCTTAGGGGCAGGACTCTTTGTCCTGGGTCTCTGAGAGACCTTCTTCACGTTCCTCGCCGTCGGCTTCTTCAGAGAACCGACATTTTCACTTGGGAATGTCGCATCCGCAAACCTCCCTAGGAGCTATTCTCATTCCAATGGGATTGATTAGTGCTGGACATACATGAGACTTGCAAAACAGAGGCCAAATGGAAAGTGTACCTTTCGGCGCTCCTGTTTAAGGTCGTCGCCGGCATGAATAAAGCTTTGGGGGCGAGGCGATCCCTTGGGGCCCTCTACCTCGGCGTTGTACGCCCTGAGGAGGTAGTTAGTCCACCTCTCAATCTCGGCTGAGGGCAGGACTGTTCCCAGATACGAGTTAAATTGATACATTTCAAAAATGACATAAAAGGATTTCAATGTCAGAAATGAATACCTTCGTTATAGTCCAGGGTAGTGTCCGCCATGGACTTGATCTCCCAAGCCGGATGAGCCCTTTCACGCAGGGGGCTCACCCGGTTCTTCACAAAGTCTCGGATGACGTCACGTGCCGTCAACCCTTGTTCGACTAAGTGAAGGATCACCTCGGCATGCTTCATGAACTCCGCGTTCATCGCCGGGAGAGTATCCAACTCGCTCGGCTTCTCCGGCCGCGAGTTCTCAAACCACAACCCGCTCTCGGTCGGCGGGGTGCAATAAAACCATTTCTGGTGCCACCCATGCACTGAGTCTCGCAGGGGTGGGGAGAGATACTCCTTTTTATCCCTCAGCCGGAAGTAGATGCATCCGGCGGCGTTGGTGCTCTTCGACCACGCCGAAAAGTAGAATCGTCGGAAAAGATCCACGCTGGGATATATTCCGACGAAGGCTTCACAGAGATGCTAGAATACTGCAAGGATCAGCATCGCGTTGGGGTGGAGGTTGATCAGCTCCCACCCGTAATGTTCAAGGACATCCTTAAGGAACCGACTCTCAGGGAATCGGAACCCGCAACGCAAATACTCCTCAAAAACCACCAACTCGCCTTCTTGGACAGTTGGGGTTTCTTGGTCCTTCTCCGCAGGTCGCCAGTTAATGAGCAGCCGCGGAGAAAGGATCTCCTCCTTCTCTAGCGCCATCAGGCTCTCCTCAGAATGATGAATGGATCTGCTCCAGGATGCCATCTTTGGTGTAGAATCAAAGGGGAAGCTGGCGATTTGGGGAAGATGAAGGCTGAAAAAGATGAGGGTTTTGAACGGCGGGAATAATAAGGGTTTTTAGCTGTGTGGCTTCTTTGAGAAGACATCTGCTCTTTTTATAGACCCAAGGCGACGCATTAATGAGTAAACGGCTCATTTCAAACGTTCCATTGAATGCTTTATTCATTTCCCATAATGGATACTGTCTCTGATGGACCCGATAAAGTACTCAGGCGTCAGATCTGAAACAAAAAGACTTCTTTGTTTTGGAAACTGAAAGTGTAAAAGGACTGAAAAATTTTCAGCACTTTTCAGAGGACGTTTTTCCTTTTTATACTTTGAACATTTTATTCGAAAAAATCATGTAACCCAATTTTTAACGTACTAAAGTGTTTCTAATTGGGTTATGGTTTTATCGAAATCGTGTTTTAGGCTAAAACTTCGGTTCTAATCAAAGTGACATCCTGACCGAGTCCCAACTCTGGTCGAACCTTAGTTCTGACCGCGGCTTTGAAACTGATCGCAGAATCAGGGCAGGTCGCGGTACTTTTTTCTTAAAAGTGGTTTTGGTCGCAGAACTAAAAATTCCTGTGTATGAATGGTCGCGAACGTAAAGTTCATGGCTATATTTTCGCACAGAAGATGTGGAGAACATTTCATGAGAAATAAAGAACTTTTATTTCTTACATTCTTTACATACAAAAGGGATGCAGTCGATCAAAACATCGACTTGCTCCGAAAGAAGTTTACAAAGTTCCCCAAGGGACATGTTGTTGTCAGTAGGATCTACACTGACAACCCCCAGGGAACTAGCAACTACCCTAAGTCTATCTATATCGTCCCTAACAACAGACGCACTATTGTCCCTAATCAAGTCAGAGAGTTCTCGCTGTTGCTGAGCGAAGTCCCTTTCTCGACGGAAATGGTGCGCCTCTTCTCGGGATCGATCAAGACATTCTGCTAAACGTAGAATCTTCGAGGCCATCTCCTCGGTCTTCTTCTCCAGGGCATTCTTCTCTTCCAGAAGGGTCTGTCCGGAAGGAAGAGATGGAGCAGCAGAAGGCTGATCGCTGGAGCCTCCTACCCCCTGCATTTTGCAAAAGTTAGTCATACTAACTAAAATTATCAGCAAAAAAGGGAGAAGAATTGTTACCTGTCCCGGTGCATGACCCGTTGATACACCCATCTTGGGAGGAAGATCATCATATGGTGGAAGAGCAACCTCCCCAGAAGAAGATTGCTTCGCCAACCCAATATGGCAATCATCTGATCGAGGGATAGTCACCGCTTGCCGACCAGGATGTTGATCACCCAAAAGGATGGGGGAATTGGATGTGAAAGGATCTTTTCCTAAGGATAAAGGCCTAACTTGCCGAGAGGCATGAACGGGGAGGGTCAAAGGAACTGAAGGAAGAAAGAAACTCGCTACGTTCTTTACCTTTGTTCCACTGGAAGATCCTTCGTCAACCTTGGGTTTCTTTCCTAAGGGAGACAGGACTTCATTTGTTTGAGACCCTTGTTCGACAATTTCCCCTTCATCGCTCTCAATCTCGATGATTTCATGATCTGCCATTGGGAGGGGTATGTGAAAAGGAAGGAGGCAGGATAACAAGAAAAAGACGGGCGTAAGAGGGAAATTGTAGATCTTTACATGACCAGGGGTCTGGTATTTATAGCCACCAGGGCGACGGTTCGCCTCCCAGACACCTCGGGTTTCGTTAAGACATTTACAATTTTACCTCGAGATAAAAATATCTCTACGGCGCCATCATTGCCCGTCACGTAATGTCAGAACCCGTCTTGAAAAACCAACCATTTTCACTTAGTGCGCCACTAAGTGGAGAAGTTAAAGGGCTGGGTTAAAAATCCAATGCACGGTTTTTTAAATTCGAAATAAACACGTCTCTTCGTTTTCTTCGAATTTGGGGGCTAGCTGACGAGGATTGACACCCGGGTCACTTCTAATGAACTTTTGGTTCAAGATAGGTTCGAACCAGATATGCATCTGGTGATGCGAACTCAAGCTATTCTGAGGGGCATCACCATGAGGTCGCAAGCTTTACGCGATGAGGTCGCAGCTTTACGCGGTCAGACCGTAAGCCTTGCGAGGTCAGAAGTTCGTAGGCTATACACGAACTACACATTCGGGATATTGCGCGGTCAGCCAATATCCCGCGGTCAGAACATCTACCGATCAAGATACTTGAGATCTATTTATTCGGTTGCCCATACAACAGGATATTCTAAGTATCCCGAAGATTCCTACACGTGGAGAATCAACCGTCAGGAGGTTAACACATACAGTTATCCGTGAATAACACGTGTTTAACCTGCGTGGAGGTTAAGAGCAGTTCCAAAAAACCGCATCCAACCGTCCTTGCAACCGTTTGATGCAGTTTCCTCTACATGGCACCCTTTCAAACAGTACAAAAGGATGGCATGGAGCATCAATCAGGGAATGATCCGAAACATCAACCGAGAGATCGGAAGATCAAGAAACCCAAAATAATCCAAGTTAGCCAAGTCTACGGCACACCTTATATAGCATTTTAATAAGCTTTCTTTGGTTGATCTTTTTTGTACACTCTTACAGGAAAAAATCCTCGCCTGTGAGGACTTTTTCCTCCATTTGTAAACCTTTTACCACACTTAGTGAAATCTCAACAGGACGTAGGGCTTTTACTCCCACCATCGAGGGCCCGAACCTGTATAAACTCTCTGTGCTCCTGTTCACCATTGTTCAGCATACCTTCCCGAAGGGTCATCTTGAAAGGTCTCACAATTACAAAATTCTGCATAAGTTCGACTGAGGACTCCGAGTCCGAATCATCGACAGTTTCTTCCAAGGCCGGGGCTGGGACATCCCCCGCCGGAGGCGCTGGAGCCGGGAATCTCACACGGATGATCCGGTCGTAGAATCCTTCGGCAAGCTGCTAGACCTCCCGGCGCGACGGCTCGAAGGAGTCTGGGAAGCTTCGGGGGATGCGGCCCCCGATCGCCCGGGCGCCGACCCCCCGGAACTCGACGAGCCCCGCAGCAGCCACGACAACGGGGATCGCCCGGCCCCGTTCCCGAACGTCGGCAGCCTCCGGGATGGCGGAGACCTGTGCGTTGAGAAAACGCACAGCCTCCGCGAGGGTCGCCGGCGGCACCTCCTTGCTCCCCGAGCCTAGGCTTACGCCGAGGCTCTCGAGGGCCGAACAGACGGAGCGGCCCACGTCTGCCACCGCCCGGACGCTCGAGCCCTCGAGCTCCCGGAGCGCCTCCTCGCTCGCCTTGGCCTCCTCCCGGAGGCTGCCGTTGACGGCCTCGGAAATGTGAACCTGGGCCCGGACCCGGGACAGTTCCGCGAGGGCTTCATCGCGTTCCCGGAGGGCCTCCTCACGCTGCCCTACGGAGGCCGTAGCCCGGCCCTCCGCTTCCTTAAGCAGCCGGGCGACCCGCTGCTCAAGGCCCCAGGTAACAGCTGCCACCTACAAACTATAGAGTTAGAAAAATCTCAAGTGCAGGAAATAAATGAAGACGTCATCGACTCGGGTTACCTGGGCCCCGAGGGACTGAAGCCCCTGGAAACGCTCATGGACAGTTCCCTCCGCGACGAAGGCCTGCACCTTCCGGGTGTGCAGGCCCT
This sequence comes from Pharus latifolius, assembly GCA_019359835.1. Classification (NCBI taxonomy): domain Eukaryota; kingdom Viridiplantae; phylum Streptophyta; class Magnoliopsida; order Poales; family Poaceae; genus Pharus; species Pharus latifolius. The sequence continues at coordinate 29,844,009 of CM033325.1, read as the reverse complement.
CCGCGTAGCGGGCGACTTCCCCCGCGAGAAGCAGAGGGGCCTCTCGCCCAGCGCCGGCGTCGTTGCCGGTGGGGGGTCCCCGGACCTGTGAGTCCAGTAACGCGGCCGGCGTCACCGGCGTCTTTGTGGCCGAGGTCTCCTCCGAAGACATGGCCGAGGAGCTTTGGGCGGGGGTCCCTGCCCGGGGGGGGATCATCAGACCTTTCCCCGCCCCGGGCCGAAAGGTCCTCGGGGTCTCCTCCTCCGGAGGAACCTCGTAGACCGAGGGGCTCCCCCTCTCGTCCACCGGCCAAACCCGCGGAGGCGAGGCCTCCGTGAATCTCACCTCCAGCCTCTCCGGCTCCAAAGAAGCCGGAAGGGGCAGGAGGGGCTCCACCGAGTGTGGCGACTGGGCGTAGTTCGCCGCGTCGGACGCCACCCCTCCCGCGGCCCCCTCCTTCCCCCGGACCTCGACGGGGCTCTTCGGGGGAGGAGGTGTTACTCCCTTCTGGGCCGGTGCCCGGGTACGCTCGGTCCCGGGGGTCTCATCCCGGGGCTTCGCCGGTGTCGCCGCCGGCGTCGTCGACGGGCCGGGGGTCTTTTGGACCCTGGCCTTCTTGGGCTCCGAGCCCCCGGCTGCTTCCTTCCCCCGTTTGTGCGACCCGGGGGTGGGGAGAGGCTTCCTCTCCGGCAGCTTTAGCCCGTAGGTCGCCGCTACCAAGTTCCGGGGAGGGCCCTCCCCCACGAGGCGCACGACGCTCTCGTGCTCGTCGGCGAAGTACCTCCCCAGGAGGTTCTCCGCCTTCTCCCGCGCCGCCGGGTACGGCCGGACTGCAAGAGGTAAAGAGTTAGTCAAATTTGCAAAAATTCGTAAGTATAATGCAGCAAGTTCCCGGAGCTTACGTCGCGTCACCGGCTTCACCGGGGGCCGCTGTTCCGGGCCCATGCCGACTCCCCTCTTCCCGCGTGAGAAGGGGGAGATCAAGAGGAGAGCCATCTCCCCGGCAGCGTCCCGCATTGAGCGGGTCCTCTTGGAGAGGACCACCCTGCCGAGGAGCTCAAACTCCTCGTCTGTCCACACCGGAAGCTTCGGCGCGGACGATCGGCTGTAGGTGGGGGGCTCCGGGGCATACACCACCACCTCGTCCCAGACCCGGAGGTAAAACCACCTCTGGACCCAGTCGCCCCAGTGGTCCCGGGAGGCCGCCGCCGGGTAGTCGGCCACCCGGGACGGCAGCATTTGTACCATCACCGAACCGAAGGGGGACTTGGGGCCCCACTTCACCAGGTGGGAGGTCCGTGCCGCCGGTTCGTAGAAGTACCGGAAGGCGCGAAGGGTGGGCTCCCGCCCGGTCGCCGTCTCGTAGAGCCAGATAAAGAGGCCCATCCGGACGAGCGCGTTCGGGGTGAGGTGGTTGAGCGCCACCCCATACTCCTTCAGAAACTCCCGGAGCATGGGATGCACCGGGAGCCGGAGCCCCGCCTCCAGGAAGGCCTCGAAGGCCATGACCTCTCCGGGCCTGGGGCGGGGGGCTTCATCTTTCTTCACGGGGACTCGGATCTCCCCGTCTGCGACGACGCAGCGTTCGACCAAGGACTCGGTGTCCTCGGCCGTGAACTCCGACGCCCAGAGGAAACCGGAGGGATTTCCTCCGGGGGCACTTCCGTGGTCTTTGCTCGACCCTTGGGTGCCATGAGGTTGGTCTCTTCTTTTTTCTTCGGTGACTAACCTTTCAGGAGGCTACTACCACTAAAACTTCCAGACGTCTGCTACCGGGAGCTAACTACCGGAAAGAGCTACCGGGAGAGGGCTACCGGGAGAGCAAAAATCGCTAAGGCCGAAAGTTTGGAATGAACTTCCGGGCCCCCCAAGACCCTATTTATAGGGGCGGGACATGGTCTAGATGGGCGCCACGTGGCACCCCGCGGAGCAATCTGGACCGTTGAAGTTCAAACTGCGCGCGAGAAACGAAGGGACGGGCGCGTGAATCGAGGCGCCGGTTCGAACCGCGCGCGCATTTATGGCGAAACGGCGCAGCCTTAAGAGTGGGGCATAGAAACCGAAGCGCCACAGCTCTGGTGACTTGGCCCGGAGATTTTCCCGGTGACGTGTACCATACCCACCGGGGACTCGAGGATCGTCCCCGGCGTGCATGGGGGCCTGCTGTCGGGGGAAATCTCCGCGGGACTAAGTCCAGGTAAGTTGCGTCACGATTGCCCGGGGACCTGGCCTCTGGGCCTCCCGGGCGCCGCCTTTTGGCCCCCAGGACCTGGCCTCCGGCGCCGTCCTGGGCGTCGCCATTGACCCGGGGGATGTGGCCTCCGGCCCCTCCCCGGGCGCCGCCTTTTGGCCCCCGGGACCTGGCCTCCGGCGCCGTCCTGGGCGCCGCCATTGACCCGGGGACGTGGCCACCAGCCCCTCCCCGAGCGCCGCCTTTTGGCCCCCAGGACCTGGCCTCCGGCGCCGTCCCGGGCGCCGCCATGAGCCCGGGGACGTGGCCTCCGGCCCCTCCCCGGGCGCCGCCTTTTGGCCCCCGGGACCTGGCCTCCGGCGCCGTCCCGGGCGCCGCCATTGGCTCGGGAACGTGGCCTCCGGCCCCTCCCCGGGCGCCGCATTTTGGCACCCGGGACCTGGCCTCCGGCGCCATCCCGGGTGCCGCCATCTGCCCGGGAACGTGGCCTCCGGCCCCTCTCCGGGCGCCGCCTTTTGGCCCCCGGGACCTAGCCCCCGGCGCCGTCCCGGGCGCTGCCATCAGCCCGGGGACCTGGCCTCCGGCCCCTCTCCGGGCGCCGCCTTTTGGCCCCCGGGACCTGGCCTCCGGCGCCGTCCCGGGCACCGCCATTGGCCCGGGGACGTGGCCTCCGGCCCCTCCCCGGGCGCCGCCTTTTGGCCCCTGGGACCTGGCCTGAGGATGTGCTCCGGGACGCTGGCCGCCGCGTGCGGGCGTTGTACCGGGACTTGACCCAGGAGCTAGCGGAGAGCCTCCGGGAGTATTAGGCGTAGGAGCCTTAGGGCTTAGAGAATCCCCCGGGTTAGAGCCCGGGTTGTATCGTTTCCGAAGCCCACCGGAGGGGGAAGATGTCCTCCGGGTTTGCTGATCAATAAAGCGCTGTGTTGTTGTTTCCTTTCATTGCCTCTTTATTTTCTTCTTCTTGGATGGTCTGGACGACTCATCTTAACAAGGATGAGCTAAGTTTCCTCGTGGGTGGTGCAGTCGACACCCGGGGGTTCCTTATCCCCCCCGCCCACAGCGTGCCGGAGAATAGCTCCGCGCGCTGTGGGGGTAACAAGGCCCCCGGGAAGGAAGTCACCTGTAGCATAGGAAATTTTCTAAGTTAGAAAATTTTAAAGCGAGGTTTTCAAGGAGAAGACCTTCCGGGAGATAATCATCCGGTCGCCGTGAGAACGGGGAGCCGGGAATAAGGCCTCAAGCGGAAGGAATGTCCAAGAGAACCCGATGAGATTTCCAGAGGTGAGCTTCCTAGGAGACATTCGTCCGGTCGCCGTGAGAACGGGGAGCCGGGAATAGGGTCTTCGGGGAAGAAAATGCCGGAGAAATCCGACTTCTCAAGGAGACAATCGTCCGGTCGCCATGAGAACGGGGAGCCGGGAATAGGGTCTCCGAGAGGCATTCATCCGGTCGCCGTGAGAACGGGGAGCCGGGAATAATGTCGACTCCCGGAGGAGGAAGATAGATCCAATCAGGCCGCAAGGGGCCGATCATTCGGTCGCCGTGAAAACGGGGAGCCGGGAATAACGTCGACTCCCGGAGGAGGAAGATAGATCCAATCAGGCCGCAAGGGGCCGATCATCCGGTCGCCGTGAAAACAGGGAGCCGGGAATAATGTCGACTCCCGGAGGAGGAAGTGCCCGAAGACGGGGCTTGAGTGTTTGGGCAGGGGACTAGTCTCCCAAAGTGACTCATTACCACGGCCACTGTGACCAGGTTGCCGCTTACACCCTCAGTCCACGAGGGCTGATCGTAAGCCGCCCTACGGGAGTGGAGACTCCCGTTGTAGGGACTTGGTGGGGCTGGCCCACTTCCTCGCGGGGAGGGCATCGCCGCTAGGGGCGGCAATGAGAGAGACCTGCAATGAGACAGTTTGAAAAGCAGGACTTATGTATTGCTAATAAAATGAAGTACAGGGCCTCCCCCTGCGAAGCCGCAAAAGGGGAGGAAAATACAGCGTCCCTCCTCCCCCTCCGGCGTAAGCGCTCCGGGGGAGGGGACAGGCCCGTAAGGCTAAACATAGAACTTGCGAAGTAAACGCAAGTTCCACGTGTGCTTCAGCTCCTGCTCCTGAAGGTTGGAGAGCTTGTAGGCCCCCGAGCCCAGGACCGCGGAGATCCTGTAGGGGCCCTCCCACTTGGGGGAGAGCTTACCCTAGGCCTGGGGGTCCGTCACGCGCTTGAGGACAAGGTCCCCAAGGCGGAAAGCTTTCTCGCGCACGCGCTGATTGTACGCGCGCGCCATTTCTTGCTCGTAGATGGCGTGGCGGAAGAGCGCTCGGTCGCGTTCCTCCTCCACGAGGTCGATCTCCAGATGCTGGTTGGCCTCGTTGGCCTGGTACACTGAGGGCGTAGCTCCCTCCAGGAGCTCAACCCGCAGTGACCGGAAGCCAATCTCCGGGGGGAGGACTGCCTCCGCCCCGTAGACCAGGGAGAAGGGAGTACGCCCCGTCGCCCGGGACGGGGCCGTGCGCATGGAGCAGAGGATGCTAGGGAGCTCCTCCACCCATGCACCCCGCTTAGAAGCGGTTTGCTCGAGTCTCCGGCGCAATCCCTGTAGGATCACGCCGTTGACCCTCTCGACAGCCCCATTGCTCCGGGGATGGGCCACAGAGGCAAAGTGGATGACGAGCCCCAGGCCTTCACAGAATTCCCGAAAATAAGCCGAGTCGAATTGGGTCCCGTTGTCCACGGTGATTTCCCGGGGGACACCAAAACGACATACGACGTTTTTCCAGAAAAACCGCTGAACGGCCCGGGACGTGATGCTGGCCAAAGGCTCCGCCTCAACCCACTTTGTAAAATAGTCGACTGCGACTACCGCATACTTGTATCCCCCGGGCGCTGGGGGGAAGGGTCCTAAGAGGTCCATCCCCCAGCGCACAAAGGGCCAAGTGATGGGGATCGTCTGCAGTGCTATAGGGGGGAGGTTCGAGTCCTTGGCCATCTTCTGGCATGCCTCGCACGCGGAGACAAGGTCTCGCGCGTCGCGCATGATCGTGGGCTAGTAGAAGCCCTGCCGGAGGGCCTTGGCTGCGATGGCACGCGGGGCTAGGTGAGAACCACAGCTCCCCGTGTGGATGTCTTCGAGGAGTTGAAGTCCCTCTGGCCGGGGGAGGCAGCGCAGGAGGGCAGAAGCCCCCCGCTTGTAGAGCCTCCCCTCCAGCAGGAGATATGCCTGGGCTTTAGCCCGGAGGCATTTAGCCTCTGTCTCATTAGGAGGGTCCCCCTCCCCCTTGATGAAGGAGATGAGGGGGTCCATCCAAGACGGAGTCCGGGTGATCTCGGCGACCTCTGGGACATGAGGCTCGTCACCCGTGTCCGGGGAGGCCACCGAGGGCTTCGTGATGACCTCCAGGAAAGCCCCCTTGGGGAGCGATTCCCGGGCACTTGCCGCCCGGGCCAAGGCGTCGGCCCGGTCATTGTCCCTACGTGGGATATGCCGGGCCTCGAGACCGTCGAAATGCCTCTCCATCTTTCGCACTTCCTGCAAATAAAGACTTAAGTTTGCGTCATGGCACAGGTAAGACTTGTCCACTTGGCAAACTACGAGCTGAGAATCTCTCTTGACTAGGAGGCACCGGATCCCCAGGGAGCGCGCAAGGCGCATCCCGAGGAGCAAAGCCTCGTATTCGGCGACGTTGTTGGTTGCGGGGAACTCAAGCCGTGCGGCGTACTCGAGTTCCTTCCCCTCGGGGCTCCGGAGGACTACTCCCGCACCAGCCCCGGTGAGACACAGCGACCCATCGAACATAAGGGTCCAATGATCACTGCGTCGGGGCGGCACAGGGAGATCTTCGTCCCCGGACCCAGAGGCGGGAGTCCACTCTGCGACAAAGTCGGCGAGGACCTGCGACTTGATGGCGGAGCGGCCGGTAAGGGACAGGGAGAAGGGGGCGAGCTCGGCCCCCCACTTCCCGATCCGGCCAGTGGCTTCTTTGTTCCGCAGTACCTCCCCGAGGGGGAGGGACGACGGAACGGTGATGGGGTGCCCCAGGAAGTAATGCCGAAGCTTCCGGGACGCCATGAGGAGGGCGTAGCAGATTTTCTCCATCTCCGTGTACCGAGTTTTGGCCCCTTGGAGGGCCTCACTCACGTAGTACACGGGACGCTGCTGCCCCCCTTGCTCCTTCTCCAAGACCGCGCTGACGGCGACAGGGGTCGCGGCGAGGTAGAGGAGCAAGGGCTCTACCGGGGACGGACTCACAAGCATTGGAGGGCTCGTGAGGTACTCCTTGAGGTCGTCGAACGCCTCCTGGGCCTCGGGGGTCCAGCGGAACCCCTCGAGCCCTCGGAGGATCTTGAAGAACTGGAGGCCCCGCTCCCCCGACTGGGAGACAAAGCGGCTGAGTGCGGCAAGGCGGCCGGAGAGCCGCTGGACATCCTGGACGGAGCACGGCGGGGGCATGTCTAGGAATGCCCGGATCTTCTCAGGGTTTTCCTCAATGCCCCGCTGGGACACGAGGAAACCTAGGAGCTTCCCCCCGCGCACCCGAAGGCGTACTTCTCCGGGTTGAGTTTGAGCCCGAACGCGCGGAGGTTGCGGAAGGTTTCAGCCAGGTCGTCGATGTGGGAGGCTGTGCGGGGGCTCTTGACAACCGCGTCGTCTACGTAGACTTCGACGTTGCGGCCGACTTGCTCTTTGAAAACTAACGTCATGAGGCGCTGGAACGTTGCCCCCGTGTTCTTGAGGCCGAAGGGCATATGGACGTAGCAGAAGGTTCCGAGGGGAGAAATAAAACTCGTCTTTTCCTCGTCCCCTTCCGGCATCCGGACTTGATGGTAGCCCGAGTAGGCGTCTAGGAAGCTCATGAGCTCGCACCCCGCAGTGGAGTCGACGAGCTGATCTATCCGCGGGAGCGGGAAGTTGTCTTTGGGGCAAGCGCGGTTAAGGTCGGTGAAGTTCACGCACATCCGCCACCTGCCGGTTGATTTCTTGACGAGGACGGGGTTCGCCAGCCACTCGGGGTGCAGGACCTCCCGAATGAACCCCGCCTCTCGGAGCCGGGTGATCTCCGCCTTGATTTCCTCTTGGCGCTCGAGGGAGAGTTTCCGCAGCTTCTGTTTGACCGGGGGGTGACCGGGGGCCACTGCAAGCTTGTGCTCAATGACCTCCCGGGCGACGCCCCGCATGTCTGAAGGCTTCCAAGCAAAAACATCGGAGTTTTCGCACAGAAAAGCCGTAAGTTGCGCTGCGTGCTCCTCGGGGAGCTCCACCCCGATCCGGACGGTTTTGTCTTCGTTGCCTGGGGACAGCAGGACCTTCCGGAGGCCCCCTTCTGGACGCAGCTTGAGGAGAGGCCTCCCGGGCGGTGGCACAGCAGCATCTAGTTCCAGGAGAGAAGCCTCCCCCCCGGGCGTCTTTATGAGGTTGACGCTTCCGATTGTGGCCGCAGCGCGCTCGTATAGAGCACGGGCCATGTCTTGGTCTCCCCGGACGCTGATCACACCATGCGGCCCGGGGATCTTCATGCAGAGATAGTTTTGATGGGTGGCAGCCCCCAGCCGGTTGATTGTCGTCCTCCCCATAATCGCGTTGTAGGAGGAGGGGAGGTCCACTACGTCGAAGCGGACCAGCTCGGTCCGGTAGTTCTTCGGGGTGTCGAAGGTCATTGGAAGATCTACCTTGCCCACGGGGTGGATCGCCTTCCCCGGGACAAAACCTTGCAGGGGCCCGGCAGCGGGCTGTAGGAGCTTCTCATCCACCTGCATTTCTTTGAAGGCCTTCAGGAATAGGACATCGGCGGAGCTCCCGCCGTCCACCAGGATGCGGGCCAGATGGCAGTTGTAGATGGTCGCGGAGACAATGAGCGCGTCGTCGTGGGGGAAGCGAACCTCCCACACGTCTTCTGCCGTGAAGGTGAGGGGGACGTCCGAGCACTTCGGTGGCGGGGACGCGTGTAGCACCCCCACAACCTTGACCTCGCGCGCGTACTCCTTACGCTGGCACTTAGAGTCCCACCCGGAGGCAGATCCTCCCACGATGACGTTGATGTGCCGCTGCGAAGTTTGAAAGGGGAGAGCTTCTGAAGGCTCCCCCTCCTGTGTCTGCTGACCCCCCGTGGGAGCGGGAAGGGCCGGAACAGCCGGCCGAGGGAGCAAGGAGGCCAGAGTCCCCCCCTGCTCACGCTGGTCGAGGAAGTCCGCAAAGTACTGCAGCAGCTGGCTACAATCTCGGGTAGCGTGGGTATTGGACCTGTGGAGGCTGCACCACGGTACTTCCCGCCTTCTCCCCACGGGGCCTTCCCGGCCGCGCGAAGACTGTCCTCCCCCATGGCCCTTTGGTTTGGGGAAGGGGCGGTTGGCCCTCGGGGGGTCGCGCGAGCCGCCTCCGCCCTCGAGGACAAAGGTGTCCCGAGGCCGTGTCTCGCTATGCCCCCCTTGTCTGGGGCGTTTGGGGGGATCCATGGCCCCCCGGTCGACGGGGGCGGGAGCCCCCTGGGTCTTCTTCCAAATATCGTCTTCCTCCGCCCGAGCGTACTTTTCGAGCACGTTGAAGAGCTCGTCGGCGGAAGAGGGGCAGCTCCGGGAGAGCCTTCGGTGGAGCTCCCCCGGGAGGATGCCGCTTTTGCAGGCTTCGATGACCATAGAGTCGGGGACATGGGCCACTTTGCTCTTCACCTGAGCAAAGTGCTTGAAGAAGCTTCTGATGGTTTCCCCAGTCCTCTGCCGGACAGTGTACAGCTGCGAGGAGTCCAGGGGACGCACGTAGTTCCCCTGGAAGTTGGCACAGAACTCCCGCTTGAGCTGCGAGAAAGACTTGATGGAGCCGGCCTTCAGGTTGTAGAACCAGGAGCGGGCAATGCCGGAGAGGTAGAGGGGGAAGACGTTGCACTATACTGTCTCATCCCCCCCGGCCGCGGAGATGGCAGTGGAGTAGACCTGCACAAATTCGTAAGGGTCTGCCTCACCGCTATAGTGCTCGATGTGTGGAGGGCGGTAGGGCCGCGGCCACCGGATGCTGCAAAGTCTTCGGCACAGGGGCTGGTTAGCCCCCTGCACTTCCCGGGGGGAGCCCCGGTCACTGTCTTCCTTCACGGGACCCTCGTTGTCTGAGTCCGGAAGCGGTCCGAGAGGCCCGCCAGAATGGCGGTGGCGACGCTTTTCCTCCGGACCGAACCTGAGTTCCCGGACGTCCGGGCTCTCCGCCGGAGAGGTTGGCTCTTCAGCGGGTGTAACATCCTGACTTTTGGGGTGAAAAGTTTCTTTCTTAAAAATCATGCATGCATATGTCTCTTCTAGATCAGCCAAATCAGCCTCAGCTTTATTCTATTCTAGCCCTAAATCTCCAAAATCTATCAGGTGACCCCAAGTCAAGATCTGACTTGCCAGATTTGATCTATCAGTTATCCTAAACCTAAAAGCCTTCAGAACCCAGATCCAATTCTATCTCTAACTTCCAGAATTTTCAACTCCTTTCTGTTTTCGAAAACAGAATATCTGTTTTCGAAAACAGAATATCTGTTATTACCTAAATACCCTAAGTTTCAGAAATTCATATTTAATCAAAATCTTAGCCAAGTTCAGACCTGATTATTCCTGGATTATGATCAAGGGTATGCCAATACCTTAATCCAAAAAGTTGGCAGCCAGATTTTACCATCTGAACCTTTTTCGCCAATCAGTCCAAGAGTATCGCAGATCAGTCCTTTTTCCAGATTTTCTAAAAGCCAGAAAAGGCAAAATGTTGCAAATCATCTTCAAATTCAAATCTGATTCAGGGAACATCTCCCAAATCTTTTCAACACAAATTCTTCTTTTATGAGTATCTCAAAATCAAACCCTAAATCCCAGAATTCGAGATCAATAAGTTTCAGACTTATTTTACCCTAATCTACTCTGTTTTCAGTTCATATCAAAAGTCATCCAAATGTCTCAAACTTTATCTTCTAGCTGTGCCAAATCATCTATGGAATTAAGCATACCAAAACAGCAGAAACAAAATCAGATCAAACCTTCCAAATCTCCAAATTTACAGTTCAGTCCAAATCAAGAATTGGAAATTACAATCAAGCCCAAATTCGACCAGGACAGCAGCTGCTGTGCACGACCAGAGATCGCCGTGCATTTGCCCCGCGCTTGCTCGCCGCCGGCCACGCCTCGCCTCGCCTGAGCTCGTGCTCACTTGAATCTGCATGTGCACACGCGTCCACGCCCCAGCCATCGCCGTGGCAACGCCGTTAAACAGCTTGCTCCCGTGCGCAACCATTGTCAGCATTTTCTTGCCACGTCGCTGTGCCTTGCCAGCCCTTGTCGCCACTGCCTTGCACCGCCCAACAGCATTGCGTCCCGATGAAGCAATGGTTTGATCAGCAGTCACCTCACCAGTGCACAGTCGCGTCGCCGCTCGCCGTTGCTGTTTCTGCGCCCGGCAAATCTAGTCATCTGACACAAATTCAATGCTGTAAATCCTTACAAGCTTCGCCCACTGCTCTATTTAAACCACCAGTGCCTTGTATTATCTCCTCTTCACTAGGACTTAGCCAATTTTGCAAATTCTCTCGCTGTCGTCGTCTTCTCCGGCGAGTCCAGCAAGAAGCTTCACGGTGCCAGCTCATTCCACAGCATCTCCTACCAAATTAATAACACCAGTGAGTTCCTCTCATCACACTCATCATGCTGTACCATTTAATTGCTCACCGGTGACCTCTAACGCCGGCGATCACCGGAATTGCCGATTACCCTGTTCTTGCAATGTAGCTTAATTCAGCCCGAATTAGCTCTCGATTTTGTGGAAGAAGATGATCAGTGACTCATTCCCAGCAAGCCTATGCATCAAGATCTCCCGATTGAGCTTCAATCGAAGCTTTCCCCAACTTTGAGCTTCTCCAGAAACCGGCGATCGTCGCCAGGCTTCTCCGGCCATCCTCCGGCCAAATTGATCGTGCAGGTAGCTTCCTCTTACCTCTCTTTCACTCCTCAAGCTTGGAATTGAGTTCATTCGGCCTAAATCGAAAACCCCCAAATGGCAGTGTTTCTTCTCCGGCGTCGATCACCGGAAAACCTATTCCTGGCCGTTTCAGCTTCATCTACCTTGCCATTCAGGTGTGCTTCAACCTCATGAACATTTTTGTCTTCTAGCTCGATCTCTGAAACTGCCCAGAATTCAAGTTATAGCTATACCAAGATTTCTGTCAAGTGGCTTCACTGTGCCGTGTCGCCACCACACTTCTCCTTTAAATTTCATCACCTTCCAGCCATCTTCAGCTTTGAATCCTGTTGAATGATTTGTTCCTGTTATCATTGCCTACCTCCCAGACAAAGTGGTGCATCATTTGGAGCTCTAGATCAAAAGTTATGCCAAGCCCTAGTTTCTGGCCATGTCAAGATCAATGCCAGACTATGTCAGTCAGTGGCATTAGCCCTTTTCACTCCCTTCCAGATGTGCATTTTGGGCATAACTTTGTCCCTTAGATTCCTGAGGTTGTGATCAACATTTTCTTCTTCTATCACAACTTGATTTGAGCCCTTGAATTTTATTTGCCGCTAAACCCTAAATTTTGACACTGTCTCAGTGCATGCCAGCCAATGGCATTGGCCTTGTTTACCCACTTCTGATTGTGGATTTTGAAAGCCACCTTGTCCACTGAATTTGTAGAGTTTTAATCTACACTTTCTTCTACTGTCATAACTTGAGATAAGCTCTCTAGTTTTCCTAGAAGTTATGTCAGAACCTTGATCCGAATGTCAATCTGCTGACATTCGCTGTTTTTGATCAACCAACCACAAAACTGATGTTCTTATTGTAACCTTGAGATCCTAAGAGCATCTAACACCCATCCTTAGCCAATTCCTTGAAACCCTAGATCTTGACTCAGTTCAACTCGCAATCTCAATTATCTCCAGTATCGTTCAGTCACTCTTGTAAAGCATATCTGCATATAGATCCTAAAACATCTTAATATATAAGTAATATTTGTGTGTATTGTTTGGTTTGTCGTCGAGCAGATCTAGAAGCTGAATTTGAAGACTTCGCTGTTGACCCGTCATCAACTGCTGTTTCTTACGACGCGGAAGGCAAGTCATATCCTTGGTCATCTTGAACCTATATTTTAAATGTTGCTATAATATAACCTTGACTATAGGCAATATTGCATGTGAAAGATTGGAAATGGTTGATTTATGAATTGGCAGTACTAGACTGGTTATCCGTGAAATGTGAAATAAACAAGTTTTGAGCCATGAACTATTATATGTATTTATATACTTATATTCATGAAATAAAACCCCTAGCCGTGACCAGAGAATGGTATGGATGGCTGTAGCACTGGAGGTGCTAGACTGCAAAGGAATGCAGGCACTGAAGGTGCAGGGTTGTGGATGGTCTGGTCACTGGCATATAAGGACTAGAACCTTGTGTTGTGCGTCTAGTGGCATGAACAACGTGCTAACCGCAAGCCTGGTATGGGACAGGCCTGAACAAGTACTTATGTGGATCGCACATGAAACCCCTGCATGAGATGTGTTGTGATGATTGATATGGAGGCTGACTCCCACTATCACTGAAGGTGATCTGACATTAGACCCAGCAATGGGGAAATGAGTAGGGGTGGGGGTATAGCCCGCCACAACTGTGTTTCGCGAGAGATCCACAGGGTCGGGGGTGAATTGTGAGTGATACATAACAAAAGTTCTTGTTATTTCCACCTTGCCGCTCACAATATGAAGTGAGTCAGGGGTCCAATCATTTTGTTATGATAGGAAAGGCTTGACAGTGGAATATCTTGCGGGTAAATTGGTACCTCTCTGCAGAGTTAAAAACGTATTCGAATACTCCGAGCTCCCGGGTTTATAGGAGTCTGCTGCGGTGGATTAAATCCACGGGGTTTGACACAAGTATTATTTTCTAAATAAAATATGTTTAATCAAGATTACCCAAATGACATGTGTTGTCATGATAAGGAGTGCTGCCGTGGGCTGTCGTGTGTCGACGTGTCGCGGTAGTGCTATAATCTAGTGAACATGAATGATGATGCTATATTATGAAAGGTGCTGCCATGAGATGAGGTATGAAAGAAAAAGATTATTTTATAAACATCCATAATTCTTGACTAGTCTAGGTTCATGTCATCACTACTATATGTATCTACTCTTACCTATGACTTGCTGAGTACGTAAGTGCTCACTCTTGCAACCTACAAATCAATAGACAGAGCGATCAACAATCAAGAGGAAAGCGTGGAGAACTTATTGGACCCAGAAGGAGGAGCGTCAGTCCCGTCATTTCCCTGATGTGTGTTGTTCTGCCGTCTACTTCTCTTTGTGGGTGGGTCACCTACCTTCTGCTGTGTAGATGTTATTTTGCTAAACCATGAATGCCGTGAAGGCATTGTAATCTTCTTATGTAATATCAAGGACAGCAGGCCACACTGCTTAACTATTTTGTAAGTTACTCTGTTGCAATGTGATATACTCCGGTACTTGACTTATCCTGGGACCTCAAGGGTATGTGTATGCTATGCATATATGGGACTAGCTGCAGCGAGCTAGGTCTCTACAGGAGTAGTCGTAGTCCCAGTTTCGGGGCGCGACAGCGGGTCTCTTCCCCCGGCCGGTGCGAGAGCGAGGCTCCCCGCGCCCGCGGCCGGGGGGAAGTTCTTCCCCGCGCTCTGGTGAACGCATTCGCTCGACCTCCCCCGGGGCGAAACGAACCTGCCCCGCCGAGGGAGGGAGCTCGTGCGCTGTAGCTTCCGGAGCCGGTTGGGGCGAGCCCCCTGCGACGACCCCCGGGACCAGAAAGGGGGAAGCCCCTGTATCATCCGGAACCGAGGAGGGGGCGCCCGCGACGACGCCTGGAGACGAAGTGGAGGGGGCCCCAGTGGCCACGACCGGAACCGGGAAGGGGGCAGGCCCTGTAACACCCGGAACCGGCGGGGGGGGAGCCCCGGCGGCGACGTCCGGAACCGGGGAACCCATGCGGGGGGAAGTCCGCTGCGGTACGGGGGCTGCTCTGTCAACCACCCCCGGTGCGGTAAACGCGACGTGGGGGGCGGGACTGGCTCCCGGCGCAGGGTAAACCCCCGGCAAGAAGTGGGCTCCCGGCCCCGGGAATAGGCCGGGGACGGCGTACCCCCCTGGTGCCACGAAGGGCTCTGGCATGAAATAACCTCCCGGCACCGGGACGGGCCCGGGTGCCGGGAAGGGTCCGGACGCATATCCTGCAGGGGGAGGGAACCCCCCGGTAGGATCATACGGGGCGGACAGCCCCCCGGAGGCCGGAGGGGCCGCCGGGTAACCCATAAACGGGGGCATGTTCCCGGGATACGGGTGTGACGCAAATGTGGGGGCCGGAGGCCGCGCCAGCACGCTAAGGAGCTCGTCCATAGAGCGCTGAGCGCGGAGCTGGCCTTCCACGAGAGCTTCGAGCAGGGCGTCCCGGGGAGCCGGGGGAGCCGTCGGGGGGAGACTGGTCCCGGCCGAGGTTCCCGCGGGCGCCGGGAATGAGCTAGAGGTGGAAGCACCTAAGTTAAGAGGAAAGGAGGGAGGCGTTACCTGGGCCAGGTCGCCTCCGGGAGGGACCGCCGGGACAGCAGTGTCCCGGGCGGACGGCGCCGGGTCTTCGAGACCCGGATTACCGGGAAGGGTGCGAGCCCTTGTTCTTGGGGGAGCCATGGCGTCTTGTCACGAGTCCCCACAGTCGGTGCCAACTGTCGTGGTATTTCGAATACCCCGGCAGGTTTTGAGAACGATCCTAGCGAAGATTACGCGGCGCGGGTTGACCGGATGACCGGTCCTCCCCCGTCGGACAAGCACAAAACATGACACACGGGTTTATACAGATTCGGGTCCCGGTGGGGGCCCTAGTCCTGTCGACGCGCTCCCGACCGGAGTCGGCTGGGGAGGCTCTCTCCGGGGGAGAGGCTTCCGGAGCACGTCTGTGAGTTTAGCTATTCCAATAAGAGAACCGATCCTTACAACAGAGGGGTACAAGGGCTATTTACAGCCCCAAAAAGAAGCAAAAAACCTAAACTACCCCGGAAGCCACCGTCGGATTGAAGGGTAGGACCGTCCTTCTCCCGGTCAAATGCCTTGGATGCTTGACAGGTGGTCGCTAGTTCCCGAGGCGCCCCTCACGTGACCTGCACGTGATAAACAGTTCAAGACTTTACCTTTAGGAGGGCGATGAGGCCCGGGACAGCGCCGGAGGCTACGTCCCCGGGCAAATGGCGACGCCCGGGGCGGCACCGGAGGCCATGTCCCGGGAGCCAAAAGGCGGCGTCCGGGGAGGCTCCGGAGGCCACGTCCCCGGGCAAATGGTGGCGCCCGGGAGGGCACCGGAGGCCATGTCCCGGGAGCCAAAAGGCGGCGCCCGGGGAGGCCCCGGAGGCCGCGTCCCCGGGCGAATGGCAGCGCTCGGGAGGGCACCGGAGGCTGCGCCCGGGGAGGCCCCGGAGGCCACGTCCCGGGAGCCAAAAGGCGGCGCCCGGGGAGGCCCCGGAGGCCGCGTCCCCGGGCGAATGGCGGCGCCCGGGAGGGCACCGGAGGCTGCGCCCCGGGAGCCAAAAGGCGGCGCCCGGGGAGGCCCCGGAGGCCGCGTCCCGTGAGCCAAAAGGCGGCGCCGGGGAGGCCCCGGAGGCCCCGTCCCCAGGTGAATGGCGGCGCCCGGGTGGGCACCGGAGGCTGCGTCCCGGGAGCCAAAAGGCGGCACCCGGGGAGGCCCCGGAGGCTGCGTCCCGGGAGCCAAAAGTCGGCGCCCGGGGAGGCCCCGGAGGCTGCATCCCGGGGCGAATGGCGGCGCTCGGGAGGGCACCGGAGGCCGCATCCCGGGAGCTAAAAGGCGGCGCCCGGGGAGGCCCCGGAGGCCGGATCCTCGGGCAACCGTGACACAACTTACCTGGACTTAATCCCGAGGAGATTTCCCCCGACAGACATTGTCAGCCTTTGTCAATCTATGTTAGCCAGTGGCATCAGCTCAGTTCGAACATTTCTAGTTGTGCAAATTGAAATGCACTTTGTCTACCAAGTTTGTAGAACCATGTTCTACATTTCCTTCAACTGTCATATCTTGAAAAGAGCCTTCTAAAGCCAACCAAAGCCATGTCAGGCCATGAACCGAATGTCGATCTGTTGACATTCGCTGTTTTTGATCAAACCAGCCATGAACCCTATGTCGATATTGATGTCTTGAAACTCTAGCAACCCCTAGTGCTCAATCTTAGCCCAGATTCCTTCGAACCCTAGAATCTTGACTCAGTTCAGCTTATAGTCTCAATCATTTTCAGCATCGTTCAGTTATTCTTTTTAAAGCATATCTGTATATAGATCATAAAACATTTTAATATAGTTAGTAATCATTGTGTGTTTGTTTGTCGCCGAGCAGATCCAAAAGCTGAGTTCGAGGACTTCACTGTCAACTCGACATCAACTGCTGATTTTTACAACACGGAAGGCAAGTCATATTCTTGAACATCTTGAACCTATATTTTAAGAGTTACTATAATATAACCTTGGATATAAGTAGTATTACATGTGAAAGAATGATTGAGATATGAAATGGCAGTATTAGGCTGGATGCCTGTGAAATGTGAAATGATCAAGTAATGAGCCAATAGTTAATATATGTGTATTTATGTATATTCATGAAATAAAACCCCTAGCCGTGACCAGAGTTTGGTATGGAATGGTGGTGGCACTGGATGTGTGAGCACTGGATGTGTGAGCACTGGATGTGCGTGGTTGTGGATGGTCTGGTCACTGCCATATAAGGACTAGAACCTTGTGTTGTGCATTTAGTGGCATGAAAAATGTACTAATCGCAAGCCTGGTATGGGATAGGCCTGAACCAGTAAGTATGTGGATCGCACATGAAACCCCTGCATGAGATGGAAAGTTGTGCACGATTGGCACGGAGTACGGCTCCTACACATATCACTAGATGTGATGATGCACGCTGACCCAATAATGGGGAGATGCAGTTGGGGTGGGGGTATAGCCCACCACAACTGTGGTTTGTCCGACCACAAGGTCAGGGGTGAATTGTGAGTGAAACATAACAAAAGTTCTTTCTATGTCCACCTTGCCACTCACATTATGCAGTGAAGAAGGGTCTAATCATATTGATAGGATGGGCATTAATGTGGAATATCTTGCGGGTAAATTTGTACCCCTCTATAGAGTTAAAAACGTATTCGAATACTCCGAGCACCTGGGTTTATATGAGTCTGCTGCGATGGATTAAATCCACGGGGTGTGGCACATGTTTTCTAAATAAAATTTGATAAGTCAAGATTACCCAAATGACATGTGTTGTCATGATAAGGGGTACTGCCTTGAGCTGTCGTGTGTCAACGTGTCGCGGTAGTGCTGTAAATAGTGAACATGAATAGCGATGCTATGCTATGAAAAATACTGCCATGAGATGAGATAGAAAGGAAAAGATTATTTTACAACCATCCACACTTCTTTATTAGCATGGGTTCATATCATGACTACTATACGTAAATACTCTTACCTATGACTTGCTGAGTATGTAAGTACTCACCTTTGCAACCTACAATCCAATAGATGGAGTGTTCAATGATCAAGAAGAAGGCGTGGAGAACTTCGTGGATCTAGAAGGAGATCCAGTTCTGCCAGAACCCTGATGTGTGTTGTTCTGCCGTCAACTTCTTGCTGTGGGGGTTCACGTACCTTCCGCCGTGTAGTTGTTATTTTGCTTTAGCTAGACCATGTATGCCGTGAGGGCAATGTAATCTCTTTATATTGTACTAAGGCCAGTAGGCCACACTGCTTAAAATATTTTGTAAGTTACTCTACTGTAATGTAAATATACTCCTGTGCTTGACTTATCTTGGGAAGTCAAGGGTATGTATGTATGGGACTAGCTGTAGCGAGCTAGGTCTCCACGGGAGTAGTCGTTGTCCCCAAGACGGGGGCGTGACACTTTTGTTGTGCCACTTCTTCATGCTGTCTTTATAAATCAAGGCACTTTCATATGAGTTGCTCCGCAGTTCTTCTAATTCATGCAATTCAAGGATTCGCCTTCGCCTCGCTTTGTCAAAGTCCCAATTGAGTTCTTTTAACACCCATAACGCCCTATGTGGCAGTTCAACAGGAAAATGGCAGTTTTTACCAAATACAAGTTTGTAAGTGTCGTGGTATCACGGATACCCCGGCAGGTTAGGACTGCACGGCACGAGTACAACGGCGCGAGCAGACCGAGTTACTGCTCTTCTCCCGCCGGGCAACACAGGAATTGACACAGTGGTTTATACACGTTCGGGTCCCAGTGGGGGCCCTAGTCCTGTTGGCTCTCTCCGGACACGAGTCCGCTGGGGAGGTATGCTCTCAAGGAGAGGTCTCCAAGAGAGCCGGATATTACGTTAATACAAATGAGTTCGAATCCCCTGAAAAGAGGTACAAGAGGGGTATATATAGCCCCTAAGAAATACAAAAGACCGAAAAGCCCTCGCTGCGACCGTTGGATCGAAGGGCGCGGACGTCCTTTGGCAAGGAGGACAGCTCGGATGCTTGACACGTGGCCTCGCCGGCTTCCCAGAGGCTTCACGGTCAGCAGCCGCCCTTCCAGGGCTCCGGATGCCACCGGGACCCCGGAGACTCTTCGGGACTCACCGGGGGTCCGGTGACCCTCCGGACCTCACCGGGGGCCGGTGGCTCCCCAGGTCTCACTGGGGCCCGGTGGTTCTCCGAGACTCACCGGGGGCCGGTGACCCTCTGAGTCTCACCGAGGGCCGGGTGACTCTTCGGGACTCACCGGGGGCCCGGTGATGCTCCGGATCTCACCGGGACCCGGTGACCCTCCGGGTCTCTCCGGGACCCGGTGATGCTCCGGATCTCACCGGGGGCCCAGTGACCCTCCGGGACTCTCGGGACGCGCTGATGCTCCGGGTCTCACCGGGGGCTCGGTGACTCTCCGGGACCCGGTGACTCCCTGGGACCCGGGGCCCAAGGACTCTCCGGGACCCTATGGGACCCGGTGATGCTCTGGGTCTCACCGGGGGCCCAGTGACCCTCCGGGACTCTCTGGGACCCGGTGACTCCCTGGGACCCAGGGCCCAGGGACTCTCTGGGACCCTACGGGACCCGGTGATGCTCCGGGTCTCACCGGGGGCCCGGTGACCCTCCGGGACTCTCCAGGACCCAGTGATGCTCCGGGCCTCACCGGGGGCTCGGTGACTCTCCGGGACCCAGTGACTCCCTGGGACCCGGGGCCCAGGGACTCTCCGGGACCCTATGGGACCCGGTGATGCTCCGGGTCTCACCGGGGGCCCGGTGACCCTCTGGGACTCTCCGGGACCCGGTGATGCTCCGGGTCTCTCCGGGGGCTCGGTGACTCTCCGGGACCCATCCGATGACCTTACGGGACCCTAATGAACCTCTGGGGCTTGGAGACCCTCCAGGACTCTCCGGGACCCGGTGATGCTCCGGGTCTCACCAGGGTCCCGGTGACTCTCTGGGACTCACCAGGGACCATGTCCGCATGAAGGACCGAGGCACTCCAAAGACCCCGCGGGACCTGGGGCCCGGACTCCCAGGACCCGCCAGGAACCTTCTCCGCACGAAGGACCGAGGGCGCTCAGGAACTCACTTCGAAGACTACCCGGAGGTACAGGATTTGGCCCAACAGTAAGGCATCGTACCTAGTGGAGTTTTGAATGTAGTGCGATATGCCCAAAAGATATCAAGAAGTTTGACCGCCCAATCCGTACGAGATGGAGCCACCACCTTCTGTAAGATTTTCTTGATTTTCCTGTTTGAGACGTCAACCTGTCCTCTTGTTTGATGGTGATATGCAAGAGAACATTATGAATTACCCCATATTTCATCAACAATTTCCAAAATTGGTAATTAGTGACATGCGCACCGCCACCACTAATTACTGCTCATGTTATACCAAATCGGGGAAAGAAGACTGTTTTAAATAGTTCAATCACATGTTTTGACTCATTTGTTGGTGTTGCAACAACCTCTACCCACTTTGAAACATAATCAACCATGACCAAGATGTAGGAGTTACCCAAAGAAGATGGAAAATGTCCCGTATAATCTACTCCCCATACATCAAAGAGCTCAATTTCAAGAAAATGTTTGTTAAGGGCATTTCATGTCTTTTACTCAAATTTCCAATATGTTGGCAAGGATCGCATTTTTGCACAAAGTTATAAGCATCTTTAAATAAAGAAGGCCAAAACAAACCAGATTGCCATACCTTAGCTGCTGTTTTTGAAGCTTCGGGTGTCCACCACATGGAGATGAATGACAATGTTCAAGAACTCTTTGGATCTCGTGGTCAGGCACGCATCGTTGAAAGATGTTGTCAACTCCCTTTTTGAGAAGATTCGGATCATCCCAGTAATAGCTTCGGATGTCGTGGATGAAGCGCTTTTGTTGTCTACTTGTCAACCCTGGAGGAAGTTCATGGTTAAATAAATAATTCGCATAGTCAGCGTACCATGGTTCTTATTGAATCAAGTAAAGGTGCTCGTTGGGTAAAGCGTCATTGATGTGAACGTCGGTGGTGTTGGTCAAGAGTCGCGACAGATGATCAGCGATGACGTCCTTAACACCTTTTTTATCTTTGATCTCCAAATCAAATTCCTACAGTAGTAGGATCCATCAGCAAGTCGTGGCCTGGTTTCTATCTTGGTCAAAAGATATTTAAAAGCAACATGATCATTATGCACGATAACTTTTCAACCAATTAAATTTGGACAAAATTTATCTAGGGAATATACTACAGCAAGCAATTCTTTTTCAGTCGTAGTGTAATTACTTGAAGCATCATCCAAAGTTTTTCTTACATAGTATATAGCATGTAAAATCTTGTTTGCTCTTTTCCCTAGAACAACGCCAATTGTATAATAACTAGCATAACAAATCAATTCATTCCAATTGGAGGTTGTATGATGGGAGCAGTAGTTAATGCAAGTTTCAATCGATTAAAGGCATAAAGACATTTTTCATCAAAATCAAAAGGCAAATCTTTACCAAGCAAATGTGTGAGAGGTTTAGCAGTGTTGGAAAAATCCTTAATGAAACGACGGTAAAAACCTGCATGTCCCAACAAACTGCATATGCCCTTCACGTTCGTTGATGGCGGAAGACTTGCTATGACCTCGATTTTTTCCTTGTCTCCTTGAATCCCTTGTTCAGAAATCACGTGGCCAAGTACCACGCCTTCTTTAATCACTCGGCGAACTACGCCCCGTCGCCGCCTTCGGTAGCGGCCCTGCCAGCACCCCCGGCACCCTTGTAGCCGGAGAAACTGGAGGTGAGGTTCGCGGAGGCCTCGCCTCCGCGGATGGAGTGGCCAGTGGATGAGGGGGGGAGCCCCTCAGTCTTCGAGGTCCCTCCGGAAGTAGAGGCCCCGGGGGCCTTCCCGCCCGGGAAGGGGAAAGGACTGATGGTCCCTCCCCGTGCGGGGACCTCTTTCAAGAGCTCCCCGGCCACTTCCACGAAGGCCACCTCCTCGGCGACGAAGACTCCGACCACGCTGCCGGACGCCCAGGTCCGGGGACCCCTCACTGGCCGCGACGGGACCGGCTCCGGGCGGGAGACCCCCCTGCTTTCCGCGGGGGAGGTCTCCCGCTATACGGAGGGCCTGCAGACCCGGAAGGTGCAGGCCTTCGTTCCGGAGGGGATGCTCCATGAGCGTTTCCGGGGGCTTCAATCTCTCCAGGTGACGTCTTCCTTCGTGCCCTGCACTTGGATTTTTTCTAACTCTAGAGTTTGTAGGCGGCGGCCATTACCTGGGGCCTTCAGCAGCGGATCGGCCGGCTGCTTAAGGATGCGGAGGACAGGGCCGCGACTTACCTGGGGTAGCGCGACGAAGCCCTCCAGGAGCTGGCCCGGGTCCGGGCCCAGGTCCACGTCTCCGAGACCGTCAACGGCAGCCTTCGGCGGGAGGCCAAGGCGAGGGAGGAGGCGTTCCGGGAGCTTGAGGGCTCAAGCATCCGGGCGGTGACGGACGTGGGCCGCTCCTTCCGCTCGGCCCTCGAGAGCCTCGGCGTGAGCCTAGGCTCCGGGAGCAGCTCGGAGGTGCCCCCGGCGACCCTCGCGGAGGCCGTGCGTTTTCTCAACAAGCAGGTCTCCGTCATCCCGGAGGCTGCAGGACGCCCGGGCGCGGGGCCGGGCGATCCCCGTCGTTGCGGCCGCGGCAGGGCTTGTTGACCACCGGGGGGTCGGTGCCCGGGCGATCGGGGGCCGCATCCCCTGGAGGTTCCCCAAGTTCTTTGAGCCCTCGCGCCGGGAGGTGGAGCAGCTCGCCGGGGGCTTCTACGACCGGATCATCCGGGTGAGGTTCTCGGCACCGGCGCCTCCAGCAGCGGATGCCCCGGCCCCGACACCAGTGGAAGCCCCCCGGGGGGAGGACGCCAATGAAAAAGTATGAGCCTCCCCCCGGGTCTTAGTTAGGACCCTTTTAATTTTTTAGGATTTTGATCCCGGTAGCTTCTTAGAAGAAGCCCCGGACACTTGTAAAAAGATAATTTGAAATGCAATAGAGTTAGAAATTTTTCTAAGTCTTCAATTGAATGCAATGTTACCAGGGTTCCCGGGAGGTTGCTCCCGGGCGAAGGTCCGGGAGGGGCTCTCTGGGGGACGCCCAAGCGGCTTTGATCTTGCTAAGCCTCATCTCCGGGAAGCGCAGCGGGGACGCCGTCCGGGAGCCGATCCGGTTGAGGTGGCATCCGGAGTGGCACTTGGACAATTTTGACAATCATCGCGCGGAATTGTCCCCTCCACGTTCGGGGATCCGGATGGTCCCCCCGCTTCTCATTCTTCCACTGGCAGGCTACGAGTACTGGCCCGAAGATGTGCTCCGGGAAGCTCGGCGCCGCGTATGCGCATTGTACCGGGACTTGGCCCGGGAGCAAGCGGAGGGCCTCCGGGAGTATTAGGCGTAGGAGCCTTAGGATGTAGAGAACTTCCGGGTTTTGACCCGGGTTGTATCGTTTTCGATGCCCACCGGAGGGGGAAGCTGTCCTCCGGGTTGAATGATCAATAAAGCTGTGCGCTTTCTTCTTCGAGAGTTTTCTTTTGTTTTTTCTTGGATGGTCTGGACGACTCCTTTTAATAAGAATGAGCTAAGTTTGCTCGTGGTCGGTGTGGTCGACACCCGGGGGTTCCTTATCCCCCCCGGCCACAGCGGGCCGGAGGGTAGCTCCGCGCGCTGTGGGGATAGCAAGGCCCCCGGGGTGAAGATAACCTGTAACGTAACAATTTTTCCAAGTTAGAAAATTCTTGAATGAGGTTTTTAAGGGAAAGACCTTCCAGGAGACAATCATCCGGTCGCCATGAGAACGGGGAGCCAGGAATAAGGCCTCGTGTGGAAGAAACATCAAAGAAAACCCGATGAGATTTCTGGAGGCGAGCTTCTTGGGAGACGATCGTCCGGTCGCCGTGAGAACGGGGAGCCGGGAATAGGGTCTCTGGGAAAGAAAAGCCCAAGAAATCCGTAATTTCTCTGGGAGACAATCATCCGGTTGTCGTGAAAACGGGGAGCTGGGAATGGGGCCAGAAATCCTGAGGAAGATTCCTGAGAAAATCCTTCCGGGAGACAATCGTCCTGTCGCCGTGAGAACGGGGAGCCGGGAATAAAGTCTCCGGGGAAAGGATATCCAAGAAAGCCATTAGACATCCCGCTGGGGAGAGCGTCTACTCCCGGAGGAGGAAGTGCCCAATGACGGGTCTGAGTGTTTGGGTAGGGGACTAGTCTCCCAAAGTGACTCGTTACCACGGCCGCTGGGGACCGGGTTGCCGCTTACACCCTCAGTCCACGAGGGCTGATCGTAAGCCGCCCTACAGGAGGGACTTGCTGCGTCTGGGCCCACTTCCTCACGGAGAGGGCATCCTCACGGGGAGGGCTTCCTCGCGGGGAGGGCATCCTCGCGGGGAGGGCGTCCTCGCGGGGGGGGCATCCTCGCGGGGAGGGCACCACCGTCAGGGGCGGTAATGAGAAGAATCCTGCAATGAGACAATTGAAGAGCAAGATCTATGTATTGATAACAAAATGAAGTACAGTGCCTCCCCCTGCGAAGCCGCGAAGGGGGAGGGAAAAGTAAATACAGTGTCCCTCCTCCCCCTCCGGCATGATCGCTCCAGGGGAGGGGACAGGCCCGTAAGGCTAAACATAGAACTTGCGAAGTAAACGCAAGTTCCACGTGTGCTTCAGCTCCTGCTCTTGAAGGTTGGAGAGCTTGTAGGCCCCCGAGCCCAGGACCACGAAAATCCTGTAAGGGCCCTCCCACTTGGGGGAGAGCTTACCCTGGGCTTGGGGGTCCGTAACGCGCTTGAGGACAAGGTCCCCAAGGCGGAAAGCTCTCTCGCGCACGCGCTGGTTGTATGCGCGCACCATCTCGCGCTCGTAGATGGCGTGGCGGAGGAGCGCTCGGTCGCGTTCCTCCTCCACGAGGTCGATCTCCAGCTGCTGGTTGGCTTCATTGGCCTGGTATGCTGTGGTCGTGGCTCCATCTAGGAGCTCGACCCGCAGCAACCGGAAGCCAATCTCCGGGGGGAGGACTGCCTCCGCCCCGTAGACCAGGGAGAAGGGAGTACGTCCTGTCGCCCGGGACGGGGTCGTGCGCATGGAGCAGAGGATGCTAGGAAGCTCCTATGCCCATGCACCCCGCTTAGAAGCGGTTTGCTCGAGTCTCCGACGCAATCCCTGTAGGATCACGCCGTTGACTCTCTCGATGGCCCCATTGCTCCGGGGATGGGCCACTGAGGTGAAGTGGATGACGAGCCCCAGGCCTTCGCAGAATTCCCGGAAATAAGCTGAGTCGAATTGGGTCCCATTATCCACGGTGATTTCCCGGGGGACACCAAAACGACATACGACATTTTTCCAGAAAAACTGCTGAACGGCCCGGGACGTGATGTTGGCCAAGGGTTCCGCCTCTACCCACTTTGTAAAGTAGTCGACCGCGACCACCGCATAGTTGTATCCTCCGGGCGCTGGGGGGAAGGGCCCTAAGAGGTCCATCCCCCAGCGCATGAAGGGCCAAGTGATGGGGATAGTCCGCAGCGCTATAGGGGGGAGGTTCGAGCCCTTGGCCATTTTCTGGCATGCCTCGCACGCAGAGACAAGGTCTCACGCGTCGCGCATGACCATAGGCCAGTAGAAGCGTCGGAGAGCCTTGGCCGCGATGGCACACGGGGCTAGGTGAGAACCACTGCTCCCCGCATGGATGTCTTCGAGAAGTTGAAGTCCCTCCGGCCGGGGGAGGCAGCGCAGGAGGGCGGAAGCCCCCCGCTTGTAGAGCCTCCCCTCCAGCAGGAGATATGCCTGGGCTTTGTCCCGGAGGCGCTTAGCCTCGGTCTCACTAGGAGGGTCCCCCTCCCCCTTGATGAAGGAGATGAGGGGGTCCATCCATGACGGAGTCCGGGTGATCTCGGTGACCTCCGGGACGTGAGGCTCGTCGCCCGTGTCCGGGGAGGCCACCGAGGGCTTCGTGATGATTTCCAAGAAAGCCCCCTTGGGGACCGATTCCCGGGCCAGGGCGTCAGCCCGGTCATTGTCCCTTCGCGGGATGTGCCGGGCCTCGAGGCCGTCGAAGTGCCTCTCCATCTTCCACACCTCCTGCAAATAAAGACTCAATTTTGCGTCATGGCACAGGTAAGACTTGTCCATTTGGCAAACTACGAGCTGAGAATCTCCCTTCACTAGGAGGCGCCGGATCCCCAAGGAGTGCGCAAGGCGCATCCCGAGGAGCAAAGCCTCGTACTCGGCGACGTTGTTGGTTGCGGGGAACTCGAGCCGCGCGGCGTACTCGAGTTCCTTCCCCTCGGGGCTCCGGAGGACTACTCCCGCACCAGCCCCGGCAAGACACAGCGACCCATCGAACATGAGAGTCCAATGATCACTGTGTCGGGGCGGCATAGGGAGGTCTTTGTCCCTGAACCCAAAGGCAGGAGTCCACTCTGCGACGAAGTCGGCGAGGACCTGTGACTTGATGGCGAAGCGGCTTGTGAGGGACAGGGAGAAGGGGGCGAACTCGGCTCCCCATTTCCCAATCCGGCCAGTGGCTTCTTTGTTCCGCAGTACCTCCCCCAGGGGGAGGGATGACGGGACGGTGATGGGGTGTCCCAGGAAGTAATGGCGAAGCTTCCGGGATGCCATCAGGAGGGCGTAGCAGATCTTCTCCATCTCCGTGTACCGAGTTTTGGCCCCCTGGAGGGCCTCACTCACGTAGTACACGGGACACTGCTGCCCCCCTTGCTCCTTCACCAAGACCGCGCTGACGGCGACCAGGGTTGTGGAACGGTAGAGGAGCAAGGGCTCTTGTGGAGATGGACTCATGAGCATTGGAGGGCTCGTGAGGTGCTTCTTGAGGTCGTCGAATCCCTCCTGGGCCTCGGTGGTCCAGCGGAACCCCTTGAGCCCCCGAAGGATCTTGAAGAACTGGAGGCCTCGCTCCCCCGACCGAGAGACGAAGCGGCTTAGCGCGGCTAGGCTGCCGGAGAGCCGCTGGACGTCCTTGACGGAGTGTGGCGGGGGCATGTCTAGGAATGCCCGGATCTTTTCACGATTTGCCTCTATGCCCCGCTGGGACACGAGGAAACCCAGGAGCTTGCCCCCGCGCACGCCGAAGGCGCACTTCTCCAGGTTGAGTTTGAGCCCAAACGCGCGGAGGTTGTGGAAGGTATCCGCCAGGTCGTCGATGTGGGAGGCTGCGCGGGGACTTTTGATGACCGCGTCGTCTACGTAGACTTCGACGTTGCGGCTGACTTGATCTTTGAAGACCAGCGTCATGAGGCGCTGGAAGGTCACCCCCGCGTTTTTGAGACCGAAGGACATATGGACGTAGCAGAAGGTTCCGAGGGGAGTTATGAAATTCATCTTTTCCTCGTCCCCTTCCACCATCCGGACTTGATGGTAGCCCGAGTAGGCGTCTAGGAAGCTCATGAGCTCGCACCCCGCGGTGGAGTCGACGAGCTGGTCAATCCGCAGGAGCGGGAAGTTGTCTTTGGGGCAGGCGCGGTTAAGGTCGGTGAAGTCCACGCACATCCGCCACCTGCCGGTTGACTTCTTCACGAGGACGGGGTTCGCGAGCCACTCGGGGTGCAGGACCTCCCGAATGAACCCCACCTCTCGAAGCCGGGTGATCTCCACCTTGATTGCCTCTTGGCGCTTGAGGGAGAGTTTCCGCAGCTTTTGTTTGATCGGGGGGTGACCGGGGGCCACTGCGAGCTTGTGCTCAATGACCTCCTGGGCGACGCCCCGCATGTCTGAAGGCTTCCACGCAAAAACATCGGAGTTTTCGCGCAGAAAAGCCGCAAGTTGCGTTGCATGCTCCTCGGGGAGCTCCGCCCCGATCCGGACAGTTTTGTCTTCGTCGCCCGAGGACAGCAGGACCTTCCGGAGGCCCCCTTCTGGACGCGGCTTGAGGAGGGGCCTCCCGGGCGGTGGCGCAGCGACGTTTGGATCCGGGGGAGAGGCCTCCCCCCGGGCGTCTTTATGAGGTTGACGCTTCCGATTGTGGCGGCAGCTCGCTCGTACAGAGCACGGGCCATGTCTTGGTCTCCCCGGACATTGATCACGCCATGCGGCCCGGGGATCTTCATGCAGAGTTAGTTTTGATGGGTGGCAGCCCCCAGCCGGTTGATTGTGGTCCTCCCCATAATCGCATTGTAGGAGGAGGGGAGGTCCACTACGTCGAAGTGGACCAGCTCGGTCCGGTAGTTCTCCGGGGTGCCGAACGTCATAGGAAGATCTACCTTGTCCACGGGGTGGATCGCCTTCCCCGGGACAAAACTTTGCAGGGGCCCGGCTACGGGCTGCAGGAGCTTCACATCCACCTGCATCTATTTGAAGGCCTTCAGGAAAAGGACGTCGGTGGAGCTCCCGGCGTCCACGAGGATGCGGGCCAGGTGGCAGTTGTAGATGGTCGCGGAGACGATAAGCGCGTCGTCGTGGGGGAAGTGAACCCCTCGCGCGTCTTCCACCGTAAAGGTGAGGGGGACGTCCGACCACTTGGGTGGCGGGGACGTGTGTAGCACCCCCACAACCTTGACCTCGCGCGCGTACTCCTTACGTTGGCGCTTAGAGTCCCGCCCGGAGGCGGACCATCCCACGATGACGTTGATGCGGCGCTGAGAAGTTTAAAAGGGGAGAGCTTCTGCAGGCTCCCCCTCCTGCGTCTGCGTCTGGTGACCCCCCGCGGGAGCGGGAAGGGCCGGAACAGCTGGCCGAGGGAGCAAGGAGGACGGAGTCCCCCCCCTGCCCGCGCTGGTCGACAAACGCTGCGAAGTGTTGCAGCAGCTGGTGGCAGTCTCGGGTAGCGTGGGTACTGGACCCGTGGAAGCTGCACCACGGTCCTTCCCGGCGTCTCCCCACGGGGCCTTACCGGCCGCGCGAGGACTGTCCTCCCCCATGGCCGTTCGGCTTGGGGAAGGGGCGGTTGCCCCTTGGGGGATCGCGTGAGCCGCCTCCGCCCTCGAGGACAAAGGTGTCCCGAGGCCGTGGCTCGCTACGCCCCCCTGCCTAGGGCGTTTGAGGGGATCCCTGGCCCCCCGGTCGGCGGGGGCGGGAGCCCCCTGGGTCTTCTTCCAGATGTCGTCTTCCTCCGCCCGAGCGTACTTTTTGAGTACGTTGAAGAGCTCGTCGGCGGAAGATGGGCAGCTCCGGGAGACTCTTCGGTGGAGCTCCCCCGGGAGGATCCCGCTTTTGCATGCTTCGAAGACCGTAGAGTCGGGGACGTGAGCCACTTTGCTCTTCACTTGAGCAAAGCGCTTGAAGGAGCTTCTGATGGTTTCCCCTGTCCTCTGCCAGACGGTGTACTGCTGCGAGGAGTCCAGGGGACGCACATAGTTCCCCTGGAAGTTCGCGCAGAACTCCCGCTTGAGCTGCGTGAAAGACTTGATGGAGCCGGCCTTCAGGTTGTAGAACTAGGAGCGGGCGATGCCGGTGAGGTAGAGGGGGAAGACGTTGCATTGTACCGTCTCGTCCCCCCCGGCCGCGGAGATGGCTGTGGAGTATACCTGCACAAATTCGTAAGGATCGGCCTCACCGTTATAGTGCTCGATGTGTGGGGGCCGGTAGGGCCGCGGCCACCGGATGCTACGAAGTCTTTCGCACAAGGGCTGGTTAGCCCCCTGCACTTCCCGGGGAGAGTCCCGGTCGCTGTCTTCTTTGACGGGGGACACATCGTCGTTATCGGAGTCTGGGAGCGGTCCGAGAGGTCTGCCAGAGTGGCGGTGGCGACGCTTTTCTTCTGGACTGGGGCTGAGTTCCCGGACATCCGAGCTCTCCTCCGGAGAGGCTGGCTCTTCAGCGGGTCTCTTCCCCCGACCAGTGCAAGAGCGAGGCTCCCCACGCCCGCGGCCAGGGGGAAGCTCTTCCCCACGCTCATGTGAATGCATTCGCTCGACCTCCCCCTGGGCGAAACGGACCTGTTCCACCGAGGGAGGGAGCTTATGCACTGTAGCTACCGGCCTGGAGGCTTCCGGGGCTGGGTGGGGGGAGCCCCCTGCGAAGACCCCCGGGACCGGAAAGGGGGAAGCCCCTGTATTATCCGGAACCGGGGAGGGGGCGACCACGTCGACGTTTGGACCCGAAGTGGAGGGAGCCCCGTGGCAACGACCAGAACCAGAAATGGGGAAGCCCCTGTAACATCCGGAACCGGCGAGGGGGGAGCCCCCGCGGCGACGTCCGGGACCGGGGAGCCGATGCGGGGGAAGTCCACTAAGGCACGGGAGCTGCTCTGTCCACCGCCCCCGGTACGGTAAACGCGACGCGAGGGGCGGGACTGGCTCCCGGCGTAGGGAAAACCCCCTGCATGAAATGGGCCCCCAGCCCCGAGAATGGGCCTAGAACGGGGTACCCCCTGGTGCCACGAAGGGCCCGGGCATGAAGTAGCCCCCCGACAGGGGGAGGGAACCCCCCGGCGGGATCATACGGGGCGGCCAGACCTCCGGAGGCCGGAGGGGCTGTCAGGTAACCCATAAACGGGGGCATAGTCCCTGGGTATGGGTGCGACGCAAATGTGGGGGCCGAAGGCCGCGCCAACACGCTGAGCAGCTCATCCATAGAGCGCTGGGCGCGGAGCTGGCCCTCCACGAGAGCCACAAGCAGGGCGTCCCGGGAGCCGGGGGGAGACTAGTCCCTGCCGAGGTCCCCGCGGTCACTGGGAGCGACCTGGAGGTACAGGCTCCTAACTTAAGAGGAAAGGCGGGGGGCAGTACCTGGGCCTGGCCGCCTCCGGGCGGAAGCGCCGGGACAGCCGTGTCCCGGACGGGCGGCGCCGGGTCTCCAAGACCGGCGTCACCGGGAAGGGTGCGAGCCCTTGTTCTTGGGGGAGCCATGGCATCTTGTCACGAGTCCCCACGGACGGCGCCAACAGTCGTGGTATTGCGAATACCCCGGCAGGTTTTGTGAACGATCCTAGCGAAGATTACGCGACGCGGGCTGACCGGGTGACCGGTCCTCCCCCGCCGGACAAACACAAGAATTGACACGAGGATTTATACAGGTTCGGGTCCCGGTGGGGGCCCTAGTCCTGTCGGCGTGCTCCCGACCGGAGTCGGCTGGGGCGGCTCTCTCCAAGGGAGAGACTTCCGGAGCACACCTGTGAGTTTTGGCTATTCCAACAAATGAATCACTTGTCTTACAACAGAGGGGTACAAGGGCTATTTATAGCCCCAAAAAGAAGCAAAAAGTCTAAACTACCCCGGAAGCCACCGTCGGATTGAGGGGTAGCAACGTCCTTCTCCCGGCCAAGCGCCTTGGATGCTTGACAGGTGGTCGCTGATTCTCGAGGCGCTCCTCGCGTGACCTGCACGTGATCAACAACCAGAGACTACCTTTAGAAGGGCGATGAGGCCCGGGACATGCACCGGAGTCCAGGTCCTCGGGCCAGAGGCAGCTCCCGGGACCGGCGCTGGAGGCCACATCCCCAGGCAAATGGTGGCGCCCGGGGCAGGCACCGGAGGCCACATCCCCGGGCAAATGGCGGCGCCCGGGACCGGTGCTGGAGGCCAGGTCCCGGGAGCCAAAAGGCGGCGCTCGGGGCAGGCGCCGGAGGCCACATCCCCAGGCAAATGGCGGCGCCTGGGACCGGTGCCGGAGGCCAGGTCCCGGGAGCCAAAAGGCGGCGCCCGGGGCAGGCACCGGAGACCACGTCCCCGGGAAAATGGCGGCGCCCGGGACCGGCGCCGAAGGCCAGGTCCCGGGGGCCAAAAGGCGGCGCCCGGGACCGGCACCGGAGGCCAGGGCCCGGGAGCCAAAAGGCGGCGCCCGGGGCAGGCTGAGGCCACGTCCCCGGGCGAATGGCGGCGCCCGGGACCGGCGCCGAAGGCCAGGTCTCGGGGGCCAAAAGGCGGCGCCCGGGACCGGCACCGGAGGCCAGGCCCCGAGAGCGAAAAGGCGGCGCCCGGAGCAGGCACCGGAGGCCACGTCCCCGGGCGAATGGCGGCGCCCGGGACCGACGCGGGAGGCTAGATTCCGGAAGCCAAAAGGCGGCGCCCGGGACTGGCCTTAGAGGCCACGTCCACGGGCGAATGGCGGCGCCCGGGACCGGCGCCGGAGGCTAGGTCCCGGGAGCCAATTGGCGGCGCCCGGGGCAGGCACCGGAGGCCACGTCCCCGGGCGAATGTGACGCAACTTACCTGGACTTAGTCCCGCGGAGATTTCCCCCAACAGGGAACAACAAGAGAAGTGACTCAATCAGCAATTACATAGAGGTATGAACAATTTTTACTTTCCAACCGGCAAAAAATTCTAGAACATTCAAGTCTCAAGAGCAATTTCTTATTGTGTTCCAGGACTTGACCCGGGTGGCTACCACGTCAACAGCTATAGCAAATCATATTGAGGTAGCACAATAGAAGATCAGCCGGCTAGAACAGTATGTATAGTGCTCTTCATTCATGTTAACTTGAATCCGTATTTAAGCGTAACTGGTTGTCCTTCTTGATACAGAGAAAATGCCTTTCTGCACAAGAGCATGGCTGATCGAGGGAATCAAGAAGAAGCTGTAGCTGCGAGATATTTCTTTGGAGAAGGAATTTCACGACGCGCAGTCAAAGCTTGCTTGTAAATACACTCCTGTCGCGCCCCGAGACTGGGACTACGACTACTCCTATAGAGACCTAGCTCGCTGCAGCTAGTCCCATTCTCACAAACCTTTGACTTCCCAGGATGAGTCAAACACAGGAGTATATTACATTGCAACAGAGTACTAACTGAATATTAAGCAGTGTGGCCTGCTGGCCTTAATATTACATAAAGAGGATTACAATGCCTACAAGGCATTCAGGGTTTAGCAAAATATTTAACTACACAGCAGAAGATAGGTGACCCTCCCACAAAAGAAGTTGACGGCAGAACAACACACTTCAGGGCTCTGGCGGAACTGATTCTCCTCCTTCTGGATCCACGAAGTACTCCATGCCATCATCTTGATCAAGGTAGGTTCCATCTATTGAGTTGAATGTTGCAAGGGTGAGCACTTACGTACTCAGCAAGTCATAGGTAAGAGTAGATACATATAGTAGTGATGATATGAACCTAGACTAGTCAAGAATTATGGATATTTGTAAAATAATCTTTTTCTTTCTCATCTCATCTTATTTCAGCTCATGGCAGCACTTTTCATAATACAACATCATCAATCATGTTCACTAGATTATAGCACTACCGCGACACGTCGACACACGACAGCCCACGGCAGCACTCCTTATCATGACAACACATGTCATTTGGGTAATCTATTTTAAACATATTTTATTTAGAAAATAGTACTTGTGTCACACCCCGTGGATTTAATCCACCGCAGCAGACTCCTATAAACCCGGGAGCTCGGAGTATTCGAATACGTTTTTAACTCTGCAGAGAGGTACCAATTTACCAGCAAGATATTCCACTTTCAAGCCCATCCTATCAAAATGATTAGACCCCTCCTCACAACCATGTGTGAGTGGCAAGGTGGAGATAACAACAACTTTTGTTATGCATCACTTACAATTCACCCCCGACCCTGTGGCTCTCAGCGAGACACAGTTGTGGCAGGTTGTATCCAAACCTCCACCGCTTTGCTTATTCCCATTACTGGGTCAGCGTGCTTGATCACCTTCAGTGATATGTGTGGGAGCCGCGCTCCGTGCTTATCGTGCATCACTACACATCTCATGCAGGGGTTTCATGTGCGATCCACATAATTACTTGTTCAGGCCTGTCCCATACCAGGCTTGCGGTTAGCACGTTGTTCATACCACTAGACGCACAACACAAGGTTCTAGTCCTTATATGCCAGTGACCAGACCATCCACAACCCTGCACCTTCAGTGCCTGCACATCCTTTGCAGTCTAGCACCTCCAGTGCTACAGCCATTCCACACCATTTTTCTGGTCACAGCTAGGGGTTTTATTTCATGAATATAAATATATAAATACATATAATAGTTCATGGCTCAAAACTTGTTTATTTCACATTTTACAAATAATCAGTTTAGTACTACCAATTCATAAATCAACCATTCTCAATCTTTCACATGCAATATTGCCTATATTCAAGGTTATATTATAGCAACATTTAAAATATAGGTTCAAGATGACCAAGGATATGACGTGCCTTCCGCGTCGTAAGATACAGCAGTTGATGACAGGTCAACAGCAAAATCTTCAAAGTCAGCTTCTGAATCTGCTCGACGACAAACAAACACACAATAATTACTTATAATATTAAAATGTTTTATGACTTATATGCAGAAATGCTCAACAAGAATGATTGAACTATACTGGAGATAATTTGAACTGTAAACTGAACTGAGTCGAGACTCTAGGGTTTCAAGGAATTTGGTCTAAGGATGGTGATTAGATAATCTTAGGGTTTCAGGATTACAATAGGGGTAAAAATTTTGTGGTTGGTTTAATCAAAACAGCGAATGTCAACAGATCGACATTCGGATCAAGGCTTGGACATAGCTTTAAGAAAAGCTAGAGTGCTTATCTCAAGTTGTGGTAGTAGAAGAAAATGTAGGTCATAACTCTACAAATTCAGTGGACAAAGTGGATTTCACATTACACAACCAGAAGTGGGTAAACAAGGCCAATGCCACTGGCTGGCAAGCTCTGGCATAGAGCTGACAATGCCAAAAACTAGGGCTTAGCATAACTTTTGATCTGGAGCTCCAAATGATGTACCACTTTGTCTGGGAGGTAGGCATTGATAACAGGAACAATTAAGTCAACAGGATCTAGGGCAGGAAATGGCTGGAAAGCAAGAAATTTGATGATGAACTGAGATGAACTGGCTGCACTGGAGCAGTTCTGGACAAAAACTTGGCAAAGCTATATCTTTTGATCTAGGCTGATTTAGGTGTCGGGCTAGAAGACAAAAATGCTCAGGAGATCAAAGCACACACACTGGACAAGGTTTCAAGGGCTGAAATGGCTGGAACAAGCTTTCCGGTGATCGGCGCCGGAGAAGAAGCACTGGATTTGGGCATTTTCAACACAAGCCGATTGAACTCGATTCCTTGCTCTAGGAGTGATAGAATGGTATGAGTAAGCTACCGGCGACGTCAATTTGGCCGGAGGATCGCCGGTGTGGCTTGGCGACGAGAGCCAGCAACTGATAAATTGCAAAATCGGGAAAAGCTTCAAATTGGGATCAATTGATTGTTCTAAGTTCACAGGCATGCTTGATTTAGCTTACTGATCAATTTTGTTTACAGAATCGAAGGCTAATTTGTACTGGATTGAGCCACATTATAGGAACAGGGCAATTGACAATTCCGGTGATCGCCGGTGTTAGGGGTCACCGGTGAGCAATTAAATAGTACTACACAGAGAGAATGAGTAGAGGAACTCACTGATGGCTTTAATTTGGCAGGAGATTAAGTGTAGAGCGCTGGCACCGTGAGCCTCCTCGACGGCTCGCCGGAGAAGATGACTGAAACAGCGAGATTTGGAATTTGGCTGGTTTCTGGTGAAGTGTGGAGAAGCTGCTAAACACAGTGGGGTTTAAATAGACCAGGCGAAGCTTGCAAGGAGGAGACAACGAAGTGATTGGCTGCTGTGATGAGGTTGCTTGCGTGCTGGACATCAGCGGCGAAGACACAGCAAGGAGTGGTGATGCGACGGCAACAAGCTTGCAGCTGATCACAGTGTCGCCTCATCGGGACTTGGCAAAGCTTGTAGCAAGCGGTGGCGACAACCACTGGCGCGGCAAAGCGACGTGGCGAGGAGTTGCTGACAAAAAGCCGTTGATCGCGCGCGGGAGCAGGCACTGGACGTCGACGTAGCAGCGACCTTGCCACGGCACCAGCTGGAGCGAGGACACGTGCGCACCGGCATGCACGGTCACAAGCACGGCGAAGCCTCACCGGCGACGAGCAACCACGGCGCACAAGCACGGCGGTTTCTGGTCATGCGCACAGTAATTGGCCTGGTCGAAAATGGACTGAACTGCAGTTTCAATTCTTTGAGTTTTGGACTGAAATGTAAATCTGGAATTCTGGGAGGTTTAAACTGAAATTGATTTCACTAATCTGGTAGATTATATTCAACAGGATATTTGGCAAAGGTAGTTGATAAGGTTTGGCACATTTGAATAGTTTTTGATACAAACTGAAAATAGGGTAATTTAGGGTAAAGTAAGATTTAAGTTTTGTCGATTTCGAATTCTGGCATTTAGGGTTCGATTTTGATATCTGCATAGAAGAGAGACTTGTGGCAAATAGCATTTTGAGAAGATTTGCTGAAGAAATTCTGAATTTGGAGTTAATCTGGAGATTTTAGCCTTTTTGGGTTTTCATATCTCAGATAAGGACTAATTTGTGATAACTCTTGGACTGATTTGTGAAAAGAGTCTAGATGGTGAAATCTGGCTGTCAACTTTTTAGATTAAGGTATTGACATACCCATGATCATATTCCAGGAATAATCTGGTCTGAACTTGGTCAAGATTTTGATTAAATCTGGATTTCTGAAACTTAGGGTATTTGGGTAATATAGGATATTCTATTTTCGAAAACAAATGGAGTTGATAATTCTGGGAGTTAGAGATAGAATTGGATCTGGGTTCTGAAGGCTTTTAGATTCAGGATAACTAATAGATCACCTCTGAACAATCTGATCTTGATTTGAGGTTACAGGATAGATTTTGGAGATTTTAGGGCTTAGGATAGATACTGATCTGGCTATTACTACAGATACATGCATGCATGCTATTGATGAAAAAGGAAATTTTCACCCCTAACTCAGGGTGTTACAACTCCCGACCAGAAGAAAACTTCACATCATATGAGCTTTACTTATAGTAAATGTTTACTGTGTTTGTTCAGCGCAAGAGGATCAAATAAGCCATCTTTCAGAAGAGAACAGAAACCTTCAGACGACCATCGACTTGCAAAGCTCGAGAATTGATACTGCCAGCATGGAGAATAAGGGACTGAACGAAACAATTTCCTCCTGCAGTGGTAGTCAATCAGACATCTTCGAAAAGCTGAAGATGGTGGCCACTCTGCTAAAAACAGATATGATCGAGTAGCAAAAGGACAATCCAAGTCTTAGCGAGTTAGCCACACTGGTTGCGGCACAAGCCGAATCACTCCTCAAGTATCTTCCTAAAGATACCAAATGGCAGGAAGAGGCGCTAAGGTCAAATGTCAGATCCGTAGCCTCTGCCATTCTCTGCAGGTTACGATTGCACCACGGCCCAAACTTGAATTTGAAGCCGGTGGTAGGATATGCAGAGATCAAGAGTGATCGATTGAAAGCCATCTCTGAAGAAGTCAAGCCTCTAGTTGAAGATCTACTAAAAGAGCTAGGCCTCATTTGATTTTTTGTAATGATCTCTCTCAATAACTATTCCTGTAAAATTACATTTATAACATGCGAATGCGTGCCTTAATTTTTTGAAAAAGAGTGATACTATCTTTGTGATACTTTCCTCGTTTCATAGCATGATCATATCCTCTTAGCTCCCTTTTCAGAAATGACCAATACTCCAGATTTAGTATTATAATTTCTGGAAAAATATGGGCATGATGAATATCCAGGAAAATGCTTTGACTTAGATATAATCATCAGATCGAACTGATACTGACCCCAATACAACATCCGACCTTATTACGAACTAGCAGCCACTCGAATGATCAGGAACATGCTAGTAAGTCCCGTGTGCATTGAGGAATGGCTTATTGAGGGATGCCTTAGCTAGATGCGACCACGAGATTGGCCAATGAATCCGGTTAAGATATTTCTACCAAGATGATCATCGGTGATCAGCCCCCGAGCCAGGCTCGGTATAGGTGTGGAAAATAAAGAAAACGGACATAACATGAAGCGAAGAAGAGTACTCACGAAGTTTTTGTTCAACCATGCTAATTGAATAGGAAAAAAGATTGGGAAACTTACACGTAAAACTTGCATAGTTGATCAATGTTCCATGTACTAGATAAGATTCTACCATCCTCCATTGCTAGCTGAGCCGATCCTGGTCACGGCACTGAGACAACATTGTAGGGGCCTTCCCATTGAGGGGAGAATTTATTGCGATTAGATTGGTTTTTTATTTTACATAAAACCAGATCACCCACGTGAAGGTTACGTGGCCGCACCCTTTTGTTATGGTATTTGCGCAAAGCTTGCAAATACACCGCGGACTTGACCAGAGCTCGATCACGTTTTGCTTCTAGGAGGATTAAATCTTGTAATCGTTGTCCATTCTGATCAACTTGTTCGAATTGATCTGTTCGAACAGAACCAATACTAATTTCCATGGGTAACACAACCTCAGCTCCGTATACCAAATGGAAAGGTGTCGCACTAGTGGCTCGACTAGAAGTAGTACGTAGTGCCCACAGAACGGTATAGAGCTCATCTACCCAAGCCGCCGAGCGTGTCTTAAGGCGATCAAAAACACGCTCTTTGATGCCCTGCAATATTTGCCTGTTGGCACGTTCAACGGCACCATTGCTCTGCGGATGAGCTACAGAAGCAAAACACACCTTGGTTCCAATTTTGTCGCAATAGTCCAGAAAGAGACCGCTAGCGAATTGGGAACCATTATCAGTGATGAGACGATTTGGAACACCGAATCGAGTTACAATGTTCTTATGAAAGAACTTTTGTGCAGCAGCAGTAGTGACATTGTGTACTGGCTCGGCCTGAATCCACTTTGTAAACTTGTCAATGGCTACAAACAAAAACTTTTATCCATTGACCGCTTGTGGCAAAGGACTGACAATATCCATCCCCCAAACCGCGAAGGGCCATGATAAAGGGATAGTTTGTAGAGCATAGGCAGGCTGGTGGACCTGTCTCGCATGAAATTGACACTGAGGACATGTCTTGACCATATTTTTAGCATCATCAAGTGCTAAAGGCCAGTAAAATCTTTGTCGGAAAACCTTCCCGACTAGTGTACGGAATGACGCGTGCGCACCGCATACACTGTCATGAATTTCTTTCAAGAGGGATTTACCTTCCTCTTGGGACACACAGCGGATGAATACTCCTTGAGTACCTTTTCTATACAAAACTCCTTCTATAAGTTTGTATAGGCGCGCTTTTCGAATTAACCGATTGCTCTCGGTTTCATCTTTGGGTAAGGTCCCATGTTCGAGATAGACCCTCAATGGATGGGTCCAATCTCGTTCATGTCCAAGCTTGGTAACGCAGACTGTTACTGGATCATCCTCGGTCGTAGTCATGATCGAAGGATGTTCCAAGTGTTCGACGAACACTCCTGCCGGGGCGGATGCGCGTGAGGACCCAATTTTGGATAATTGGTCTGCGAGAATGTTGTCCTTTCGCGGGATGTATTGGACTTCGAAATGACTGAAGTATTTTTCCAATCTCCTCACTTCCCCCAGGTAATGAGCCATTGTCTCATCGGAGGTGTTGTACTCCTTGTTTACGTGGTTTACGACTAGCTGTGAGTCTCTCCTCACCACCAATCGACGGATTCCGAGGAATTTTGCTGCCCGGAGCCCTGCAATAAGACCTTCATACTCCGCTGCGTTGTTGGTCGCAACAAAGTGTAGTTGAATGACATATTTGAGTTGGTCACCCTGAGGCTTGACTAGGACCACTCCAGCCCCCGAGTGTTGAAAACTGCGAGATCCATCAAAATATATCGTCCAATGATCGGGGCATTCCAAATCTTCAGACTCCTGTACGGGCGGTTTAGGATTAGTCCATTCGACCACGAAGTCAGCCAGGATCTGAGACTTGACCGCGGTGCGAGGTCTGAAATGGATGTTGAACGCTCCGAGTTCCACAGCCCATTTCACGATCCGACCAGATTTCTCCGGATTCCGGACAATGTCCCCCAAAGGAAAAGATGAGGGCACTGTAATCTTATGCTTGAAAGTAATGTCGTAGCTTACGAGAAGCCATCAACAGTACATAAAGTATTTTTTGGACCTCAGGGTATCACTCCTTAGGACCATGAAGTACTTCGCTTACGTAGTAGACGGGTTTATGCACACCTTCTCTTTCTGCAATCAATACAGCGCTGACCGCGTAAGGTGTGGCCGCCAAGTAAAGGAGCAATGGTTCCTCTTTATTGGGAGAAACCAAGACCGGCGGAGTGGATAAATATGCTTTGACCTCTTGAAATTCTTTCTCGACCTCATCGGACCAAGTAAAATTATGGTGTTTGCGTAGAGTTTTGAAGAAAGGTAGTCCCTTTTTGCCCAGTCGTGATATGAATCGGCTTAATGCCGCCATGCGACCTGCCAGGCGCTGAACATCTTTGATGGTCGAGGGAGACCTCATTTGTTCGATAGCACTGATTTTTTTGGGATTAACCTCGATTCCTCTGGAACAAACAAGAAAACCTAGAAGTTTTCCAGACGAAACCCCGAAAGAACATTTCTTCGAGTTTAATTCTATTCCAAATCGATTCAAGTTAAAGAAGGTCTCAACAAGATCGTCTAAATGAGACGAACTTTTTAAGCTTTTTACAACCAGGTCATCTACATAAGCTTCAATATTACACCCCATCTAGGAAAGAAAGGTCTGTTGCATCAAGCGCTGGTACGTGGAACCAGCGTTATTTCGGTCCAAGACAGTCGCAACGTGGCGTTGACGTGTGATCGGTTATCCCTGGAGATGGTAGATCAGCTTCCCCTCCGAGAAGCCCAGATTGCCACAATGTCTACTGATACGATCAAAGCTGCTCCTCAACCAGACGAAATGTCACACCCCGAAACTGGGACTACGACTACTCCCGTGGAGATCTAGCTTGCTGTAGCTAGTCCCACATATGCATACCTTTGACTTCCCAGGATAAGTCAAGCACAGGAGTATATTCACATTGCAGTAGAAAAACTTACAAAATATTTAAGCAGTGTAGCCTACTGGCCTTAATATTACATAAAGAGATTACAATACCTTCACGGCATTCAAGGTTTAGTTAAAGCAAAATAAAAACTTCTACACAGCAGATGATGGGTGTCCCTTCCACAGTAAGAACTTCACGGCAGAACAACACATCAGGGATCTGGCGGATCTGACTCTCCTTCATCTTGGTCCAAGAAGTTCTCCACGCCTTCTTCTTGATCATAGTACGCTCCATCTACTGGGTTGTAAGTTGCAAGGGTGAGTACTTACATACTCAGCAAGTCATAGGTAAGAATAGATACATATAGTAGTGTTGTTATGAACCTAGACTAGTCAAGAATTATGGATGTTTGTAAAATAATCTTTTTTTCATATCTCATCTCATGGCAGCACTTTTCATAATATAGCATCACTATTCATATTCACTAAATTATAGCACTACCGTGACACGTCGACACACGACTGCCCACGACAGCACCCCTTATCATGACAACACATGTCATTTGGGTAATCTTGACTTATCAAATTTTATTTAGAAAACATACTTGTGCCACACCTCGTGGATTTAATCCACCGCAGCAGACTCCTGTAAACCCGGAAGCTCGGAGTATTCGAATACGTTTTTAACTCTACAGAGAGGTACCAATTTACCCGCAAGATATTCCACTTTCAAGCCCATCCTATCAATATGATTAGACCCTTCCTCACAACCATGTGTGAGTGGCAAGGTGGAGATAACAAGAACTTTTGTTATGTTTCACACACAATTCACCCCCGACCCTGTGGATTTCTCGCGAAGCACAGTTGTGGTGGGTTGTACCCAAACCCCCACCCCGAATGCCTCTTCCCATTACTGGGTCAGCGTGCAATCACATTCAGTGATATGTGTAGGAGCGTGCATCACTTCCCATCTCATGCAGGGGTTTCATGTGCGATCCGCATAAGTACTTGTTCAGGCTTGTCCCATACCAGGCTTGCGGTTAGCACGTGTTTCATGCCACTAGACGCACAACACAAGGTTCTAGTCCTTATATGC
Organism: Pharus latifolius; assembly: GCA_019359835.1. Taxonomy (NCBI): domain Eukaryota; kingdom Viridiplantae; phylum Streptophyta; class Magnoliopsida; order Poales; family Poaceae; genus Pharus; species Pharus latifolius. Next base: position 29,802,510 of record CM033325.1, on the reverse strand, counting down.
CAGTGACCAGACCATCCACAAACCATGCACCTTCAGTGCCTGCTATCCTTTGCAGTTAAGCACCTCCAGTGCTATCGCCATCCATACCAAATTTCTGGCCACGGCTAGGGGGGGTTTTATTTCATAAATATATATAAATACATATATAATAGTTCATGGCTCACTATTTGATCATCTCACATTTCACAAGCATCCAGCCTAGTACTGCCAATTCACAATTCATCCATTCTCACATGCAATACTATTTATATTCAAGGTCATATCATAGCAATTCATAAAATATAGGTTCAAGATGATCAAGACTATGACTTGCCTTCCGCATCGTAAAATACAGCAGTTGATGTCGGGTCGGCAGTGAAGTCCCTGAACTCTAACTCTGACTCTGAGCAAAGATCAAACAAGCAACCAAGAATCACAACCTTTCAGTACATTATTATACTACATGCAATGATGCAAAGATGAAATGTCTCGATGATTCTGGAATAATAGGGTTTAGAAGCTGATTAGGGCTAACTCACATAATTAGGGCTGAAGTTGGGACTCCAGGGTATGGAAATCACATTAAGTCCGCAGCTGGTATGCTCAAAAACGACGAATGTCTTTAGGTTGACATTCAGTTCAAGGTGTCGACAAAGGATTAATGGTTGATAGAGGGCTTAATTCAAGTTGTGACAGAAGAAGAAAATGTAGATCACAACATCAAAAATCTAAGAGACAAAGTCATGCTTCAAAATGCATGGCTGGAAGTAGGTAAAAAGGTTCAATGCCACTGGCTGACATAGACTGGCATTGGGCTGACATGGCTAGAAACTAGGGTTTGCCATATCTTTTGATCTAGGGCTCCAATTGATGCACCACTTTGTCTGGGAGATAGGCCTTGATAATAGGAACAAATTATTCAACAGTTTCCAAGGTTGAAGATGGCCGGAAAGTGGTGAAAATCGGCGAAGAACACGGTGGCTGGAGCTTCAAGTCATGGCACTGGACAGAAATTAGGGCATAGCCATAACTTTTCATTTAGACCGAATTAGAAGTCGAGCTAGTAGACAAAAGTGTTCAGGAGATCAAGATGTATCTAAGGGATAGGGTGGCTGGAGCTGGATCAGCCGGGAACAATTTTCGGTGGCCGGCGCCGGAGAAGATGACACTGGATTTGGGGTTTTTTGTTATACAGGATTTGAACTCAATTCCTTGCTCGAGGAATAAGAGGGAAGCATATGGAAGCTATTGGCACGATCAATTTGGCTGGAGCATCACCGAAGAAGTCTGGCGACGAGCGCCGGCGACTAGTGAAGCTCAAGCTTGGAGATAGCTTCAATTCGGGCTTAATTTCAAAATCTGGATTCACTACCTTGCTAAATAAAGCTCACTGATCATTTTATGCTACTGTATCAAGGGCTAATTTGGATTGAATTGAGTTGTAAAGCTGGAATAGGGGTTCTGGCAATTCCGACGATCACCGGCGATGAGGGGCACGGGAGTTCAATTAAATGATACAGCACAGAGAGTTTGATGAGGAGAACTCACTGGTGGCTTCAATTTGGAGATTGGAGCAGTGGGGCGTGCTGGCGTCGTCGACCTCCTCGGTGGCTCACCGGAGAAGAAGACAGTAGCGAAGAAAATTTGGTTAATTGCTGAAGAACTTTGGAGAGTAGTGGTGGTGACGAAGAGGCTGCTTTGAGTTGCTATTTATAGGCAAGATAGGTCGAGGCGAAGCTCACTGCTTGGTGGCTAAGTTGCTTGCGCCGGTGTACCTTCGGGTTGAAGCAACGGCGAGCAGGTGAATCTTCTCTCTGGCGCGCGAGCTCCTAGTGAGCTGGACAAGGATTGCCACGGCAATAGCTGAGGTGCAAACACATGTGTGCATGCAAACACGGTTGTGAAAAAGCACGGTTAGAGCGGCGCTTGATCGGCGGCAAAAGGCACGGCGACATGGCGCTCTGGTCGCGGTCGCAGCGGCGCTAATTGAAGCAAAGCACTGCATGTTGCGGTCGAAGTCGATGATGAGCACTGTGCACTGCTGGCCGAGGTCGAAGATGCTAAGCCCTGGTCGCAAACAACTACTCTGGTCGTGAGCAGTAGGTGAGGTCGTGAACAGCAGATGTGGTCGAGCCAGGGACCTGTTTGCAAGAATCTTTGTTTGATTTCTGGACTGATTTGTAATTTCTGATTTAGAGATAGATAATTTGCAATCTGATTTCATAGATGAGTATAAACTTATTCTTTGTACTCATCTAGCAAAAGATTTGGTAAAATCTGGCATGATTTGATGATTTTCGATGTAAACCGAAAATAGGGTATTTAGGGTAATTAAAATACGAGTTTTGGTCGATTTTGAATTCAAGGTAATTGGAGAGAGATTTGGGTGTTCTAATAAATGAAGATTTTGTATTAATTAGCATTTGGGAGGTGTTCCCTGAAACAGATTTGAATTTGGAGTTAACCTGAAGATTTTAGCCTTTTTGGGTTTCCAGATATCAGAAAAAGGACTGATTTGTGATATAATTTGGACTGATCTGTGAAAAAGGCTTAGATGAAGAAATCTGACTGCCAACTTTCTGGATCAAGGTATTGGCATACCCATGATTATAATCCAAGAATAATCTGATCTGGATTAGGTCAAGATTTGGCTAAATTTGAGTTCAAAGTATTTAGGGTAATTAGGATATTAATTAAATTCCTGTTTTCGAAAACAGAAAAGGATCGCAAGATCAGAGAGTTAGAGATGGAATTGAATTTGGCTTCTGAAGGCTTTTATACTCAGAGTAACTGATAGATCACATCTGAGAAATCTGATCTTGATTTGGGTTCACAGGAAAGATTTTGAGATATTTGGGGCTTAGGATAGATTAGAGTCTGACTGATATGGCTACTACTACAAATACATGCATGCATGACTTTTATGAAAAAGAAAGTTTTTACCTCTAAACTCAGAGTGTTACACGAAACATTAAAATTGGTTCCGTTGTACCTGTTGCATCTAGGCCCTTTTTAGGTTGATTTTGATTATTGATGACATTAAGTGTTTTGGACTAACCTTGTCTTTGAGCTATTTCTATGCAGAGCGATTTCTGTAAAGTCTGCAAGTGATCCGGGAAGATCTGCAGGTCACAGGTCCAAAGTCACAAGCGCAAGGTCGCAATGTTGGCTGTGGTCGCAGTTAAAGGTTGGAAGTCAAGGTCGCAAGTGCAAGGTCACTAAAATGAAAGTTGCAAGGATTAAAGATGCAAAGGACCTAAGGTAATATTTGTTTTATTTTGACCGATCTCGGTGTTTGGAGTTTGATCGGTTTAGGAAATTATTTCTTAGTTTTAACCGTACTATAAAGAGGGGTGGTGAAAGTCCTCTTTTTATCTCCAATGTAAACCGAGAAATTTAGGTCATTGCATTGCATCTTTTTGGTTGGATTTGATTTGAATTTGGTTTGAAAGATTTGGTTTTTCAGTTGTGTTTTGACAGCAGAAGAGTATTTGCTTTTTCTAGAAAGATCTAGGCAGATCTGGCTTTTTCTTCTATTGACAAAAATGTAGCCCTTTAAATTATCTTTCAAACGAGCTATTAAACGATCAATTTGGATTTCTGGATCAAAAGTTATGGATGTTTTTAATGGACTGTCAGTTATTTGGTTTTTCAGTTTAGTTTTGACAGCAGAAGAGTTTTTACATTTTATGGAAATATATAGGCAGATCTGGCTTTTTCTTCTGTTGACAAAAAGATAGTACTTTAAAATATCTTTCAAATGAGATATTAAACACCTCTTTTGGATTTCTGGATTTAAAGTTATAGCTGTTTTTGTTCAAGCTGACTGTCAGTTTGCTGAACTGACTGTCAGTTTGAATGTCAGTTTGTGTTAACTGACAATTGTCCAGAGAGTGTGTTTTTCGGGCCAAAAATTTTTGTACTAAACTGACTGTCAGTATGCCCATGCTGACTGTCAGTTTGGGTTTCGACCGCAGCTATTTTTATCTGAGTTTCTATTTGATCTGGTCGTTGTTTTGGTCGAACTGACTGTCAGTTTGCATTACTGACTGTCAGTTGGGGGTTTCAAGTTTCCTTAAACAACCACAAATGGCTAGCTATTTTTTATCCGTAAATTTTGTCGGCCGTTGTGTATGTAACTGACTGTCAGTTTGGTGAACTGACTGTCAGTTTGGTGAACTGACTGTCAATTTGGGTTGCTGATTTTCAGCCCTAGCTCCAACGGTTCATTTGATTCTTGAGGCTATAAAAAGGGGCTTTGGGCATAAGTTTTTAACAACAAGCAACAGCATTTCATATACACTCTTGAGCATTAGTTTCTTATATAAAATATTGATCTTTTGATCAAGTCGAGTGCTTTCCGATCCACCGAGAGTTTCAGTTCTTTGCATTTGCATATACTTAGCTTCTCGGTGCGTGTTTGGAGGTCTAGAGAAAACCTCGCTGCCTGTTACTCTTGGTGAGCGCCCTCACCTAGACGGTTCGGAGGCGTGGCCGTTGATCTCTCCGTTCGGAGATTGTCGGAGAGGCTCGGCAAGTGTGTACAAGGCATCGGTGCTCACCTTTCCGGAGTGGACAAGGAGCAACCTTAGTTGATAATACTCTTCGTGAGTATTGAGGCAAGACTCAAGTGATTTGAGTGCTTCAACGAGGATTAGTGGAGACTGGGCGAGTCTCCGATACCTCGGTAAAAACCATTGTGTTACTTTTCTTTCCCTTGCTTACATTATTTGTTCTTGATTTGTTCATTATTTGCTTTAAGTTTTAAAGTTTTTAAAGCCTCCTATTCACCCCCCCTCTAGTCGGCATCCTTGATCCAACACGTGGTATCAGAGCTTGGTCTCTCGATTCATTAGGCTTTACCGCCTAGAGAGAGGATGTCGTCAAGTGGAGATTTTCTTCTCGGTCATACCGGTCGTGCACCTATCTTTGATGGGACAAACTATCCTTATTGGAAAGTGCGCATGTCGGTATTCCTAGAAGCCATGGGGCTTGATGTATGGGATATTGTTAAACTCGGCTTTACTCCTCCGGTTGATCCGGCAGGTCAGTCTGAGGACAATAGGAGAAAATTGCATTTAAATGCCCGTGCAAAAAATGCACTCTTTGCCGGTTTATCTTTGAATGAGTTCAACCGTGTGAGCAATCTCACGACTGCTCATAAGGTTTGGACTACCCTCGAAGAAATTTACGAGGGCACTACAAAGGTTAAAGAGGCAAAATTGCTAATGGTAAGGCAAAAATATGAGACATTCACCATGTCATCAACCGAGTCCGTGGATTCCATGTTTACTCGGTTAAATAACATTGTGAATGAACTCAAGGGTCTTGGTGTTGTTTTTACTGACCTTGAGCTTGTGAGAAAGATGCTTAGGGCTTTGCCGGAAAGCTTCGACACTTTGGTCACGGTTCTCACAAACTCCGATCTATCGACCACAACACCAACCGATCTTTATGGGAACCTCATCACCCATGAGATGCACAAGAAGGAGAAGAAGGAAGCGGCCGAACCATCGGAGACGAAGAAGAAAGCTTTGGCTTTCAAAGCAAACTCAAGGAACGATTCAAGCGAAGGCTCCTCCGATGAAGACCTTGCACTCATGGTAAAGAACACTCAGAAACTTCTTCGCAGGTTGCATAAGAAAGGTGTCAACATTGACACACGACCAAAGGGGCAAAAGCAAAACAACTTCAAGGACATCATTTGCTATGGATGTCATGAGAAGGGACACATAGCATCAAGATGTCCAAACAAGAACAAGGCGTGGAACAAAAAGAAGAAGTTCTTCAAGAAGAAGAATGAAGAAATCAAAGAAGCTTGTTTTGGAGAATGGATGTCCGGCGGAGAGAGCTCCGACTCCGACTCCGACAACGAAAGAAGTTGCTCCAAGAAGATGGCCGGACTAGCTCTCGGCAACATCAACACTTCAACTAGCTCATCCATTTGCCTTATGGCCAAAGGCGATGAAAAGGTACATTCAAACGATCCATCTTATGATGATTTAGTTGAAATGATAACCGAATTAAATGAAGTTTTTGGAAAAACTAAAAAGAAGTATAAGACGCTTAAGGAAGAACATTCTTCCCTACGCGCTCAATACTCCGAACTTAAAGAATCTTATGAATGCATGCTCATAAAAGATGTTACAAATATCTCATCTAAGGTAGATGCTTCAACTTCATGTAATTTGGATGATTCTTCCTCTAGTAGTCATCACATTCCATGTGTTCCTAATGATAACATCTTAAATGAAAATAATGAACTTAAGGCACAAGTTGAAAAACTTGGAAAAGGCTTAGAAAATTGTTATAAAGGTAAAATATCTCTTGATCTAATCCTTATTAAACAAAAATGTTCTTTTAGAAAAGAAGGATTAGGATATTTTCAAAAGAAAGGAAGAAAACAAAATTCTAAAACTATATTTGTTAAAGCATGCAACACATTTTGTCATAAATGCCATGAAACCGGTCATTCACATGAAGCATGTCCCTTAATGACTCCTAATTATTTTGATACTTGCTACATGCTTCAAAAGTCGAGAAAAGGTTATGCTATAGCAAAGTATGTTGGTGCACCCATGTTAAATAAAAGAAAGAAATCTATTTGGGTGCCCAAAGCTTTGATTGCTAACATTGAAGGACCCAAAAAGGTTTGGGTACCTAAAAGAACTTAATTCTTTTTATGCAGGTGAACTACAAGACCGGTGGGAGGCATTGGGTGCTAGATAGCGGATGCTCCGAACACATGACCGGTAACAAGAAGTTGTTCACCTCAATAGAAGACAACTCAAGCAAGAACCAAAAGATTACCTTTGGCGACAATCGTCAAGGAAATGTTGTAGGCTTGGGTAAAATCGCAATCTCAAATGATCTATCTATTTCAAATGTTTTATTGGTCGAATCTCTGAATTTCAATTTGCTTTCCGTTGCACAAATTTGCGATTTTGGTTTTAGTTGCACATTTTTCCCAAAAGAAGTTTTGGTTGAAAGTTTAAAAGATAAAACTTTGATCTTTAAAGGCTTTCGTTTTGGAAATCTTTATTTGGTTGATTTTCATTCAAAAGATGCATCTCTTTCAACATGTCTTGTCTCTCAAACCTCAAAAGGTTGGCTATGGCATAGACGACTTGCACATGTTGGAATGCATCAATTGAGAAAACTTTTAAAACGTGATTTGGTTTTTGGCTTAAAGGATGTGAATTTTGAAAAGGACAAACCTTGTAGCGCTTGTCAAGCGGGCAAGCAAGTAGCTACTTCACATCCAACTAAGCGCATTCTTTCGACTTGCAAACCTTTGGAACTCCTTCATATGGATTTATTTGGACCTTCTGAGTTCCAAAGTATCGGGGGTAGCAACTATGGTTTTGTGATTGTTGACGATTTTACTCGCTACACTTGGGTTTTCTTTATTTCCCAAAAATCCGAAACCCCCGATGTTTTCAAAAGTTTTGCAAAACGTGTTTCTACTGAATTCGAATTATCCATCAAGAAAATCCGTAGTGATCATGGTGGAGAGTTCGTTAATTCAACTCTATTTGATTTTTGTGACTCTCTTGGAATCAAACACGAATTTTCCACATCCTACACTCCACAGCAAAATGGAGTTGTTGAAAGGAAAAATCGAACACTTATAGAAATGTCAAGGACTATGCTAAGTGAGTACGATACTCCTACTCGCTTCTGGGCTGAAGCCGTGCATACCGCTTGCTATTCTATAAACCGACTTTATTTGCATCCTCTTCTAAACTTGACTCCTTATGAGCTTCTTGTTGGGCGAAAGCCAAATATTTCTTATTTCCGAGTCTTTGTTACAAATGCTTTATTCTTAAGAAAAGAAATTTTGGTGGTAAATTTCAAAGAAGAGTAGATGAAGGCTTTCTAGTCGGATACTCCACCACTAGCAAAGCTTATCGTGTTTTTAATAAAAATACAAGTTGTATTGAAGAGTCGGGTGATGTCGAATTTGATGAAACTAATGGCTCACAAAAGGAGCAAGTATCTCATGAAGTTTCAGGTGAAGATCTTCAAGAAGCAATGAAGAACATAACCATTGGAGACATCAAGCCAACAGAGGAAGATCAAGAAGATGATGTCAACGTTGAAAATGTTGATCAAGACGAATCATCATCTCATGTTGATCCTCCAGAACAAAGTCAAGATGAAGCAGTACAAGATGAAGAACCAAGGCAACACCAAACCATCACCAAGGATCACCCTCTAGACCAAATATTGGGTGACGTCAGTAAGGGTGTTCAAACTCGATCTCGTATTGCTGCATTTTGTGAACATCATTCATTTGTGTCTTCTTTAGAACCCAAACATGTTAATGAAGCTTTAAATGATCCTGATTGGGTTAATGCCATGCATGAAGAACTTAATCACTTTGCTAGAAATGAAGTTTGGACTCTAGTTGAAAGACCCAAAGATCATAATGTTATTGGAACAAAATGGGTTTTCAGAAATAAGCAAGATGAAAATGGTATTGTAATTAGAAACAAAGCTCGTCTTGTTGCTCAAGGCTTCACTCAAGTCGAAGGTTTAGACTTTGGTGAAACTTTTGCACCTGTAGCAAGACTTGAAGCTATTCGCATTCTTCTTGCCTATGCATCATGTTTTAATATCAAACTTTTTCAAATGGATGTAAAAAGTGCTTTCTTAAATGGTGAAATTTCTGAACTTGTGTTTGTTGAACAACCTCCTGGTTTTGAAAGTTCTAAATTTCCAAATCATGTATTTAAATTGTCAAAAGCTCTCTATGGTCTCAAACAAGCTCCTCGGGCTTGGTATGAGCGTCTTAGAGACTTTCTATTATCAAAAGGTTTTAAAATTGGGAAGGTTGATACAACTCTCTTTACAAAGAAAATTGAAAAGGAATTGTTCATTTGTCAGATTTATGTTGATGATATTATATTTGGATCTACTAATGAACATTTCTGTCATGAGTTTGGAGAGATGATGTCTAGGGAGTTCGAGATGTCCATGATTGGCGAGCTGAGCTTCTTCCTCGGTCTGCAAATAAAGCAACTCAAGAACGGCACGTTCGTGAGTCAAACAAAATACGTGAAGGACCTGCTCAAGCGCTTTGGGATGGAAGACGCTAAGGCAATCAAAACTCCCATGGCGACCAATGGACATCTGGACATGGACAAAAGCGGCAAATCGGTTGACTCTAAACTGTATAGGTCTATGATTGGTAGTCTTTTATATCTCACTGCATCTAGGCCTGATATCATGTTTAGTGTGTGCTTATGTGCTAGATTTCAGTCTGATCCTAAGGAATGTCATTTAACTGCTCTTAAAAGAATCCTTAAGTATTTAAAATGCTATCCCAGTTTAGGACTTTGGTATCCGAAAGATGCAAATTTTGAATTAATTGGGTATTCGGATTCTGATTATGCTGGGTGTAAGATTGATCGAAAAAGCACATCTGGTAGCTGTCAGCTGTTGGGGAGATCGTTAGTATCATGGTCATCTAGGAAGCAAAATTCTGTAGCTCTCTCCACAGCTGAAACTGAATATGTGTCTGCAGGCAGTTGTTGTGCTCAATTATTATGGATGAAGCAGACATTTTTGGATTATGGGATTATATTTGATAAAGTGCCACTATTGTGTGATAATGAAAGTGCCATTAAAATTGCAAATAATCCTGTTCAACATTCTAGAACTAAGCATATTGAAATAAGGCACCATTTTATTAGAGATCATGTGGCAAAAAGTAATATTGATGTGAATTATGTTAGAACTGATATGCAACTAGCTGATATTTTCACCAAATCCCTTAGATGAATCAAGATTTTTCTTTTTAAGAGGTGAACTGAACATTATTGATATATCAAATGCTAGTTGATCTAAAATAACTGTCTGATTTTCCTGTCCTCCCACCTTTTTGTGCTTGATGACAAAGGGGGAGAGATTCTTGAGTTTCTTGCTTCATTATTGACATTGTTTATGCTTAGGGGAGAGATTGGGGAGAAAGATTTTTTGAGATATCTCATGATCTATTATTATAAATTCATCATTATAAATTCACTCTCAAATTTCAAATAACTCATATGGGTATTTATATATACATGCATTTAGGGGGAGTTCCTGAATATCTGTTAATTATGCATGTACTTAGGGGGAGTCATTTGATTTTATTCATTTAAACACTTGTTGTCATCAATCATCAAAAAGGGGGAGATTGTTGCATCTAGGCCCTTTTTAGGTTGATTTTGATTATTGATGACATTAAGTGTTTTGGACTAACCTTGTCTTTGAGCTATTTCTATGCAGAGCGATTTCTGTAAAGTCTGCAAGTGATCCACGAAGATCTGCAGGTCACAGGTCCAAAGTCGCAAGCGCAAGGTCGCAATATTGGCTGTGGTCGCAGTTAAAGGTTGGAAGTCAAGGTCGCAAGTGCAAGGTCACCAAAATGAAAGTTGCAAGGATTAAAGATGCAAAGGACCTACAGTAATATTTGTTTTATTTTGACCGATCTCGGTGTTTGGAGTTCGATCGGTTTAGGAAATTATTTCTTAGTTTTAACCGTACTATAAAGAGGGGTGGCGAAAGTCCTCTTTTTATCTCCAATGTAAACCGAGAAATTTAGGTCATTGCATTGCATCTTTTTGGTTGGATTTGATTTGAATTTGGTTTGAAAGATTTGGTTTTTCAGTTGTGTTTTGACAGCAGAAGAGTATTTGCTTTTTCTAGAAAGATCTAGGCAGATCTGGCTTTTTCTTCTGTTGACAAAAATGTAGCCCTTTAAATTAGCTTTCAAACGAGCTATTAAACTATCAATTTGGATTTCTGGATCAAAAGTTATGGATGTTTTTAATGGACTGTCAGTTATTTGGTTTTTCAGTTTAGTTTTGACAGCAGAAGAGTTTTTGCATTTTATGGAAATATATAGGCAGATCTGGCTTTTTCTTCTGTTGACAAAAAGATAGTACTTTAAAATATCTTTCAAATGAGCTATTAAACACCTCTTTTGGATTTCTGGATTTAAAGTTATAGCTGTTTTTGTTCAAGTTGACTGTCAGTTTGCTGAACTGACTGTCAGTTTGAATGTCAGTTTGTGTTAACTGACAATTGTCCAGAGAGTGTGTTTTTCGGGCCAAAAATTTTTGTACTAAACTGACTGTCAGTATACCCATGCTGACTGTCAGTTTGGGTTTCGACCACAGCAATTTTTATCTGAGTTTCTATTTGATCTGGTCGTTGTTTTGGTCGAACTGACTGTCAGTTTGCATAACTGACTGTCAGTTGGGGATTTCAAGTTTCCTTAAACAACCACAAACGGCTAGCTATTTTTTATCCATAAATTTTGTCGGCCGTTGTGTATGTAACTGACTGTCAGTTTGGGTTGCTGATTTTCAGCCCTAGCTCCAACGGTTCATTTGATTCTTGAGGCTATAAAAAGGGGCTTTGGGCATAAGTTTTTAACAACAAGCAACAGCATTTCATATACACTCTTGAGCATTAGTTTCTTATATAAAATCTTGATCTTTTGATCAAGTCGAGTGCTTTCCGATCCACCGAGAGTTTCAGTTCTTTTGCATTTGCATATACTTAGCTTCTCGGTGCGTGTTTGGAGGTCTAGAGAAGACCTCGCTGCCTGTTACTCTTGGTGAGCGCCCTCACCTATGTGAGACCCCCATTTGAGGATCACCTTGGCAACCGCCCAGGTAGATTGCGCACAGAAAGGTACATCACAAGCTCACAACAACATGATTCACTTTAAATAATAAAGCTGGTAGATGAAGCAAGTACAAGGTCACGAGGACCACTATTACAATATCATAATGCCAAGGGTGGCACTAATTAAAGTTGATACAAAAGTAAAGAGTTTTGCAAATAATCAAAAAGTCGGTATCGAAGCACCGAACACAGAGAGACAACACAAAAAGCAACCACAAGGGTCTTCATTTTCTTCTGCAGCGGCTCTGGAAGGGCTTCCTCCACATCGGACTCAACTTGGCTCATGACCCTCCTAGAAGCTCAAATCGTCTGGAAAGGCTCTTTCCTCTTCTTGGTGCTCAAGGCCAAGGGAATCGGGATTCTCAAAGCCTTCTTCTGAATTTGTTTGCAAAGGCAAGGGTGAGCATATTTTTACACAATGCTCAGCAAGTCTCGTTACAAAAATGTAGGTATATAGATGAGGAGTGATCAAGAAAAGGGGTTTTGGTTATATACATATATATATATATAAATAGAGTAGATTTTCACTCTAAAATCATAAAGAAAGGCTTTTAGTTTCCAAAAGTAATACTTCGAAATCTTACTTTATACTTTAGAAATCATTATGTGATGGTCTCCCATGAGTCATCATTTTTATTAACCCATATTATGAAAATATTCCAAATCATTACTTGTGCTATAACCCATGGATAACATCCACTACGAAACGACTCCTGAACCTGGGAGTACAGAGTATCTGATACTTCTTTTACACTTTGCAAAGGTGTACCTCTTTTTAAATCCACCAGTTCACTCGGCTTTCAAGTCGGGCCAACTCCATGTGACTTATACACATGTGACAAGGCCGAGATCACACAACGCTTTACAGTCCAGTATTAACAGTATCCCCGCCCGGTAAATAGACAATTAAGTCTCAAGTACCGTTGTGGGTCTTCCCCACTGCCTTACTTCCTAGCCTCTCTGGTCTATGTTCCCGCAGGACACATAGCCTTGGTCTATGTCCACGCGAGACATGCGACCATTTAAGATTACAACCGCTCATGGCTTAATCAGGTCTAGGGCGCCTTCCTTCTTTTACGCCTTTTCCTCTCATTATTTTTCTGAACTCACATCACTCATGGCCGAACCTTGGCCTTCCAGTTTCCACGCGAGAAACCAGATCGTCAAACCATGCAGGGAACTGCTAATACCAAAAAGCTACTAAGTTGTGCCTGTCCCATACCAGGCAAGTGGTTGGTACGTTTACAATTGGCATAGAGACATAGCACAAGGTTCTCGTCCTTATGAACCAATAGTGAGGAACATTCACATTCCCTGGTGCGCACCGCACCCTCTCCATACAATCCAATCCTCACTACTGATCCCTTTTATCAGTTTTCTTGACAAAACGGTTTTCATTATAACTTCTCATGTATTTGACCATTTCAAGTTTTAATGTGGATATTCAGTATATGAGTCCTAGGATGACAAGAGCATATATATGAAGGTTCAATAACAAAGGGGTTTCATGATTCATTAGGTAATATCTACTCATGTCATTCAAACATAAATTGTATCTCAAATAAGCATGCATAGTAAGAAACAGTGAATATACTTCATATGAAAATATTAGGTGAGACATGATCAAAGGAATGAGGCTTGCCTTGCACTGCTAGGTCTAATTACTCAGACGAATCTTCAAAGACTTCTTCCGCTCCTTCAGCTTCGGGCTCTGCGGCGGACACAAGCAATACAACACATACGCTACATAAGCATACATAAAATAGTTTCCATAGAAAATATTAAGTAAATAAGTCATGCATGCAGGGGAAAAGGTTAGGGCAAGGTCACAAGGGTTCTGGTCGAAGAAACGGCTAAAAAGGATTGAACGTCGAAGGGTCGACATTCAGTTCACGGCTTTGGCATAGCTTTAAACTGGTATTAGGATGGTTTTCTGGAGAAGTGACAGAAGGGAAAGATGTAGAACACAACTCCAGGAATCTAGGGGACAAAGTGACATTTCCATTGCTCAACCAGAAGGGGTCAAACAAGGCTAATGCCAGTGGCTGACATGCACTGACATAGTGCAGACATTGCCAAAAACTAGGGCAAAGCTTAACCTTTGATCTAGGGCTCCAATTGATGCACAACTTTGTCTGGGAGGTAGGCATTGATAACAGGATCAAGGGCTGAAAGTGGCTGGAAGGTGATGGAATTCAGTGATGAACTGCTGTGATCTGGACAAGAACTGGGCTTCTGGACAGTGATCTTGGCAAGGGCATATCTCACAATCTAGGCAGATCCAGATGTCGAGCTAGTGGAAGAAAATGCTCAGGGAGGTGAGGCAAAGCAAAGGGACAAAGTTTCAGGAGCTAGATCGGCCGGGGAAGATTTCCGGCGACCGGTGCTAGAGAAGACGACACTGGAGATTGGGGGTTTTTGATACAAAGCATTTGAACTCGATTGCTTGCTCAGAGAGTGATAGGGTGAATTGTGGAAGCTAATGGATAAGTCAATTTGGCTGGGGAATAGCTGGTACGGCCTGGCGACGAGAGCCAGATCATCGGCGGCGAGCCAGAACGGGAAAACTTCAATTTCAGCTCAATTATGCAATCTGAGCGCACAGGCTTGCTAGATGGGGCCTACTGATCGAGAAACTCTACTGGAGGGGAAACCAATTTGGGATGAAATGAACAGCATTGGGGAAACAGGGCAAACGGCCGTTTACGGCGATCACCAGCAATGGGGTTCAATCTGGTGCAATTAACTGGTATGACACAGAGAGGGAGGTAAGGGAGGCTTACTGGTACAGTTGAATTGGAAGGAGAAGCCACGGTTTGCTCTGGCGACGGTGGCCTCAAAAACAGCTCGCCGGAGAAGAAGAAGGGAGCGGCGAGGGCACTGGAAAAGATTTGGCTAAGTCCTGAGACAAGGAATTTGCACAGCACTGGGGGTTTAAATAGGCTCTGGGGCAAAGCTAGCGAGAGGAAAACAGCGGGGAAAATCGAGCCAGGGACAAGGATGGCCGGGCGCAGGTGCGACAACGGCGACGACGACGTGATGTGCACGGGCTGTGCAGTTGCTTTGCCAGCGTTGTCGGGACGCCTTGGAACTAGGCTTGAAACGGCGCGGATGCGGATGCAGCAACACAGCTCCGGCGATGACACGTACACGCATGCAAGTGCAATGGCCACGGGCGTGCGCGCGCGAAAACGCTGCTGGAGCGCGGGCGTTTAACCGCTGGGTTTAGCAGGGTCTTTGGTCACTGGCACGTGCGCGCGGGATGCCTCAACTGATCACGAGCACAGGCGACCGGAGAAGATGGCCGGCGGCGAGGAAACACGGCGAGGCAAAGTGGCGGGGCACTGGTCGAACGGGGCCTGGTCGAACAGGGACCGAAAAAGAATAGCTCGGGCTGAAATGCAATTTTGAAACTTGCTCCAGGGACTGATCTGTGAGGAAAAGTTGAATTGGAAATGGGCTTGATTGTAAATCTGGAGATTTGGAGGGCTGATCTGAAATCTGATTTCAGGAATGAGTTGCATAAGATTAATGGAACTCATCTAGCCAAAGTTTGACAAGATCGGACAAGATCTGAAGGGTTTCGACAAAAGTGGGGAAAACGACTTTAGGGTAAAACAGGGTAATTAGGGTTTCAAAAACGGGAAAGGTCGAAACTCAGGTTTAGGGTAAGATTTGGAAATTCTTCCAGAAGGGAAAAATGTTCAGAATAGTGAAAGGAAGGTGTTCACTGAATCAGATCAAAGTTTGGAGATGGTCTGAGACTTTTAGTCTTTTTGGGCTTCTGACAAATCTGAAAAGGGCTGATTTGTGAAAAAGATCTAAACGAAAGGGTTTGATTGCCGACTTTTTGGGGTAAGCTGCTGGCACAACTGGGATCTTATTCTGAAATAGAAAGGGACAAGACAAGCCAGGATTTGGGAAAAATCGGGGTGTTACAACCTAGACGGTTCGGAGGCGTGGCCGTTGATCTCTCCGTTCAGAGATTGTCGGAGAGGCTCGGCAAGTGTGTACAAGGCATCGGTGCTCGCCTTTCCGGAGTGGACAAGGAGCAATCTTAGTTGATAATACTCTTCGTGAGTATTGAGGCAAGACTCAAGTGATTTGAGTGCTTCAACGAGGATTAGTGTAGACTGGGCGAGTCTCCGATACCTCGGTAAAAACCATTGTGTTCGTTTTCTTTCCCTTGCTTACATTATTTGTTCTTGATTTGTTCATTATTTGCTTTAAGTTTTAAAGTTTTTAAAGCCTCCTATTCACCCCCCTCTAGTCGGCATCCTTGACCCAACAGTACCCAGATGATCCATCCAGAACAATTCGGATTGGATTAGGCCTGGATGACAAATAGGAACTCGAGCTCATTACTTTCATCCGAGCTAACACAGATGTGTTTGCATGGAAACCATCCGACATGCCCGGTGTCCCAAGGGAGGTAATTGAGGACAGGTTAGCAATTTGACCTGGACAACGACCAATAAAGCGGAAGTTGACACGTTTACAAAGTGGATTGAGACCAAGCCAATACGCAATGTCACTGCTGCTGTTGCACAAAAGTTCTTTCATAAGAACATTGTAACTTGATTCGGTGTTCCAAATCGTCTCATCACTGATAATGGTTCCCAATTCGCTAGCGGTATCTTTCTGGACTATTGCGACAATATTGGAACAAGTTGATCAATGGTGCCGTTGAACGTGCCAACGGGAAAATATTGCAGGGCATCAAAAAGCGTGTTTTTGATCGCCTTAAGACACGCTCGGCGGCTTGGGTAGATGAGCTCTATACCGTTCTGTGGGCACTACGTACTACTTCTAGTCGAGCCACCAGTGAGACACCTTTCCATCTGGTATACGGAGCTGAGGCTGTGTTACCCATGGAAATTAGTATTGGTTCTGTCTGAACAGATCAATTCGAACAAGTTGATCAGAATGGACAACAATTACAAGATCTAATCCTCCTAGAAGAAAAGCGTGATCGAGCTCTAGTGAAATCCGCGGTGTATTTGCAAGCTTTGTGCAAATACCATAACAAAAGGGTGCAGCCACGTAGCCTTCACGTGGGTGATCTGGTTTTACGTAAAATACAAAACCAATCTAATCGCAATAAATTCTCCCCTCAATGGGAAGGCCCATAAAACTGTTGTCTCGGTGCCGCGACTAGGATCGGCTCTGCTAGCAATGGAGGATGGTAGAATCTTATCCAATACATGGAACATTAATCAACTGCGCAAGTTTTACGTGTAAGTTTCCCAATCTTTTCTCCTGTTCAATTAGCAGAGTTTAACAAAAACTTCGTGAGTACTCTTCTTCACATCATGTTATGTCCATTTTCTTTATTTGGCACACCTATACTGAGCCTGGCTCGGGGGCTGATCGCTGATGATCATCTTGGTACAAATATCTTAACCGGATTCATTGGCCGATCTTGTGGTCACATCCAACTGAGGCATCCCTCAATAAGCGTTCCTCAACGCACACGGGACTTACTGGCATGTTCCTGATCATTCGGGTGGCTGCCAGTTCTTAATAAGGTCGGATGTTGTATTAGGGTCAGTATCGGTTCAATCGGATGATTATATCTAAGTTAAAGCATTTTCCTGGATATTCATCATGCCCATATTTTTCCAGAAATTATAATACTAAATCTGGAGTATTGGTGATTTCTGAAAAGGGGGCTAAGAGGATAGGATGATGCTATGAAACAAAGAAAGTATCACGAAGATAGTATCACTCTTTTTCAAAAGTTTAAGGCACGCATTCGCATGTTATAAATGTAATTTTACAAGAAAAGTCACTGAGAATCAAATGAGGCCTAGCTCTTTCAGTAGATCTTCGACTAGAGGCTTGACTTCTTCAGAGATGGCTTTCAATCGATCACTCTCGATCTCTGCATCTCCTACCATCGGCTTCAAATTCAAATTTGGGCCATGGTGGAATCGTAATCTGCAGAGAATGGCAGAGGCTACGGATCTGACATTTGACCTTAGCGCCTCTTCCTGCCATTTGGTATCTTCAGAAGATACTTGAGGGGTGATTCGTCTTGTGCCGTGACCAGTGTGGCTAACTCGCTAAGGCTTGGATTGTCCTTTTGCGACTCAATCACATCTGTTTTTAGCAGAGTGGCCACCATCTTCAGCTTTTCGAAGATGTCGAATTGAGTACCTCTGCAGGAGGAGATTGTTTCGTTCAGTCCCTTATTCTCCATGCTTGCAGTATCAATTCTCGAGCTTTGCAACTCAATGGTCGTCTAAAGGCTTCTTTTCTCTTCTGAAAGACGGCTTATTTGATCCTCTTGTGCTGTACAAACACAGTAAACATTTACTATAAGTGAAGCTCATATGATGTGAAGTTTTCTTCTAGTCGGGAGTGTACTTACAAGCAAGCTTTGACTGCGCGTCGCGAAGTTCCTTCTCCAAAGAAGAATACCTCGCAGCTGCAGCTTCTTCTTGATTCTCTCGATCAGCCATGCTCTTGTGCAGAAAGGCATTTTCTCTGTATCAAGAAGGATAACCAGTTACGCTTAAATACGGATTCGAGTTAACATGAATGAAGAGCACTATACTTACTGTTCTAGCCGGCTGATCTTCTGTTGTGCTACCTCAATATGCTTTGCTATAGCTATTGATCTGGTAGCCACCCGGGTCAAGTCCTGGAACACAATAAGAAATTGCTCTTGAGACTTGAATGTTCTAGAATTTTTTGCGGGTTAGAAAATAAAAATTGTTCATACCTCTATGTAATCGCTGATTGAGTCACTCTCAACATCAGCATGAGGTCTAGCCTCAGGACCTGTTATGTCTGTTGCATCTAGGCCTTCATGCCTAACCCTAATTTTGATGATTAATGAAAATAAAGTGTTTTAGACTAACTGTGCTTCTGAGATTTTTGAAACAGAGTTTATTCGGCAAGAATTACGAGATGATCAAGATGAACCCGACATGAAGTGAAGCACAAGGTGCAGAAGAGCAAAGACAAGACGCACACGTTAAGAAGCAAAGGACCTAAGGTAATCCGTATTTTATTTTCTTCCGATCTCGGAGTTCGGAGATAGATCGGTTTAGGAAAATTGTTTTTAGCTTTTAACCGTACTATAAAGAGGGGTGGCGAAAGTCCTCTCTTTATCTCCAACATAAACCGAGAAACTTAGGTCATTGCATTGCATCTATTTGGTTGGATTTGATTTGAACTTGATTTGAGTTATTTGGATTTTCAATTGAGTTTTTGTACAGCAGAAGAGTATTTGCAATTTTCAGAAAGATCTAGGCAAATCTGGTTTTTTATTCTGTTGACAAAAATGTATCCCTTGAAATTATCTTTCAAACGAGCTATTAAACACCTCTTTTGGATTTCTGGATTTAAAGTTATCACTATTTTTATTCAGGCTGACTGTCAGTTTGCTAAACTGACTGTCAGTTTGAATGTCAGTTTAATTAAACTGACAATTGTCCAGAGAGCGTGTATTTTGGGCTCAAAATTTTTGTACTAAACTAACTGTCAGTTTTTTCATACTGACTGTTAGTTGAGGTTTCGACCACAGTTGTTTTTAACTGAGTTTCTATTTGATTTGGTCGAGTTTCTGGTCGAACTGACTGTCAGTTGTGGGTTTCAAGTTTTCATAAATGACCACGAACGGCTAGCAAATTTTTATCTGTAAATTTTGTCGGCCGTTGTACACGAAACTGACTGTCAGTTAGGCAAACTGACTGTCAGTTTGTGTTGCTGATTTTCAGCCCTAGCTCCAACGGTTCATTTGATTCTTGAGGCTATAAATAGGGGCTTTGGGCATGAGTTTTATACAACAAGCAGCAGCATTCTCTTATACACTCTTGAGCTTTAGTTTTCTACTTCAAATCTTGATCTTTTGATCAAGTCGAGTGTTTTTCGATCCACCGAGAGTTTCAGTTCAGTTGCATCTGCATTCTCTTAGTTTCTCGGTGCGTGTTTGGAGGTCTAGAGAAGACCTCGCTGCCTATTATTCTTGGTGAGCGCCCTCACCTAGACGGTTCGGAGGCATGGCCATTGACCTCTCCAGTTCGGAGATTGTCGGAGAGGCTCGGCAAGTTTGTACAAGGCATTGGTGCTCGCCTTTCCAGAGTGGACAAGGAGCAACCGTTAGTTAATAATACTCTTCATGAGTATTGAGGCAAAACTCAAGTGATTTGAGTGCTTCAACGAGGACTAGTAGAGACTGGACGAGTCTCTGATACCTCGGTAAAAACTATTGTGTTTGTTCTCTTCTCCTCGTGCTCATTTCATTATTTGTTCTTTCTTTGCAAATATTTGTTTAAGTTTGAAGTTTTTAAAAGCCTCCTATTCACCCCCCTCTAGTAGGCATCTTTGATCCAACAGTGTCCGCGGTAGGGGCAGTCGATGACTTTTCCTGTTGTTCCCCCTCTATGACCGGGACTTTGGTTTTCGTCCCCTGGGACGGATTTCCTCTGCCATTCCATCCACGATGGCCCGAAGAACCTCTTCGGCCACGGGAACTGGGCTTGGCTCTCCCGTGACCTCCGTAGTGGGTGTGCCTTGGCTTGTCGAGGTCGTCGGGGTACTGGGTGCAGCATCTTTGCGCCAACAAATAGACATATTGAAAGGTGAAGAAACCTCTGGTCGGTCATATTTAGATGACGATTGGAAAAGTTCTCACATTATCCGAAACCCCACCCACGGTTTGGGTTTCGATGATGTGCTCCCGAGGGAGAAGAGCTTGATGGCTGCTCTTGGGGAAGAGTCTTCACCCGTCCTCGTTTTCCTTCTCTTAAAGAGGACGGTATCCTCCTTTCCCTGTATGAACACCACTCGATAGAGGTGCACAGAGGAATAAAAACATGCTGGATTGTGAGAAACCTTACCATAGTCGCCCCTTCTATCGGAAGAGGAGGTGTTGCAAGTCCTGAGGCTTCATGATTCTCACGCACCAGGGTTCCACCCGAAACCGCTGGATTACCAGTGGACACGGGGCCCACTATCGTCATTTCTGTCCCTGTGGCCAGGGACAAGACTTCGTCGACCACAAGGGAAGTCGACCTCTCTGGGACACTTGTTCCCAGAAGGTCAGTCGTTTTCCTCTTGCGACGAACTAGAGCAATGTCGTCTTCCTCATCCTCGCTCCCTTCACCCTGTATGATGAAGAAGTAATTTCCGCTCATACTTGGGGGTACAGGAGGAACCGAGAATCTTACCGCAATCTTTTTTGCGGTTGTTTTCTTTTGCGAAGAAGCCTCTCCTAGAATCTTCTTAGGTTTTTTGGGAGTAGACTTTTTCGCTACGTGCTTCGAAGGGGTCCTCCTCACCCTCTTCACAGTCGGTCTTCCCGAAGGACCAACATCCTCAGTTGGATGCATTGCCTCGGCAAATTTTCCCAGAAGCTGTATTATTCAACATGCTTTTGGTAATACAAGACAAATGGATGATTTACAACAGAGCTTGTTTGAAAAATGTCACACCTTTCGGCGCTCCTGTTTAAGATCGTCACCGGCATTAATTAAGCTCTAGGGGCGAGGCGATCCTTTAACTCCCTCCACAATGGCGTTATACGCTCGAAGGAGGTAGTTTGTCCGTTTTTCAATCTCGGACAAAGATAGAGCTGTGTCACAAACAAGCATATTAACAAATACAACATTTTTTAGTAAGTAAAAATGTGTGTTTTGTTGATTAAAGGACATACCATTATTATAGTCCAGGGTGCTGTCCGCCATGAACTTAACTTCCCAAGCTGGATGTGCCCTTTCACACAGGGGGCTTATCCGATTCTTCACGAAGTCGCGTATGATATCACGCGCGGTCAAGCCTTGCTGGACTAGGTGAAGAATTGCTTGGGCTTGTTTCTTCTGTTCTGCGCTCAGAACGGGAAGGGAGTCTAACTCACTGGCTTTCTCCGGTCGGGTGTTCGTGAACCATAGTCCGCTCTCTGACAAAGGGGTGCAGTAGAACCATTTCTGGTACCACCCGTGAACAGAGTCCCGTAGGGGCAGGAATGGGTACTCTTTCTTCTCCCTTATACGGAAGTAGATGCTCCCAGCGGCATTGTCACTTTTCGACCATGCCGAAAAGTAGAAACGTCAGAAAAGCTCCATGCTTGGAAGCACTCCGACGAAGGCTTCACAGAGGTGTTGGAAAATCACCAAAATAAGAACTGCATTTGGGTGAAGATTCACTAACTCCAGCCCATAGTGTTCCAAGATTCCCCGCAGAAACTCGCTTTCCGGGAATCAGAACCCACAGCGTAGGTATTCCTCGAAGATCACCAATTCGCCCTCTTGGACGATTGGGGTTTCTTGATCTTTCTCCACTGGCCGCCAATTGATCAACAGCCGTGGAGGGAGAATCTCTTCTTTCTCTAGTGCCACCAGGCTCTCTTCTGTATGGTGAACAGATCTGGTTCAGGATGCCATTTCTTGCGAAGTATTGGGAAGAAAGGTGGTGACTTTAGAGGCGACAAAGATGAGGAATGCAAAAGAGGGTTTTTTGTGCGACGAGAAACGCTAAGACAAACGAAGGGTTTTTGGTTGTCAAGCTTCCTTAGGAAGCTACCTTCTCCTTTTATATGCCCGATACAACCCTTCACCGAATATTTTATTAATTTCCTATAATGGGTGCCTTCTCTCTGGAAACCCATTATGCACTCCCTACAGTGAATCCGGAACAAAATATATTTTCATTATTTTTTGTTTCAAATTCGGGGGCTAGGGTGCACACAAAAATATGAAAATTTTGCAAAGATTATGGAGGAAATCATCCCTCATGTCTTTTGTAAAATAATTTTTATGTGTTGATCACAATGCAGTTCTGTGATCGTCTCGAGATTTGCATGTTGATCGCAATGCAATTCTATGATCGCTGCGAGTGGGTAATCACAACATATACGATTATCACTCGATCAAGGTATTATGTTCTGATCGCGGTTTCAGTTCTGATTGCAATACCAATACTGGTCGCGATATAGCACATCAATGCATTTCTGATCGTAAAAGTTGTTGCAAAGCCATACTTCGGATAGGGCTTTACTTTTGTATGTGTGGTCGCAAAGGCATTTTTTGTGACCATGTTTTCGCACAGAGATTGTGAAGAGCCTTAATTCGGGATTATAAGTCTTGCATAATCCTTCTTGAAAAATCAAGATGTGTAAGGTAATGGAAATTCTTATTTCTGGCAATTTTTACATGTAAAAGGGATACAAGTGACCAGAGCATCGACCTGATCCAAGAGAACTTTACAAAGTTCTCCTAAGGACATATTGGCGTCCGTAGGATCTACACTGACCGCCCCAAGAGAACTAGAAACTACTCTAAGCCTATCTACATCATCCCAGAGCAAAGAAGCACTACTACTCCTGATCGTATCGGAGAGTTCTCGCTGCTACCGAGCGTGGTCTCTCTCCAGGCGAAGTTGGTGCGCCTCTTCGCGGGAGTTGTCATAACATTCTGCCAGGTGCAGAATGGCCGAAGACATTTCTTCGGTCTTCTTCTCCAGAGCCTCTTTTTCCTTCTGGAGAGTTTGTTCGAGGGAAAGAGGTTCAACCTCAGCAGGCTGGTCACTGGGGGCTCCAGAAATTTTCATCTCCTGCACATGTATGTGTTAGTTTTACAAGATAAAACGACCAGCAGAGGAAATGAAAATAATTACCAATCCTCGCAGTAAGATTGGACGGGAGGATGAAGTGTTTCCCCTAGAAAGTAGATCACCCGACAAAAGTCGAGCACCATCAGGTCGTGGGAGTGCAACTTTCCCACTAGAAAATTGATCACCCAACAAAAGCTGAGGATCATCTGGTCGCGGGAATACGACCTTCCCACTAGAAAATTGATAACCCATCAAAAGATGGGGATCGCTTGATCGCAATGGAGAAAGCTGATCAAAAGAAGGAGAAAGCGTTGAAGTAGTATTTTGGATCTCCAAAGGTGGAGATGAGGGTTCGACCTGCCGAGTTGCATGGACAGGAAGAACTACATGGGACAAGGAAGGAGAGCGCAATGATGCATCCCCAACCTTTGTACCACTGGAGGATCCCTCATCAACCTTGGGTTTCTTCCCTGGGGGAACCAACTCTTCAGTCACCTGTGAATTCCCAAAAAGCATTTTGGAAATGATCAGAATATAAAATGACAACTTGAACCAAAAGTTCCAGAAAAGACATACCTTCTGGAAGTCCTGGTCAAGTTCAGGTATCACTTCCTCTTCATCACTCTCAATCTCAATGATGTTCTTGGAGTCCTGATCTGCCATTGAGATGAAAACGGAAGAGAAGAAGAGATAGCTCTGGAAAAGACTTAACCGAGAAAGAACTTGTGAAGTTTTAGGGCTAAGGGGCTTCGGTATTTATAGCACCCAAGGGTGATGGTTTGTATTGCCGAACGCCTCTAATTCTTAAAATATATTTATGGTTTTATCTCTGGTTAAAAAATAAGTCAGCAGCGCTATCATTACCTGTCAAGAACAAACCCGGAACCCGTCTCGGGAAATAAACCGCCGCACATAGTGCACCACTAAGTGTGGAAGTTGAAGCGTCGGGTCACTTATCCAATGCAGTATTAAAATTTGAAGTAAATATGTCTCTTCATTTTCTTCAAATTTGGGGGCTAGCTGACGAAGATTGTTACCCGAGCTAGTTCGAAATAATGCACATTTGGTTCAAGACGGATTCGAACCAGCTGAGTATCTGAAGGTCCGCTGTTATGGTCTCAGATGACTTGAGAAGAGCGGACACAAGAAAGACTTGTGGTCGTAGACTTTGCACGATCATGAGATCGCAGATGTTATGCGGTCAAGAGGCCGCAGACAATGCGCAGTCAGAAGGTCGTTGACTACCCTCGACTAGAGTAACTCGGGATTTCCTAGCACTTTGTACAAGCACATCCCGAGAATCACGAAGATCCTTCCACGTATGAAGACAACTGCCAGGAGGTTAACATGTGCAGTTATCCCTTAATTGCACGTGTTAAGCCTGCATGAGAGTTAAATGCGGTCACCAAAACTGCGCTTCTACAACCGTTTAAAACCGTTGTGCATTGGCGCCCTTTTGATCAGTAAGGGTGAGCAAATGTACAAAATGAGAGAGATCGAAGATGACGACAGATCAAGCACAAGCTTTCATAAGTTAGTTTAGTCATTTTTTAGACAATCACACAGAAAAGATCTTCGCCTGTGATGATCTTTTCTTCAATCTTGTTAACATTTTTCCATATATAGTGAAATCACAACAGGACGTAGGGCTATTACTCCCACCATCGAGGGCCCGAACCTCATAAATCTCTCTGTGCCCCAGCTGACATTGCTCATCATCCCTTTCTGGAGGGACACCTTGAAAGGTCTCAGAACTCACAAATTCTGCATAAGATCGACTAAGGACCCCGAGTCTGAATCGTCGACAACGGGGCCGTTGAAAGGGTCAATGGCATAATCCTACAAGGGTTACACCGACAACTCGAACAAGCCGCCTCCAAAAGGGCTGCATGGGCGGAGGAGCTCCCTAGCATCCTCTGTTCCATACGTACAACCCCGAGTCGGGCAACGGGACGAACACCCTTCTCCCTCGTGTATGTGGCCAAGGCGGTCCTCCCCTCAGAGATTGGCTTCCGGTCATTGTGGGTTGAGCTCCTCGATGGAGCTACGACCGCAATGTACCAAGCCAACGAGGCAAATCAACGACTGGAGGTCGACCTCACCGAAGAGGAACGCGACCGAGCACTTCTCCGCCACGCCATCTACCAGCGCGAAATGGCGCGCACATACAACCAATGCATCCGCGAGAGAGCTTTCCGCCTCGGGGACCTTGTCCTCAAGCGCGTAACCGACCCTCAAGCCCAGGGAAAGCTCTCCCCCAAGTGGGAGGGCCCCCACAAGATCTTAGCAGTCCTGGGCTCGGGGGCTTACAAGCTCTCCGACCTTCAAGAGCAGGAGTTGAAGCACACGTGGAACATACACTTGCTCCGCAAGTTCTACATCTATCCTATGGGTTCGTTCCCTCCCCTGGAGCGATTACGCCGGAGGGGAGGGGGCATTGTACTCACCGTTCCCTCCCCCATCGCGATCTTGCGGGGGGAGGTGTTGTATCTCAATTCCCTATTAATACAATTGGTTTTTCCTCAGCTTGGGCTCACTGCAAGTCCCTACATTACCGTCTCTCACGGCGATGCCCTCCCCGCGAGGATGCCCTCAGTGAGGATGCCCTCTCCACTAGGAAGTGGGCTATCACGACCCAAAAAGTCCCTACGACGGGAGCCCCCGCTCCCGTAGGCCAGCTTACAATCACCCCTCGTGGACTTAGGGGGTAAGCGACAACCCAGTCCTCAAGGACTGATGTAACAAGTCAATTTGAGAGACTAGTCCCCTCTCAAACACTCAGACCCATCATCGGACTCATCCTCCTCAGGGAGCAAAATTCTCCATGACGAGATGGGATTTTCGAAAAAAATCTTTCCCGGAGGTTTTTACCCGGCTCCCCGTCCTCACGGCGACCAGAGGATTTCTCACCAGGATTTTCGAAAAATTGTTCCCGGAGGTTTTTACCCGGCTCCCCGTCCTCACGGCAACCGGAGGATTTCTCACCAGGATTTTTGAAAAATTGCTCCCGGAGGTTTTTACCCAGCTCCCCGTTCTCACGGCGACTGGGAAATTTCTCACCGGTACATCTGGAAAATCTTCTTGGAGAATTTTTACCCCGGCAATTGTGAGCATTCGGGCCTTTCACTTCTCCCCCATAGTGCACAAAGCAATGCTCCAACCCGCTGTGGGGGGGTTAACTCGTGCCCGGGGACTGCCCTCTTGCGGACCATCCTTTGAGAATTCGAAAAGCTTCAAAAACAACTTAACAAGCAAACTCAGCTTTATTGAAATATTTAACCGGAGGACATCTTCCCCCTCCGGTGGGTATCGGTACATTAAACACAAGATACAACCCAGAAGGCTCCTACACCTAATAATCCCGAAGGCCCTCTGATAGCTCCCAAGGCAGGTCTCGATACAAGCTCCGTATACGTCGCTGGGCCTCCCAAAGCAGGTCCTCAGGCCAATACTCGTAGCCCACCGGTGGGAGTATTCGAAGCAGCGGAACCCTTTTGGGACCCCGGTCTCGGAGGGGATAATTCAGCGCGGTGGTTGTCGAAGTTGCCTAGTGCCACTCCAGGAGCCACTGCAACCGGATCAGCTCCCAGGAGAAACCCCTACCATGTCCACCAGAGATGAGACTTAGCAAAATCAAGGCGGCTTGGGCATCCCCCGAGTGACACCCACCAGAGCCCGGAGGCCTCACCTACGGGGGGGCTCCCCGCAACATTGGGTTGCCTCCAAGGTTGCGCTCAACTCTCGGGGGCTCTCTCCCGGGAGTAACCTCCTGGGGCGCCTGGTAAATTCAAATCAAGGCACTTAGCAAAAAATTCATTCTATTGCACCAAAAT
Organism: Pharus latifolius; assembly: GCA_019359835.1. Lineage (NCBI taxonomy): Eukaryota > Viridiplantae > Streptophyta > Magnoliopsida > Poales > Poaceae > Pharus > Pharus latifolius. The sequence continues at coordinate 29,775,457 of CM033325.1, read as the reverse complement.
GTCTTTCGTACAAGTCTCTGGGGCTTCTTCTAAGAAGCTACCAGGAGCAAAAATCCTAAAAAAAAAATGACCTATCTAAAGGCCCGGGGGAAGGCTCATACTTGTTCATTGTTGTCCTCCCCCCGGGAGGCCTCCGCCGGAGCCGTAGTGTCCACACTCGGAGGCGCCGACGCAGGGAATCACACCCGCACGATCCGGTCGTAGAAGCCCCCGGTGAGCTGCTCCACCTCGCGTCGGAGCGGCTCGAAGAACTCGGGGAAGCCCCGGGGGATACTGCCCCCAATCGCCCAGGTGCCGATCCCCCGGAGTTCCACAATCCCCGCGGCGGCGGCCACCACTGGGATCGCCTGGCCCCGTCCCCGAGCATCGGCGGCCTCCGGGATCACAGAGACTTGTGCGTTAAGAAAACGCACAACCTCCCAGAGTGTCGCCGGCGCCGTGTCGAAGCTTCCCCCCAGGCCGAGGCTCACCCCAAGCCCTTCGAGGGTCGATCGGACGGAGCGCCCCGCTACCGCCACCACCCGGGTGCCCGAGCCATTGAGCTCCCGGAGAGCATCCTCCTTCGCCCTTGCCTCCCTCCGGAGCCGGTCGATGGCGTTCTCAGAGGCGTGCAGCTGGGCCCAGACTCGAGCTAACTCCTGGAGCACATCATCCCGCTCCTCAAAAAAGGCGGCGGCCTTCCCCTCCGCCTCCTTCAGCGCCTTGTCAAAGCGCGCCTCGATGCCCCAGGCGAGGGCCGCCCCCTGCGAGCACGAAAGTTATTTGAAGCCCAAGAGTTGGCAAAATCTTAGGAAGAAATGACCTAGTGATCCAGGAACGAACCTGGATATGGAGCGACTGTAGCTTCCCGCAACGGTCGCAGAGCGTCCCCTGCAAGACATACTCCTACACCTTCTAGGTCTGGAGCCCCTCCGCGAACAGGAAGACCTCCCCCACCGACAACAGGGGGGTCTCCCTCCTAACGGCTCCGGACCCATCCGTGTCGGCTGGCCCCCTCACGAAGGTCATGGGGGTGATGTGAACGGGAGTGGCGGCGGCCGGAGTCCTTGCCGATGAAGAGGTGGTCGAGGAGGAAGTGGACAAGCTCTCTGTGGGGGTGCCACCCCAGGGAGGGATGAGGAGCATTTTCCCCTTTCCGGGCCTTGGGGCCCCCATGACCTCCGTCGCCGTGGAGACCTCGTAGACCGAGGGGCTCCCCCCTCGTCCACTGGCCATTCGATGCGCAGAGGGGAAGCCTCCGCGAAACGAACCTCCGGCCGCTCTGGCTCTAGTAGTCCCGATGCCACCGGAGGTGCAATCACCGAAGGCGGAGAAGGAGCGTGATTCGCCGAGTCAAAAGTCCCCTCGTCACCAGCCAGCTCCTTCCCCCGGGCCTCTCCGGAGGCTTCAGGAAGGCGCGCGAACCCTTGCGCCTCCACCGCCCCCCCAGAGTTTTCTTCCGGGGGGCGGTGTCACCTCGCACCTGGGAGGCGCTTGCACATGTCCCGACCCGGGGGTGGCGTCCCAGGCCTTCACAGGTGTAGAACCCGATGTCGTTGCCGGACCGGGGGCCTTTTGAGCCTTGGCATGCTTCAGCTCGGAACCCCCTGCGGCCTCCTTTCCCCGCTTGTCAGAGCCGGGGGTCAGGAGAAGCGTCCTCTCCAGTAGCCTTAGCCCAAAGGCCTCGGCCACCAAGTTCCGAGGAGGACCCTCCCTGATGACGCGCATGATATGCTCGTGCTCATCGATGTAGTACCTCCCGAGGAGGTTCTCCGCCTTCTCCCGGGCGGCCGGGTATGGCCGGACTGCAAAAGTAAAGGGAGTTAGCGCAATTAACAAAAGACAAAGAAAGTCACCGGGGGCTTACGTCGGTTCACCGTCTTTTGGGGGGCCGCTGCGCCGGGCACATCCCGATCCCCCTCCTCCCGTGTGAAAAGGGGGAACCTTCAGTAACATCAGCTCCTCGGTGGCGTCCCTCATGGAACAGATGCCCCGGGAGCCAACCACCTTGCTAAGGACTTCAGCTCCTCCTTGGTCCACACCGGGGGCTTGGGAGCAGATGACCGGCTGTAGGAGGGGGGCTCTAGTGAGTAGGTAACCTCGGCGTCCCGGACCCATAGGTAAAACCACCTCTGGACCCAGTCCCTCCAGTGGTCCTGGGAACCAGCCACCAGGTACTCCTGCACCCGCGACGGCAGGAGTTGTATCATAACGGAGCCGAACGAATACTTCGGCCCTCCCCTCACCAAATGGGAGCTCCTCGCCGCCGGCTCATAGAAGTACCGGAACAGCTGGAGCGTCGGCTCCCGTCCGGTGGCTGTCTCAAACAACCAGATGAAGAGCCCCATCCGAATGAAAGAGTTCGGCATCAGGTGGTTGAGCGCCACCCTGTATTCCAAGAGGTACTCCCGGAGCAACGGGTGCATCGGGAACCAAAGCCCGGCCTCGAGGAAGGTCTCGAAGACGACCACTTCTCCGGGCCTAGGGCAGGGGGCACCATCCTTCTTGGAGGGGATCCGGATGTCCCTGTCCACGACAACCCCCCGGTCCACGAGGGACTCTAAGTCCCCCGAAGTGAACTCGGAGGCCCAGAGGAAGTCCGCGATAACTCCCTCCAGAGGCACCTCGGCGGCCTTGCTGCGACCCTTGGGACCCATTGTTTTCTCCGGTGGCTTAGGCTCTAAGGGGACTTAGGCTTAGGTTTCCGGAGGCTAGGCTTCCGGGAGAAGGCTACCGGGAGAGCTTAGGGCACCGGTGGCGTTTGAGGATCGAAGGTTTGAGTGACTTCTCTGGGCCCCTCGAGGACCTATTTATAGGGCACGAACATGGCCCCGATGGGCGCCACGTGGTCCCTCGTGGTGAATCCGCGCCGCTCAATTCAAACGACGGGCGAGAATAGAAGGGGTGGACGCGGGAAACGACGCATCACCGGTTCGAACCGTGCGCAACCATTATGGCCAAACGACGTGCTCCAATCGAGAATAGGGGCGACATCATGATCGACGGCGCCGCCATAAGTGTGGCGCAAGATTCGAAGTGTCGACAAGGCGCCAGAAATTTGTCCCGGGGGAGATGTTCCCGGTAACGTCAACCATCCCCTCCGGGGACTCGAACAGCGTCCCCGGAGGACATGGGGGGCTGCTATTGGGGGAAATCTCCACGGGATCAAGTCCAGGAAAGAGGAAAGGCTAACGGTGACCCTCGTCCCAGGCGCCGCCATTTTCCCGGGCACCAGGATCCCGGTGACCCCGTCCCGGGCGCCGCCATTTGCCCGGGGATAAGGCTCTCGGCGACCCTCGTCTAGGGCGCCGCCATTTGCTCGGGGACAAGCCCTGTCCCGAGTGCTGCCATTTGCCTAGGGACAAGGCTCCCGGAGACCCCCGTCCCAAGCGCCGCCTTTTTCCCAGGGACAAGGCTCCCAGTGAACCCCGTCCCGGGCGTCGCATTTGCCTGGAGCCGAGTGCCCCCAGTGCCGAGTCACGTGAAGATCACGTGAGAAGCATCGCAGGAATTGGCGAGGACACTTGTCAGGCATCCAGCCCCCTCAGTCGGAAGAAGGACGCTAGTGCCTATAACATCCCAAATTTTGCTATTTCTTTAGCTTGCCCGTCAGCACATCTTCATTGGATTCTCAGATGTCTCAACCCTATTTCTGATCTCGTATCTCAGAATTATGATCTTAGGTGTGCCACTACCTTAATTTAAAAAGTTGGCAGCTAAGTTCCGCCTTTCAGACCATTTTCTCTTTTTAGTCCAAAAGTATCGCAGATCAGTTCTTTTCAGATTTGTTAGAAGCTCAAAAAGACTAAAAGCCTCAGACCACTTTCAAATTCTGATCTGATTCAGTGAACATCTCCCATTCACTATTCTGAACATTTTTCCCTTCTGGAAGAATTCCAAAAGCTCAACCGAAACCCTAGTTTCAGCCTTGCCAAAGTTTCAAACCCTAATTACCCTATTTTCGATTTTTGTCAAAACCACCAGATCTTATCGGATTTTACCATTTTTCTTGCTAGATGAGTCCAAGTAATTTAGTAACACTCATCTACAAAACCAGATCTTAGATCAGCCCTTCAGATCTCCAGATTTGCAAATAGGCCCAAATTCCCGAAAGAATGCCTTGCAGATTAGTCCAAAACCCTCTCAAATCAGTCCAAACTTTGCAACCAGGCCCCTGCGCCATTCTCGACCACGACTAGTTTCGTTCGACCGCACCTGCTGCTTTGTCTCGCCACAAAACTCACCGCCGGTGAAGTTTCCAGCGCTGCCACCACCGTCGCCACATAGCCACCACCTGTGCGCAACCGTGCCGCCACCGTGGAGCACCTCACCCGCGCTGTGCCGTGTTTTCCTCGCGCGCGCGTGCTCCAGCAGCAGCAAATTAACGCCATGTTGCGGCCATGCCGAGACCAGTGATCCCGTCACCCTGCTCCAGCCGGATTTGCCGTGATTCCCCTCGCCTGGCACAGTAGTTGCCGCGTCCCAACGTCGTCCCGATCCCGCCTCCGATGTCAGCCGCGAATCCTGTTGGATTTGCCTCAACTCCCGAGAGCTCAGCCCTTCGCCTATATAAGCACCCCCCTTGCCCAGCATCACTTCGCACCACCCCTCAGCTGCAAAGCCTCAAGCTCCTAGCACCAGAGAACAGCCAGTTTCCCAGTGCCGCCGTGAACGTCTTCTTCCCCGGCGAGCAGCTTCTGGAGCTCACGGCGCCAACTTCAACCACAGCTTCTCTCTCCAAATCAAAGCCACTAGTGAGTTACTCTCATCCCCCTCTCCGTATCATAGCATTCAATTGGCCCTCGGCGAACCTCAACGCCGGCGATCACCGGAAAAGCGTAAAACCCCTGTTTCCCCAATGCTGCCCGATTCGATCCAAATCAACCCTCGTGCCAGTGATAAAAATTGTTCAGTACACTCCCTTGAGCAAGCCTACTAATTTGGATTTCGAAATTGGATCAAGATTGTGGCTTTCCCCAGTTTGCACGCCACCAGTGAGTTAGCTCTCGTCGCCGAGCTTCTCCGGTCATCCTCCTGCCGAATTAGCTTCACCAATAGTTCCCTCACTTCACCTCTCACTCCCTGAGCAAGCAATCGAGTTCAAACTCTCTGAATCGGAAACCCCCAATTTATATGTCGTCTTCTCCAGTGCCGGTCGCCGGAATTCTTCCCCGGCCGATCTAGCTCCGGTCACTTTGTCCCTTAAAGAGATCCCAGCACCCTGAGCAATATTGTCTACTAGCTCGATCCCTGAATCGACCTGAATCAAAAGTTATTCCAATGCCAAGATCACTGTCAAGTAGTTCAGGCCACCGTGTTTACTCACCGAATTTGGCCACCCTCCGTCCACTTTCTGCCCTTGAGCCTGTTGAGTGTTTTGTTCCTGTTATCAAGGCCTAACCCCCAAACAAAGTGGTTCATCAATTGGAGCCCTGAATCAAAAGTTATGCCATGCCCTAGTTTCTGGCCATGTCCAGCACTATGTCAGTGCATGTCCACCAGTGGCATTGAATGATTTAGACCTGTTACACTTGAGCAATTGAAATGCCACCTTATCCAACAGATTCCTGGAGTTGTACTCTACAACTTTCTCTACTGCCACTTCTCCAGAAAACTGACCTAAGACCAACTTAAGGCTATGTCTTGCCGTGGACTGAATGTCAGCCTTTCGACATTCAACTCCTTTTGAGCCCATCTCTTCAATTAGCACCCAAGTGACTTTGTCCAAACCTTTCCCCTACATGCATTGTTGGGGGAAATCTCCGCGAGGCTAAGTCGAGGTAAGTTGTGTCACTTTCGCCCGGGGACGTGGCCTCCGGTGCCTGCCCCGGGCGCCGCCTTTCGCCCGGGGACGTCGCCTCCGGTGGCTGCCCCGGGCACCACCTTTTGCCCGGGGACCTGGCCTCCGGTGCCGGTCCCGGGTGCCGCCATTCGCCCAGGGACCTGGCCTCCGGTGCCTGCCCCGGGCGCCGCCTTTTGTCCGGGGACCTGGCCTCCGGTGCCTGCCCCAGGCGCCGCCATTCGCTCGGGGACGTGGCCTCCGGTGCCTGCCCCGGGCGCCGCCTTTTGCCCGGGGACGTGGCCTCCGGTGCCGGTCCCGGGCGCCGCCTTTTGCCCGGGGACCTGGTCTCCGGTGCTGGTCCCGGGCGCCGCCATTTGCCCGGGGACATTGCCCTCCGGGGCATGTCCCGGGTGCCGCCTTTTGCACGGGGACATTGCCTCCGGTGCATGTCCCCGGCATCGTCGCCCTTCTAAAGGTAAAGTCTTTGGTTCTTGATCACGTGCAGGTCACGCGAGGAGCGCCTCAGGAATTAGCGACCACCTGTCAAGCATCCAAGGCACCTGACCGGGAGAAGGACGTCGCTACCCCTCGATCCGACGGTGGTGTCCGGGGTAGTTTAGTCTTTTTGCTTCTTTTTGGGGCTATAAATAGCCCTTGTACCCCCTGTTGTAAAGACAAGTCATTCATTATTACTAGAATAGCCAAATTCACATGTGTGCTCCGGAAGCCTCTCTCCGAGAGAGCCTCCCCAGCCGACTCCGGTCGGGAGCATGCCGACAAGACTAGGGCCCCCACCGGGACCCGAACCTGTATAAATCCTCCTGTCACTTGTTGTGTTTGTCCGGCGGGGGAGGACCGGTCATCCGGTCAACCCGCGTCCCGTTTTCTTCGCTAGGATCGTCCACAAAACCTACCGAGGTATTCACAATACCACGACATGCATGATATATTTTACATAAATACTATCTTCTGTATGCTTATATAGCGTATGTGTGTATTATTTGTATCCGCCGTGGAACCAGAGGTTGGAGGAGCGGAAGAAATCTTCGAAGAATTGTCTGAGTAACTAGACCCAGCATTGCAAGGCAAGTCTCAATCCCTTGATCATGTCTAGCCTAATATTTTGAAATGAAGTATGTTAACAGTTTTCAAGTATATGCATGCCTTATATTCAAATGAGAACTATATTCAAATAAAGTGGTAGATATGACCTAAATGATTGTGAAGCCCCTTTTGACATTGAATATCCCTGCACCCTTGTCACCCTAGAATATCATGCTTAGGCTATGCTATGCTCAAGATTATATGTTAAATGTTGAATGGTCACATATGAGAAAAGCATATTCAAAACCCCTTTTTGTGAAAGCAAATGTGATTGGAATCGATAGTGAGGATGGTTTGATTGGATGGTGTTGTGTGCGCACTGGGAATGTGAAAGACTCCTCACTAAAGATTCATAAGGACTAGAACCTTGTGTTGTACTTCTATGCGGCATGAAAAACGTACCAACCACTTGCCCGGTTATGGGACGGGCGCAACTTAGTAGCTTTCTTTAGTATTAGCTTTTCCCTGTAATGGTTGTCGATCTGGTTTCTTGCGAGGAACTGGTGGGCCAGTAAGGGCCGTGAGTGATGTGAGTTCAGAAAAATTATGAGAGGAAAAGGTGGAAAGAAGGAAGATGCCCTATGCCAGATTAAGTCGTGCGTGGCTGTAATCAAGAGAGGCTATGTGTCTTGCGAGAACATAGACCCAGGCTAGGAAGTAAGGCAGTGGGGAGGACCCACAACGGTACTTGAGACTTAACTGTCTATTTACCGGGTGGGGATACTGTTAATACTAGACTGCAAAAGCGTTGTGTGATCTCGGCCTTGTCACATGCGTAAAAGTCGCATGGAGCTGATCCGACTTGAAAGCTGAGTGATCGATGGATTAAGGTGCTACACCTTTGCAAAGTTATAAAAAGTATCGGATACTCTGAGCTGACCGCCACACACAACATCTTCTGAAAATCTAGCTTAGGATTTTAAAAGCCTTGTGTTTGAAAACAAAAACCCTTTTATTCAAAATAAGAGTGAAAATCTATTCTATTCCTATATATATAAAGCCAAGACCTCTTTCCTTGAAAAGCCCTCATCTATATATCTGCATTCTCATAACGAGACTTGCTAAGCATTGTGTAAAAACATGCTCACTCTTGCCTTTTCACACAAATTCAGAAGAAAGGATTCGAGGATCCTAACCCCCTTTAGCCTTGAGCACCGAGAAGAGGAAGGAACTTGTTCAGACAATTTGAGCTTCTAGGAGGGTCATGAGCCAAGTTGAGTTCGATGTGGTAAAGGCCCGAGCCGAACCGCTGCAGAAGGAGATGAAGACCTCTGTTATTGTTTTTGTGTTATATTTCTGTATTCGGTACTCCGATACCGATTCTTTTTTATTCTTGATTTTGAAAAACTCTCTACTTTTGTATCAACTTTAATTAATGCCATTCTTGGCATTATGATTATGTAATAGTGGTCCTCGTGACCTTGTACTTGTTTTATCTATTTGCTTTATTGTTTAAAGTAAATCCTGTTGTTGTGAGCTTGTGATGTACCTTTCTGAGTGCAATCCACCTGGGCGGTTGCCACCGGAATCCTCAAATGAGGGTCCCACAGTGCCCTTCGATCCAACGGTTGCGGTCGGGGTAGTTTCATCTTTTTGCATCTTTTGGGCCTATATAGGCCCTTGTATCCCCCTCATGTAAGAGAGGACAATTCATTTTCTACATCAATACACAAAAACCAACAGGCGCACTCTGGAGCGCTCTCCCTGCGAGGGACCTCCCCCAGCCGACTCAAGTCTGGAGCACGTCGACAGGACATGGGTCTCCACTGAGACCTAAACCTGTATAATTCCTCGTGTCATTCTTCGTGTTTGCTCGATGGGAGAGGACCAGTTTCGCGGTCAGCTCGCGTCGTCTTTTCTTCACTAGGAACAACCGAAAAACTTGTCGGGGTATTCGCAATACCACGACACTTTTCATTTGCAAACTGATGGTCAAACTGAGGTGGTAAATCGAACAATTATTCATCTCTTGAGAGGATATAATTCTGAGCATCCGAAGACCTATGATGAAAGCATACCGTACCTGCAGTTTGCTTTTAATCAAGCAGTGCATGGTTCGACTGGGAAGTTGCCTTTTGAGGTTTGTTTGGGATTTTTACCGCAGAGTCCATTTGACATGGAGTTCATGATCCCTACCTCAGAACAGAACAACAAGGAGCATCTTATCAACATCGAGCACAAAAGTTCCTGGAAGACATTCAACGGCTCCATCGAGAAGTTGAACAGAACTTGCTGAAAGCTCAACTCAAGTACAAGGCGCGACATGATTGGCACCGAGTTGATGCGCAATTTCAAGAAGATGATATGGTATGTTTACATCTGAGTAAGAAGAGACTTAAAGGTGAAGGTAAGAAGCTCAAACCCACTCGTTATGGTCCTTTTCAAATTTTCCAGAAAGTTGGTAATCATGCTTGTCAGTTCGAGTTACCTCCGTATATGGATATTTACTCAGTTGTTAATGTTGAGCACCTCAAACTCTTTGAGTCTTAAATGCTGGATGATGAGACAGATACCATAGTACCATCTGTTGAAGACTTGGTCTATCAATGAGATGAACCTCTACACGAAGATATGATCTTGGAGAAGAAGGCGACTACCACTCGTAGTGGCACAAAGGAGACTTTTCGAATCGGTAGGAAAGGTCAACGAACACGTGCGGCAAAGTGGTACACCAAAGAAGATGGACAATCCCAATTTCCACATCTCCAATTTTGATCGAGAGGTCACAACAGGGGTTGGCTCCTTCTCAACAAGGGAGTCATGATCCGGGAGGATCTTCAAGTCGAGTCGCATACGACTTCGCGACCATAACCGAGTTCGGAAAGGTTTCACGACCATGAAAAGGAATTCGAACTCTGGTCGGAATTATAATCTGACTAAGCTTATCTGTTTAGGGTTAGTTAGTTATATGGGTTTAATACATTTAGGTTATTGAGTCTGATACGTAATCATACGATTGTACTATAAATACCTTGTAATAGGTCTAGTTTAGATCATCGAAGAGTTATAGAACGTATTTAAGTTTTATACACTTATAGTTCATTGATCGACATAGGCGAGTGCGCCCTAACGTTCGACATGTAAAGCCCTCTTTGAAATAAAGAGTTGTGCAATTACTTTGAACTGTGTTTCGATCATCTTTTGGGTTTTAGTAATTTCGAGTAAGATCCCGTAATTCCGCATATTAGAATCTGGGCGAGCCTAGTGCGAAAACCAAGGCTAGGTCTGAAACGGATCACCAGGGGTTGACAGCACGGGATATCATCCATGACTTTGTGAAGAACAGGATGAGGCCCCTGAGGAAGAGGGAATATCCTGCTTGGGAGGTGGAATCCATGGCGAACAACACCTTGGACTATAATACTGGTATGTTCTCTGATTCAATAAATATGCAATCTGACTTATGAAGACTTACATGTCAAGTAATTTGCTTTCTGTGATGCAGTCTTGTCCTTGTTCGAGATTGAGAGAAGGACAAATAACCTTCTGAGGCCACATAATGCGGCGCTAGAAGCCGCTAGAGGATCACCCCGGCCTCAGAGATTGATCAACAGTGGCAACGATCTCCGACAAGAACATCAAAAGGTAAATCTTCTTTCGAGGAATGTGTCCAAGAACGCGTGTTAATCTTAATCATCAAATCTCATCTCTTGAAATGATGCAGCTGCTGAAGGGGCAAACTGCCAGGAACAAGCATCCTGGTGATGATGCTGGTCCTTTTGGGAGGTCAGCATCGAAGAGGGTAAAGAGTAACTCTTCTAAGTTGAAGAAGACGAAGGAGCCGACCCCCGAAACATCCAAGGAGATCATAGGAGGGGCTTCTTCAAAGAAAAAGAAAACAACCGCGAAATATATTGCGGTAAGATTGTCTCTTCCCCTGATATACCAAGTATAAATAGGAGTTACTTCTTAATTGTACAGGGTGAGGGGAGCGGAGATAAGGAAGACAAAATTCCTCTCATCCATCGCAAGAGGAAGGCAACAAAACCTCTGGAGATTGACATTCTAAAGAGGCCATCCTCTCCCACCATCACCGATATCTTGTCCTCCATGGCGGAGGCGAACGCGGGGCAGTGGATCACGTGGCCGCAGAAGAACTTGCGGTCACGGAGGAGACTTGTAGCTTCTAGGCCCCTAAAGAGTGTTTTAGTAATTAATGACAACTACAAATGCTATACTAACGATACCTGCTAAGTTGTGTCAAGAAGAAACTTAAAAGACAGGTTAATGAAAGGCAAAGAAAGAGCCTTATGATGTAGAAAGGGCATTGATCAAAAATGCAAAGGTACAAAATAGGGTCTTTTCCATTTTTACCGGTCTACGGTGATTAGAGAAGAATTTTGACCGGGTTTTAGGATAGTTGCCGTACTATTAAGAGGAGCATGTGGTGTATCACGAAATACTTCATCTATGTGCCACAAATCATAAAATCAACTTGCATTGCATACTAGAAGGTCATATACTTTGAAAATGCTTGTTTCAGCTCATTTCTGCTCAGCACTGTCTCAGTCGGTCTGACCGTTTGTTAGACCGGTCTGACCGAATACACGGACTGACCGAATAGGATCTCGGACTGACCGACGTTATGTCTAAGTGTAGTTTATTCCTTAAAAAGGTAGGTCTGTCCGTAGTTAAGTCCTAGGTCAGTCTCCTGGAACTTCTTGATTTATCTTTCTGTTGTTTTGTGCTATGACGGTCTGACCGTTTGTTAGACCGGTCTGACCGAGAAATCGGTCTGACCGTGCTTTTGAACTACGGTCTGACCGCATGGCCGGTCTGTCCATATTTATCGGCCTGACCGTATAACGTGTCCAGAAACTGTGTTGTCTCTGGACAGTTTCACGGTCTGACCGAAATTGGCTCCGGTCTGACCGTGTGTGTGCCTGACAAGGGCAATTGAGCATTTATTGCGCTTGTTTTATGCCGTTGCAATTGCGGCGGTCTGACCGGGCATATACATGCGGTCTGACCGCCAAGTGATCTTTTTCTCCCAACGGCCTGTAACGGCTATATTTATTGTGGGGGGTATATATACTCCCATGCACGGCCCTGTTCACCACTTTTGGCATAATTTTGAGCATTGTCATCATCCTTGAGAGCTTAAGCAAGTTTCATACACTCTAGGGTTCAAATTCTCGAATTTGTGAGAGTGTGCATTTGAGATCTTCTAGTGCATTGCATCTAGATCATTAAATCAATCTTGTGGCACTAGAAGAAGGCTAAGTGATCATCACCGGCTTGTTACTCTTGGAGTTTGCCGGCTCCTAGACGGCTAGGAGAAAGGTTTTGGAGAGCTCTTCAAGGAAGATTGTGAAGAAGCCTCAAAACGTCTTGTGAAAGGGTTGAGCACGCCTTGCCGGAGCGGTAAAGTGCATCCTTAGTGAAATCGAGGTTTGGATAACTCATCACACTAATCCGGCTCAAGATCTAGGTCACTTCTCGAGAGAAGGTTGACTAGATAGAGGAGCGGTTAGAGATTTGAGTTTGCCTCAACGTGGATTAGGGGTGATCGGCAAATCACCGAGACCACGGGATATATCCTTGTGCTGAAATTGTTCATTGTTCATCTTGTGTTATTTATTTGCTCTCATTTACTATTAATTGTTTGATTTATTGATAATTTGTTAAAATCGCCTATTCACCCCCCTCTAGTCGATATCCTAGATCCCTTTCAAGGCTCCCAATCCTGAGGCATGTATCCCAGCTACCATGGTCACAGAGGATTCTGGGGCCGTGACTACAACTGCCTCAGGGCTGGTAACCCCTCCTTCGAATACTGAAGGGACTGCTGTGGTAATAACTTCACAGCTTACAAGTTTTCACTTCCTTGCACATGCCAACTATGTTCTGAATATGCAAGAGGAAGAAGACACTGTCCTGTTCAAGAAGAGGAAAACAAGGACAGCTATTGACGACACTTCAACAGGGGCACCCAGTGGGCTTCTTTCTCCCCAGAGTGCATCACCGAAACCCAAGTCTGTGATGGGGTTTTGACTTAAGTAAGGATATCGCATTTTTACACGTCGTGTTTGTTTGAAACATGGATGTCACAAGTCATGATATTTTCAGGACCCCTGTGTCTAGTGCCCTGCCGACCTCCTCAAGAACTAGTGCAACACCTGCCGTAGAGGTCAAGGGAGACATAGGTGCAAGCGCAATGGCTGAGGTAGCCTCTCAGGCCATTGTGGAGGAAATTGCGGATCCCCAAACTCATGGGATGGAAACCGCAACCTTGACCGCAGGAGTTAGCCAGCAAGAACAATCATTTGCTGCCCCTGTTGTCAAAGAAATAACTAGTCTCGAGGTCCTTAGTCGATCTTACGCAGATTTGTGAGTTGTATGTGAGACCTTTCAGGGTGTCCTCAGGTAAGTAAAGATAAGCAATGAAATAGAGACGTGAAGATTTATACAGGTTCGGACCCTCAATGTCATGTTGTGATTTCACTATGAGTGAAAGAATTTACAGGGAGGAGAAATTGTCACAGGAGATAATCTCTCTTTATACTTCTGTCTAATCTATCTTATGCTACAAGATCCTTGATTCTAGTATATGTCAGATCTCCGTTGTCTTTTTTCCGTCCCCTATACCGTACATCAGCCATCCTTTTATACTGGTTGAAAGGATGTCAACGCAAGGCAGTTTTGGACTATTGCTGTAGCGCAGTTCATATAACCGCACCATTCTCTTCGCCGATTAACATGTGCAGTTATAGATAACCGCACACCTCAACTCATTGATGGTTGTCTTAACACGTGGGAGAAGTTATCTTGACCCTGAGAACGTGTCCGGTAAAGGCTCAAACACTCCCGGGTTAACTTGATCACACATGGTCAGCGACCTTCTGATCGCGCATAGCCTACGACCTCATGACTGCGTACGTACTACGATCATAAACTGACTCTGTACCCACGACCTTCTGGTTCACAGGAAGCTGTCCGTCTGCGACCATAGTGGCTGCTAAGGCAGAGGCTTATATATCACATCCGAAAATGACTTGAATATGATATATTAAATAAATGACTAGCTCAGGTGATAATCCTCATCAGCTAGCCCCCAAATTTGAAGAGATAAAAAAGATTATTACTTCAAATTTAATCTTCATTGGATAAAGAACCCGACGCTTCAACTTCTTCAGGTGCACTATACACTGGGTGTCGGTTTATTTCCCGAGGAAAACGCTGAGTTTTTCTTGATGGGTAATCATGAAGTTATTGACTACTTAACCAAGGAAAAAAGTCGTAAGTGCGTTTTAAGAACTCGAGGCGTCTGCGAATGCGAATCGTCGCCTCCAGGCTCTATAAATAGTGAAGCCTTTCAGTTCTAAAACTCACAAGCTTCCTTGACTAAGTCTTTTAGAAATTGCTTCTAACTCCTAACTTCAGATTTCCTCTTCTACTCTCATCTTAATGGCGAACTGAGACTCCAAAAAGATCGACGAGAGTGATGAGAAAGAAATAGAATTAGGAGCTGAGATTGAGCAGGATCTTCAGAAGGTAGTTCCCTTCTGGAACATTTGTGTAACATTCTTTCTGTTATTTGGGAACTTCCAAAGAAGTGCATTTTGGAACTTACAGGTGTTCAAGGAAACGATCCCTCCAAAGAAGAGATCTAGAAATGACGAAGGATCCTTCAATGGAGCTGTACCAAAAACGCTAACAGGGGCAGAGATCTGGGTGGCCACATTACCCCTTTCTCTAGCCCTTGCAATCCATCTAGTTGCATCTTCATCACCTCTTTGGATCATCACTCTTTTGGGAAAGTCTCACTACGCCCACAGGTCCTTTGGGACCAAATCCCCTTCCATGCTTGGCTTTCTCCTCTACTTCTCAGGTAATTATCCTCATCCTCTCTGTTGGTCACATGTTTTAGAAACTAATCCATGTGCAGGAGGAGAAGGCTCCTGGAGTTCCCAGCGATCAACTTGCTGAAATCCAGGCTCTTCTAAGGGAGAAATCTGACTTGGTCATAACCCTCAGAGAAGAAAAAGAGGTGTTGGAGAAGCATGTTGATGAAATCTCCCCGATCACTCTGCGCCTGGCAGGGTGTTATGATGGAGCTCGCGAAGAGGCGCGCAAGTTCCGGCTAGAGAGGGATCATGCTCGAGAGCAGCGAGACCTCTCCAACACAATTAGGGATAGTTGCTCCCTCCTAATAAGGGATGACGTCAATAGGCTGAGAGACGTTGCCAGTTCTCTTGGGGCGTCCAGTGTTGATCCCATTGATGCCAACATGTCCCTGGGAGAACTTTGTAAATTACTTTTGGATCAGCTCTACGCTTTGGTTGCCTGCATCCCTTTTTTATGTAAGGACTGCAAGAAATAAAGAATTCCTTTTCCTTACATATTTGACTCTTTGATGGATTATGTATAATCTATAATCACCAATTGGAGTCTTTAAATTTTCTATGTGAAAAATAGTTACAGGTAAATATCTCTGCTACTAGAACACACACAGGCAACAAGTCCTCTGTCCGAGATTAACTCAGGACAATGCTGAGGTCATAGACCAGCATTGAGGCCATTAAGAACAGTGCAGTCACAGGTTAGCATTAAGACCACACATAGCACTGAGGTCACCAAACAGCATTGCGACCATACATAGCATTGAGATCACAAAAACTGCATTGCGATCACACATGGTGCTGAGATTACAAAACAATCATTTTTGAGATCATAACAATGCTAAAAATGTTACCATGGAATCATAAGGTATTAATTCCTCAAAAAAATCTCATATAATTATCTATACCGTAGCCCCCGAATGTGAAATAAGATGATCTATTAATCTAAAAAAGACGCATTTTGTTTCAGATTCAAACAGGGTTAATGATATGATACCGGGTTGTATTTGAGACAACGTCAGCTATGAGAAATGATTAAAATAATGAACCTGATGAGTAGTGGTCTCGGGCATATAAAAGGAAGAGGTAGCTTGCATGAGAAGCTTCAGAAAAAAACCCTTTTTTGCCTTAGCCACTTTCACCGCAAAAAACCCTCTATTTGCACCTTGCTCTCATCGCCACAAAAGTCGTTGTTTCTCCACCAATCGTAACAGCAATGGCATCCTGGAGCCGATTGATCCACCATAGTGAGGAGAGCTTTATGGTGTTAGAGAAAGAAGAGATCCTTCCCCCGCGGCTGCTAATCAACTGGCGGATGGCGGAGAAGAATGAGGAAACCCCATTCGCTCATGAGAATGAACCGGTAATATTTGAAGAGTTCTTGCGACGTGGGTTCCAATCCCAGAAAGCAAGTTCCTTCAAGATGTCCTGGCGCATTATGGGCTGGAACTGGTGAACCTTCATCCCAATGCCATTTTGATTCTGGCTATCTTTCAGCATCTTTGTGAAGCCTTCGTCAGAGTGCTTGGAGTGCTACCAAGCATTGATCTCTTTCGATGATTCTACTTCTCGGCATGGTCGAAGAGCGCCAATGCCGCAGGATGTACATGTGAGGGAGAAGAATGATTACCCCTTTCTCCCTCTGCGGGATTCTATGCACGGATGGCCCCAGAAATGGTTCTACTGCACCCCCCATCGGAAAATGGTCTCTAGTTCGAGAATCATCGACCGGAGAAGAGCAGTGAAATAGACACCATTCCTGCTTTGAGCCAAGAATTGAAGAAGCAGACCCACACAATTCTTCACTTAGTCCAGCAGGGATTAACAACATGGGATACCATCCGTGACTTCGTGAGAACAAGATAAGCCCCCTGAGAAAGAGGGAACATCCTGCTTGGGAGGTGGAATCCATGGCAGACAACACCTTGGATTACAATACGGGGTATGTTCTCTGATCTACAAAATGTGCAATTTTACTGAGGAAAAAATTCCATGTTGAGTAATTTGCTTTTTATGATCCAGTTCTATCCTTGTCCAAAATTGAGAAAAGGACTAATAACCTTCTGCGGCCGTATAATGCTGCAACAGAAGGAGCTCGAGGATCACCCCGGCCTCAGAGCTTGATCAACAGCGGCGACGATCTCAGACAGGAGCATCAAAAGGTAAGACTTTTTTCGAGGAAGATGTCTAAGAACACCTGTTGATTTTTATCACCAAATCGAAATTCCTGAAATGATGCAGGTGCTGAAGGGGCGAACCGCCGAGACAAAACATCCTAGTGATGATGCAGGGCCTTCTGGGAGGTCAGCATCGAAGAGGGTAAAGAGATCCTCTTCTAAGTCGAAGAAGACGAAGGAGCCGGCCCCTGAATCATCCAAGAAGATCATAGGAGGGGCTTCTTCGAAGAGGAAGAAAATAACCGCGAAAGTACGAATAGGAGTCACTTCTTAGTCGTACAGGGTGAGGGGAGCGAGGATGAGGAAGATGAGGTTCCTCTCATCAGCCGTAAGAGGAAGGCGACAAGCTCTCTGGAGGTTGACATTCCAGAGGAGCCATCCTCCCCCACTATTGCCAACATATTGTCCTTCATGGAGGGGGAAAATGTTGAGGCAAAGGATTCTGTGGTCGCGGAGGAACTTGCGGCCACAGTGAAAATTCCCAGCCCTGAGGCATGTATCACAGCCAGCACGGTCACAGAGGATTTTGGGGCCGTGATTCCAACTACCTCAGGGTTGGTAACCCCTCCTTCGAATACTGAAGGAACTTATGTGGTAAGAACTTCATAGTTTCCAAATTTTCATTTCCTTGCATATGCCAATTGTATTTTGAATATGCAAGAGGAAGAAGACACTGTCCTATTCAAGAAGAGGAAGACAATGACAGATATTGATGACACTTCAACAGGGGCACTCAGTGGGCTTCTTTCTCCCCAGAGCGCATCACCGAAACCCAGATCTATGATGGGGTTTTGGCTTAAGTAAGGATATCGCATTTTGCCTCATCGTGTTTGTTCGAAAACATGGATGTCACAAATCATGATATTTTCAGGACCCCTGTGTCTAGTGCCCAGCCGACCTCCTCAAGAACCAACACTATACCTACTGTGGAGGTCGAGGGTGACACAAGTGCCAGCACAATGGCTGAAGTAGCCTCTCAGGCCATTGTGTAGGAAATAATTGTAGACCTCCAATCCCAAGGGTTGGAAACCGCCGCCTTGACCGCAGGAGTGGACCAGCAAGATCAACCATTTGCCGCTCCTTTTGTCAAGTAAAGAACTGGTCTCGAGGTTCAACCTATGAAGGAACCTGAGGATGTTTCTTAAAGAAATTTCATAGATGTAAGTAAAACTCTTTTACCTTTTTTGGAATTGCGAATCTTAGGAGTGTTCAAGTTTAAATGGCAGATCTTACTATTTTTCAGGATCTGACCCGCGTGGTGACCAAGTCAAAAGCTTTAGCAACGCACATTTGGGTCACACAACGGGAGATCAGCCAGCTACAACAATAAGTATCTGTATCTCATTTATACCAACTTGAACTTCATCCAAGTAACTGCCTTCCTTGTCACAGGGAAAATGCCTCCTTGACAAAAAGCATGGCTAATTGGCAAAACCAGGAAGAAGCTGCAGTTGTGAAATTTTCTTCTATAGAGAAGGAACTTTGTGAGGCGTAGTTAAAGCTTTCTTGTAGGTTTACTTCCAACCAGAAGAAATTATTTCTTTGCACAAGCTGTTGTAAATTCAATTACTTTGCCCATGCAGTACAAGAGGATCAAATAAGCTCTCTTTCAAAAGAGAAAAATGATCTTCTTGCGACCATTGAACTTCAAGGCTGAAAGATTGACTCTGCCTGCAAGAAAAATACAACCTTAGAGGCAACAATGTCATCCTGCAGCAACATCCAATCAGAAATCTTCGAAAAACTGAAGATGGTTGCGAATTTGCTGAAGGCAGATAAAATCGAGCCTCAAAAGGACAACTTAAGCCTCAGCGATTCATGCAAACTGGTCGTGGCTCAAGCTAAATCACTCCTCGAGTATCTCGTGAAGATACAAAATGGCAAGAAGAGGCAATGAAGACCAATGCAAGATTTGTAGCCTCTGCCATTCTATGCAAGTTAAGACTTCACCACGGCCCATGTTTGGATTTGAAACCAGTGGTAGGAGATGTTGAGATCAAGAGTGAAGATCAGCTTGAAGCCATTATGGAAGAGGTCAAGCCTCTCAATGAAGATATTTTGAAAGAGTTTGGCTTACTGCAGTTTCATTGTAATGAACAATGATCCTCTGTTTTTACTGTACCTGTACACATACAATTATAATATGCAAACGCATGCCTTATATTTTTGGACAGGAAAAATGTACTCAATTTCGTTTTACATTGTGGCCATATTCCTCTAGCCCCCTCCTGAGATCGTACATACTGAAGACATGGTATTATAATCTCAGGAGTAATATGGGTTACTGACGATGAGGAAATATCTTGTGAGTTCCTTATACGTTGAGAAACAGTTTATAAAGTAATGTCTCAACCTAAATACGATCATCTGGCCGCACCAATACTGATCTTAGTACAATCCCAATGCTTATTACGAACTGGCAGCCCCTCGAATGATCAGAAACATACTAGTAAGTTTCGTATGCGTTTAGAAACGGTTTATTTAGGGATGTCTTATCTAGATGCGACCATGAGATCGGCCAGCGAATCCAACTTGGTTATCATAGTAAGATGATTACTGGCAACCAACCCCCGAGCATGGCTCGGTCAGGGTGGGACAAAGAAATGAAACCATAACATAATGCGAAGGAAAGCACATATAATCTTTTAACAAAAACATGCTAATTGAAAAGGATAAAAGAAAATGGAAAACTTACACACAGAACTTGCATAATTGATCTATGTTCCAAGTATTGGACAAGATCCTTCCATCCTCCATCACCAATCGGGCAGATCCTGGTCGCGATATTGAGACCACAGCATAAGGGCCTTCCCACTGAGGGGAGAATTTGTTGTGATTAGACTGGTTTTGTATTTTTCGTAAAACCAAGTCACCTACGTGAAGACTACGAGGTCGCACCCGTTTACTATGAAATTTATGTAGAGCTTGTAAATATACCACAGATTTGATCAGCGAACGATCGCATTTCTCCTCAAGGATGGTAATATACTGAGCACATTGTTCGTGTTGATCAAAATGATCGAATTGATCCGCACGAATAGACCCAATGCGAATTTTCGTAGGTAAGACAGCCTTTGCACCATATACTAGTTGAAAAGGTGTCTCACCCGTAGCTCAACTATAAGTAGTGCATAGTGCCTATAGAACGGAGTAGAGTTCATCTACCCAAGCCCCCGAGTGCATTATTAGGCGATCGAAGACATGCTTCTTGATGCCTTGTAATATCAGCCCGCTGGCATGTTCAACAGCTCCATTACTCTGCGGATAAGCTACAGATGAAAAGCACACTTTGGTCCCGATGTTGTTGCAATAGTCCAGGAAGAGACCACTAACGAACTGGGAACCATTGTCGTTAATAAGATGACTTGGAACACCAAATCGTGTGACTATATTCTTATAAAAGAATTTCTTCGCCGCAGCGACAATAACGTTGCAGACTGGTTCAGCTTCAATCCACTTCATAAACATGTCAATGGCTACGAACAAGAACTTGTACCCATTGACCGCTTGGGGCATAGGACCCACGATGTCTATTCCCCAGACCGAAAAAGGCCATGTTAGAGGAATAGTTTGTAAAGCATATGCAGGCTGATGAACTTGTCTTGCATGAAATTGACACTGTGGGCATGTTTTGACCAAATGCTAGGCTTCATCGAGTGAGAAGGACAAAGCCACAATAATCTTGTGCGCTTGAACGTAATGTAGTAGCTTACGGGAAGCCATCAGAAGTGCGTAACATATCTGTTGGTCCTCAGGGTAACACTCCTTTGGTCCATGAAGTACCTCACTTACATAATATATTGGTTGTTGCACGCCCTCTCTCTCCGTGACCAGAACTGCACTAACCATGTGAGGGGTGGCCGACAAGTAAAGTAGTGGCTCCCCTAAATTCAGTGAAACTAGTACTGGCGGACTAGACATATATGCTTTAACCTCTTGAAAGGCTTTTTCTGCTTCATCCAACCAGGTCAAACCATTGTGTTTGCGAAGAGCCTTAAAGAAAGGCAGTCCTCGTTCGCCTAGTCGCGATATGAAACGACTTAGAACCGCCATGTGACCTGTTAAGCTCTGGATGTCCTTCATGGTCGAAGGAGATCTCATTTGCTAAATGGCCCTGATTTTTTCAGGATTAACTTCAATTCCTCTCGAATAAACAAGGAAACCCAAAAGTTTGCCAGAAGAAACCCCGAAGGAATACTTTTCTGTGTTCAATTTTATTCCATGCTGGTTTAGATTACAAAAGGTTTCAGCAAGATCATCTAAATGATTCAAGCTTTTCAAACTTTTTACAACCAAATCATCAATGCAAGCTTCTAGATTACGCCTCAACTGGGAAAAAAAGGTCTTTTGCATCAAGCGCTGGTATATGGAACTGGCGTTCTTGAGACCAAATGACATTCTGACATAGCAATAGGTGCCAAATGGTTTGATGAAGGCAGTTTTCTCTTCATCTTCTTCTGCCATGCTAATTTGATGGTACCCTGAGTAAGCATCCAGGAAGCTCATCAGTTCGCAACCCACCATAGAATCGACCAACTGATCGATGCGGGGAAGGGGAAAATCATCCTTCGGACAGGCACTATTTAAGTTGGTGTAACCGACGCACATACGCCACTTACCATTTGACTTTAGGACCATGACCGGGTTTACTAGCCACTCAGGATGATCAACTTCGCGAATAAATCCTGCCTTCTGGAGTTTGTCCAACACCGAACGGATGGCTTCTTGCCAGTCAACAGCAAAGCGTCTGAGCTTTTTCTTTATTGGTCACTGTCCAGGTCGAATTGCTAATCTGTACTCAATTACCTCCCTTGGGACTCCAAGCATGTCGGATGGTTTCCACGCAAACACATCTGCATTAGCCCAGAGGAAAGTAACGAGCTCGAGTTTCTATTTGTCGTCAAGGCCTGATCCAATCCGAATGGTTCTAGATGGACCCTTTGGGTACAAAGGAACTAGCTTTAACTTTTCATCTGGTCACGGGGCAACTTTGGTCGTATCTGAGGTTGTGGTCGCAATCTTAACATCCAGAAGGGGAAGCTGATCCACCAACTCCAGAGATAGCCCATCACAAGTAAGTGCCGTGTTTTGGCTGCCTCTGACCAAAATAACGCCTTTGGGGCCTGGCAACTTTGCTCATTGATAAGCATAATGTGTTGCCGCCATGAATTTAGCAAGAGTCAGCATGCCAAAAATAGCGTTATATGCCAAATCGCAATCAATTACATCAAAGGTAATCAATTCTGTTCGGAAGTTGTCCGGTTCTCCCAATGTTACCGGTAACATGATCTGTCCAATGGGCATCATTGAGGAACCAGGGATTATCCCATAAAACTGATGAATTATGGGTTTAATCTTGGAACGAGGAATTTGAATCTCGTCCAGCGCCTTGACTAACAACAAGTCCAAGGAACTGCCCCCGTCAGTCAAAACCCTTTCAACCCGAGCATTGCTGATTATCAGGGTAATGACCAGAGGAAGCCTCAATGGTCGCGTGAGCCCAATGGGACAATCAGCCCGATCAAAAGTCAAAGGAGTTTCCAACCAACGAGGATACTAAGGCTCATCAAGGGGAGCCTTAGCTTGATTTACCTCACGGTAAAAGGTTTTAAATTGACGCTTTGAAATAAAAGAAGAGGAACCACCAAAAATAATATTGACGTGGTTTTGGGGTACCTGGTAAGACATTTCTTCATCTCCATCAGCGTCTCTAATCCCGCAGGCCTGGTCCTTTTTAGGTATGGTTGGCATAGGTCCAATCCCTTGGTAGAAATCATCCAATTGCTTCAACCAATTTCGGCAATTCTTGAGATCATGTCCCGCAAAATTGTGGAATAGACACCACTTCTTGTTCCCTTACAGGTTAGTTTGTTTTCCCAACTGGTTGCTATCGCAGCCACCACAAGAACTTTTATTTTTGAATGGAAACTTGTTACCTTTCTCTTGTGGAGGTTTCTCAGTGACGGCGACCTCTCGGTACTGTCCAGCCCAATTTTTCTTGGACTTCTTTGATTTTCCGCCTGATGATGATTCTGGTTTCTTGCTAGATTCATCCTTCTTGTCATCTTTGAGACCTGGTTGAGGCGGCAAAATCCCTTTATCCACCATCTTGTTCCATTCCATGGCCTCGGCCGCCTCGGAATAGTGGTCAACCATGTCGAAGAGATCGACTACTGATCGACGTGGATGGATAAGCAAATCTTCGGTGCACCTCCGATATTGAACGGCATGTTTGAATGACCTAATAACAGAGTTGTCAAATATGTTTGGAATGGTATTTCTCACTCCAACAAATCTCTTGACGAACTGCCAAAGAGTTTCTGTAGAAGTCTGGCGTAGGCGATGAAGATCATCCTCCTTGCTGGGCTTCTGATAACAATTCTGGAAATTGTAGAGTATTGCGTCACACAACATTTCCCAATTGTAAATCAATCCCTCTGGCTGATTAAACAACCAGGTTCTCACTGGTCCTTCAAGGACCGTTGGCAAATAATTTGCCATGACGCGGTCATCTCCGCCTGCCGCTTGAATGGCAGTGATGTAAATTTGAAGAAACTCGGATGGGTTCTGAATTCCATCAAATATCTCGATCATCCCTGGTTTAAACTTGTCCAGCTAGACCACAGCGCGGAGGCCTGGCGAGAAAGCTTTGCAACCAAAATAGGAACTACGGAGGAATCCACGTGACGGGAACGGGGATGCCCGAACTTCCATCAGGTGGAGGATAAGTCGATTAGGCAGCGCGAGACACAAACGATCCGGCTTCTTGATCGGCACGATCAAAACCCCTGCAATCGCAGCACCACGAGTCCTCTGGTTATCAACCGTGCGCTGCCCGGTTGACCTCGCCACGAAGGCTAATCCCTGCCAGTGAATCGAGAACACAAGCAAGAACAAGAAAGATGCAACTGAATTTGCAATTGAGGATGAAGCTCACGAGTTGGGTCTCACAAACCGATGAACGGCGACACTGTTCAAAGACAGAATTGATCTAAGCAAAACCCAAGTCTAAAAACAGTGACGGCTACCCTATTTATCATGGGAGAGACGGCCAAGAAGGACCCCTGGTCGTTCTAGGGTTCCCTCGGGGCGTGCTCCACCTAGGCCATGGCCCAACACGCTTACAAGGCCCAGGTTTGGCCCAACTGTTGATGCAGCAACTTCTTTTGATGATTCCCGCTGATTCTGAACGAATTTTGAGGTGAGGCTGGATCCGTTGGAAAGATCTCGTCGTGGGCTTCTCCGTGGATACCAAGAACGTCCAAAACGTAGTTCGTATGCAACCTGGGTGTCCGTTTGAATGCATGCTGCATGTTGATGGCCGAACCGGAATAGAATTCGAGTTTGGCTTGTAGTTTGGTTTTCTTGTGAGCCTCCCTTTGACCGACGTGACTTGTATGTGTTGTAGATATGGCAGAGGTGGAGATACACCTTTCTTGAATACACCATCACATATGGGGGCGGCCAAGGTGGCGGCCTAACTGCTGGAGGTGAGGACGTCAATTCCATTGGCCAACTGTGTGATCGTCCTGGCCAAGGTGGAGGCCGATGAAGCGATGTAGATGAAAGCATCATTGTAGAAATAGCCTTGGTCATATTTATGCCGAACATGGTCTCATCATTCTCCCTTTCTTGAATTGGAGTCGTCCTCGACTCCATCATAGTCTCCTGCAAAATGTTAGTACCAACAGGGAGCAAAGCAATGTGCATAGATTTTGTTGTCAAATCAGTAGAACAAAAATCATTAACATTCATGTACTCCCTTTCTTGAAAACTATCATATGCCTTGAAAATTGAACTAGAGTAACATGGCATGGCAACCTCGGCGTCGTCCACCCTGGTGTCGTCGATCTCATCCTCAACATCAGAGGCGCTGATGTAACCTCCGTCGTCTGTGGCGATGTATGCCCGCTGGCTGGGGCACTCTTTCTTGACGTGGCCAATCCCTTGGCACTTGTGGCAGCGAATTCCCGTCGATGTACAGCCCATGGAAGCGACGGAGGAGGAGCTCTTGGCCGGTGTTGGCGGGGTCGACTTGCTGCTGTCCGCGGCACGGGCGGGCGGTGCCGTCGATGCCGGTCGTGTGCTCGTCGAAGGTGGCGGTGCAGCTGGTCGGAAGGTGGAAGAAGGCACTGTCTTCGCTTGTCCCGTAGTCATTCGGGGCGTGAAGGTGCTGCCAGTGTTGCTCCTGCTCTTAGAATGGCGTCCCTGCAACTCCTTCTCTGCTAACATAGCAAGCTGAAACAAGCGATTGACAGTTGTATATTCTTTATAATCAACAATATCCTGAATTTCTGGACGCAAACCACCGTAAAAATGAGCAATTTTATCCTCAGGTTCCTCTACTACCCCACAACGTAACATACCCTTTTGAAGCTCTTGGTAATATTCCTGAACAGTCATACTACCTTGATCTAATCGTTGCAATCTCTTGCGCATATCACGTTGGTAGGAAGGAGGAACAAATCTATTACGCATAGCATCTTTTAATCTCGCCCAAGAATCAGGTTGTAAGCGGGCATTTACTAGTTCATTCCACCAGATTATAGCAAAATCTTTAAATTCACTAGTGGCTTGTCTAACTCTATGAATCTCGGGAACTAGATGGGAATTAAATTTCTGCTCGACCGTCATCTCCCAATCTAAGTAAGCATCAGCATCATAAGCTCCAGAATAGGAAGGGATGGTGAATTTTACCTTAGCGAAAGGATCATCATTGCGGTTCTGGTTATTACCTCCCATACCGTGCTGGTTGCGGCGAAGACGGTCATGCAGACGGCTGTCTTGTTGAGCAGCACGTTCCCCGACGGCACGTTGCTGCTCATCTTCATCTTCCTCAAAATCACCATCCTCATCGTGGTCGTTGTTGCCGTGGTTGGCGCCGCTGTTGACGGAGGCATCTCCATCAATGGTCGCGGGAGGGCGTTTTTCGACAGCATCCATCCTCTCGGTGAGGGTGGAAACTCGTCGATCGATGCTCTCAAGGGTCTTGTTCGTCGTCGTGGCATGCTCCTTGAACATCGTTTTTATCTCATCCAGCATGGTCGACAACTCTGAATGAAGGACACAGTCTTCGATGGTAACATCATCCTCGTTCCTGCCCTTCTTGCCACCTGCCATGGTTAGCACAGAAAAAGGACAGAAGGAAAACAAGCACAAGTATTATGAGCCCTATGAACTACTAGGTGGGATCTCACGCTCTCAAGCAATCTTATCAAGTTCTTACCCGGTTCTTACCAACACAGCGAGGGATGGTGCAACCGGTGGCTGGTTCGTGACACCGTGAGGGCGTGATGAAGCGATTGCAAGGGTCAATAACCTGTGCTGATCAGAAGGATATAGAGCTTGGATATGCAATATTTAGTAGCAAGGAATATGCAATCATCAAAATCAGAATAGCAAAGCTGAATAAATATCCAAAGTACTTGTCAAAGTTGCTGGCCTAAACTCGTTCTCAGACCTAGCTCAAGCAAGCAAAACGAATGACGTAACACTGTAGATACAAAGGATACAAGCACTTTTGATTTTTTTTTTCCTTGCTTTTTTTTTATTTTTTTATTTTTATTTTTTTTTATCTTTGTGCGGCTTCTTTTTTTTTTGCACTTGCCTTTTTCACCTTTTTTTTTAAATATCAATAGTGCCGCATATGAGAGATTACAAGATATATACACAAACACTCAATTTTCTCTCGTTGGAAAAACAGATCTACTATGCAGAAACTTCCTATGCTGTTTTCGGATTTTTGGAGGCCTCAAACGCTAAAACGTATAACAGAAAAGTTGTAGATCGTTTCGTGTTGATCAATTTGCATATATGGAACACCAATTTTGGATAACGGATCTAGGCGATATGGGCCCCGCAATACAGTCTGTGTAGGAAATCCGAAATCAAGCAGATTCACTTTCAACGCGATTTTGGACTTGAAAACGGCGTTTCTAGAACTTCTCACAATGGACAAAGTTGTATAGAATTTTCGGAGCTACAATTTAGACTCTGAATTTGTCCAATTTAGTGTTCAGACGAAGGAGATAA
Source organism: Pharus latifolius (assembly GCA_019359835.1). Classification (NCBI taxonomy): domain Eukaryota; kingdom Viridiplantae; phylum Streptophyta; class Magnoliopsida; order Poales; family Poaceae; genus Pharus; species Pharus latifolius. The sequence continues at coordinate 29,748,542 of CM033325.1, read as the reverse complement.
AAGCAAAATACCGAACTTGACAGATTGACACCCGATTTGGACGCGGCGGCGACGACGACGTGATGGCGTTAGACTCGACGTCAAGATGCAAGACTCAAACTAGATCAAGAACTTACTCTAAACCAGCAACAAGACGATGACGATGGATACAAATTCAACAACGCGAAACTGAAAACGAAATCGCGAAGGGCACAAAGTGGCTTGGACGATGGATATGACGGCGAACTCAAATATTTTTGTGGGGCAATTTTCTGGACTCTAGGTGAAAGATGAATAATGAACAAAGGGTATACAAGTATACCTGACGGGCAACCGAGGCTCTGATACCACTTAATGGGAACGAGGATGCCCGAACTTCCGTCAGGTGGAGGATAAGTCGATTAGGCGGCGCGAGACACACACGATCCGGCTTCTTGAGGAGGGTAATAGCTTGGGCACATGGTCGCGGGTACAGAGTCAGTTTATGATCACAGTACATACGTGGTCATGAGGTCGTAGGCTATGCGCGATCAGAAGGTCGCTGACCATGTGCAATCAAGTTAACCCGGGAGTGTTTGAGCCTTTACCGGACACGTTCTCAGGGTCAAGATAACTTCTCCCACATGTGAAGACAACCGTCAAGGAGTTTAGATGTGCGGTTATCTATAACTACACATGTTAACCGATCGCGTTTCTCCTCAAGGAGGGTAATAGCTTGGGCACGTTGTTCCTGTTGATCAAAATGATCAAATTGATCCACACGAACAAAACCAATGCGGATTTCCATAGGTAAGACAGCCTCAGCACCATATACTAGTTGAAAAGGTGTCTCACCCATAGCTCGACTACAAGTACTGCGTAGTGCCCATAAAACGGAATAGAGTTCATCTACCCGAGCCCATCTTAAGGCAATTGAAAACACGTTTCTTGATGTCTTGTAATATCTGCCTATTGGCACGTTCAACGGCACCATTGCTCTGTGGATGAGCTACAAAAGCAAAGCACACTTTGGTCCCAATGTCGTCGCAATATTCCAAAAAGAGACCACTAACGAACTGGGACCTCAGTATCCATTACCATCCAAGAAAGGCTAACATAGTAGCCGATGCCTTGAGCAGAAAAGCTTACAATTTACAAGGAAGAGCCATACCAAGTAACCCATACTTGCAGCAGGAAATACAGAACCTTCAAATAGAGATGTTACTGCAAGGAATGTTAACCACCTTAGTAGTGGAATCTAAACTCAAGGAGTAGATAGAGAATGCTCAGAAGAAGGACGAGAAGATCTGCAAGATTAAGAACAGAATCAAGCTAGATAAAGCTCAGGGATTTACGGAAGATGAGCAAGGGACTGTATGGTTTCGGGGGAGAATTTGTGTTCCCCAAGACTCAGACCTTAGGGAACTAATTCTTCTTGAAGCACATAAAACTCCATATTCAATACACCCCGGTGACACCAAGATGTACCAAGACTTGAAGAACAGATTCTGGTGGGATAATATGAAGAGGTAGTGACGAGGATTGACACCCGGGTCACTTCTAATAAACTTTTGGTTCAAGACAGGTTCGAACCAGACATGTATCTGGCGATGCGAACTCAAGCTATTCTGAGGGGCATCACCATGAGGTCGCAAGCTTTACGCGATCAGGTCGCGGGTTTCGTGCGATCAGACCGACAGCCTAGTGCGGTCAGAAGTTCGTATGCTATATGTGGACTGGATATCCGAGATGTTGCGCGGTCAGCCCACATTCCGCGGTCAGAACATTTTCAACCGGGGTATTTGGAGTTTATTCGGTTATCATTACATCAAGATATTCCAAGCATCCCGAAAATTCCTCCACGTTGGAGACCAACCGTCAGAGGTTATTATATGCGGTTATTCATGATTAACACGTGTTAATAACCTTCGTGGAAGTTAACAGCGGTTCTCCAACAACCGCATCTAACCGTTTGATGCAGTTTTCTTCATATGGCACCTTTTTGACCAATATAAAAAGGTGGCAAAGTACATCAAACGGGGGGATCCAAGACATTTGGAAGAACAAGACTCCTGATATAAGTGAGATACAAGATATCTCGACCACAAAAACAGCCAAGTCTACGGCTTAGATTAGGCAATACTTGCAAGTCTCCTATAGCTTCCTTTTGTACACTTATATAGGGAAAACTTTCGCCTGTGAAGGTTTCTCCCCGCTAGTTTGTAAAGCTTCATTACATATAGTGAAATTCTAACAGGACGTAGGGCTTTTACTCCCACCATCGAGGGCCCGAACCTGTATAAATCTCTCTGTGCTCCAGTTCACCATTGTTCTACATACCTTCCCGGAGGGTCATCTTGAAAGGTCTTACAATTACAAATTTTGCATAAGTTCGGCTGAGGACCCCGAGTCCGAATCGTCGACAGGAAGATCTCCAGCAAACCTATCCTTATCTTTCCTTGGCTTAGGTAAATCTCAGGGGTGAGATTTCTTTAAGGAGGGTAGACTTGTAACACCCTAGTTTTTGGGGTGAAAATTTTCTTTTTCATGAAAATCATGCATGCATATATCACTTTAGAAGTAGCAAGATCAGTTCAACTCTAATCTATCCTAACCCCCAAAAATCTCAAAATCAATGCCTTAAGCCCAGATCAAGTTCAGATTATCCAGATATAATCTACTATCTATCCTCAGTATGAAAGCCTTCAGAAGGCAGATCAAATTCGATCTCTAACTCCCAGAATTATCAACTCCTTTCTGTTTTCGAAAACAGAATTAATTTAATATCCTAATTATAGTAAGTACTCTGAAATTCAGAAAGCTGATTTGATCAAATCTTAATTTGATTCAGACCAAATTATATCAGGATTATGATCTAGAGTATGCCAATACCTTAATCCAAAAATTTGGCACCAGAATTCCATCACCAAGGTCATTTTTGCAAATCAGTCCAAAAGTATTTTAGATTAGTCCTTTTTCAAATTTTCCAAAAGCCTGGAAAGGCTAAAAGCCACAAATCAACTCCAAATCTTGATCTGATTCAGGGAATACCTCCCAAATGCTATTCAATGCAAAATCTTCTTCTGTGAGGATCTCAAAATCGTATCCTAGATCCCAAATTTTAGACCTCAACAAAACCAGATTCTAAATACCCAAATTACCCTGTTTTCGTTTCCAGATTTTATCAGATTTTCTCTCAAATCATTTGTTAAAGAAAGTTTATCAGATTTGTGAAGCCAAATTCAACCCTAACCAGCTATTCCTTAGAAATTGCAAATCCGTCTAGATTATTTTCAGTATTTGCGTTTCAGTCCAAATCTTAAATCCAGCTCGCCGGCACGACCTTCGACCAGCGCCTCACTTCGCAGCGACCTTCGCTGCCGATGAAGCCCAGCACATCGCATGTACTCGTAGCCGTTGGAGTTGCATTCCCGACATGTGTCTGCGCTGGAGCAGCCATCATGGCAGCGCAGCACCAGCACCATCACCATTTCGCTTCTTCGCGCGCACACGCCACCGCCAGCAGCTGTGTCAGGAACTTTACGCCACGACGTCGCCATGCCGAAGCTGCAAGTCACTTCACCATTGCACCATCCAGCTTGTGCCGACCGTTCTGTTGAAGCCGAAGAAATCATTGTGTGCCATTGCATCATCGCTGCCGTCACCGCCCCTTCCGGTCACTTCAACGGCAGAAGTTTCGCGAGTGCCACCATTGCGAGGTTCGCCCGTGCCTATTTATAGCCACCCTCATCCAACTGCTTCTTCACTCCCCACCAGAACCAGCCAAATCTTAATCTTCTTTGACTTCGTCTTCTTCTCCGGCAAGCCATCGAGGAGGAGCACAATGCCAGATCAATTCACTGCACCAAACTTCAAATTGCTTCAACCAGTGAGTGTCTCTCTCTCACCTCACATGCTATAGCTTTTAATTGAGCTCCGGTGGACCTCAACGCTGGTGATCGGCGGGATTCTAAATTACCCTGTTCCGGCAATTGACCTCGTTCCAGCCAGAATTAGCTTTCTTGTTAGTAGAAAAAATGATCAATATAGTATCCTTAGCAAGCCTGTTTAATTAGAATTCAAATTGGAGCATCCTTGTTCTTCGCGCGCCACTGACGACCAGCTCATGTCGCCGGCCCACACCGTTTCTTCTCCGGCCAATTTGGCAACTCCAGTAGCTTTCCATTGCTTCTCTCTTGCTCCCATTACGAGGAATTGAACTCCAAAGCCCTACTGTGGAAAAGCCCAAATTTTACTTCTTCTTCTCCAGCCGCATCGTCGAACGTCTCGCCGGCGCCGCCCTAATCCAATTCTTCTTAACCTCACCATCTGGACCAACCTAGGAACGTATCCGTGTTCTTAACTTTGAGATTAAATCATCCAATTGCCTTGGCACTGTCGAGGTAGTCATTTGTACTCTTCTTCTCCGACGTAGCCCACCGCCGCTCGCCGTCCACCAGCCTCCAGCCAAGTCCAGTATTCCAGATTGTACCTAATAGCTCTAACTAGCTCCAATTAGCCTCAGGCACTTCAATCTCCAGAATCACAGCTCAAAAACACGATTTGGGTATTTTTATTTTACCCCTTGCTGCCGTGCAGCCAGCATGTCGTCCGGTCGCCGCCGGCCACTTCCGTCATCACCACCTTGTCCTGTAGATTTGCCTCAACCTCCTAAGCATATCACTCCACTGCATCGCCCTTCGATGCTATGCAAAATCACAAGTTATCCCTGTGCCAAAACATGTCCAGCAGCTGTACCTTGCCATGTCACCACCGTGATTCTTCACCGCCGTTCGCCGTCGTCCGTCCACCCCAGTGATCGAAATCACCTCCATTGAATTCCTGTTGCATTCTCCTATCTCCTAGACATAGTTGGCGAAGCAACGCTTGTGCAAATCGATCAAACACTGAAGCCCTAGCTTTTGACAGTGCACTGGCACTCAGTTCTTCTGTGCAAGGGTTCTTTTGCAAATTCCTTGATTTCTTGGACTTTTCTATAAAATCTAGTTTGTCAAATAGTTTCCTTATTCCATTGTGCACCCAATGCTTTGATCCAAACTTGCTCTGCCCACTGGAAATCTTCTGAACCACTCCCATGCCAATCTCTGACATTGCCAACCCTTGTCAATCTGTGTCAGCTCTATATCAGCCAGTGGCATTGGCTCAATTCGACCACTTTTGTATGTGCAAATTGAAATCCACCTTGTCTACCAAGTTTGTAGAATCATGTTCTACATGTTCTTCAACTGCCATATCTTGAGAAAAGCTCTCTAAGGCCAACCAAAGCCATGTCAGGCCGTGAACCGAATGTCAATCGGCTGACATTCGCCGTTTTTGAGCAAACCAGCCGCAAACCCAATGTCGATTTTGATGCCTTCAAACCCTAAGAGCCTCTATCACTCATCCTTAGCCCAGATGCTACAAATTTTAAAATTCTGACCCAGTTTCAGCTCTCAAATCCTGTCTAATTCAGCATCACCGAGATCATTTCTTTAAGAGCTTCCCTGCATGTAGATCATAAAGCATTTTAAATAGTTAGTGATCTTTGTGTGCTTTGCTTGTTGAGTAGATCCAGAGCCCGAGTTCGAAGACTTCATCGTCGACCCGACATTGACAGTTGTTTCTTACGATGCAGAAGGCAAGTCATATTCTTAAACATCTTGAACCCATATTTTATGAATTGTTAAGATATTACCTTGATTATAAAATAGTATTGCATGTGATGAGATGAGAAAAGAATGATGTGGCAGTACTAGGCTGGATGCCTGAGAAATGTGAAATGATCTAGTAGTGAGCCATACACTAATATATATATATATATATATATATATATATATATATATATATTTTTATATTCATGAAATAAAACCCCTAGCCATGACCAAAATTTGGTATGGAATGGTGGTAGCACTGGATGTGCAGGATTGTGGTATGATCTGATCACTAGCATATAAGGGCAAGAAACTTGTGTTTTGCATCTAGTGGCATGAAAAACGTACTGACTGCAAGCCTGGCCTGGGACAGGCATGAACAAGTAGTATGCGGATCGCACATGAAACCCCTGCATGAGATGGAAAGTTTGTGCACGATTTGACATGGAGTGCGGCTCCAACACATATCACTGGATGTGATGATGCACGCTGACCCAGTAATGGGAAGATGCAATTCGGGGTGGGGGTATAGCCTGCCACAACTGTGGGAGGTCTGGTAGTCTGACCACAGGGTCAGGGGTGAATTGTGTGTGAAACATGGCAAAAGTTCTTGTTATCTCCACCTTGCCACTCACATGTTGCAGTGAGGAAGGGTCTAATCATCTTGATGGGATGGGCATGAAAGTGGAATATCTTGCGAGTAAATTGGTGCCCCTTTGAAGAGTTAAAAACGTATTCAAATACTCCGAGCTCCCGGGTTTATAGGTGTCGTGGTATTGCGAATACCCCGACAGGTTCTACAGAGGTTCCTAGCGAATGACAAGTGACGAGAGCTGACCGCGTGACCAGTCCTCTCCTGTCGCACCAACATAGAGAGTGACACAAGGACTTATACAGGCTTGGGCCCCAGTGGAGACCCTAGTCTGTCGACGTGCTCCCGACAAGGGTTGGCTAGGGGAGCTCTCTCGTGGGGAGAGTGCTCCTAAGCACGCCTATTCATTTTTTGTGTATTGATGATAATGAACTGTCCTTTTTTACAAGAGAGGGGTACAAGGGCATATATAGGCCCAAAACAAGCAAATTACAAGACTACCCCAGCTGCGGCCGTCGGATCGAGGGGCATCAACACCCTTCTGCTAGCCAGGGGGCTCGGATCCTTGATAAGTGTCCTTCCGATTCCCGAGGCACTCCTCACGTGACCCCCACGTGACCCGGCACAGGAGGCCCTCGTCACCAGACAAATGGCAGCGCCCGGGATGGGGTCACCAGGGGCCCCTGTCACCGGGCATGTGGCAACGCCGGGACGGGGTCACTAGGGGCCCTTGTCGCCGGGGAAATTGATGAGGACATCACTCCTTCAGATACACGCACCAACCATAATCCTCCACTTGTTACACAAGGACCAATAACGCGCGGCCGAGCCCGATTGTTGCATTGCCAGGTGAACTCGTCCCTATGTTTCTATATATATGGTTTTGAGAATGGTGTACTACCTAATGGTGATAATATTGTACTTAGGAACCATGGAGAGGACCAGCAAGGACGTGAGGACCAGCAAGGAGCCCAACTCGAGTTGGGAGTCCAAGACGGATTCGAGTTGGAATCCGGTTCGGCCATCCAGGAGCAGCCTGCCTTCAAATGACCATAACTCCCTCATAAGAAGTCTGATTGGGGCGTTCTTATAGTCCACGGAGAAGCCCACGACGAGATCGTTCCAATGGATCTGACTCCACATACAAATTCCTTCTGGATCACCGGCAATTAACAAAACAATTTTCGAACATATTCTGATTCGGCCAAGTCGGTGCTGCGACACCTTGTTTCGGGCCTTCGGCCCATGTATTCCTTAGTAGGGCATGAGAAACCCTAGACATGCCGCCTCTTCATATACTTAGTAGTCGTCACTGTTTAGATTTGGATTTTGCTTAGATTATTCTGCCATTGCAGTTTCGCCGAACTCGATTTGTGAAATCTCAACTCGTGAGCTTAATACAATTCGCAATTCAGTTGCTTCTTCTTCGTTCTTGCTTGTGTTCTCGATTTGCAGCAGGAACAAGCCTTCGTGGTGAGGTCAATCCGTGCGTGCGCGTGGTTGATAACCAAAGGAGCCGTGGTGTAGCGGTTGCAGGTTTTGGATCAGTTCTAGATCGAAAGCCGGATCATCAACGTCGAGTTCTCCACCAATCAACTTACCATACCTGTCAAAAGATCGGGCACCATTTCCCATCAAGTGGTATCAGAGCTAGGGTTGCCTGTTATGTATTCCTTGTATCCATCCGTTTATCATTGTTCCATCACCTAGAGTCCAGAAAAAGCCTTAAAAAAAGTTAGGGTTCATAGTCTTTCAGCTGTCCAAACCACTTTGTGCCTTTGCAATTTCGTTTTCAGTTTTGTGTTGTTGAGTTTGTGTCCGTGGTCAATGTCTTGTTGCTGGTTTAGAGTCGTGTTCGTTCATCCGTGCCGTAGTTTCCATCTTGTTGCCATCATTGTCGTCATTTTTCTGCAAACCTAAACCTAGCCACATCGAGCCCATATCGATCCTATCCACTACCAAATTCACCACACCTCTACCACAAGCCGAGATCACATAACCTATCCAAAACAGAGATCAATTCCTTTTTCCGCGAGTGATTTTACCCGTCCCCAGTAAAACAGCCATAACTTTCACATACAGAATCCGTTTTGGACGTTCTTTATATCTGCGGACATCTACAGAAAAAGTCACCGTTTTCACCATTGCTTCACCTTCACATATCCGTTTTTGGTGCTTCCAGAAGTGTGAGTTTCCAACACCATTGCTTAAATTAGTGTGTAAGACAACAAAAAAAGAGTGAAAAAAAAAGAGAAGCAATAGGAAGAAAAAGGAAAAGAAGGTGATTTGAACTTCTGTTTTGCATCTGCTATTATCAGTTCTCAGCACTTGTTCCATAACCTATTGATTTGAACTAGCTCTACATGCACGTATAGGCCAGCAACTGCGACTAGTACTTTAGATACTTATTCAGCTTTGCTAATCTGTCTTCGAATTTTGCTAATCCTTGCTACCATATTGTGCCATCTGAGCTACACTTCCTTTTGATCGGTTCAGGTTCATACTTGTAATCGCTGTGCCCATGCTACCTATGGTGTCACCATCCTGCCGGTTGTGCCATTCACTGCTTTGGTAAGAGCCTTGTAAGAGCGTGGTAAGACGCTTTGTGAGAGTCCCACTTGCCACCACCTAGTAGTCATAGGGATAATACTCCTGTGTTGTCTTCTATTTTCTACTAGTAACCATGGCAGGACCGCAAACAAGAGCTCAAGCTGCAGAAGAGGAAGATGAAATCCGCAAGATGTTGGCCGACATCAGTGCAAAACTCGATAAGAACATTGATGACATGGCTCGAACCAACGGTGAGAACCAGACTGCATTTGAGAGGATGGACCGGCGCATCTCCGACCTTGCTACCAGGTTGGACAATATGGAGCAGCAGCGTCCACCTCATGGAGATGAAGAAGAGGAGCAAGCTACCTCCCATGAAGTTGAAGTTGAAGACACCGACACGGAGGTTGCTGTACAAACTGAGCCCCACAACACAGCTACCATGCGCCGTGCTGCCCATGATATTCACTAACAGCAACGAGTGCATCACAATCGATATGGCATGGAAGGTAACTATTTTCGTGGGAATGACGATCTGTTTCCTAAGGTAAAATTTTCCATCCCATCCTTTTCTGGTGCATATGATGCAGATGCTTACTTAGATTGGGAGATGACTGTTGAATAAAAATTTAATTCCCATCTGGTTCCTGAAATTCATATAGTTAGGCAAGCCACCAGTGAGTTTAGAGATTTTGCTATCATTTGGTGGAACGAAATAGTGAACCTTGGGGTAGAGCCTAATACTTGGGATAGCTTGAAGCAAGCTATGTGGAATAGATTTGTTCCTCCTTCTTATAAAAGTGATTTACTTAAGAAATTACAACGCTTGAATCAGGGGAATAAATCTGTAAAGGAATACTACCAAGAGCTACAAGTAGGCATGTTGCGTTGTGGAGTAGTGGAGGCTCAGGAGGAAAAGATGGCTCATTTTTATGGGGGTTTACGATGTGAAATTCAGAACATTATTGATTACAAAGATTATAATAATATCAATAGGTTGTTCCAGCTTGCTATGTTGGCAGAAAAAGAATTGCAGGGACGACACGGACAACCAAGGACAAGAAGCAATTTTGGTGGTACATTCGCATCAAGACCGACGCAGGGGCAAGCCAAACCTGCCCCATCTTCTTCTTTTCGGTCTGCTGCACCTTCAACAAATAGGACATGATCAACAGCACCACCTCCACCTCCATGAACTTCTGAGGTGAGCAAAACTTCTAATGTGCAGGCGCCAGCAAATAGTTCTTCATCGGTTGCTTCCACGAGCGCACGACAGGGATTGTGTGCCACCGTTGCAAGGGCATGGGACATGTCATGAAGGATTGCCCAAGTCAGCACGCATACATTGCTACTGAGGATGGTGGGTACATTAGTGCAAGTGATGTGGAAGATGAATTAGTTCTTGCAACTAACCATGCAGGTGATGATGAGTTTGAACATGATGCGGACAACGATGATGAGGAAACTTTAGGCACTGTGGCGACGGATAACTACCGGACCTTTATTGCGCAGCGAGTGTTGAGCACACAAATGGAGCAAGCAGAGAGAGCCCAATGCCACAATTTGTTTCATATGTTCCTCATTGTCAAGGACCGATGTGTTAGAACCATAATTCATGGTGGGAGCCACAACAATTTGGTGAGTTTAGATCTGGTCAAGAAGCTTGGCTTGACCACACATGCACATCCCCATCCATACCATGTTCAGTGGTTCAACAACAGCGGTAAAGTAAAGGTAACACAAACTGCAAGACTACAATTTTTCATTGGATCATACCATGATGTTGCTGATTTTGATGTAGTACCTATGCAAGCATGTTCACTTTTATTAGGCCAACCATGGGCATATGATACTGATGCAACTCATCATGGTAGAAGTAACAAATATACTTTTGTGCACAAAGGAAAGAAAATTACTTTACTTCCTGTGACACCTTCTGAAATTGTGCACTTTGATAGAGAAAGAACGGAAAATGAGAAAAAGGAGAACGCTTTGAAATCTGAAAGTAAACAAATAGCGAAAAATGTTGCACCATCTAGCTCTAAGGCCACTGAAATTAAGTTGAAGAGTGGAGTTCTCCTTGCAACCAAATCTGACCTTGCTGAAATTGAAGAGAATGATGTGATGTGCTATGCTTTGATATGCAAAGATGCTTTGTTTTCATTGGATGATATATCTAGCACTTTGCCCCCTCCTATCACTAACCTTTTGCAGGAGTATGAGGATGTTTTTCCCGCTGAGATACCCCCGGGGCTGCCACCAATTAGACGTATTGAGCATCAAATCGACTTGATTCCGGGAGCATCATTACCAAACCATGCTGTGTACAGGAAAAATCCAGAGGAGACAAAGGAAATTCAGTGACAAGTCCAAGAGCTTTTGGACCGTGGGTATGTACGAGAAAGCCTTAGTCCTTGCGCTGCTCCTGTGCTTTGGTTCCAAAGAAAGATGGTAGTTGGCGTATGTGTGTAGACTGTAGAGCCATTAACACTATTACAATAAGGTATCGTCATCCTATTCCTAGGTTAGACGACATGCTTGAAGAGTTAAGTCGTTCTATTGTTTTCACAAAGGTTGACTTGCGTAGTGGATACCACCAAATAATAATGAAATTGGGAGATCAATGGAAAACTGCATTTAAAACTAAGTTTGGGCTTTGTGAGTGGTTAGTAATGCCTTTTGGTTTAACTAATGCTCCGAACACTTTCATGCATTTGATGAACGAGGTTTTACGTGCTTTCGTTGGAAAAATTTGTGGTGGTTTACTTTGATGATATCTTGATCTATAGCAAGTCTTTGGATGCACATGTTGAGCATTTGCGTGCTGTTTTTAACGCTTTGAGAGATGCACGCTTGTTTAGTAATCTTGAGAAGTGCACCTTTTGCACGGATCGAGTTTCTTTTCTTGGATATGTTGTTACTCCACAGGGAATCGAGGTGGATGAAACAAAAATTGAAGCTATCAAGAGCTGGCCGACCCCTGAGACGGTCACCCAGGTATGTAGTTTTCATGGTCTTGCAGGTTTCTATCGACGCTTTATGAAAGATTTCAGCACCATTGCCGCCCCGCTGAATGAGTCGACAAAGAAGGGCGTTCCTTTCCAATGGGGGCCAGCACAAGAACAAGCTTTCAACACACTTAAGGATGCACCTCTACTCCACCTTTCAGATTTTGGTAAGACTTTTGAAATAGAATGTGATGTTAGCGGAATTGGAATAGGAGGAGTGCTGCTGCAAGAAGGTAAGCCTGTTGCCTAATTTAGTGAGAAGTTGAATGGGCCATCTTTGAATTACTCCACTTATGATAAGGAATTGTATGCTTTAGTGCAAGTTTTGAAAACTTGGCAACACTATCTTTGGCCTAAGGAATTTGTTATTCACTCTGATCATGAATCTTTGAAACACATTAGAAGTCAAGGAAAACTGAATAAACGACATGCTAAATGGGTTAAATTCATAGAGTCATTTCCATATGTCATTAAAAATAAGAAGGGAAAAGAAAATGTTATTGCTGATGCTTTGTCTAGGTGTTATACCATGTTGTCACAACTAGATCACAAGATTGTTGGCCTAGAAACGATCAAAGAGTTATATGCCACTGATTTGGATTTTAAAGAAGCTTTTGAAAATTGTAAGGGAGAACATGGAATAAATATGTGCTGAATGATGGATTACTTTATCGTGCTAACAAGCTATGCGTTCCAGCTAGCTCCGTTCGCCTTTTATTTTTGCAGGAAACACATGGAGGTGGTTTGATGGGTCATTTTGGAGTGAAGAAAACTGAAGATGTGCTGTCCACTCACTTCTTTTGGCCCAAGATGATACGCGACATCGAACGCTACGTGTCACACTGCACTACTTGCAACAAAGCTAAGTCTCGCTTAAATCCACATGGTCTTTATATGCCTCTTCCTGTTCCTTGCGCTCCTTGGGAGGACATTTCGATTTACTTTGTTTTAGGATTTCCTAGGACCAAGAGGGGAGGGATAGTATTTTTGTGGTTGTGGATCGTTTTTCTAAAATGGCACATTTCATACCTTGTCATAAGAGTGATGATGCTACACATATTGCTGAATTGTTTTTCTGTGAGATTGTATGCATACATGGAGTGCCAAACAGTATTGTTTTAGATCGTGACGCGAAGTTTTTGAGTCATTTTTGGAGAAGCTTGTGGAATAAATTGAGTACGAAGCTGCTGTTTTCTACTACATGTCATCCCCAAACAGATGGACAAACTGAGGTTGTCAACCGCACATTGTCCACCATGTTGCGGGCTGTTCTAAAGAAGAATTTGAAGATGTGGGAAGAGTGTTTACCACACATTGAGTTTGCTTATAACAGATCGATACACTCCACCACCAAGGAAAGTCCTTTTCAGGTAGTGTATGATTTTAACCCTCGTGCTCCAATTGATCTTTTGCCTTTGCCTACATCTGAGAGAATGAATTTTGATGCTAAAAAGAGCGCTGAATTCTTACTCAAACTGCATGAAACAACTAAGAAAAACATAGAGCGAATGAATGAAAAGTATAGGATTGCTGGCAGTCGAGGTAGGAAAGAAGTAAAACTTGAACTGGGTGATTTAGTTTGGTTACACTTGAGAAAAGATAGGTTTCCAGAACTACGAAAGTCTAAACTAATGCCTCGAGCTAATGGTCCTTTTAAAATACTTGAGAAGATTAATGATAATGCATATAAGCTTGAGTTGCATGTAGATTTTGGGATTAGTCCCACATTTAATATTTCAGATTTGAAGCCGTACTTGGGAGAGGAAGACGAGCTTGAGCCAAGGATGGCTCCACTTCAAGAGGGGGAGGATGATGAGGAAATCACTCCTTCGAATACACGCACCAACCATAATACTCCGCTTGTTACACAAGGACCAATAACGCGCGGCCGAGCCCGATTGTTGCATTGCCAGGTGAACTCATTCCTAAGTTTATATATATATGGTTTTGAGAATGGTGAACTACCTAATGGTGATAATATTATACTTAGGAACCATGGAGAGGACCAGCAAGAAGCCCAAGTCGAGTTGGAGTACAAGATGGATTCGAGTTGGAGTCCGGTTCGGCCATCCAGAAGCAGCCTGCCCTCAAAGGACCATAACTCCCTCAGACGAAGTCCGATTGGGACGTTCTTATAGTCCACAGAGAAGCCCACGACGAGATCTTTCCAATGGATCTGGGCCCACATCCAAATTTCTTCTGGATCGCTGGCAATTAACAAAACAGTTTTCGACCAGATTCTGATTCGGCCAAGTAGGTGCTGCGACACCTTGTTTCGGGCCTTCGGCCCATGAATTCCCTAGTAGGGCATGAGAAACCCTAGCTACACTGTCTCTTCATATACTCAGTAGTCGTCACTGTTTAGATTTGGATTTTTCTTTGATTATTCTGCCATTGCAGTTTCGCCGAACTCGGTTTGTGAAATCCCAACTCGTGAGCTTAATACAATTCGCAATTCAGTTGCTTCTTCTTCGTTCTTTCTTGTGTTCTTGATTTGCAGCAGGAACAAGCCTACGTGGCAAGGTCAATCCATGCGTGCGCGTGGTTGATAACAGAAGGAGTCGTGGTGTAGAAGTTGCAGGTTTTGGATCGGTTCTAGATCGAAAGCTAAATCATCAACGTCGAGTTCTCCACCAATCGACTTACCATACCTATCGGAAGATCCGGCACCGTTTCCCAGCACAAATGGTGGTGCTCGGTATGGGGTCACCGGGGCCCTGTCCCCAGGCAAATGGTGGCGCCTGGGACGGGTCAACGGGGGCCCTTGTCCCGGGGCAAATGGTGGCCCGGGCTGGGGTCATCGGATGCCCCTGTCCCCGGGCAAATGGCGGCGCCTGGGACGGGGTCACCTGGGGCCCTTGTCGCCGGGCAAATGGTGGCGCCAGGGCCGGGGTCACCGAGTGCCCCTGTCCCCGCGCAAATGGCAGCGCCCAGGACGAGGTCACCGGGGGCCCTATCCCAGGGCAAATGGCCGGGGTCACTGGGGGCCCCATCCCCGAGCAAATGGTGGTGCCTGGGGCGGATCACCGGGGGCACATGTCACCGGGCAAATGGCGGCACCCGGGATGGGGTCACCGGGGCACTTCTCACCGGGCTCGATCGGGTGGAGATTTCCCCCAACAGCAGCCCTCCATGTTCTCCGGGAACATGTCCTAAGTTCCCAGAGGGGATGGCTTACGTCATCGGGGACATCTCCCCCAGAGGGAGCCTCCGGATCTCAGGGACGCTTCGATTTCCATGCCCCACCTTTATGGCGGCGCCGTCGATAATTACGACACTGCCTCGATTAGCGTGCACCACCGGCCATCACAGCCTCGCGCGGTTCAAACTTTGGCATGCCATTTCCTGCGCACCCCTTCGATTTGGCGCGGTGTTTGAAACATGCGCCATGGATTGATCCCGAGGGGCCACGTGTCGCCCATCGGCGCACGCGGGGGCTCTATAAATTGGGCCTCGGGGGGCTTGGAGAATTCACATCGAAGCCTTAGCCTCTAACTTTCCACCGCCGCCCCGAGCCTCTCTTGGAGACCTAGCCTCCAGAACTTAGCTCCCGACAACCTAGCCCCCGGGAACTTAGCTCCCAGGAACCTACCCCCAGAAACATTTCTAACAGAAACCTAGCCCCCAGAAACATCGCTCCCGGAAACCTAGCCAATGACGAACTACATGGAGCCAAAAGGCCATGCCAAAACCACCGACGTACCCCTAGAGGAAGTCACCACGAACTTCCCCTAGGCTTTTGAGTTTACTTCGAGGGACTTGGAGTCCCTGGTGGAGCGGGGGGTCTTCGCGGACGGGGACGTCTGGATCCCCCCGAAGAAGCAGACGGTGCCTCGCCCCCGGGACGGAGAGGTGGTCATCTTTGAGGCCTTCGCTGAGGCCGGTCTCTGGCTCCCGGTGACTCCGCTGCTCCAGGAGTTGCTCCAGGAATACAGGGTGGCGCTCAACCACCTGACGCCCAACACCCTCGACCGAATGGGGCTCTTCATCTGGCTGTGCGAGACAACCACCGGAAGGGAGCCAACGCTCAGGCTACTCCGGCATTTCTACGAGCCCTCGGCGAGGGGCTCGTACATGGTGAAGGGAGGGCCGAAGTCTATGTTCAGCTCCATCATGACGAAACTCCTTCCGGTCTGGGTGGAGGAGTACACGGTGGCAGCCTCCCGAGACCATTGGGGGGACTGGCTCCAGAGATGGTTCTATCTCCTGGTCCGGGACTGAAGAGTCACCTACTCCCCGAAGCCTCCCTCCTACTGCCGCTTGTCCGCCCCCAAGCCCCCGGTGTGAACCCCCGAGGAGTTGAAGCTCCTCAGCAAAATGGTGGGCATCCGGGGCCTGAGGTCCATGAGGGACATCGTGGAGGAGCTGACGCTCCTCAAGCTGTCCGCCTTCTCATACAGGAGGAGGGGGATCGGGATGTGCCCAGCACAGAGGCCCCTGCAGAGGCCGGTGACCCAACGTAAGTGTCCGGTGGCCCATTCCTTAGTCCGAGATTTTGACGAACACTTTTGTTTTTGTAGTCCGGCCGTATCCGACCATCCGAGAGAAGGCGAAAAACCTCCTCGGGAGGTACTACGCCAACGAGCAAGAACGCATCATGCGCGTCATCGGGGAGGGTCCACCACATAACTTGGTAGCGGAAGCCTTCGATTGAAGCTACCAGTGAGGGAGCCTCTCCCCACCCTCGGCTCTCACAAGCGGGGGAAGGATGCCACCGGGGGTCTCGAGCCAAATCGCGCCAAGGCGCGGAACGCCCCCGGCCTGGCAATGGCGCCGGACACTACGCCCGGCAAGACCCGTGAGGCAACCCCCGGGACGGGGCGCGCGCGAGCCGCCCCAGGCCAGGGCCGGCATTGCCCCTCCCAGAGGTGGAGCCCTCCCTCGGCCTGGGGATGACGAGGAAGTTCATGCACCTCCTCGATGCGCCCACCGGGTCGGGCGAGAAGGGGAAGGCGATGAACGACGGGGCCGACTCTGACTTGGCGTACTACAACCCCTCGCCCTCTCCGGTGGCCACACCTCCGGTGGTCCCGGAGCCAGCGAGCATGGAGCGCCCAGAGGTGCGGTTCTCAGACGTCTCCCCCGCGCTTCGTCTGGCCGGTGGATGAGGGGGCGAGCCCTTCGGCCTGTCTAGTCTACGTGGCCTCGGAAGCTCCGCAGCCCAGGAGGGGCAAAGGCCTCCTTGTCCCCCCCAAGGGCCATGTTCTCTTCGGGAGCTCGTCCTCTGGCTCCTCGGAGACCGAGTCCTCGGTGCTCGGGGTTGCGGCCGAGACTGGCCTGGTCCACATCACCCCCAGGGACGGCTGGAGGGGGCTCGCCGGCGGAGACGGGTTCGGTACCATCGGGAGGGAGACCCCTATGCTGTCCCCAGGTGAGGCCCGGAGGTTACCGTGGGCCTCCAGACCCGGAAGGTCCTGGCCTACATCGAGCAGGGGACCATCCGTGAGCGTAGCTCTGAGTTGGTCTCGCTCCATCTTTAGGTAAGTTTGCTTTCAAGTCACCCGGTTACTTTTCCCGGGAGGTCGTCTAACCCTTGGGTTCATAGGGGGCGGCCCTTGCTCAAGGCGTCGAGGAGCTACGAGGCGGCCTTGAAGGAAGTGGAGGACAAGGCCGCCGCCTTTTGTGCCGAGAGGGACGAAGCCCTCGGGGAGCTGGCTAGGATCTGGGCCCAGCTCCTCGCCTCGAAGAACTCCAACGCCCGTCTTCGGAAGGAGGCGAAAGCGAGGGAGAGCGCCCACCGAGAGCTCGAGGACTCCCACTCCCGGGCAGTCGCTGAGGCGGGCCACTCCATCCGCTCGGCCCTCGAAGGGCTTGCGCTTAGCCTCTGCTCGGGGGGTGGCTCCGGCGTAGTGCCGGCCATGTTCACGGAGGCTATGCGTTTTCTCAACGCGCAAGTCTCCGTGATCCCGGAGGCCACCGATGCACGGACCTGGGGCCGAGCAGTCCAGGTGGTGGCCGCAGCCATGGCCCTCGTTGAGCATAGGGGGGCCGGCGCCTGGGCGGTCGGAGGTCGGCTTCCCCGAAGCTTCCTGCTATTTATCAGATTTGCTTGATTTTTCTATTTATTTCCTCCCATGCTTGTGCACATATTAGTCATATGCCTCGTCATATATCTATATTATTCCAGATTTGTCACCAAATCGATCGGATTACTTGTTTTGCAATTTTTATCGCAAGTTGGCGCGAATCGGATGGATTTTTGGCTATGGACGCGCTTCACCGACTTAACCTGACCTTCAGTCGATTCCAGATGGAAGCACGCGTTCCTATGGATGCGTAGGACGCAACCGCGCTGAAATCAGAGTTTCTGGGGGCCTGGAATCCCAAAACCCTAACCACCAGGTCCAATTTGTAATTCTCCAAAACTCCTAGGGCCTGATTGCAAATTTACATTTCTTCTCCAAAAACCAGCCACCATTTTGCCTCGAGCCTAATTTTTGCTTTGTTACCTTCTTCTTCTGCGTCCCTCCTCACGATCCACACCTCCGTCCACCACACCAGCGGACTTCTGTCCTGCCTTTTCTTCAATTGTTCTATCCTCCTCTTTTTCAATTGTTCTGTCCTCTTTCTCCACATCTTGTCCTCTTTCTCCACATCTGGTGCTCTCTCCCCGTACCCAGCCAAGATCTAACTCCATACCCAGCCAACATCTAACTCCAAAAGCCCCCAAATCCACCTTCTCTCCACACCACTCCAGCAGCTCCTCCTCCAATCCTTTTTTTTCCACCAACACAAGCCACCTAGATCTCCACGCGGTGCCGCCCTCTCCCAGAGCCACGCTCACCACCTCCAGCAGCCTTCTTCGCGCCACACCGCCACCGGAGCGCCGCCGAGCCGCTCCCGGCCTCCACTCCGCCCCACGCCACCGATCTCCCGCGCCGCTGCACCCCTTCGTGCTCCGGCGCCAGGCCGCTCCTCCACCAATCGGACGCCGCCCACGAATCCCACGCCACCGGAGCCGTGCTCACCGCGCCTTCGCACCGCCGCCGCATCTCGCTCCCGCGCCTCCACTCCTCCTCGGCTCCGGTGCCCTCCTTCTTCCTCCTCCCTCACCGGCTGCGCCATCCCAGTCCCGCGCTGCGCCGGCATCCGCGAGTTCGCCTTCTCGCGCGCGCCGCCACCTTCCTCGGCAGGATCTGGCCGATCCCGCGCCGCCACCCTCCTCGGCCTCGATTGCTCCGACGTCCAAGCTTCTACGGTTGCCGTCATCACCCGACGGACCACGCCGTGACAACCTCGTCCTCGACCTCGTCCTCGACTGCAACTTCGCCTGCGACTTCGACCGCAGCAACGTCCTTGACAGCTTCGACCAGCTCCACTGCTTCAACCACGGCCACCAGCTCCAGCAACTCTGCAACAAGCACACGCCAGCATGCATAGAGTTCATTTCTTCTCCCTCTGTTCTTCACTTCAATCTATAATTACTGTGATGTATGAGATGAATGTATGTGAATCGCTGAATTGAGTCCTCAATTTCCAATTCCTGAGTTGAATCAAAGTAAATCTGTTCTGTGATTGGCTGGATGGTTTGTTCTCAGATGAACTGTACTGAGTTGCACTGAAATGATAGTCTTTTAAGATGTGAAACTGATTTGATTGATTAATCTTTGTTGAACTAAAATTAACAGTAGTCAATTAATAGATGATTTCTGTAGTTGATCGAACTTTCTTATGCATCCTGTGATTTGTTATTGAGATTCTAGAGTTTAAACTTCAGTAGCAGTGTAATTCTTGAGCCTTATTCCTCTTGTTGTTCTCCGACTTGACAGTGGAATTGTGTAGAATTGGCAATCTTTGCATGAATTTCTGGAGTAGTTGTGTTTGATTGGATCCAGTGTTTACAATTGTTGTTGTATGATGCTCTTAATGACTGACATGCTGAAGAACAATTCCTGTTAGTGCAAAATGTCTTTTGAATTGTAGCTTCAATTATTTCACTCTGAACCGAATTAAAAATATCCTTCAAAGTTGTAAATAACTACTGTTGAGCTTATACTGTTTCATGTGAGATTATTGTTCATAACTTTTTGCATGTTTAACAGTTGTTTGAGCA
Source organism: Pharus latifolius (assembly GCA_019359835.1). Classification (NCBI taxonomy): domain Eukaryota; kingdom Viridiplantae; phylum Streptophyta; class Magnoliopsida; order Poales; family Poaceae; genus Pharus; species Pharus latifolius. Next base: position 29,728,730 of record CM033325.1, on the reverse strand, counting down.
GTTGTTACTCTGTGGTGTTCTGATGTTTGTGGTTGAGAGAAACTGTGGATGATTTGTGTTTACTTTGTACTTGCGTTTCATTGATGCTCGCCGTAGATTGCGATCGATGATGGTTGTTTGCGCTGCCTCTAGCGCAACCACTACACGATTTCTTTCTATTGCTCGTATTACGAACACCAGTCTAAAATGAACTCTAGTCGTGTGTCGAGGAGACCACCCCTCTTTCTCTTTATTTCTCCTGACATTTTCTCCCTCTTTCTTTCGTCTAGTTTATTTTCTTTTGTCATTCGATTTAGTTGAGTTCTTCACATTTCTCTTCTCTAGTCTCTGTGGAAAGAACGATTGAATACTCACCTACTGCATCGTCCTCGTTCTCTTGCGAGACGGTCTAGGCAGGTATGACTCCCCCAGCTTCTTTGAGCCGCAACGGCGGGAGCTGGAGGAGCTAGAGGAGCTGGAGGGGGGCTTCTACAATCTGATCATCCGGGCACGATTCCCAGCTTCAGCACCACCGAGGGCGGACGCCCCGGCGACGGAGGAGGCTCCCTAGGGGGGGGGGGACGACAATGGGCAAGTATGAATCCCCCCTCCCCCCCGGGGCCTTTAGATAGGTCCCTTTTGTTTCGCTAGGATTTTTGCTCCCGGTAGCTTCTTAGAGGAAGCCCCGGAGACTTGTAAAATTTTTTTTGCTCAATCAATGAAATGAAGATTATTTTGCTAAGTCTTGATTTGTCGTGAGTAGGTCCCCAGGAACTTGCACCCGGGGGAGGGTTACGAGACTTGAACACCTTAACTCGGGTGGCTCTAGGGTGGCACGGGGGCTCACTCCCGAGAAGGGATTTCCGGGTCCCGAGGGACATAACCCGGGGAATGCCCAAGTGGCCTTAGCTTTATTAAGTCTCGCCACCGCGGTGCGTAGGGAGGGTGCTTCCCGGGAGCTGATCCAATTGCGCTTGCTCCAGGAGTGGCACCTGGATAACTTCGACAATAGCTGCGCTGAGTTGTCCCCTCCTAGACCAAGGTCCCAGAGGGTTCCCCCACTTAGGATACGCCCTCCAGCCGGCTATGAGTATTGGCCCAAGGGCTTGCTTCGAGAATCCCAGAGGCGCATAAGGAGCTTGTACCAGGACCTTTCCCGAGAACTATCACAAGGCCTCCAATAGTACTAGGTGTAGCCACCTCGGGGGGGGGGGGGGGGGGGGGGGGGGGCTTGTCCTCCGGAATAGTTTCCCACAGGAGCTTAACTCCCCGGATTGTATCCTGTATTTGCCTAGGGCTTGTCGCCCCCTAGACATCTTGGCCCACCGGGGGGGTTGTCCCCCGGTTAAATGTTGTATCAATGCCCACAAGGGGGGAATGTCCCCAGTTAAATCTATCAATAAAGCTATCTAAGTTTGCTTGTTCCTTGAACACGTCTTCAAAATTTTTCGAAAATATTCACCTGTCTGGGCACGAGTTACCCCCCCCCCCCCCACAGCGGGGTGCATCTTGGCTCCGAGCACTGTGGGTAAGGAACAAAGAGCCCCGAACGTTAAAAATCACTGAGGTTACGAAACCCCCAGTCCAAATTTCCGAGCCGAGATCGTGGATTTTCCCGAAGGGTTCCATAGCTTGGTCGAGGGGTTTTAAGGCCCCCATGCAAAATTCCCGCAATCACTGTGAGAACGGGGAGCTGGGTAAAGGGGGTTCCCAGTCGAGATGATTCCGGAGGCTGGTGGAAATTTTGCCCGGTCGCCGTGAACTTTTAGGAAACCGAGAATTCCGTGTCTCACTTAGGAGACAATTTGCTCCCGGAGGAGGATAAGCCCAATAGCAGGTCTGAGTGTTTGAGGGGGGACTAGTCTCTCAAATTGACTCGTTACCGTAATCCTTGAGAACTGGGTTGCCTCTTACCCCCTTAGTCCACGAGGGGTAATTGTAAGCCGCCCTACTGGAGCGGCGCTCCCGTCGTAGGGGCTTTTAGACTGCGATAGCCTACGTCCTCACGGAGAGGGCATCGTCTTATGAGACGGTAAGGCAAGAACCATTTGCATCGATAGAGATTGAAATACAACACCTCCCCCACAAAACTGTGGCAGGGGAGGGAACAGAGAATACAACACCTCCCCCCGCGTAATTGCGGCGGGGGAGGGGGTGGTGAATACAGCGTCTCCCCCTACGAAGTCGCGACGGGGGAGGGAGTAAGCCCAGAGGCTAGATATAGAACTTGCGAAGCAAGCCTACATTCCATGTATGCTTCAATTCTTCGTCTTGGAGGTTGGAGAGCTTATAAGCCCCCGAGCCCAGGACCGCACAGACCCTATAGGGGCCTTCCCACATGGGGGAATTTTGCCCTGGGCTTGGGGGTCGGTCACGCGCTTGAGGACAAGGTCCCCAAGGCGGAAAGCTCTCGCGCTGACGCGCTGGTTGTACGCGCGCGCCATTTCGGGTTTGTAGATCGTCTGGCGAAGGAGCGCTCGGTCGCGCTCCTCCTTGACGAGACCGACTTCTAGCTGCTGATTTGCTTCATTGGCCTGGTACACTACTGTTGTAGCTCCGTCTAAGAGCTCGACCCGCAGCGACCAGAAGCCAATCTCCGAGGGGAGAACTGCTTCAGCCCCGTACACGAGCGAAAAGGGCGTGCGCCCCGTCGCCCAGCTCGGGGTCGTGTGCATGGAACGGAGGATACTCGAAAGCTCATTTGCCCACGCACGCACCCCTCCTGGAGGTGGCCTGCTCGAGTCACCAGTGTAACCCCTGTAAGATAACACCGTTGACCCTTTCGACGGCTCCGTTGCTCTGGGGGTGAGTTACCGAGGCGAACTGAAGGGTAGTCCCCAAGCCTTTGTAGAATTCCCAGAATTACGCGGAGTCGAATTGGGTCCCGTTGTCGACAGTGATTTCCCGGGGGACCCCAAAGTGACACATGATGTTCCTACAGAAAAAACGCTGTACTGCTCAGGAGGTGATGCTGGCCAAGGGCTCAGCCTCCACCCACTTGGAGAAGTAGTCCACTGCGACCACCGCATACTTGTAGCCCTCGGGCGCTAGGGGGAAGGGACCTAGGAGATCCATCCCCCAGCGCGCGAAGGGCCAAGTGATGGGGATGGTTTGCAGCGCTGTGGAGGACAAATTGAATCCCTTTGCAATCCTTTGGCAGGTCTCACACACGGAGACAAGATCTCGTGCGTCGAGGATCACTGTGGGCCAATAGAAGCCCTGGCGAATAACTTTTGCTACTACAGCGCGTGGAGCCAGGTGAGACCCACAGCTCCCTAAGTGGATGTCCTCGAGGAGTTGATGTCCTTCTGCCCACGGGAGGCAGCGGAGCAAGGCAGAGGCCCCCCGCTTGTATAGTTTCCCCTCTAGTAAGAGGTATGCTCGTGCCTTGGCACAGAGGCGTTTCGCCTCGGTCTCACTAGGAGGGTCCCCCTCCCCCCTTATAAAGGAGACGAGGGGATCCATCCAGGACGCCGCTTGGGTGATTTCAGAGACCTCTGGGGCACGGGACTCATGGTCCACGTTTGGAGAGGCCACCGAGGGCTTCGCGATGATTTCCAAGAAGGCACCCCCAGGGAGAGGTTCCCGGGCGCTAGCCACCTGGCCCAAGGCGTCAGCCTGGTCATTGTCCCTCCGGGGGATATGCCGGGCCTCCAAAACCTCGAAGTCCTTCTCCATTTTGCGCACCTCCCCCAAATACAGGCTTAGGTTCGTGTCATGACACAAGTAAGACTTGTCCATTTGGCAAACCACGAGCTGGGAATCTCCTTTGACGAGGAGGCGACGGATCCCCAGGGAGTGCGTGAGGCACAGCCCCAGGAGTAGGGCCTCGTACTCGGCGATGTTGTTCGTAGCGGGGAACTCAAGCCTCGCTGCGTACTCTAGTGCCCTCCCCTCGGGTCTTCGGAGGACCACCCCCGTGCCAGCCCCACCGAGACACAAGGAGCCATCGAACATGAGCGTCCAATGGTCGTCGCGCAGGGCGGCTAGGGGAGACTCTCCCCCTCCGTCCCGGAGGCGGGGGTCCATTCTGCCACAAAGTTAGTGAGGACCTATGACTTGATGGCGGAACGGCCCACGAGGGAGAGAGAGAAGGGAGCGAGTTCAGCTCCCCACTTTCCTATCCTGCCGGTGGCTTCTTTATTCCGCAGCACCTCCCCCAAGGGGAGAGATGACGGGACCGTGATCGAGTGCCTTAGGAAGTAGTGACGGAGCTTCCTGAACGCCATCAGGAGGGCGTAGAAAATTTTCTCCATCTCCGTGTACCACATCTTAGCCCCTTGGAGGGCTTCGCTCACGTAGTACACGGGGCACTGCTGCCCATCCTGCTCCTTCACTAGCACCGCACTTACAGCGACTGGGGTCGCGGCGAGGTAGAGGAACAGAGGTTCTCCCAGAGATGGGCTCACAAGCATTGGGGGGCTCGTGAGATACTTCTTCAAGTCGTCGAAGGTTGCTTGGGCCTCGGGGGTCCACCGGAACCCCTCCAGGCCTCGAAAGATCTTGAAGAATTGGAGGCTGCGTTTCCCCGACCGCGAGACGAAGCGGCTTAGAGCGGCCATCTGGCAGGTAAGCCGCTGTACGTCTTTGAGGAAGCACGGAGGGGGCCTGTCCAGCAAGGACCAAATTTTTTTTGGGTTAGCCTCTATGCCCCGCTGGGACACAAGGAAGCCCAGCAGTTTCCCCCCGCGTATGCCGAACGCGCATTTTTCTGTGTTGAGCTTCAACTCATACTCACGGAGGTTGCGGAAGGTCTCTGCTAAGTCATCGATATGAGCGGGCGCGCGGAGGCTTTTGAAAACCGCGTCGTCGATGTAGACTTCGACGTTGTGGCCGATTTGGTCCTTAAAGACCAATAACATAAGTCGCTGGAATGTAGCTCCAGTGTTATTTAGCCCGAAGGGCATATGGACGTAGCAGAAGGTACCGATGGGAGTTATGAAACTCGTCTTTTCCTCGTCCCCTTCCGCCATCCAGACCTAGTAATAGCTCGAATACGTGTCCAAGAAGCTCATAAGCTCACACCCCGCGGTCAAATCAACCAGCTGGTCGATCCGCAGGAGTGGGAAGTTGCCTTTCGGACAAGCCTTGTTGAGGTCGGTGAAGTCAACACACATCCTCCACTTCCCATTCGACTTCTTCATGAGGACAGGGTTTGCCAGCCATTCGAGGTGTAAGACCTCCCGAATGAACCCCGCCTCTCGGAGCTTGGTGATTTCCGCCTTGATGGCCTCTTGGCGCTCAAGGGAGAGCTTCCTCAGCTTTTGCTTGACCGGGGGGCGGTCGGGCGTCACAGCGAGCTTATGCTTGATAACGTCCCAGGCGATGCCCCTCATGTCGGCGGGCTTCCACACAAAGACGTTAGCGCTTTTGCGGAGAAAGGCCGCGAGTTGTTCTGCGTGCTCTTCGGGGAGATCCACCCCGATCTTGACTATCCTACCTCCATCCTCTGGGGACAGCAGGATCCTCCGGAGGTTCCCCTCTGGGCGCGGTTTGGGGGGAGACCTCCCGAAGGGGACAGCCGGGGCGTCCGGCGCCGGGGGACAACTGTCTCCCCCAGGGGCCATGATCAAGTTGACGCTCCCGATCATTGCGGTGGCGTGCTCGTAGAGAGCTCGAGCCACGTCCTGGTCGCCTCGGGCGGTGATCACGCCACAGGGCCCAGGGATCTTCACATAGAGGTAGCTTTGATGGATTGCGGCCCCCAGACGGTTGATAGTGGTCCTCCCCATGATGGCGTTGTACGAAGATGGGAAGTTCACCACATCAAACCGAACTAGCTCAGTCCAGTAGTTGTCCGGGGAGCCGAAGGACATGGGGAGATCGACCTTCCCCACCGGGTAGATGGTCTTCCCGGGGACGAAGCCTTGCAAGGACCCGGCTGCAGGTTGCAGCAGTTTTTTGTCTACCTGCATTTTCCTAAATGCCTTTAGGTATAGGATGTCGACGGAACTCCCGCCGTCGACGAGGATGCGCGCCAGTTGGCAATTGTACACGGTAGCGGAGACGATGAGCGTGTTGTCATGGGGGAAGCGAACCTCGCATGCGTCTTCCGCTGTGAAGGTGAGGGGGACGTCCGACCACTTTGGTGGTCGGGACGTATGTAGCACCCCTACCACCTTTAGCTCCTGTGCGTACTCCTTACGCTGGCGCTTGGAGTCTCGCCCTGAGGCAGATCACCCCGTGATGACGTTCACATGCCTTTGTGAGGTTTGGAAGGGGAGATCTTCGGTTGAGCCCCATTCTTGCGCCTATCTCTGCTGCTCCCCCGAGGGAGCAGGGAGAGTCGGCCTTGTAGGCAGGGCTCCCTCCACCCAGCCCACGTTGGTCGAGGAATGCGGTGAAGTGTTGGAGAAGCTGGCGGTATTCCCGGGTAGCATGGGTATTGGACTTATGGAAGGTACACCACAAATTAGTTGTGCCCTCCTTGCCTCCTATCGTGGGGCCTTCCCAGCCGCGGGACAACTGCCCCCCCCCCCCCATGCCCTTTCAGGTTGGGGAAGGGGCAGTTGCCCTTGTGGCCATCGCGCGAGCCGCCTCTGCCATCGAGGACAAAGTGTACCGAGGCCGTGGCTCGCCACGGTTGCCCCTCTTGGGACGCTTGACGGGGTCCCTAGCCTCCCGATCAGCGGGGGCGGGGGCCCCCTGAATCTTCTTCCAGAGGTCATCCTCCTCCGCTCGAGTGTACTTCTCAAGTACGGTGAATAGCTCGTCGGCGGAGGTAGGGCAGCTCTGGGAGAGTCTCCGATGGAGCTCCCCGGGGAGGATCCCTCTTTTGCACGCCTCGATGACTGTGGAGTCAGGGACGTGAGACACTTTGCTCTTGACCTGAGCGAAGCGTTTGAAGAAGCTGCGGATGGTCTCCCCCATCCTCTGCCGGATAGTGTAGAGCTGGGACGAGTCCAGGGGACGCACAAAATTCCCCTGGAAATTCACGCAAAACTCGCGCTTGAGCTGCGCGAAGGACTTGATGGAACCAGCCCTCTGGTTGTAAAACCATGAACGGGCGATCCCGGTGAGGTAGAGGGGGAAGATGTTGCATTGCACCGTCTCATCCCCCCCAGTCGCTGAAATGGCCATGGAGTACACCTGCACGAACTCATAAGGATCGGCCTCACCGTTGTAGTGCTCGATGTGTGGTGGGCGGTAGGGTCGCGACCAGCGAATGCATCGGAGTCGACGGCACAGCGGTTGGTTGGCCCCCTCCACCTCTCGGGGTGAGTCCCGATCGCTGTCCCCTTTAACGGGGATGCGCGTTCATTGTCGGAGTCGGGGAGGGGTCCAAGCGGTCCACCAGTGCGACGATAGCTCCTATTCTCCTCCGGGTTGGTCAAACTAACCTCTTGGACGTCCGAGTACCCCCCCGGAGGTAGCGGTCGCTTCTTCGACGGGCCTCTTCCCCTGGTCAGGACGGGAGCGTGGCTCCCCGCGGCCGCGAACCGAGGGGAGCTCTGATCGGTAGCGAGACGGAGCCTACCCGGATTTCGTGGTATGCATTCGCTCAACCTCCTCTCAGGTAAAGCAGACCTAATCCACCGGGAGAGCCCTCGGGGGAGAAGGGAGCTCATGTGCAACGATCGCTGGCCCGGAGGGTGCTGCCGGGACATGGGCGAGACCTACGGCCGGGCAAGCCCCTGGAGCGACTTCTGGAACTGGTGAGGGGGTGCCCTCACGGGGGAGATCCCGAGATGGCGTGGTGGCCGCCCCGGGCGTAATGGGTCCCATTCGCTCAGGGACCGCCTCTGCCGCGGTGGACGCGACTGGAGGGGCGGGGCTGGCTACCGGCGCGAGGAAAGCTCCCGACGCGGGATGTGCCCCCGGTCCCGGGAAGGTTCCCGGAGCGAGATAAAACCCCAGCATTGAGAAGGCTCCGGGCACGGGGTAAGCACCCGGCGCAGGGAATGCTCCTGGCGTGGGGAAGGCTCTCGGCACACGATCCTGCCAAGGGGACGTAGCCCCCGGCGGGGTCATAGGTCCTGGTGACGGCCGGGCCTCCGGGAATCCGGGGGGGGGGGGGGGCGGGGGCTACCCTGTGCCCCATAAACGGGGGCAAGGCCCCCATGAGTGGGTACTGTGGCAGATAGACGGCGGCCGGTGGCCGCGCCAAGTCACGGAGTAGCTCCACCATGGTGCGCTAGGCGTGGAGCTAGCCCTCGACAAGAGCTTCGAGCAACGTGTCCCTGTGAACTGAGGGTGCAGTCGGGGGGATGCTAGTGCCCGCCGAGGCGGCCGTTGTCACCAGGCCGGATCCAGAAGCCTGTCTATCGGAAGTAACCGGAAGGGTGAGAGGTGATACCTCAGTTTGGCCTCGTCCGGTCGAAAGTGCCAGGGCGGCGACGTCTCGAGGGGGTGGCGCCGGGTCACTGGGACCGGCGTCACCAGGTAGGGCGCGAGCCGTCGTTCTCGAGGGAGCCATGGTGATTTGTCACGGGTCCCCACGAACGGTGCCAACTGTTGTGGTATTGCGAATACCCCGACAGGTTCTACAAAGGTTCCTTGCGAATGACAAGCGACGCAAGCTGACCGCATAACCGGTCCCCTCCCGTCGCACCAACACAAAGAGTGACACAAGGATTTATACAGGTTCGTGCCTCAGTGGAGACCCTAGTCTTGTCGACGTGCTCCCGACAAGGGTCGGCTAGGGGAGCTCTCTCGTGGGGAGAGTGCTCCCAAGTATGCCTATTCGTTTTTTGTGCATTGATCATAATGAATTGTCCTTAGTTACAAGAGAGGGGTACAAGGGCATATAGGCCTAAAAGACACAAATTACAAGACTACCCCGGCTGCAGCCGTCAAATCTAGTGGCATCAACATCCTTCTGCTGGCCAGGGGGCTCGGATGCTTCACAAGTGTCCTTGCCGATTCTCGAGGCGCTCCTCACGTGACCCCCACGTGACGCTGCACAGGGGGCCCCGGTCACCGGACAAATGGCGGTGCCTGGGACGGGGTCACTGGGGGCCCTTGTCGCCAAGCAAATGGCAGTGCCCGGGACGGGGTCACCGGGGCCCTGTCCCCGGGCAAATGGCAGCGCCCGAGCCGGGGTCACGGGGGGCCCTGTCCCCAAGCAAATGCGTCGGGCAAATGGCGGCGCCCAGGACGGGTCACTGGGGGCCCTTGTCCCTGGCCGCGCCCCGGCCAGGGTCACCGGGTGCCCCTGTCCCCAGGCAAATGGCGGCGCCCGAGACAGGGTCACCGGGGGCCCTTGTCGCCGGGCAAATGGTGGCGCCCGGGCCGGGGTCACCGGGTGCCCCTGTCCTTGGCAAATGGCGGCACTCGGGACGGGTCACTGGGGACCCTTGTCGCCGAGCAAATGGTGGCACCCGGGCCAGGGTCACCGGGGGCCCTGTCCCCGGGCAAATGGCGGTGCCTGGGACGGGGTCACCGGGGGCCCCTGTCGCCGGGCAAATGGCGGCGCCCGAGGCGAATCACCGGGGGCCGTGTCGCCGGGCAAATGGCGGCGTCCGGGATGGCGTCACCGTGGTGCTTCTCACCGGGCTCGCTCGGGCGGAGATTTCCCCCGACAATAGGAGTCTGCTGTGGTGGATTAAATCCATGTGGTGTGACACAAGTATATTTTCTAAATAAAATTTGATAAGTGAAGATTACCCAAGTGACATGTGTTGTCATGATAAGGGGTGTTGCCGTGGGCTGTCGTGTGTGGACGTGTCGTGGTAGTACTGTAAATAGTGAACATGAATAGCAATGCTATGTTATGAAAACTGCTGCCATGAGCATAAGTTATGAAAAGAGAAAAAGTATTTTGAAGCCTTTCCCTCTCTCCCTATTAGTATAGGATTCATATCATCACTACTATACGCATATCTATTCTTACCCTATCACTTGTTGACTATGAAAGTGCTCACCCTTGCAATATATAATCCAATAGATGGAGTGCTCCATGATCAAGACGGATGCCTGGAGGACTTCTTGGATTCAGAATGAGGAGAGCCAGTTCCACCGGAGCCATGATGTGTGTCGTTCTGCTGTCAACTTCTTGCTCGGGGGTTCACTTAGCTTCCTCCGAGTAGTTGTTATTTTGTTTTTAATTAGACCATTTGTGCCGTGAAGGCATTGTAATACCTTTTGATGTATTAAGGCCAGTAGGCCATACGGCTTATGTTATTTTGTAAGTTACTCTGCTGTAATGAACTCCTATGCTTGGCTTATCCTGGGAAGTCAATGGTATGTATGTATGGGTCCAGTTGTAGTGAGCTAGGTCCCCACGGGAGTAGTCATGGTCCCCTTGGCGGGGCGCGACAGAAATAGATGTCAAATGCTCCATGTTCCACTATCCACTTCGCGATGAGACCATATTTCTCTAGGTTCCGGATAATGTCTCCCAATGGGAAGGACAAAGGCACATTAATCTTGTGCGCTTGAAAGTAATGTCGGAGCTTACGGGAAGCCATCAAAAGTGCATAAAGTATCTTCTGGACCTCAGGGTAACGCTTCTTTGGCCCATGAAGTACTTCTCTTACGTAATAGATTGGTCATTGTACACCCTCTCTTTCCGCAACCAGAACTGCGCTGACCACATGAGGGGTGGCCGCCAAATAAAGGAGTAGTGGCTCCCCTAAATTTGGAGAGACCAGTACTGGCAGACTAGACAGATATGCTTTAACCTCTTGAAAGGCTTTTTCGGCTTCATCCGACCAGGTAACACCATTGTGCTTACGAAGAGCCTTAAAGAAAGCCAGTCCTCATTCGCCTAGTCGCGATATGAAACAGCTTAGAGCCGCCATGCGACCTATTAGGCTCTCGATGTCCTTCATGGTCGAAGTAGATCTCATTTTCTCAATGGCCTTGATTTTTTCAGGATTAACCTCAATTTCTCTCGAACACACAAGGAAACCCAAAAGTTTGCCAGAAGAAACCCCAAAGTAACACTTTTCTGGGTTCAACTTTATTCCATGCTTGTTTATATTACAAAAGGTTTCAGCAAGATCATCTAAATGACTAGAGCTTTTTAAGCTCTTTACAACCAAGTCATCAACATAACCTTCGAGATTACACCCCAACTAGGAAAGAAATGTCTTTTGCATGAAGCGCTGGTACGTGGAACCGGTGTTCTTGAGACCAAATGGCATTCTGACGTAGCAGTAGGTGCCAAATGGTGTGATGAAGGCAGTTTTCTCTTCATTTTCTTCTGTCATGCTAATTTGATGGTACCCTAAGTAAGCATCCAGGAAGCTCATCAGTTCGCAACCCACTGTAGAATCGACCAATTGATTGATGCGGGGAAGGGGAAAATCATCCTTCGGAATGGCACTGTTTAGGCTGGTGTAATCGACGCACGTGCGCCACTTACCATTTGACTTTAGGACCATGACCGGATTTGCAAGCCATTCAGGATGTTCGACTTCATGAATAAATCCTGCTTTCTTGAGTTTGTCCAACTCCGAACGGATGGCTTCTTACGGATCAACAGCAAAGCGTCAGAGTTTTTGCTTTATTGGTTTCTGACTAGGTTGAATTGCTAACCTGTGCTCAATTACCTCCCTTGGGACTCCACGCATGTCAGATGGTTTCCACGCAAACACATCTGCATTAGCTCGAGTTCCTATTTGTCGTCCTGGCCTAATCCAATCCAAATGGTTTTGGATGGATCATCTGGGTACAATGGAACTAGTGTTAACTTTTCTTCTGGTCGCGGGGCAACTTTGATCGTATTTGAGGTTGTGGTTGCAGTCTTAACATCCCGAAGGGGAAGCTGATCCACCAACTCCAGAGATAGTCGATCACAAGTAAGCGCCGTGTTCTGGCTACCTTGGACCGAAATAACACCTTTGGGGCTCGGCAACTTGGTGCATTGATAAGCATAATGCATTGCCGCTATGAACTTAGCAAGAGTTGGCCGGCCAAAAATAGCATTATATGCCGAATCACAATCAATTACATCAAAGATAATCAACTTTGTTCAGAAGTTGTCTAGTTCTCCCAATGATACCGGTAACACAATCTGTCCCATTGGCATCATTGAGGGACCAGGGATTATCCCATAAAACGGATGAATTATGGTTTAATCTTGGAATGAGGAATTTGCATCTCGTCCAGTGCCTTGACCAATAGAAGGTCTAAGGAACTGCACCCATCGATCATAACTCTTTCGACACGAGCATTGCTAATGATCAAGGTAATGACCCAAGGCAGTCTCAATGGTCACGTGAGCCCAATGGGACAATCAGCCCGATCAAAGGTCAAAGGAGTTTCTAACCAACGAGGATATTGAGGCTCACCAAGGGGAGCCCCAGCTTGATTTACCTCGCGGTAAAAAGTTTTGTATTGACGCTTTGAAGCAAAAGAAGAGGAACCACCAAAAATAATATTGACATGGTTTTGGGGTACCTGGTAAGACATTTCTTCATCTCCATCAACGTCTCTAATCCCGCAGGCCTGGTCCTTTTTTGGTATGGTCGGCATAGGCCCAATTCCTTGATAGAAATCATCCAGTTGCTTCAACAAGTTGCGACAATTCTTGAGATCATGTCCCAAAGAATTGTGAAACGGGCACCACTTTTTGTTTCCCTGTGAGTTAGTTTGTTTTCCCGATTGGTCGCTATCGCGGCCACCAGAAGAAGTTTTATTTTTGAATGAAAACTTGTTACCTTTCCCTGGTGGTGGTTTCTCTGCGACAGCGACCTCTCGGTACTGTCTAGCCTGATTTTTCTTGGACTTCTTGGATTTTTCGCTGATGATGATTCTAGTTTCTTGCTAGAATCATCCTTTTTGTCATCTTTGAGACCAGGTTGAGGTAGCAAATTTCCTTTATCCACCATCTTGTTCCATTCCACGGCCTCAGCCGCATCGGAATAGCAGTCGGCCATGTCGAAGAGATCGGCCACTGACCGGGGTGGGTGGATAAGTAAACCTTTGGTGAACCTCCAATATTACACGGCATGTTTGAATCCCCTGATAATGGAGCTATCAAAAATGTTTGGAATGGTATTTCTCACTCCAACAAATCTCTTGATGAGTTGCCGGAGAGTTTCTGTAGAAGTCTGGTGTAGACGATGAGGATCATCCTCCTTGCCAGGCTTCTGGTAACAGTTCTAGAAATTGTTGAGTATTGCATCACAAAACATTTCCCAATTGTAAATTGATCCCTTTGGTTGATTAAACAACCAGGTTCTCGTTGGTCCTTCAAGAACCGTTGGCATTTAATTTGCCATGACGGGGTCATCTCCACCTAACACTTGAATGGCAGTGATGAAGATTTGGAGGAACTCGGATGGGTTCTGAGTTCCATCAAATATGTCGATCGTTCCTGATTAAAACTTGTCCAGCCAGACCATAGCGCAGAGGCCTGGTGAAAAGGCTTTACAACCAACATAAGAACTGTGGAGGAATCCGCGACCTTGGATATGATCGCGAGCGACAACACCCTGTGGAGATGTACCACGCGGACCCAGGCAAGAATGGACTGGTACGTGATCTCGATCACAGGAACTTCCAACTCTCCTGGCCTTATCATGCCGAAGTGATCCTGACGGCAATTGATTACGCCTGGCATGACTAGAGTGAGAGTGATCTCTTCAATGGGAGTGAATCGGAGAGCGGGACGAAGCCGTTGGAGTTGCATCAAATGCAACTTCATCGAGCGTGTCCACCAGGATTCTGGCAAAAGTTGGCCTATCCGCATTCTCAACATTAGGAGGTGGGTTACGTAGAGTATCCGCAATAGCACGAATTCAATCTTGCGTACTTCTCCTAGGTGCCACAGGTGTCACCGTCTCCTCAACCGCCGAAGGATAATCCAGGGCTAAAGAAGGTGTTTGGTCGTACCTGCGACCATGCGGATGACGGGAGGTACTAGGAGCGGCATCATAACAAGATTGTGCGAGATGCAGGGCTTCCTTAGTAGCCCTGCGATCTCGTTTTTTTGTTACTCGCGATCCTGATCGTCCTTTTGTTTCCGTTCCTGTTCCTCCTTTTGTCTGTGTTCTAGGTCCTCCCAAGCAATTCGCTGATCAAGAGTTTTGTCGCGCTCCGAAACTGGGACTACGACTACTCCCGTGAGACCTAGCTTGCTGAAGCTAGTCCCATACATGCATACCTTTGACTTCCCAGGATAGTCAAACACAGGAGTATATTCACATTGCAGCAGAAAACTTACAAAATATTAAGCAGTGTGGCCTGCTGGCCTTAATATTACATAAAGAGCATACAATGCCTTCGCGGCATTCAAGTTTTAGTTAAAACAAAATAAAACTTCTACACAGCGGATCATGGGTGTCCCTTCCACAGTAAGAAGTTGACGGCAGAACGACACATCAGGGATTTGGCGGATCTGGCTCTCCTTCAGCTTGATCCAGGAAGTTCTCCACGCCATCTTCTTGATCTTGGTACGCTCCATCTTCTGGGTTGTAAGTTGCAAGGGTGAGTACTTACGTACTCACCAAGTCATAGGTAAGAGTAGATACATATAGTAGTGTTGTTATGAACCTAGACTAGTCAAGAATTATGGATGTTTGTAAAATAATCTTTTCTTTCATATCTCATCTCATGGCAGCACTTATCATAACATAGCATCGCTATTTATGTTCACTAAATTATAGTACTACCGCGACACGTCGACACACGCAGCCCACGGCAGCACCCCTTATCATGACAACACATGTCATTTGGGTAATCTTGACTTATCAAATTTTATTTAGGAAAACATACTTGTGCCACACCCCGTGGATTTAATCCACCGCAGCAGACTCCTATAAACCCGGGAGCTCGGAGTATTCGAATACGTTTTTAACTCTGCAGAGAGATACTAATTTACCCGTAAGATATTCCACTTTCAAGCCTTTCCTATCACAAGGATTGGACCCCTGACTCACTTCATACTGTGAGTGGCAACGTGGAGATAACAAGAACTTTTGTTATGTATCGCTCACATTTCACCCCCAACCCTGTGGATCTCTCGCGAACCACAGTTGTGGCGGGTTGTAGCCAAACCCCCACCCCTATGCGTATTCTCATTGCTGGGTCAGCGTGCAAGATCACCTTCAGTGATATGTGTGGGAGCCATTCTCCGTGTAAATCGTGCATCACTACACAACTCCTGCAGGGCTGCCATGCGCGATCCGCATAAGTACTTGTTCAGGCCTGTCCCATACCAGGCTTACGGTTAGCACGTGTTTCATGCCACTAGACACACAACACAAGGTTCTAGTCCTTATATGCCAGTGACCAGACCATCCACAACCCTGCACCTTCTGCGCCTGCTATCCTTCGCAGTTAAGCACCTCCAGTGCTACAGTCATCCATACCAAATTTCTGGCCACAGCTAGGGGTTTTATTTCATGAATATATATAAATACATATAATAGTTCAAGGTTCACTATTTGATTTTTTCACATTTCACAAGCATCCGGCTTTGTACTGCCAACATATATCTCAACCTTTTCACAAGCATCCGGCAGTGAAGTCCTCGAACTCTGGCTCCAACTCTGAGCAAAGATCAAACAAGCAACTAGGAATCACAACCTTTTCAATACATTATTATACTACATGCAATGATGCAAAGATGAAATGTCTCGATGATTCTGAAATGATTGGGTTTAGATACCGTAGAAGCTGATTAGGGTTAAATTATGGAAACCAAGGTTAAGATTAGTTGTCAAAGGTTTACAAGGTTCCAAATATCTCAAAATATCAGAATGATATCAAGGTTGCGACTGGTTCGCTCAAAAACAGCGAACGTCTTTAGGTCGACATTCGGTTCAAGGCATCGACATAGGGTCGATGGATGACAGAGGGACTATCTCAACTTGTGGCAGTAGAATAAAATGTAGATTACAACTCCACAAGTCTAAGGGACAAGGTTATTTTCAATTTGCACAACTGGAAAGAGATGAAAAGAGCTAATGCCACTGGCTGACAAGCTCTGGCATAGGGCTGACAATGTCAAAATCTAGGGCTAAGCATAAAATGCAGTTCAAGGGCTCAAATCAAGTTGTGATAGAAGAAGAAATTGTAGATCACAACCTCAGGAGTCTAAGGGACAAAGTCATGCTCAAAATACACATCTGGAAGGAAGTGGAAAGGGCTAATGCCACTGGATAACATAGCCTAGCATTGGATTGACGTGGACAGAAACTAGGGCTTGCCATAACTTTTGATCTAGGGCTCCAATTGATGCACCACTTTGTCTGGGAGGTAGGCCTTGATAACAGGAACAAATAACTCAATAGGATCTAGGGCAGGAGATGGCCGGAAAGCGATGAAAACCAGCGATGAACTCAGTGGCTGGAGATTCAGATCACAGCACTGGATAGGGATTTAGGGCATTGCTATAACTTTCAATCTAGACCAATCTAGGTGTCGAGCTAGAAGGCAAAAGTACTCAGGAGATTGAGGCACATCTGGTGGACAAGGTTGCTGAAGCTGGATCGGCCGAGAATAGATTTCCGGTGGCCGGCGCCGGAGAAGATGATATTGGAATTGGGGGTTTTAGCTACACGAGGTTTGAACTCGATTCCTTGCTCAGGGAGTATCTAAGAAGTATAATAAAGCTGTTGGCACGGTTAATTTGATCAGAGAATCACCAGAGAAGCCTGGCGACAATCGTCGGCGACTGCTGAAGTTTCAATTTGGGAAATGCTTCGATTCGAGTTCAATTTTGAAATCTGGATGCACAGGCTTGCTTAAAATAGCTCACTGATCATTTTACTCTACTAAATCGAAGGCTAATTCAGATTAATTTGAACTGCAAAGCTGGAACAGGGCATTTTGGCATTTCCGGCAATCACCGGCGATGAGATGCACGGGAGTCCAATTAAATGAAACAACATGATGAGGGTGATGAGAGAAACTCACTGATGCTATCAATTTGGGGGTTGAGATTGCGGTTGAGGCTGTCACCGTGAGCCTCCGTGCTGGACTCGCCGGAGAAGAAGACGACAGCGAGAAGGAATATGGTTTAGTTGCTGGAGGGCTTTGGAAAGTACTGCTAAAGATGAAGAAGTTGCTCTGGGGTTGCTATTTATAGGCAAGGCAAAGTGTAACGAAGTTCACTGCTTGCTTGCGTTGGTGAAGAAGAAGGCTTCGGGTTGAAGCAACGGCGAACAGCGAAGCTCCTCTCTGGCGTGCAGCAGCTGGTGAGCTGGATAGAGATGGCCATGGCAACAACTGAGGTGCAAACACCTATGCGTGTGCAAAGGCAGTTGCGAAAATCACGGCTAAAGCGGCACTGCTCGACGGCGAAACACAGCGGCGAGATGCTCCTGGTCGCGGTTGAGGTCGAAGCAACCACTGCGCTGCGGTCAATGGCGAACACTGGTCGTGAACTACAGCTACTCCTCTAGTCGCAAACAGTAGACGAGGTCGTGTACAGTAGAGGTGGTCGAGCCAGGGACTTGATTGCAAGGATTTTTGATTGAATTCTGGACTGATTTGTAATTTCTGACTTGGAGATGGTTGATTTGCAATCTGATTTCATAGATGAGTATAAACTTATACCTTATACTCATCTAGCAAGAGATTTGATAAAATCTGGCTTGATTTGATGATTTTTGATATAAACTGAAAATAGGGTACTTTAGGGTGAAATAAGATCTGAGTTTTGTCGATTTCGAATTCTGGCCTTTAAGATGTGATTTTCTAATCTGGACAGAAGAGAAAATTGTATCAAATAGAATTTGAAAGAGATTTGCTGAAGAAATTTTGAATTTGGAGTTAATCTAAAGATTTTAGCCTTTTTGGGTTTCCAGATATCAGATAAAGGACTAAATTGCGATATAATTTGGACTGATATGTGAAAAAGGCTTATATGATATGATTTGGCTGCCAACTTTTTGGATTAAGGTATTGACATACCCATGATCATAATCCAAGAATAATCTGATCTGGATTAGGTCAAGATTTAGCTAAATTTGAGTTCTGAGTATTTAGGGTAATTAGAATAGTAATTAGAATCCTGTTTTCAAAAACAGAATAGGATTGATAGATCTGAGAGTTAGAGATGGAATTGAATCTGGTTTCTGAAGACTTTTATGTTTAGAGTAACTAATAGATCACATCCGAATAATCTGATCTTGATTTGGGTTCACAAGATAGATTTTGAGATTTTAGGGTTTGAGATAGATTAGGGTTGAACTGATCTTGTTACTGCTACAGATCCATGCATGCATGAGGTTCATGAAAAAGAGTTTTTACCCCTAAACTCAGGGTGTTACAAGTTTCCTTCGATAATGCAGCAAATTCTCGGGGGACTGCGGTCGCAGAGGGAGAAAACATCCCTGTCTGTTCCAAATCAGATTCAAAATCAAAGAGAGATCGGAGGTTATCAGGGTCAAACCTCCCAGGGCTAAGTTCTATGTTACCATCATCCACATCCTCTGAAGCGATGTGTTGTGGTACATATTCAGCCTCCAATGTGGCAGAACTCACATAAGGCGTTTGTTCTATCTCCTCTGTCTCTTGGTCGATGGACATAACCAAGGTCGGAGAAGATGCATCCTCAGTATGTTCCTCAAGAATATCCTCGCGATCAACCTCCACCATAGGAATGGGATCGTCGGGTGCGGGCATTTGAATATGAGCATAATCCTCGAGATCGAAATCGTTCTTGGAATCATATGCTCCAGACATGGCTTATCAGAACTCCTGATAACAGAAAACACCTTGAGAAAGGCCCCAAGGTGGGCGCTAGCTGTCAACGATTTGGACTTTGGGTCCTTAGTCAATCTTACGCAGATTTGTGAGTTGTATGTGAGACCTTCCAGGGTGCCCTCAGGTAAGTTAGGATAAGCACGAGTCAGAGACACGAGGATTTATACAGGTTCGGGCCCTCAATAGAGTGAGTAATAACCCTACGTCCTGTTGTGATTTCACTATGTAAGTAAGAGTTTACGGGGAGGAGAGATTGTTATAGAGGCTAGTCAATCTCTCTATGTACTTCTGTCTAATGTCTATTGTGCTACAAGATCCTTGATCCTGGTGTAGATGTCAGATCTCCGATGTGTATATTAGATCTCTTTTTTCCCCTCTTCCTGTGTGTACATCAACCATCCTTTTATACTGAATGAAAGGATGCCAGTGCAAAGCAGTTTTGGACGGTTGCCATAGTGCAGTTTGTGTAACTACACTTATCTCTTCGCCGATTAACATGTGCAGTTATAGATAACCGTACATCTTAACTCCTTGACGGTTGTCTTCACGCATGGGAGAAGTTATCTTGATCTCGAGAACGCATCCAGTAAAGGCTCAAACACTCTCGGGTTATGTTGGTCGCACATAGCCAGTGACCTTCTGATTGCGCATAGCCTACGACCTCATCACCGCACAAGTACTGCGATCATAGACTGGCCCTGTGCACGCAACCTTCTGTTGTACAGGAAGCTGTCCGTCTGCGACCACAGTGGCTGCTAGGGCACAGGCTTATATATCACATCCAAAAATGTCTTGAACAAGATATATTAAATAAATGACTAGCTCGGCTGATAATCCTCATCAATTGACACATGAGGAAGAGTGTATAGCCAAGCCCTCGCCTGCTCGCGAAGCGAGAAAGGAAAGAGCCTCACGAAGTGCATCCTATGTTACTCCATGAATCTTGAAAGTATCACAATGCTCAAGAAACATATGTAGATTTAATGATGGATCTTTAGTGGGAAGACCGCTAAACTAGTTTTGTTGAACCAAATTTAAAAGTGCAGGTTTTATCTCAAAATTGTTTAATTCAATCGGTGGTCTACGAATACCTGATTGCAACCCCATGCTGAGTGAGATTGCATAATCCTTGAGTCTCTTTTGGTCCTCCATTATTGATTTTTCTTTGATGTCTTCAAAAGTTTGCGTGTTTTCCCCCGATCTTACCTGTCTTGCCTTGTACCAAAGTTGACGCGCGGTTTTGACAGGTTTGTCCGAGCTATCCAGCTTTTCACTACTGTCACCGAAAGGTTAGTGGTGCAAAGAAAAGAAGAAAAAAGAAAAATAGAAGCAAGATTGAGAAGTGAGATTGACTTATATCAGGGAAAATTAATCTAAAAGATGAATAACCGTTGTTTCCCGGCAACGGTGCCAAAAACTTGATCGCACCTAAAATGGGGAAGTCGCCACAGGAAGTCCTTGTTTTCCTTCTCGAGGAAAACAGTGAAGCGTCCTCCTCCACATCGCTCCTCCCCCTGCACGACCTTAAGATGATTTATAGTTGCATAAGAAAAAAATCAGGACGTCAGAGACATTACCGTGACAACCCTTCTGGTTGCAACACTGGGGCCAGCCATGGTCACAACTATGGCTGGTTCTTGTGCACCTGCAGCTGCCTTGGTTGCAGCAGGCGATGTTCTCGCCGAAACCACCGCCGTAGCGGCGGTGGTTTCCTTCACTACTAGGGCCGCAAGAGGGGAGATAGGGCTTTCTTCGGCTTCTTCGACGAAGAACCACCAGAAGGTTCAACATAATCTCTAGCTAGCCTTTTTTGGGCTGTGGGTTGCGAAAACAACTACGCAAATCAAAAAGAATTTACTTTGGTGACTCCTCTCCTAAAAATAGAGTTTGCGCGGGTTTTCAGAAAGACATACCTTTCGACGCACCTACCCAAACTCATCGGTGTTGCCGACTATGTTCTTCGGTCTTGGTGCATTGATGTTGCCTTCCTCGACCGGATTAAAAGATTTCAGGAGGAAATTTGTCCTCACCTAGACGTCAAAGGGGGACAAGGCTGAAAAAAATGGCAACAATCAAAAACAATATAACATCACTCTCCAAAGAAAAACAGCTTGAGGCAAAATCTACCAATCTAACCAATCTTAGTGTTGAGTCATTTAACAAGGTTGCAGTCCCTAGTGGCATCTTCCATCACCGTGACTTCCCACACAGGGTGATCCCTCTTCCTCAGAGGGTTGATCTGATTTTTCACAAAATCCTGAATCACGTCACGAGCGGTCAAGCCCTTGCTCATCAGGTGTTTAATTACCTGGGCTTGCCTTTTCTACTCGTAGTTGAGTGAGGGAGCGACATCTTTCTCCTTACTCTTCTCTTGTCGCCAATCTTTGAACCAGAGATGGCTCTCTTTTGGTGCGGTGCAGTAGAACCACCACTAGTACCACTTGTGAACTGGGTCCTTCTCCCGCAGCCGAAAGTAGACACAGCCCGGTGCGGCGGTGCCCTTCGACTCGCCAGAAAATAGTACTGGCGGAAGAGAGCTACACTGGGCAAAACACCAAAATTGGCCTCACAAAGGTGTTGAAAGGCTGCGAGGATCAACACCGAGTTGGCGTTTAAATTCACCTACTCCAAGTCATAATGGGAGAGGATCTCCAAGACGAAATCACTCTTCGGCAATCAAAAGCCGCAGCGCAGGAAATCCTCAAAAACCACCAGCTCACCCTCCTGTACCCTAGGGCTCTCCTCGTTCTCCCCCGCAGGTCACCATGGAATCAGCTACCTAGAAGGGAGGTAACCGTCGGCCTCCAAAGCCAGCAGACTCTCCTCCGAATCAGTGACTGAATTGCATCCAACAAGCCATTGGGTCAAGTTTTTGCAAGAGGAAAACGAAAAGCTAAGGGCTCAGAAGAACAAGGGGAAAGCAAAGAACTCCGAGAAAACTTAAGAAATTTTGAGGAAAATTGCGTGCAAAGGCGGGTCTTGGGGTGTAGGGTTTTTTAAGGCCACTTTCCTCGAGTTCTTGATCATTGTACACACCGTCCAACAAAAAAACTTTTTGTATTCAATGCCCATCACAACAAACCTGACACGCGCACCCAAAGTTCTTCTTGGATTCGACGGGAAGTCAAAATGAAAAGACGCCTTTCCAGAGCTTGAAACACCTTTTTCAGGGAAAAGAAAACCCTTTCATTTCAACTTCGGGAGCTAGCCGACAAAGTTTGTTACCCAAAATTGAATCGCCCAGGTATTTCCGAGGTCGTGCATATCCTCCTCATGATCGCGATAGTCATTCCATGGTCGCGCACAACAATCCATGGTTGAACTTACCTTTCTATGGTCTCGAAAGGCCAAGGAAAGAGATAATGGGATAGTCCAAGGATATTCTAGACATAGCCCATCAATTATATTGAAATTTTTGCATGGTGAAAAATTTTCATGGACAATGTTTTCAATGATAATATTTTACAAATAAGAAGGGATACATCAGGCGAGGTCGAGGTCATATAACAATCTATCTACTAAGGGCTAGACCTCGGCCCTGGTTGCGTTCAGCTACTCCTCACCACCAACAATTGCATCTCCCACCATTGGATTCAAATCTAAGTTCAGATCGTGCTGATGCCTAAGCTTGTAGAGGACAGTAGAGACTATGGCACCGACATCGGTTCTTAGTCTCTCCCTGTACCTCATCGCAGATTCTGGGATGTTGGCGACCAGCGAGTCAGCTTGAGCCACAACCAAGTTGTAAGACTCCTCAAAAGATAAGTTAACCCTTTCAGATTTAACAACTTCTGCTTCAAGAGAGTCTGCAACCACCTTCAGTTTCCTGAAGGTATCCCCCTCAGTGTGACCACAACCTTCGATCAAAGCATCCAAGGCGTCATTTTCCCTGCGGACAATCTTCTCGGCGTCTCGAGCAAGCCTTGCAGTCTCTCGAGTCCTCTCGTTGGCCGCCTTGTAGCGGTCAACGACTTGAAGGAGAGAGTCTAGGTCGAGTCCTCGTTGGATGAGCTTCTCCTTGAGGCGCTCATTCTCCTCCTGGAGGAAGCTGCACAATGCAGTCTTCTCCTTCAAGGATGCCAGGGCCTCAGCTAATTCTTCGCTGACAGTCTTCCCAGTTTTGTCTCCCTATACGACCATGAGATCATCCCAAGACATGAGCGTAACAAAAAGAGAGATCCAAACAGTGAGGATCCTTACCAGGGGGACCGATGTTGACTGGACCCCAGCAAGATCCATAACTTCCACATCCTCCCCGACCGCAGTAGAAGCGACTCTAAAGGAAGTAGTCAAATATGTCCTGTACGGCAAATTCACAATTGGATAAAATCATTCCCAACTAAATGACTCAACTTAGTTAGAGAAAAAACAAGTGTTCACCTCAAACAATGAGGAGCAATTTGTGTGGCCGTGGATGAGGCTTGAGCCACAATTACAGTTATCGACTGTGGGCTCGCAGCCTCTTTCCTTCTATCATAATCACTTTGTGTAGCCAAGAAAGAGGCCCCAATCATTCTCTTTGGGGAAAATCCACTGGATGATCCAACATCATCGCCAGATTGCTTCCTTGAAGCTGTTAGGTGTTCGGATAACTGTAAAAACCCAAGAGTCTGGAAAGATTGTATTCAAGAAGAAGAAACCCGCACCAACGTACCGAGAGAGAATTACCTCATGAAATGGTGGTGCGACATTATCCACACTGATCCCCTGTGAGCCCCGCGCCTCAACATTTCCTTCGGCAACCAAACCTTCTTCCTCATCAAGTCGATCTTGGATTGGGCATGTCATTGAAACAAGAGAAGAAGAGGAAAAGTCAAGAAGGCAAGGAGTCTAAAGGCTTCAAGAGTTTGTGAAGAATTGGGAGTTCCACAGCAGGGTGGTGGCAATTTATAGAATTCCAAAGGTGACATTCCGAGTTCTCGGCCTAGGGCGCAGGGAGAAGGCCTCGATATCTTCCCAACTGCATACCTGGTAACCACTTCCTCAACTCTCTCCTTGAGTTGTCTTGGAATTTGAAATGACGTAGTACAGTGCAGGAATTCGAAGTGACGAGATATTGTTTAGAATTCAAAGTGACACAACCATTTTATTGGCCTTTGTCGTTTCAAATTCGGGGGCTAGCTGACGAGAATTGCTAGCCGTGCTTCGACACCCATGATCGCGCATACCTTTCCATGGTCGCGCACAACGCTCCATGGTGGCACATACCTTTCTATGGTCGTAGAAGGCCTAGGAAAGAGATACTGGGTAGTCCAAGGGTGTTCTCGACATAGCCCATCAATGATATTTAATTCTCTCAATTTTATCTATGAGACTCTATAGATCTCAAACCCTTATTATTGTAGATTCCATAGTCTTATGCTATATCCGGGAGCACTACGGTCACAGAGACATCTGCCTACGACCATAGCCCCTCGCAAAGACAAAGCCTGATATCAATTCATTGTCACAGATGTGCATGATCACCTTTCACAATAATTGTACCCTGATCCTTTTGATTATTCCCTAAATAATCATAAGTCCCTCACAAGGTAACCATCGAAGAAGGTAAGGATGGTGAAGCAGTTTCCACGATGACTGGTCAAAGCTGCTTAAATGCCATGTAGCCATGACCTACAGCCACTACCACATAAACACGACTTGCGGCAATCGTCACGAAGCAGTTAAGGGCAATCGTGGAGCACGTCTTCAGAATGACAACAGACGATCTCTTTGGCGAGTATAAAAGGGCCTTCAAGGGAAGGAACAAGGATGAGACTCGACATCCGAGAGAAGATTAGACATAGCCTAATAGGAATAGACATTGCATTCTCTTTGTAACACTCTCTTTGTAATCCCTTTTTCACATAGATAAATATACAAGAGTAGGGTCATTACTCAGCTACGAGGGCTCGAACTTGGCTAAATTCCCGTGTCTTAGATTCGTAGATACCTTGAATACATTGGTACTTGTCTGATTGGCTCCCTTCATAACCCATCTCAATTTTGCATAAGTTCGACAGAAGGACCCCCAAATTCCGATCATCGACCTAGCTCAGCCAATAGAGCACGTGGCTTTTAACCACGTGGTCGTTTGTTCGATCCCCACAGTTGGCGCCAGCTGTCAACAATTGGAACCCGCCGATGTTGGTGAGGCTGAGGTCGCTGCTGTGACCACGACCGTGGGGATGGACGAACAGGCTGACACATGCTACTCCTCCTCTGGTTGAAGACATTGTGTCTCCCTCCTGTCTAGAAGAACAAGGAGCGGAGAAGGAACAAGAGGCGATGACACAACCCATCGATATCCATTGCTCTGCCCCTGATTTGAGCTTTTAGTCCCAATTTCCTGGTAGAATGGGGCAGGCATGGGACTACTTGGCGTCTTCCGGCCAAGTGGTCGAACTTGGGGACCTCCTTGAGAGGTACCTTGAGGAGTTCTTGGAGGTAAGTAAAATCTTTACCCCATAACTTTAAATGTTTTTCTGAGAAGTTCCTTCAGATACTCTATGTTTTATTTAAAGCTCTGCTTGAGGCACAGCCATACTTGGCCAACTGATGGAGCAACTAAAGGTCGCACAAGGGGAATGCAACAAGTTAAACTAGTAATTAGCCTTGCTTTAACCTGTCTTTTTTGAACTGGAATAGTAATTTCTGTTATCGCAGGGAGAACTTTGCTTTGCTAGAAGAGATTGCCAACGAGCGCAAAATTAGAGAGGTTGCGTCCATTGAGTGATCTCTTCTAGAGAAGAAGATGCTTGAAGCCCAAAGGATAAACAATGAAAAACTTGCTAAATCCATAGTGCTTGAAGCCAAGTTAAAGGATGCTGTTGAGGAGGCGGCGACCTTGGAGCAAAAAGCACAATCATTGGATTCTCTCCAAGGGAAAGCCGATCGCCTTCAAATGGTTTGCAATCACTTGTAGACCAGAGTTGATGGTAAGTTCACTTCGGCAGCAATTAACATTGCTTTTGTGAACTTGTATAAATTCTATGAAGTTAATTGAATTCATTCTCTCCCCTGCTCAAAGCAAAGAGAGGAAAATAACAAGCTAACCCAAGAAAAGGACCATTACGAGCAGAAGTTTATCGAGCGAGGAAATGACCTTGATAAGCTTCAAAACATTATTAGCCATTACAAGACGGTCTTAGAGAAGACCAAGGAGACCACAAAGCTCACCCTTAAAGAAAAGGGAGCCTTGGAAAAAATCATCAAGAGCTGCGGTCTCACAGAGAAGGATACCCTTGCAAAGTTGCGGGAGATCGTGGACTCTCCTAAGGCGGACATTATTGATCATAAGAAGGATGATTCTACCCTTGAGGAGTCTTGCAAGTTGGTCATGGTTCAAGCTAATATTTTGGTCTCATACCTTCCTGAAATTGAGAGTAGGCACAAAGAGGTGTTGAGGAACGATGTCGCAACTATAGCCTCTGCCATGATCTACAAACTTCGACATCGCCATGGTGCGATTTTGGATCTAAACCCAGTGGCAGAAGATGCGACCTTCGATAGCCAAGGCCAACTTGATGCGATCATAGCCGTGGTCAAGCCTTTGATAAAAAAGCTATTACACGACCTCGGCCTTTCTTGATGTAATTACTCTCATTATAAATTCTTTTTGTAACAACGGAATGGAACAAAAATTTTACTTTATCATTGGAGTCTTTGTTTTATACCTTGCAAATTCACATGATTAGAAAAGAAATGAATGAAAAAAGAAAAGATAAAAAGTAGTTAATTTACTGACCAAATGTTATGATTATATCCCCCTAGCCCCCTCCTGCGACCAGTGATATTGAAGACATAGTGTAATGGTCACAGGATAGTTTTTTGGCTAAAGGAGACCATGGCTTAAATGATCAGGACATACTAACAAGTCTCTAACGCGGTAAGAACCGACTTAAAAAGAGATGTTTTATCTAGATGTGATCATAAGATTGGAAATAACTGACTCAGTACAAAGATATAAGCTTTTTGCTAACTGATAGCCACTCGAATGATCATAACATACTAGTAAGTCCCTTATGCAGTAAGAACCGGCTTAGAAAGAAAAGTTCTTAACTAGATGCGACTATGAGATCAGCCAGCGAATCCACTTATACTTCATAGTAAGGCACTTATTGCGACCAACCCCCAGGTGTAACCCGATACAAAATAAGGCTGAAGATTGAAATACAATCATAGCATATGGTGATAAAGCACTGATAAAAACTCACAATAGAAAAAGAAAGACTTACACATAGAATTCACGCAACTGGTCTATGTTTTAGGCGTTGGATAATATGCTTCCATCTTCCATTGCCAAATGAGACGATCCTGGTCACGGCATAGCAACCACAGTAAAGGGCCCTTCCCACTGAGGGGAGAATTTATTGCGACCAGACTGGTTTTGGATTTTTCATAAAACCAAGTCTCCCACGTGGTCGCACCCTTGTACTATGATATTTACGCAAGGCCTGTAAATATGCTACTGATCGGATCAAGGCTTGATTGCATTTTTCTTCAAGAAAAATAATTTCATCTTCGCATTTTTCAATTTGATTTATGATATATAGGTGACCCATACGAGCAGAGCCAATTTTAATTTCAATCAACAACATGGCTTCCGCACCATAAACCAGTTGGAAAGGCATCTCACCCGTAGCTCGACTGGCTATTGTGCGTAATGCCCATAGAACGGAGTAGAGTTCATCTACCCAAGCCCCCGAGCATGACTTAAGGTAGTCAAAAACATGTTTCTTAACCCCTTGTGTTATCTGCCCGCTGGCCCATTCAATTTCACCATTACTCTGCGGATGAGCAACGGATGCGAAGCAGATTTTGTCCCAATATGTTCATAGTAGTCCATAAAAAGACCACTAACAAACTGGGATCTATTATCTGTGATTAAGCGACTTGGAACACCAAATCGCATTACAATGTTCTTTTGAAAGAACTTCACCACTAAGGCAGTAATGTTTCAGACTGGTTCAGCCTCAATCTATTTGGTAAATGTTTCAATGGCTACGAATAAGAACCTATACCCATTGACCGCTTGAGGCATAGGTCCTACAATATCTATTCCCTATGTGGCAAATGGCCATGTCAAAGGAATAGTTTGCAATGCGTATGCCGGCTGATGAACTTACCGATCGAGCATGTAATTGATACTGTGGGCATGTCTTGACCAATTGCATGGCATCATTAAGTGCCGTTGGCTAGTACTAACCTTGTCGAAAAGTTTTTCCAACTAGTGTTCGGTAGGATGCATCTGCACCACGCATGCCTCCATGAATCTCTCTTAGAAAGGATTTGCCCTCTTCCTGAGGAATACAACGCATCAGCACTCCTTGAGCACCTTTTCCCTACAGGGTTCCTTCAACCAATCTGTACATTCAAGCTTTTCGAACTAACCAGTCATTCTCGGTTAATCCTCGAGCATGGTCCCATGCGCAAGATAGTAACTCAATGGTTGGATCCAATCTACTTCATGCTCGAGGGCTGCGACGTTAATCATCGCCTCGGGTGCCTCTACGGTGGTCACGATTGAGGGTTGTTTTAAGTGCTTGATGAACACTCCTGCTGGGGTGGATGAGCTTGAGGTACCAATCTTTGACAATTGGTCTGCGAGAATTGTCTCTTCGCGGAACAAATTGGACTTCAAAATTAATGAAGTATTTTTCCAATTTCTTCACTTCGTCCAGGTATAGAGCCATTGTCTCGTCAGAACATTGGTATTCCTTATTCACCTAGTTTGCAACTAGCTGTGAATCTCCCTTCACCATTAAGCGAGAAAGCCTTGCAACCTACGTATGAAGGACGTGGCTGCTGTTCCTCGTGACCTCCATCAAGGTCGCAAAATGAGTTAACCTGTGGCCCCAAATGTGAACTCACCAGTTCACAATTATGATCACGAGAAGAATCTACTCGTGGTCCTAATCGCGAATGTACTGGCTCACGTCGAAGGTCACTAGAATTACCTGTACGGCTGGTTTTGCAAACTGGCCGATGGAGTGTGCCCACGGGAATGTCCCTGGCTCGAGTGATAATTGCCACTTTCATGAGAACGAGTTGCTAATCACGAGGATGATGTTGGAGTCACAACAGTTGCTACCTCATCGAGGTTGTCCGCCAAAATCCTTGCAAATAGAATTCTATCATCATTCGCCAAATCAGAAGGAGGAGTGCGCAGAGTATCTGCAATCACACGAATACGCTCTTGTGTGCTCCTTCGAGGCGCCATGGGAGTTATCATAGCTTCATCCATCGGAGGATAGGCTGGAACTGATGAAGGAGTTTGGTCCCTCCTACGACCATGATGATGTCGCAGACGTGAGGTTCCAGGGGCCAGGTCGCGAGCTGCGGCATCATGATGAGATTGCGCAAGTTGCAGAGCTTGCTCTGCCTCTTGCTGCTCACGAGCTGCATCTTCTTCCCGCTTGCGTTCATCTTCCTCCCTGGCAGCACATTGCTCAGGGGTTTCCTCAGAAAGCACAGCAACTTCCCGAAGAACCGAAGTGGCAAACGGGGAGAGCATCTCCTCATCTGATTCAGAATCAAAATCAAAGATAGAGTTCAAGTTTTCTGGAGCAAAACCTTCTAGACTGAACTCAAGGTTCTCATCTCCCATATCATCTGGGACAATGGGTTCTGGCACATATTCACCATTTGATGTGGTAGGACTCACAGGATGTGAATGTACCGCCAGCTCAGGTTCTTGATCATGGATCAAGTCCTGAGGATACTCCTTAGTAGCAGGCTCTGAGGGAACTTCATTTTCTTCCATGTAGAGAGTCTCATCCTCCATGTTAAGATCAGCATAATCTGCAAGATCAAAATCATTTTCAGAATCGTAAACTCCTGACATGGCTGACCGAAATTACTGATGAAGAAAGACACCTTGAAATAGGCCCCACAGTGGGCACTAGCTGTCGACGATTGGGACTTTCGTCCTTAGTCGAACTTACGTAAATGTTAAGGGAGAATGTGAAGCCAATCTAAGGTGAAGTTCAGGCAAATTATGATATCTATGCCAGAGGAAGAAAGGAATTGATACCGGTTCGGACCCTCTGATATTAAGTAATAGCCATACGTCCTGTTGGGATTTCACTATGTAAATTGAAGTTTACACGAAGAGCACCAAGGATGTTCTTAGGTAAAGCAAGAACAATCTTGTACTCTTTAGCTTATAGTCAATGTAAATCTACCGTGGCTAGTTCTAAAGTACTGTATCTTGAATCTCTTACCCATCCCTCGATCTCTCTTGCTGATCCTCCTTTTATAGCTTGTCACCAATCGTCGGTTACTGGATTGAAGGGTCGCTGATAGGCAGACGTGCTACGGCCATAATGTGTAATTATGCTCGTTTATGATTGCACTTTCATCTTCCTATCAGTTACAAGGAATTAAGGAACTGAAACATCCAGGCGGCAGTAGTGGTAAAATAACCTCAACTACTATATATGATTGAATGAGGCTAATCATATAACCGCTGGATGTTTTAACTCTTTAGTATGCCAAGGTCGCATATTAACTACAACAATATATGGCAATCTTTATGACCTCCACGACTTGGGCCACCACGGAAAAATATCTCCATGTGCACAGTATGCGTAGGTATGTGAGACCATGATCTCTGCGACTTCGGTATTGTTAGTATCTAGAGACCACAAAGCCCACAACATCACAAAGAGAGACCATGGAATAGGTTATGTCCAGAATATCTTGGACTAGTCTATTGTCTCCCTCTTGGGCTTCTGAGACCATAGAGAGGTAAAGATCTTGTTATGTAGTCCTTGCTACTATACAATAGCAAAGGACTTGGGTAATAATCCTCGTCACTAACCTAGCCGAACAAGTGGCTAAGCTCTCCACCGACATGGATATCGTGCTTTCTTGGATTAAGCAGCAAGCCATGGCTGTACCATCTGAAGTTGATGCTTCAAAAGGCAAGGTTAAGGGTGTGAAGATTGGTGAAAACTTGCGCAGGCCAGACGAAGATGAAGACAAAGGCGACCATAAGGCCGACAACCTTGCCGACACCTCCTTAGCTATCGGATCGTTCAAGGTTGAAGCTAAGGTGGACATACCCATATATGATGGGGTGATCGATGCTGAGAAGCTGGATTCTTAGATCGATCAGCTTGAGACCTACTTTGACCTACGAGGGTTCAGTAGTGTTCAAAAGGTGAAGTTCGTACCTTTGAAGATGAAGGACCACACCAACACAGGTGGAAGGCCCTTGTCACCAATGGTGAAGATGACGACCTTGCGTGGGGTCAGTTCAAGTGACTCCTACGACAAGAATTCTACCCGATGGGTTATCTCGAAGAGAGATGGGATCGTTGGCTGATAATTACCATAGTTGTGCATAATTTCTATATGTTTAAACCTCCGATCATGCACATATTAGTCATATACCTCGGCATTTACATAGATTATTCCAGATTTGCTGCCAAATCGACCGGATTATTTGTTTTGCAATTTTTCATCGCAGGTCGGCGCGAATCGGATGGATTTCTGGCTAGCGGTCACGCCTCATTGACTTATTCTGACCTTCGGTCGATTCTGGATGGAAGTGCGCGTTCCCGCGGTTGCGTAGGAACTAACCGCACCGAAATCGGAGTCTCCGGGGGCCCGGAATCCCAAACCCTAGCCACGAGGCCACATTTCTAATTCTCCAAAACCTCGAGGGCTTTTCTGCAAAAGTGCCAAATTGCCATTTCTTTTCCTTGCCGCCGGCCATCTGAGGATTTTTGAGCCCGGCTTTTATTTTTTTACTTCGTTCTTCTTCTTCCCCAAACTACTCTTCCACACCTCCCTCCACCTCGCCGCCGGCGGCCGGGCCATACGCCGGCGGTGCTCCATCCTCAATCCGCTCCACGTTGCCGCCACTGCTCTCACAACTCGCCATTCTTGTGTGCTGCGCCGCTGCCGGATCGACCACGCGCTGATCTACTCCAGCGCTACGGTGCACCGCCTCCACTTCCCGCCACGACATTGGAGCAGCCGCCCCCGCCACCGATCAGCCTGTACGCCGGCGGTTGTGGCCATTGATCCTGCGTCGGCGCCGCCCCTCGTGACCTCCGCCTTCAGATCCACGCCTCCCCCAGCGCACCGCATCTCCACGTGCGATCACGGCGCACCACCCCAGCCGCCACCGCCCAGCTGGTGTCGATCCAAGCTCGCGCCGCCGAACATCCCCGCCGTCTTCGGTCTCGCGTCGCCTTCCTTGGCCACGCCGCCACCAAAGCCTCTCCATCGTCCACTGAGCCGCCGCCGATCTGGCCGTGCGCCACCGCGCCGCGCCTCCATCTCCACGGTCCCGAGCCGTGGCCTCCCTCTCGGCCATCTCCACGGCGCCGCCGAGCCGCGCTTTTCTTCTCACTGCGCCATCCGCTCCGGCGCTGCGCCGCCGCGTCTCCACCGCCTAGATCCAGCAGCCACTCGCCGGATCTGCGCCTCCAAGGCTCCCACGTCGCCACGCCTCCTCCCTTGTCTCCACACCAGTGCGCGCCGCCCCCTTCTACAGGGCCGCCTCCGAGCTCGCCGGTCCCCTTTGCCACGGGCTTCATCCTCAACCTCGGCACTGACGACCTCTTCTCCAGCTACTCCAGTAGCCATCACACTGGTTCTATTTCTTCTCACCTTCTCAGTGCTTGAATTAAGATGAACTGGAATCACTGTATGAGATGTTGAATGAATGTATATGTTGAGAATCAAGATACAATTTCTAAATCAAATGCAAATAGCAAGGTTAGATTAAACTGAATCGAGTTCATTGTCTCTGTTGCTTCCATATTATTGCCTCAATCTTCATTGGTTCTTGTTTGATGACTTCTATTGATCAAGACCTTGATTACATTTATTTCTGAATGAACCAGTGGTCAATTCTTTACCTCCAAGTGTTGTGAATGTCTTCTGCTCACTATGTATAAGATTTGGGGTCTTGGATGGAATCTGTTTTCTGTTTCTGAGTTGAATCAAAATGAAACTGTGCTGGATTAATTTCCACCTTCTATTTGATTTGAAATGTTCTGAGTGGCTTAGTTCAGAGTTCTGTTGAATGAGCTTGACAGGTTCCTCTCTATGATGATAAATTGTGATGGTAAATTGTTGATCACCTTTTTATGTAACTTTGATTGCTGTTAGTAATTGATGTTTAATCAATGTGTCCATTCCTGCACCAGTGTATTTTGGGCTGAGTTGAACTGAATTCTTATGATTGTCTCACTGTTGAATCTCTGTGTGATGCTTGAGTAATGATCTACATATTTGAGTTGTATTACATGTTCTTTGATCCATCTTCTGGTTAACTGTTCATTGTTGCAATTGGCATTGAGCTGTAGTTTAATTGAATTGCATTTCTGCATTGAATTGACTTGATCCTCTCCTGTGCTGAATCTATTTGCAAATTATTTTGGATTGTGTTTTTCACAAAGTTGGCTGTTTGAGGTTGAGTTGTCGAGTGGAGTTGGCTGGGCTTTAGTGTTTACTTTGTACTTGTGTTTCGTAGATACTCGCCGTAGATTGCGATCGATGATGGTAGTTTGCGCTGCCTCGCGCGCTACTACTACACGATTTCTTTTTATTGCTTGTATTGCGAACACTAGTCCAGAATAAACATTAGTCGCCTGTCGTGGCGAGATCACCTCCATTTCTTTGCATTCTTCTGACATCTCTCTCTTTCGTCCTATTTATTTTCATTTGCCATCAAATTAGTCTAGTTTTACATGATCTGTTTTCTCTAGTCGAGGACGAACCAGCTCCATTCGAGAGAGAATTTGATCAGTTCTTTTAAGGTCACGGCTCAGAACCGAGCTCGACTGTGGGAAGGACTGTTGTGTGCGTGTAACATAAATAAGATTTGGTCATGGTGGGCACAAGTTGTATCAATGACGCGATCAGTCCATCCAAGATTACACAACGGAATTTTGGAGACAAGCAATGGTCATTGGCATCTCGCTCTTTGATCCGCAAGTGTTCCAAAAATATACATATGGGCTTCAAAAATCGATCAGTGCTGAGTGTCCAGGACATCACGACCACGAGCGTGATTGCTATGGCAATCGAGAAGAAAAATAAATCCCGCAACGACAAGAACACAAAGGAGAATTTGATCTCATCAAAAGGAAAGTTGAGTCCGAAGAAGAGTACTCCGAAGTCTAGTACGAGCATCTCTTGTGATCATTGTAATGTTGCCGGGCACACAAAGGATAAGTGCTATAAGCTCCATCCTAAGCTTCGACCAAAGATAAATGGACTAGGGAAAAGAACAGCTACAGCTACTACGGCTCTACCCAAAGGAGTTGTCCAAGTGAATTCTGTCGATGAGGCGGATACAACCTTGACTCTGATGGCAATGCCGGAGGAGAATGGTTCGAATTCACCTAGCGACCATCACTCAATAGAGGACTTGTTCACTATCAACATCTAGGTGAAGCACGAAGTGGTCGCAGCAATATTCGATCCCGGAAGTCAGAAGCATTTGCCTTCCGCTGGACTGGTTCAATGACTTGGTTTGAAGACAATCACACACCCACGACCATATCCCTTGGATTGGTTTACATCCGACGTGAACCAACAGATTATGAGTCAGTGTGTGTTGAAATTTGCGATCTCTGCTCGAGATATCGATGAGGTTCAATGCGACGTTGTTCCTATCGATATTTGTCAAGTGATCCTTGAGAGTCCGTTCTTGTATGATCGAGACCCTCACTTCCATCGATGAGCGCAAGAGTACGAGCTCACTAAAGACGGAGTTAAGTTTGTGATTGGTAGAGATGTTCATGTCAACAGTTCGAACTTGATTACCACAAATCAGGCCAAAAGAATCATCAATGCATGTCACAAATACGTGCTTATTATGATTCAACTAGTTGATCAAAGTGATAGTACTCGAGCAACGCTGTCGTTGGCGTGCCAAGAAGATTCTGGTCATTTGTCAGGACTGCTGGAGAAATACAGTGATCTGTTAAAAAGTACCCAGGGTCATCCACCGAAACGTCCAGTCGAGCACAAAATTTAGCTCGTGTCCGATGCGACACTTCCTAATTTGAGTATGTATCACAACTCGGTATTGGAGAATGAAGAGATCAAAAGGCAACTTGGAGAATTGCTGAATGATGGCGTCATTGAACCAAGTAGCTCACCTTCGAATCTCTTGTGGTGTTAGTACCAAAGAAAGGTGGGACTTATTGGTGTATGTGTAGCGACTACCGAGCATTGAACAAGATCATCACCAAGAACCAGTACCCCCTTCCTCGTATTGATGACCTGTTACACCAATTGAAGCATGATGCTGTCTTCTCGAAATTGGATCTAAAGTCAGAGTATCATCAAGTCAGCATCCGAGAGGAGGATACATGGAAGACCATGTTCAAAATGCGACAAGGTTTGTTCGAATGGCTAGTCATACTGTTTGGGCTCTACAACGCCCCGGCTACTTTCATGTGTC
Organism: Pharus latifolius; assembly: GCA_019359835.1. NCBI lineage: Eukaryota > Viridiplantae > Streptophyta > Magnoliopsida > Poales > Poaceae > Pharus > Pharus latifolius. Next base: position 29,693,734 of record CM033325.1, on the reverse strand, counting down.
TCATGAATGACGTATTGCAACAATACATCGATGACTTTGTGATCGCTTACCTCGATGACATACTGCTCTATAGTCGTTTGTGGGACGAGCACCTAGTTCATGTGGAAAAGTTGTTTGAACAGATTTGACAAAATCGACTTCGCCTTAACCGTAAAAAGCGCAAGTTCGGCCAGCAAACTCTACTTTACTTGGGATTCATGGTTGGCAAGGGTACATTGGAAATCGACCCCGATAAGGTAAAAATGATTCGAGAGTGGCCTCGATCGCGAACTGTTATGAAAATGCATAGTTTCGTGGGAGCATGCCAATACCTTCGGAAGTTCATACAACACTTCTCGATTGTGGCTTCTCCGTTGCATGCATGAACCAGGATTGACCAGAAGTTCGAGTGGAATGGAAAACATGAAGACACGTTTCTCTTGTTAAAAGGAAGATCAGTGAAGCACCTATCCTAGCCTTACTGATTCTCCAGAAGCCATTCGAGCTAGAAACAGATGCCTCAGGTTATGCAATGGATGCAGTGCTCACACAAGAAGGTCGACCAGTAGCATTGATCCGGGAGGATCTTCAAGTCCTGATCACATACGGATTCGTGACCAAGTCCTGATCGCATACGGATTCGCGACCAAGTCCTGATCGCATACAGATTCGCTACCAAGTCTTGATCACATACGGATTCGCGACCATGTCCTGATCACATACGGATTCGCGACCAAGTCCTGATCGCATACGGATTTGCGACCAAGTCCTGATCGCATACGGCTTCGCTACCTTAACCGTGTTCAGAAAGGTTTCGCGACCATGCATTGGCTCACGACCATGAAAAGGAATTTGTTCTCTGTTCGGAATTATAATCCGATCCGAATATATATAACTAAGCTTATCTGTTTAGGATTAGTTAGTTAGTTATATGAGTCTAATACGTTTAGGTTACTAAGTCTGATACGTACTCATATGATTAAACTATGAATACCTTGTAATAGGTCTAGTTTAGATCATCGAAGAGTCATATAACTTATTTGAGTTTTAGACACTTATAATTCCTTCGACGTAGGCAAGTGTGTCTAACATTCGACGTGTAAAAGCCCTCTTTGAAATAAAGAGTTGTGCAATTACTTTGAGCTGTGTTTTCGATCAACCTTTGGGTTTCGGTATTTTTGAGTAAGATCCCGTTATTCCGCATATTAGAATTTGGGCGAGTCTAGTGCGAAAACCAAGGCTAGGTCTCAAATGGATCAAGTTGGTATCAGAGGTCTCAAATGGATCAAGTTGGTATCAGAGCAACTTTCCTATCCTGTGGATGGTGAAGACTCGCCAGGGTTACAAAACCTCTGGTGAAAATCCAGGCGATCAATCGACGGTTTCTAGAGCTACGTCTTCGACAATGTTTGACGATACCTCCGTTCAAGTTAACCTAGTCAAACAAGTGGCTAAGCTCTCCACCGACATGGAAACCGTGCTTGCTTGGATTAAGCAGCAGGCCATGATTGTACCTCATGAAGTAGGGAAGGTAATGGGTGTGAAGACTGGTGAAGACTTGTGCAGGACAGATGAAAATGAAGACGAAGGCTACCACAAGACCGACGACCTTGCCAACACCTCCTTAGCTGTCGGATCCTTTAAGGTCGATGCTAAGATTGATATACCCATATATGATGGGGTGATCGATGCCGAGAAACTGGATTCTTGGATCGATCAACTTGAGACCTACTTTAACCTGAAAGGGTTCAGTAGTGCTCAAAAGGTGAAGTTCGCACCTTTGAAGATGAAGGACCACGCCAAGACATGGTGGAAGGCCCTTGTCACCAGTGGTGAAGCTGACGACCTTGCGTGGGGTCAATTTCAAACGACTTCTACATGATCCGGGAGGATCTCAGGTCAAGTTCGCAATGGATTTGCTACCACGAAAAAGTTTGCGACTTTGGACAGGTTTGCGACCTTGGGAAGGATTCAAACTCTTCGAGCCTTCAATGCTGGATGATGAGCCAGATACTATAGTATCATCTGTTGAAGACTTGGTCTATCAACGAGACAAACCTCTACGCGAAGATGTGATGCTGGAGAAGAAGGTGACTACCACTCGCAGTGACACAAAGGAGACTTTTCGAATCGGTCGAAAAGGTCAACGAGCACGTGTGGCAAAGTGGTACACTAAAGAACATGGACAAGCCCAATTTCCACATCTCCAGTTTGATCGAGAGGTCGCAACAGGAGTTGGCTCCTTCTCAACAAGGGAGTCATGCATGATCCGGGAGGATCTTCAAGTCCTGATCGCATACGGATTCGCGACCAAGTCCTGATCGCATACGGATTCGCGACCATGTCCTGATCGCATACGGATTCGCGACCAAGTCCTGATCGCATACGGCTTCGCGACCTTAACCGTGTTCAGAAAGGTTTCGCGACCATGGATTGGTTCACGACCATGAAAAGGAATTTGTTCTTTGTTCGGAATTGTAATCTGATCTGAATATATATAACTAAGCTTATCTGTTTAGGATTAGTTAGTTAGTTATATGAGTCTAATACGTTTAGGTTACTAAGTCTGATACGTACTCACACGATTGGACTATGAATACCTTGTAATAGGTCTAGTTTAGATCATCGAAGAGTCATAGAACTTATTTGAGTTTTAGACACTTATAATTCCTGCGATGTAGGCAAGTGTGTCTAACGTTCGACGTGTAAAAGCCCTCTTTGAAATAAAGAGTTGTGCAATTACTTTGAGCTATGTTTTCGATCAACCTTTGGGTTTCAGTATTTTCGAGTAAGATCCTGTTATTCCGCATATTAGAATCTGGGCGAGCCTAGTGTGAAAACCAAGGCTAGGTCTCAAACGGATCAAGCATATCACTCCAAGTTATTCCAGGGAGCTCAGAAGAACTATCCGACTTACGACAAGGAGTTGTATGCCTTTTAGGTAAAGAGACTATTGTCCACACCGACCACCAACCTTTGCAATATTTGCAAACTCAATTGAAGCTACAACAAGCTCGACATATGAAGTGGATGTCATATCTGCAGCAGTTTAATCTAGTGATTAAGTACAAGAAGGGCATACACAATAAACTGGCTGACATGTTGTCACAACCACCAGTTATGACCCTCGAGCCCTCATGTCATGATGACTATGCCACAATGTACAATGAAGATCCTGATTTTCGATCAACATTGGCTGAGCTCGAAACAGGGAAAACTACAGAGTTTGTACGTCAAGAAGAACTCTTGTACAAGGGTAGTTTACTTTGTATACCTCGTGGAGCACCTCGAGTTCAATGGCTGTGAGAAGCTCATACATCGAAGGTTGCTGGTCACTTTGGGGTTTTGAAGACTTTGCAAAATCTTCATCGACATGTGTTTTGGCCGCGAATGCAGCAGGATGTGGCTAGCTTTGTTCAAGGCTGTGGTCTGTGCATAATCTCGAAACCAGCAAACCAAAAATTGGGTTTGTACACTCCTTTGCCAGTTCCATCACGACCGTGGGAAAGCATATCCATGGATTTCTTGGGAGGATTGCCTAAGACCCAACGTGGCAACGACTACCTCTTTGTGGTCGTTGATCGGTTCTCCAAGATGATAGTTCTCATACCTTGTAAGAAGACTATTATGGGAGAAGAAGCAGCTCGGGTATTCTTTTAGCACATTTGGACACATTTCAGACTGCCACATTCCATTGTGTCTGATCGTGATACCCAGTTCTTTAGTCACTTTTGGCGATCACTTTTGGCGATCACTTTGTACGATGATAGATACAAAGATGAAGAGGAGTATTGCGTTTCATCCTCAGACTGATGGTCAAACAGAGGTGGTAAATCGAATAGTCGTTCATCTCTTGAGGCACTTTAACTCTAAGCATCCAAAGACCTGGGATGAAAGCATACTGTACTGGTAGTTTGCTTTTAATCAAGCAATGCATGGTTCGACAGGAAAGTCGCTCTTTGAGGTATGTTTGGGATTTCTACCACAGAGTCCATTCGACATTTAGTATGTGATCCCTACCTCAGTGCAGAACAACAAGGAAGCATCTGATCAGGATCAAGCACAAAAGTTCTTGGAAGGTATTCAATGGCTCCATGGTGAGGTTGAACAAAACTTGCTGAAAGCTCAACTTAAGTATAAGGCGTGACATGATCAGCACCGAGTTGATGCTCAATTCCATGAAGATGATATGGTCTGACTACATCTGAGTAAGGAGAGACTTAAAGGGGAGGGGGAAAAGCTCAAACCAATCCGTTATGGTCCTTTTCGGATTTTGCGGAAAATTGGTACCAATGCTTGTCAGCTCGAGTTACCTCCATATATGGATATTTACTCAGTTGTCAATGTTGAGAACCTCAAACTCTTTGAGCCTTCAATGCTGGATGATGAGCTTGATACCATAGTTCCATCTGTTGAAGACTTGGTCTATCAATGAGAGGCACCTCTATCTGACGATGTGATCATGGAGAAGAAGGTGACGACCACCCGTAGCGGAACACGAGAGTCTTTTTGAATCAGACGGAAAGATCAGTGAGCACATGTGGCAAAGTGGTACACCCGGGAAGATGGTCAATCCAATATCCACATCTCAAGTTTTAATCAAGTGGTCGCCAACGGGGGTTGTCTCCTTCTCAACAGGGGAGTCATGCTTCGGGAGGATATTCGGGTCCTTCAGGGTGAGAAGGATGAAGCTCTGGTTTCATTTTGCAATTGATACTAGAGATTTGTACTAGCCGGACAATGTCCGGTCACCACAGACAATGTCCGGCCTATGCAAACTGAATACAGGATTTTACCATTTTTACTCTAACTCAATTTTGGTTATTTACAAATGTAATTTATCTGTTTTCTCGCGGATATGTCTGCTGACACTCAGAATAGACCACGACCAATTTTGATTGAAGAACTTTATGCCACTGGTTAAATATCTGATTGAAAATAGGTGGTCGAATGGATATGGTCGAAAGTCCTACTCAAGTTGAAAACTGGTACGACTAGTTTTAACTCCTACGACTACGACTAGTCTCCAAAAAGGGATACAGCCTAAATGTGCAAATATGACCACGACCAGCTCTAGTATTAAAACAAATTGCTTTAGTTAGCGACCACGACTAAGTGCAGCTTTCAAATTTAATCTCTAATTCAAACACACTACACTTGTTCTTCTAGCAATGCAAGAGGTGATTAAGCACTAGTGCAAAATGATATGACTGCATTTGAGCTTCCACACTAGATCAACTCAAGTTACTAGTTTCTGACCCGTCTTAATAATACAGTCAAACTAGTAAAAAGAAGTCTTATCAAATCGATCTATTTCCAAACACCAAGACCGATAAAATCCTAAGAAAATGATCCTTAATCTTGGATCTTACCTTCAGTAAAACTTGACCTTGTGAAGCTAGACCTTGCACAACACGGCTCATATCGACATCAACCTCCATACACCCTTGCTTGCTTTCATCTCACAATACGCTTTGAGACTACGACACATACACTCATTGAACAACGTTAGTCTCATAGTTGGGTTGTCATTAATCACAAAGAAATTACTCCTCAAAGGAGTTGACTCAACAATTTCTCTTTTCGGTGTTTAATGGCAGAACCATTTTTGATAAACCACAAAAGGATAAGAGATGAAATACACAATCCTATAAATCCATATATGATAAGCGATAGGCACACGATCTATATTACTCATGTCATGATAACAAGATGCAAATATAGATGACTAATATGATGAGCCCCCTCAACATATGCAACAATATTAAACCATAACAAGGGAGACTTCAATTTGAAGATTTAACACATGACACTTCAATTGACAATTAGCACAAGCTCCATGCAAGCATGAATAACTAATATGAAGAGCTCCCCCTCAACATATGCATTGATATTAAACCTCAACAAGGAGTCAACAATTTCTAGGGTTTAACAAATAACATTACAATTTACTTGTGCTAAAACAGAGCTTATCTAAATTGTCATTAATCATCAAAACCTAGATCCAACATAGTACATATATCGTAAACCCTTCTACACCATGTCTTGCTCAGCAACTTTTTGGAAATCTAAAACACCTTTCATGTGTTCTTCACTCACTCGGTTGTCATTATACATCTGCAATTAGGGGAATGAGAGTTACAACTAGGATTTGCTACTCTAGCTTCCCCTCCCTCTCCCTCTTTGATCAATCAATGGAGATGATGACGAAATTAAGTAATGTATGCCTTAGGAGCAAATACCAACCTTGGATCTTCAAATTTTTGTCCCCTAATGCTCCCCTTTTGAGATATTACTCTTCCTTGCCCCAGATCTCTTCCAACTGGACAGTATGTGGAGCAAGATTGTACGGCTAGCTCGAAACACTAAGCTCAAGATCTTTTTTAGCCCGCGGGCTCAATACAGACAGTTCTAGCATCATAACTGTCTGTAATAACAAACTATCACTGATGGTTTTCATGTCAAAACCGTCTGTAATAGCTCTACCATGGAAGCTACCAACACTAACTGTTGGAAGCTCAAAACCATATGTAATACCATGCTATCACAGATGGTTCTGATCTCAGAACCGTCTGTGATGGGCCAGTACTATCACAAACGGTTCCGAGGTCAAAACCGTCTGTCGGACTATCACAGTCGATTCTGAGGTGAGAACCGACTGTGATAACTTAACATGTTCTCCCGACAGGCCTTCACAAACAGTTTTCCATTAAAAGTTCATAACCGTATGTGATGTACCGTCCTGGATGTTTGTTTCTGTGGTAGTGGTCATATCTTCTTTCTCTGATGTAGATACATAGACTGAAGAGAAAGTCCCATACTCGGCCTCTTCTTTCTCCTTTGGCGCTTCTATTGCACTACTCGTTGTAGTAGGCGAGTGTTGAAGAAATACTACTAAAAAATGTAGTGGTACTCTTCTTGGGCGGTTTTGTTGGAATAGAAACTACACAAAGTGAGTTCGAGAATGGGCGCAATGAAGTAGAACCCAACCTTATACCTTGCTGAGGGTGGCGATCTCGATCAAGACAATCACATGTGGATCACGCTAGTCACCTCTACCATTGTGCAAGTTTCCCAGGAGACCAAACAAATTGCTTGGGCACCCAGATGATCGTGGTTGTCGTCCCAACAATCAGGGTTGTTGTCGTAGTGACCGTAGTAGTCGCCAGGACAAGTATATCAATCGTGGTTGCCATCCCAATGGCTGCAGTCATCGTCATAGTGGCCCTAATAACCACCAAGACGGGCGTACCAATCATGGTAGCCATACCAACAGTCATGATTGTCATAGTCGTTGTAGTCATAATTGTGTTGGTACTTGGGATGTTGCGGGTGACCAAGCAACACTTGTTGCACATGACTGACATAGTGTGATCATGGACTGGCCAGCAAGGGGAGTGTGGCATAAGCACAATTTAGCCATGGGGCATGGCAGCGGCATGCACACACGCATCGTGACCGACGCGCTTGCTATCGAGGCCTAAGATAAGTCTCTCCCATTTGTCCATCTTAGCACCAACAACGCCAAAATGTGTATGCAAGTACCTATAAATAGGGGTGCCTACTAGATTAATACAAGCAAGTGTGGCCTAAGCAATGCCTTGTCCACTTCAAGATGTTACATATGTGCCATGTCAGTACAATAGAGGTGTCACAGAAATGCCATGTGTCCTAACATGGCTAAATCATCAAAATTGATAGACAGTTGAAGAATCGAGATGAAACAAAACACTTGACAAAAACATGGGGGTAAACTGAAACTTTTTTCAGAATGTGGGATTTTCTGATGATGGTGCAAAAATACATGGAGTTGAATATAATGTCATCTAAATAGATAGATGAATAATAGATATTTCATTTAAAAATATTATTTTTATGTCCTAAGTTCATATATTAAAACTGTATATATGCTGGAAAGCCACTTATGGCAACCCTCTTTGATATGAGAGTATGTCCACATAACATTTCTTTTTGGTTTTGCCAATCCCATGGAGATATATTAACTAATATATACAAGTTCAAATATGGATTTATGAAGTAAGCAGTGCTCATTTTTTTAATAATTATTTAAAGACCAATTTGTTAATGAACTACTTATGTTTAAAAATAAATATATTTGAATACAAGTACAGGTATAGATGCAAAATTTACCATCTAATTTCATATCATATGATATTATAGGTGAAATTACATTGACATCCTACAAATCAAGGGGGATTCAATGCCATAAACCCCTTCTCGTCTTAGATACTAATTTGTATCATTTGCATCTACATAAGTTTTGTTTCAAAATGCCTCCCACGAAATTGATTATTTTAACCAATCAATATTTAAAAAAATGAAAACAAAAATCATTTATTGGTGAAATCCACATACAAGTGATTATTATTTTAAAATCCTTCTTCTTTTCTTATTTTTGTCCACCCCCTCCCCAACTAGGGCTGGAAACGAACCGAGCTTGAGCGAGCCTAGGCAGGCTAGGCTCCAGCTCCATAGTGTACTGGGCTCAGCTCGGGCTCAGCTCGAAATCTTAACGAGCTTCGACCCAGGCTTGGGCTCGACTCGATGCAAGCTCGATAGAGCTCGAGCTAGGCTTGACAAGTGCACGGCCACTTCCGCGGACGCTGAAGTCGCCGCCGGCTGACCGCCGCCTCCTCATCGTCGTCTTCCTCCTCGTCCTCCGAGAACAGGTATCTTCTCCGACCGGCCGACCGCTGCCGCCGCCTCATCCCATTTCCCCGCCGCCTCCTCTCCCTCCCCTCTTCCTCCACACATGCCGCTGCCGCCTCCTCTCCTTCCCCTCCTCCTCCACGCGCGCCGCCGCCACCTCCTCTCCTCCACGAGCGCCGCCGCCGCTTCCTCTCCTCCACGTGCGCCACTGTCGCCTCCTCTCCTCCACGTGCGCCGCTGCAGCCTCCTCTCCTCCACGCGCGCCGCCGCCGCTTCCTCTCCTCCTTATGTGGTTACGCCGCCGCCGTGAGCCCGTGATAGGATTTGAGGATTTGATTGCTTGGGGAATGGTGGAATAAGAATCTATTCAAGTTTTAACGAGCCAAGCTCGAGCAAGCTTGGGAAGGCTCGGGCTCGGCTCGAGTTCTCTCTCGAGCTTCACCTCAGGCTCGAGCTCGAGCCAATCTTCAATCCGATCTCGAATAACTCGCGAGCTTCGATATTTTTGTCCAGCCCTATCACCAACTACTCGTGAATGGTTATGTTATTGGGTGCATGTGAATAGGTGTGAAGGGCAGTGGTGTTGTGTGGGTGGTGGCATGGAGGCAAATGACATTGCTATTGTGTGGCAAGGACATGACATGGTGAGACTAGTAGTGCAGCATAGAGCTGAGGGTAGTGGTGTGGTAAAGCAAGGGGATATGATCATGTGGCATGGAGGCAAGGATGGTGTAGACAGGGGCACTTTGTGGCTAGACAAGAGTGATCTGACACGAAGAAACGAGATCTTGCGTACCTGTAGAAGTAAATTTGATGTATTTTAGTCTAAAGTATTCTACAATTTTGAACCTCCCCCCATTAATTTTCTGTTAAGTTTAAAAAGAAATATAAAAAAATGTGAATCGTACCAGCTAACTTGTGATACCATATGTCAATGTTTGTAGTTATGTATTTGATTTCCTTCTTTCCTTTCTCTCTTCTTCCACTCTCCCCTCCCTTCTAAGACATCAAGAAGAGTAGGCTTGCCACAACTAGATGGCCCCATGATGACAAGATCTCGCTAGGGCACTCATACCCATTGAGACCACAAAGAATGGGGAAGTAGCCGACCTTGATACTAGGAGTGGACACCTAGAGGTTCTCCCATGTAAGGACAACCATGTAGTCACTCAAATGTTTGGATTGGTCGCAAAAGTACATTGTAGTAGCTATTCTCGACATTGATCTCCATTGAGCGACATCAATAGAAATAGCACTTGCAACCCATGGTTTGGTAGTAGTGAGCGTCGAGTAGTATGGCACTGACAATGGTGGCTGTCATTGGAGTGAGCGGCCATCATCTTGCTACCACTAACACCATCTCTCTTTTCCGCCATAGAGTGAGAGATGGGGTTAGGGAGGATAACATGAACCAAGGTCCATGGGTGGCCTGATTTTCAGAGGTTATGCAGGATAGATGGTTCATGACCTGACGAAAGAAATAACCAATCAACACGATTCTGCATGTGACTTGCCACAGAGATAATCACCCAACCATGAACACATTGTGGGTAGGATGATAGGCACCACACCATCCTACCTACGGCCATTGCAATAAGCTTACTCCATGAGAGGAGGAGAAATATCACTTAGTGAATTTTTCATGAAGAAAAAAGAGCCTCCTCAATACAAGGACTTGATACAAATTTATAGCAAAATTTCATAATTCAAACTAGCCCAAGGGATAAACATGGACTCTTAAAAATAAGAAAACAAACAAAATTTAAAATATTCGAATTACTGTTCATATGAATAGTTGTGCTACAGTATATGATAGCTTACGCAACTTACAATCAAATTACCATAACTTTTCATAGATCCCAAACGATGCATCGTTTGATGCATATGAAAGTAGACTTGATAAACTTTTCAAATATATATGAATTGGGTACTAGAACCATCCAAATTGGTACAAGTTTTGCTGTGAATATTTGACCAACACAATTATTGAACTTAACTGACACTTGCCAACTTGGTTCATACACGGAAGGTGGCAACAATGGTGGTAAAAGGATACAGGAGGATGGAGGAAGAAAAGAAATAGAACAAAATATGTCATTGCCACGTTGGTTTTACATATTAGCAAGTGCTGTTGTAAGATTTATTAATGCTTAACTTTAGATTTTGATAGAAAAATACAAGTAAAAAGTATTTGAAAATGTAGTAGATATGCGAGAAGAAAAATACTTCAAATTATTAAATTATGGAAGGTATCTCGAGGCCAAATGAGTCTCATGTAATCTATTATTCTATAATAAATTTTGGTAAGATTAAAGGCATCATGTTAATACTAGAAATTCCTAAATTAAACACATAAATAAAAAAAATTGTTAGACATTCTCATATTAATTTGTAAAAAAAAAGTCTACCCACACATCATATTTATAATAATATAGATTAATCATATAAAAAATTACGTGCAAAAACAACTATATCTCAATTATGATATAAATTAATGTAAAAGTTATGTCCAACATTAACTCTATCTTTATTTTAGTATGACATCTCTATGGAAAATAAGTAAAATTTTAAAATCATATTGAGATAGTTACACAATTGGAATTTTTATTAAATAACCAATTTAAAAAGTAAATTTGGAATTTGGAATTTTTGAAATAGACTGTTTTATTTTTATGAAATGGATTTATGTGTAACGGGAGGCCAACACAACAGATTAAAATGTTAAATCCTTCAAGATAACTCCATACGTAGTAGTATTAGTACTCTGCCCAATGACACACATTATTCATGATCCCTACCCTCACATAAGTCAGTAAGGCCTAAGGCCACAAAGGAGGATGTGCTATGGCTAATGCCATGGAATCCATGATGGTGTTGACCTCATAATTCAGCAATTTTTTTGTAAAAACACGTTTTATACGGTTACAGGGGATGGTACTATTGGGAATGATGTTAGTATTAGCAGTGCTGTTGTCATGACTAATGACTAATGGTGTTAGAGTCATGGCTTATATGAAAAATGTGTTTTTTAAATGTGCTAAGTGCAGGCAGTTAATGCCATAATTAATAGTGTTATATCTAACATATATAACACCAAATCATGTAGTATTATATTTTGCCGCCTTGTTTGACAATATTAATAGAGAATAATTTTTATATGACATGGAGTAAAGTGTTAACAGTAAAATTAATAGTGTTATCTAGAAAACTCTAATACTGCGTTCTACGATGCTTACCTAGAAATGATTTGATGAAAATAAAACAGTACAACGCTTTATCCCGAACACACGCAAGAGAACTGTAGACAAACAAGTGAAATCCAATTCACAAATTACTTTAAATTAATTGAAAAATAATTATTTAATAAAAATTCTGCATTTTCTTTTTTTTTTTTCGAAAAACTATCTCCTACAGATTTCGTGAGAAAAACGGTCGGGACCAGCTGGCAGCTGGTTCTGGTTCACCGCTGCCCGCCCACAACCGAATAACACCGGTCACAGCACGGACACACTACTAGACTACACTGCCAACAAATTTGAATTCCCTCCTCCAGCCGAGCGGCCAGGCCAATGGGTGACGAAAAAACGAAGCTTTCCGTTACAATCCACCATCCCTATCATTCCCCTCTCCTCCCCACTTTATTTTGAAAGCCCCTCTCTCTCCTCTGAGCTGCACACCCCAGCCCCACCCCACCCCCGCCTCCCCCATCCCAACCTAAAAAGCCACACACATACACAGTATACACACCTCACCTTCGTCCCGATCCATCGCACCTACCGGCGCCTCTCGGCCGATCGCCATTGGCTCAGAGATGGGCTTCGACGGCCTCGTCATCGTCTCTGATCCGTACCTGCAGAGCCGCTTCACGCAGGCCGACCTCCGGTTCCTCCAGTCACAGGTAGTATCCGTCCATCTTTCTTTCAAGAACATAATGGTCAAGAACTCAGTAACTGGTGGTTGCAGTATGCGGCGATGAGGGACGCGTCGCCTGGTGGCCGGCTGAGGCTGCGGGACCTGCCGTCGGCGATGTCGAAGATGAGTGGCGGCGGCGGCCACGGAAAAGCCGGGGATGCCGAGAAGGAGAACAGCGCGCCGGCGCTCACCGACGAAGAGTGGGTGTCCGTGCTGAAGGCGGCGCAGCCCGACCTCCCCGAGGACAAACATCTGCAGCAGGATGTTAACTTCGAGCTCTTCCTCCGGGTAAGAGAACATTCTTGCAAATATCGAAGTAAATCGCATAAAGTTTAACTTTTCTGTTTGTTTTCTTGAAGGTATATGGGGAGATGCAGGTGCGGCTGAAGGGAGGGAGGAGGGCGGGGAAGGCGGGCGGCATCGCGCGCTCTTCGTCGTCGTCGGCCGCGTTCTTGACGGCGGCCACCACCACTCTGCTCCATACTATCAGCGAGTCGGAGAAGGCGTCGTATGTTGGCCACATCAACGCCTACCTTGGGGAGGATCCGTTCTTGAAGTGTTCGCTTCCCATTGATCCGGCCACCGATCACCTGTTCCACCTCACCAAGGATGGGGTTCTTTTATGGTGTGTTTCGGGTTTGTGGTTGTTCTGGTTCTGCTTTTCTTGGATCCAGTGATGTGTAGTATGATCTGGTTCTTGTTTGTTTGATTTAGTAAGCTGATTAACTTGGCCGTGCCGGGGACGATCGACGAGCGCGCTATCAATACGAAGAGGGTGCTGAATCTGTGGGAGAAGAACGAGAACCACACGCTGTGCCTCAACTCTGCGAAGGCGATCGGATGTACGGTCGTCAACATCGGGACGCAGGACCTTGCTGAGGGGAGGGTAGGTCTTGCCTCTTTTATTTTCTTGCTTTCTGTGTGATGATGTGATTATCACATTCCATGTTATCTGACACACAAGGCTGTGAAGTCCATGTGATGTGCAGAACTGTTGGTTCTTTCTCCTTTTTTATATCTGTACTGTCCTAGTTGTTGGCTTAGAACACAATGGCATTATCATTTCTCTTAAAGTTGGAGTTGTAACATATGGTTGGTTTGATTGTTCCTTCGTTTTTGTTATGGTATTATCATCACAGTTGAAATTTGCTCCAAGTGTACCATAAAAGAATTAATCAAGATGTATCTTCACTACAACCATAGTTTTGGTCGCATAATAGGTTGTGTGGCCTTTACTGCACCATTAGACTCCGCTGCAGGTTTCAGAAACATTTGGTTATATCTTTTTTTTCCTTTTTTACTTTCATAAAAGTTATTTGTGATGCACTTGCAAATGCGGTTTATGTTGCATCCTCAATATCCAGAGTTCAGTTTCAAGCTGAGGTTCTAGTAGGCATTTGTTTGGTTGCAGTTTTCCCCTTCTGTCTCTTATTAATGTTATCACATTCTGCAAAGTCTTCTGATGACCTTACAAGAAACTTCTCATTTGTGCTTGCAGCCTCATCTTATCCTGGGGTTGATATCTCAAATAATCAAGGTAAGCTCTTGTCTTCTGTTACTCCTTTCTTGAGCATCTGAGCTACATTTGTCTAGTTGTGAATGCAATTCATGTTTGTCTCATGTTTCAAACTGATTAATCTAACATAATGCTACAATGCACGATCAGATACAACTATTGGCAGATGTAAACCTGAAGAGCACACCTCAATTGGTTGAACTGGTTGAAGACAGCAAGGTAGTTCATGATTGCTTTTCTTTCTAATTCACTGCAAAAATTATTTTGTTATTATACAGGAAAATAACTTGTTCTCATTCCTTTGAGTGACTACTGCAGGAGATTGAGGAGCTTATGAGCTTATCTCCTGAAAAAATACTACTAAGGTGGATGAACTTCCAGCTGAAGAAAGGAGGCTTCCAAAGAATGATAACCAATTTTTCATCAGACATAAAAGTATGCTAATTTAAATTCCAACATGAATTGTTCTTCATTAGTCAGCTGTTAAACCACCAAGAATTTAAACATTCACATTGTCACAACATATCACTTCTGCCAACTGGGATCTAAAAGCTACTCCCTCTGTTTCGAATATAAACCTACTTACTGTTTTTGGACATCACATAGTATAAGTCTCTTCATAATTCCAATGTATTTTTTCATACACCTTTATATCTTTGTCCTCATTGATATTTCTTCTCACTCCATTAATAATTCTTCCACTCACTTCTAAACTTTATTTAATACAATACTATAGTTCACTACAATTTCTTTTTCTCTAATTTTGTGCACTTTAATTCTTGCACGCATATTAAATAGGCTTATGAAATGGAGGGGATAAAAACTTGTTGGAAAAAGGAGTGGGCTCAATAAGCATGTCAATCATATTTGTAGTTTGGTTACTATGGATATTCTGTTCTAACCAGAAAATACATAAACGCATATCTGCACCATTGTTGAATTCTTCAACAATTATTCAACTTAATTCAGAGCACTACATTCATTCATGTATCTCCATCTCTCTCCCTTCATCCTTGACATTGTCGATGTTCATCGTAAATTCATTAACACATATCTCCGCTCCATTATCACCTTAGTCTTTTAGTTCTAAGTACAGTGCGGTCTAAAGAATGAATATTCTGTTTACCTCTGCAACATGGAAAATGCAGGATAGTGGGGCATATGCTTGTCTTTTGAATGTTCTGGCACCTGAATGCAGTGCTAAACCATCCCCAATGTCAGTAAAAGATCTTCTTCATAGAGCAAGATTAGTTCTTGAGCATGCAGATAGGATGGGCTGCAAAAGATACCTGGCCCCAAAAGATATTGTTGATGGTTTACCAAATCTAAATCTTGCCTTTGTAGCTCATGTTTTCCAGAAAAGGTATGCATCCACAACTTTGTCATTCTGCAAATTTCATATACTTATGTTACAATTTGTCAGCCAAACTTATTCTTTACAGATATTATTATTACATAGGAACATTGAAGATAGTCCAACAATCCTTGAGAAATGATGTTAGTATTGCAATGATTTTCTGTACTAGAATTTCACTTGTGTAATACTTGTCGGCTGCTACTATTCTGGGCTAACATACTATAAGGATTGTTTGTGAAAAAAAAAATCTGATTGAAGCTAAGTGAGGTTATCATATTCTGTTTCTTTGAGTTTTCTACCTTGTAAGATTAAACTCAAACAAGATGTTTTACAATGAGAACTCCCAACTTCTAAGTTCCTTGTTTTGTTTTTATTTCGATCAAAAACAACATTTGTCTTTCCTGATTACTTCAGTGTCCAGAGTGGAAGTAAAACAATCTGCAATGTAGAAAAAGATACAGCCACAAAGTTATTTCAAACACTGCTTCCAACGGAAAAAATTCCAGGGTGTTGTTATTTTGTAAAGTTTGTTACGGATATGTACTGTGATATTTAAGAGGGATAACAAAAGATATATGATCGCTGTCTGCTACTGTAGTTGATGTCATGTATTTGATAATTTTCAATTTGTTGTTTCCATGACTTATTTGAAAATTTGCAATGTTATGACATTCATGTCATACCATTTCTGCAATGAGAAATGGTCCCTTATAATAGTTTAATTTGTTTGCTGAAGTTTGCAGCTTTGCATAACACAAGCAAGTAATGTAATAATCTAGAGATGATTGTCATTGTTCAGCAAAAACATGTAGAGCAGCAATTTCACATAAAAACTCAAATGGTATTGGAAGCGAATTCTTCCACTGATAAATGGCTAGGACTGGAAACTAGCCAGTAATAGTATAAGTAGATATACCAGCTTTACCAGGGAATTTACTGATCTTTGGGCCTACATGGCTATAAGATGGTGCCATGCTATACGTTCAATTGATAGTAGTACTACCAACAGTTATGGGGCCCATACTGGTCAGCATGAGAACTTGTATATGGGAGTACACTATTGTGCCATTGTCTAAGTATATTTTGTTTTGCGTATTTTTTGCTGCAGGAATGGGTTGTCCAAACAGATGAAACAAGTTTCCTTTGTGGATGGATTGTCTGATGATGCTCAAGTTTCAAGGGAAGAAAGGTCATTCCGGCTATGGATTAATAGCCTTGGAATTTCAACTTATATTAACAATGTGTTTGAAGATCTTAGAAACGGGTTAGCCTCATCTTTCACTTGTTTTCTTATTTAGTCAAGTGTAATCTGATGCAGTGGCTAATATTGCAATTTTTGATATGATAGCTGGGTGCTCTTAGAGGTGATTGACAAGATTGCTCCTGGCTCAGTTAATTGGAAGGTTGCAAACAGGCCTCCAATCAAACTACCATTCAGGAAAGTGGAAAATTGCAATCAAGTTCTGAAGATAGGAAAGGAACTAAAATTTTCACTGGTGAATATTGCTGGGAATGATATTGTGCAAGGAAACAAGAAACTAATATTAGGTATGTGGTACTTAATCAATTACATAGAATGTAATTTAGTTATCTTCTCTTTCCAATGACATTGCACGAAAAAAAAAGTTTGGATGTCAAACTTTCATTAGACGGATGAACAAATCTATACATACATGCACATGATAAGATGGGCTTTGCATATTGAAGCATATCATATCTACAAAAGTTGTATTTTACACACATTGTCAATTAAATGGTAATGAGTGTGTTCTATTATGAGCTGCTTCTACTCCCTAATATAGTTCAAAATTTTTTGAAGATGCAATTCAGTATGGTTTTCGTGAGCCATTCCACTTTTTTGGAAGGTTTCGTTTTCAGTGTTGATAAGGATACCACAATATAACTTTTGTGATAAGAAATAGATTATATTATCAGAAAAATCATTGTCCCCTTGATTGATCGTTCATTTATATTCCTTGCTTTTTTTTGGCTTTGACAATTGTTATTTTGCAATAGCTACTACAAGTTACTATATCTAATTCTGTTAATCATGGTACTGTTTTTCTTTTCATTCAGCTTTTCTCTGGCAATTGATGCGGTACAACATCCTTCAACTGTTAAAGAATCTTAGATTCCACTCAAATGGAAAAGAGATTACAGATAATGATATATTGATGTGGGCCAACAAAAAAGTAAAGGATTCCAGAAAGCATTTCCGAATGGAGAGTTTCAAGGTCTGCATTCTATGTTTGCTAATGTGCATCACCTTTCCAAATTAGATTATATGTGAAGCAGATTTGCTATGATGTATAATAGTAACGACAAACATATGATGTAGGGGTCACTAAGTTATTAAAAAATTTGAAAAAATCAGGCTGTGTAGATGGTGTAATATTATGAAGATTTTCAAATTTTGTGATCAAACACAACTATACGTAGAAGAAACAAAAAATACGAGATTATATTGAATATATATTTGCCGGTTTGTTTTTTTTGTTTCTCCTACATATAATCATATTTAATGATGAAATTTTGTGGATCTTGAAATATATTTTCCTCTATATTCAATAATTTTTTAGAACTCAGAACCAACCGAACTTTTGTATGTCATAACTACACACCATCATATTAGAAACTTTCCCATATTCAATATATATATATATATATATAATAGTGATTAATATGTTTGTATACAACTTTATATTACCTGCAGTTAAGTTTCTCAGTTGTTTTTTTCTTAATTTTTTTTAAATGAAGCTTGCTGCAAGATCTTCCCCACAAAAGTGCTTTTAATCCTAGGTGTTTCAGATGAAAATATATGAATCACTATTCAGTACAGACATGTGTTGCTATATGCTTCATATAAAGTTGTATACAAAACAAATTACAAATTAAAAGTAAAGTGATTTGAATCTAGTTTGTATTTGACTACCATTCCAATCTAATAAGTAAAAAGTAGTAGGTTCAACTAGATGAAAAGAAATGCGTTGCATTTTCAAAGAGATACCGAGTAGCCCTGAATGGGAATGAATGTTCAAGAATTAATCAACAACAGCGAGGGCACTAGAAAAATGTAAGACAACAGAGTATGAATTCTCAATTGATCTTTATTGCCTGAAATTATTTTATTTCATTTTTTTAATTTGGAATTCTTTTTTGTTGGAGCTAGCTTACACTTGTAGTCATAAGGTTGAAAGTGTCAGAATTAAACAATTCTTGTTCAAGTATTAGCCATCTAGCAATGATATGAAGTACGCTGTTAGTTTGTTGGCACAATGATTTTATATGACTACTCTTGATCTAGTTACTTTAAATCCAACATAACATGAAAAATGTCATGTACTATTCTGTATTGTTTACTTTCACTAAAAATTACTTAAGTACCACTGTCTATTGCTTATTCTCTAATTTTCCGTTCAGAATTTATGTTTTTAATTACATTTACTAAAATTACAGGACAAAAGTCTCTCAAGTGGCATCTTTTTCCTCAACTTACTCAGTGCGGTGGAACCTCGAGTTGTGAATTGGAGCCTTGTAACTAAAGGAGAAAAAGGTTCATACCATTGATACTTAAATAAAAAAATAATGCTGTAAATTGTTTCCATGTGTTCCTAATTCCATGTAATAGATCATTTTCTAAATTTTATAATGCACAGTTATTATCCTCATCTCCTTAGTGTAAGTAAAGTTAACATGCTTTACTTTCACTTGATCTTAATTTAGATCTTATGTTTGCTTTGAAATACAGCCCACTACCTAACTCCATTAGTCCATTACTACTTTTTACAATTGAATTTGCTATTTCAGTACCCACTATTCTATTTGTAAATACTAGAATACCCAGTATCACCTAACCAGAAACCAATGCAGTGTGCATTTCTTCTACCTGAGCAGCTTGTTCCTGAAAATGTTGCAATGTCTCTCTACAGATGAAGAAAAGCAGATGAATGCTTCATACATCATCTCAGTGGCTAGAAAGCTTGGCTGCTCCATCTTCTTGCTACCTGAAGATATACTTGAGGTAAATCAATTTATTTATACATCAAATTCTCTCTTGTCCTTGCTTGCATTGATTTCTGGATATATTTTTCCATAAATTTTAGCCTGCCCCTGCAGCTACTTGTTTTGTGAGCTATAATAGTTAATTGCTATTTTGGTATAATTCTGATTTCTGAATAGCCAAATTCTGCAAGAGCCATTTAAAAGTTTCAGCCTACTTTGGTTTTCTGAGTTTTCAAGTCATGAAAAATAGCCTCAAGTAGCCCACATACTCAACCTTAACTTATAGGAACATGTTCTGGCCGTATTTGTTCAAGCAAATCTCAATGTTGAAACATTGGTTAGCTTGCATCACTGAATCTTAGCTTTTACAGATACAATCTGGCAGTACTAGTTGGTGCAATACTACTAAACCCTATTTCTCTTTTGACATCAACTTGTCGACATTTACATCGATCTTGGCTTGATCCCACCAGGTAAATCAGAAGATGATGTTGACACTGACAGCAAGCATCATGTACTGGCATTTGAAAAGGCCTACATCATTTTCGTTGGCCACTGAAAATGGGAGTTCTTGTGAGAGCAGCTCCACCTCAACAACATCAGATGATTCTGCATCTGAATCATCTATTGATGACAACGGAACTAGATAGATGTGCAAGGCCATGAAGGACAAAGATCTGACTGCGATCTCGTAAACTCTGAATACCTCTAATACCATTAAACATTGCTTCTGTTCTTGATTGTTTTGCTATAGTTTGGAAGAGCAAATGCATTCAAGACTAAGGAAGAGAATGATGAGAGTTTTGAGTGTTTGGTTGTGAGGTTTTGTAGTGTGGAAATTAATTTGATGGATTGTCACATCCTGTAAATATTGACACAGGTAGCCAATATCTGTAATCATATAGTGGCAGTGGATTTTTCCAAAATCCACATAGATTGGTTTGTTTTTGAGTACTTTGCTTTTCAGCTATCAAATCATGGATGAACCAAGTTGCAGTTTAGGGAGAAGTTCAGAAGTTGCTCTGTTGTACAATAGTGGTGAGGCTGCATTGATCAAGGGGAAATTGCCCACGGAAATTCTTCAAATTACAGATTGGTCATTGAGAATTCTAGGAACTCATGGAAATTACCAACTTTGCTCTTAATTTGTTGTTTTGCTACTGTTGAACTGTATTTCAAGTTGGTCCAGCACAATTGCTGAAGTGATCAGATTGAGACCTAGTCTTGGGTTTCAACTAGATCTGCTTTGATACCAACTTAATTCGTTTGAGACCTAGTTTTGGTTTTTGCATTAGGCTCGCTCAGATTCTAATATATGGAATTACGAGATTTTATTCTGAATTACCAAAACCTAAAGTTGATCGAAAGACAACTCAAAGTAATTGCACAATTTTTTATTTCAAAGAGAGTCTTACATATCGAACGTTAGGACACTCTCGTCTACGTTGGTGAATTAGACTCAATCTGATCTATATCAAGATATATAACCAGGTAGATAATTTATTTATCCTATTATAAAGTATTTATAGTCCAATCGTATGAATACGTATCAGACTCAATAACCTAAACATATTAGATTTATAGAACTAATTAAACATGAATACGTAAAACCTAGTTATATGTATATGGATCGGAATATAATCCGACCAGAGATCGAATCCATTACGTACTCGACCTTGCATCCCAAGCTTCGACATCGTGGCTGTGACCTCGGATGGTGATATTGGGTACCGTTGCGACCATGGCGGCGCTGAGACCCGAAGATCCACCTGGATCATGATTCCCTTGTTGAGAAGGAGCCAACTCTTATTGCGACCTCTTGATCAAACTGAAGATGTGGAAATAGGGATTGACCTTCGTGTACTATTTTGACTCATGTACTCGTTGACCTTTCAGTCCGATTCGAAAAGTCTCTTTGGTGCCATTGCGGGTGGTAGTCATCTTCTTCTCCAGGAGCACATCTTCGCATAAAGGTTCGTCTCGTTGATAGACCAAGTCTTCAACAAATGGTACTATGGTATCTGGTTCGTCATCCAGCATTGAAGGCTTGAAGAGTTTGGGGTGCTCAACATTGACAATCGTGTAAATATACATGTACGGAGGTAACTCGAGCTGACAACCATTATTACCAACTTTTCGCAAAATCCGAAAAGGACCATAACGAATTGGTTGTAGTTTTTTACCTTCACCTTTAAGTCTCTCCTTACTCTGTGGTAAAAATCCAAAATAGACCTCAAAAAGCGACTTTCCAATCGAACCATGCACCGCTCGATTAAAAGCAAACTGTAGGTGTGGTATGCTTTCATCCCATGTCTTCGAATGCTTAGAGTTATATCCTCTCAAGAGATGAACGACTGTTCGATTTATCACCTCAGTTTTACCATCAGTTTGAGGATGAAAAGCAGTACTCCTCTTTAGCTTTATATCCATCATCGTCCAGAGTGATTGCCAAAAATGATTGAGGAACCGGGTATCATGATCAGACACAATAAAAGTCAGTAGTCTGAAATGTGTCCAAACATACTGAAAGAATACTCGAGCTATTTCTTCTCTTGTGATAGTCTTTCGACAAGGTATGAGAATAATCATTTTGGAGAATCGATCAATGACCATGAAGAGATAGTCGTTGCCACGTCGGGTCTTAGACAATCCTCCTAAGAAATATATGGATATGCTTTCCCATGGTCGTGATGAAACTGGCAAAGGAGTGTACAAACATAATTTTCGGTTTGCCAGTTTCGAGATACTACAGAGACCACAACCTCGAACAAAACTAGTCACATCTTGCTGCATTTGCGGCCAGAACACATGTCGATGAAGATTTTGCAAAGTCTTTGTAACCCCAAATTTCCAGCAACCTTCGATGTATGCGTTTCTCGCAGCCATTAAATTCGAGATGCTCCACGAGGTATACAAAGCAAATTACCTTTGTACAAGAGTCCTTCTCGATGAACGAACTCTGTAGGTTTTCCTGTTTCGAGCT
The DNA here is from genome assembly GCA_019359835.1 of Pharus latifolius. Classification (NCBI taxonomy): domain Eukaryota; kingdom Viridiplantae; phylum Streptophyta; class Magnoliopsida; order Poales; family Poaceae; genus Pharus; species Pharus latifolius. Next base: position 29,671,315 of record CM033325.1, on the reverse strand, counting down.
CAGCCAGTGATGATCGAAAATCATGATCTTTACTGTACATTGTGGCATAGTCATCATGATATGAGGGCTCGATTTGCATGAACACTGATAAGCAGAGGTTCGTGATTGGTGGTCGCGACAATATGTCGGCCAGTTTATTGTGTACACCCTTCTTGTACTTAATCACTAGATTAAATTATTGCAGATACGACATCCACTTCATATGACGAGTTTGCTGTAGTTTCGATTGAGTTTGCAAATATTGCAAAGGTTGGTGGTCGGTGTGGACGACAGTCTCTTTACCCAAAAGGTAACACCGCCAATATTTTATGGCTTGATCCAGTGCACACAACTCCTTGTCGTAGATTGGGTAATTCTTCTGAGCTCTCTGAAATAAATCAGAGTGATATGCTACTGGTCAATCTTCTTGCATGAGCACTGCGCCCATTGCATAACCTGAGGCATCGGTTTGTAGCTCGAATGGTTTCTGTAGATTCAACAAAGCTAGAACAGGAGCTTCACTGATCTTCCTCCTCAGCAAGAGAAATGTGTCCTCATGTTTCCCTGTCCACTCAAACTTCTGGTCGATCCTGGTTAATGCATGCAACAGAGAAGCCACAATCGAGAAGTGTCATATGAACTTCTGAAGGTATTGGCATGCTCCAATAAAACTACGCACTTTCGTAACAGTTCGCGGTAGAGGCCACATTCGAATCACTCTTACCTTATCCGGGTCGATTTCAATATACCATTGCCGACCACGAATCCTAAGTACAATCACTACTACAGAATTCATCATCACAGTCGGGTCAAAACAGACATCACAGACGGTTCTTACCCGTCAGTGATATTCGAGTCAGTGATAATCATGCACTATCACAGACGGTTTTTGATGTTTTCAACCGTCTGTGATATATCCATTCACAGACTGATATAAGGTCAGAACCGTCTGTGATACTCATATTTCACAGACAGTTATAAGGTAAGAACCGTCTGTGATAGTCACACTATCACAGACGGTTCTGTTCTCAGAGCCGTCTGTGATATTTGAGTATACACAGACGGTTTTGACATCAGAACCATCTGTGATACTTTAGTATATACAGACGATTTTAACATCATAACCGTCTGTGATAGTATGAGTATCACAGACGGCTTTGACATCAGAACCGTCTGTGATAGTATTAGTATCACAGACGGCTTTGATGTCAGAACCGTCTGTGATAGTCACACTATCACAGACGGTTTTGTTCTCAGAACGGTCTGTGATATTTGAGTATACACAGACGGTTTTGACATCAGAACCATCTGTGATACTTGTACTATCACAGACGGGTGTGAGAACAGAACCGTCTGTGATACTTTAGTATATACAGACGGTTTTGACATCAGAACCATCTGTGTTAGTATGAGTATCACAGACGGCTTTGATATTATAACAGACTGTGATAGTCATAATTCACAGACGGCTTTGATCTCACAACCGTCTGTGATACTCATATTATTACCGACGGCTTGGAGGTTAAACCAATCTGCGATATCAGCAACGGTGTTAATATTGAAACCGTCTGTGATAGTGTTATTATCTCAGAACCGTCTGTGATAGTCTGATATCACAGGCGGATCTGAGGTCAAAACCATCTGCGATGTGTTATTATCTGTGACTGTTATAATCTCAGACGGTTTGTAAGATCAAAACCGTCTGTGCATGCACAGACGGTTTTGATCTTACAAACCGTCTGAGATTATAACATTCACAGATGTCCTCTGTACAAATTGCATTTTCATATATACAGTTCATGAATTTCATACATGCATAGTACTCAAATATATACAGTCTCATGCATATATATTTGTACAATTGAACTCAGAATTATATTTGTACAGTACTCAAATATATACAGTTTCATATGCACATGCAGTACTCAAATATATTTGCACCCCTCTCTGTATAGCATTTCATATATACAGCACAGAACTCAGAAATATGTACAATTGAACAAATAAATGTAATCGACAATTAAAGTGTGTTAGATGTACAAATAAATGTAAGGCCGCACTAATACGAACCTTGCGGGTCCCTAAACTTCCCCTTGGGTGATATGACCTCCGAAAGGAAAAACTCAGCGAGCATCCCTCGGACATTACCAATCTGCCGAGGGTCAAGGCTTTCTGAAGGGAAGTCGACCCCCTGCAGCAAGAGTTGGTACATAAAAAATTAGCTGAATTAAGTTGTAAATTCTGTCAAATCGAGACAAATTAAGGGGAGCAGTTGTAATACCTCGGGGAAATCGGGCCGGTGAGGGGTGATGATCAGGTCATACATGTGGCGCATCACGTAGAACCCACATGTATTGTCGTCCGGCTGCTGATGGCACTGCCAATTTACAGACCGAGAGTTAGGTGGGGACAAGTTATAAAATAAAACAGATTCAGTTGAAATTTGTACCGAAAATTGTAACCACTGAAACTTATCGGCTCGCCGCTCGTGTTGTCTCCCTACCTCGGCAAAGTACTTCGTGAAAGCCCTGTAGATAGTCAAAATTGACAGTTTGAGGATAGCCGAAATTGACAATTTGAGGACAGTAAATCTAGATGCATGCAAGACAGGTCCACATCACCTTCCGAATACATCTCGTGCGCCGCAATACGAGTACCCTTTCCTCTGCAATGAGTCAAGGTAGAACACCTTGTTGCTTTTCGGAATAAGTAGCAGCAGGATCCAGTGGTAGCTACATATTACACGTAGAGAATTAAAAATTTAATCTAAATTTGGGGGTGTGCACATGGAGACACTAATCTACGGGTGAAGTACTGATGAAAGCACTCACCTCTGGTTGTAGGGTACAAGTATATACTCCTTGTCGACCTGAGCAAGCAACCCTCTTTTGATGTAGTCGACAACGAAGTCTGTGTCGGTCCTAAACATCACCTCGGCTACCATCTGGGGGTCCAAAAAACCAACAGGTATGCCCTTGGATTTGGCATAGTTGGCCATGCAGCTGCACGGAAGTAACCAATTAATAAATGACATATATCCGTATATGCACGGATAGTAGGATACTTACAGCACCCAAGACCGTAGGATTGACAAGTCGAGCGCATCTTTGTTTAGCAAATTGTGCAGGTCTTCGAAGGTCACCGAGTAGGTCCCAACGTCGTGATGGAACTCTGCCACGGTGTACTTGACCATGATGTGCGTCGGACGCTGCGTCCTGGTCTGGTTTGTCCTCCTCATGTACCATGCATGCAGGCTCTGGCATGCTAACCCCATGCTCGAAATTGCGGTATCGGAGGCCATGGGCATCCCCAGAGAGAACGGCATGAGAGCTGGCGCACTCTTCTCGCTCTCCTTCGACGGGCTCTTCTTTGCTTTTCCCCTCATAGCCAGCTTCTTGAATGGTTGCCTCTTACTCGGAGTCAGCTTCGTCGTCGAAGGGGTATGCTGGCTAGTAGGCCGCGTCTCGGTCTGTGATGTCTGCGATGTAAGAACCTACGTATTAGGACACTAACTCTGAGGGCTATTATTACAGTACAAATTATGAAACTGGTGGGGGAATTACCTCATACAGGACGATGTCTTTCTTGGGCCATTGCACGAACGTGTGCACCGCATCCCCGAGAGTGGTAATCTCGTCGTTCGGCGGCTTCTCCAATGGAAAACCCTTGCAATGGTCAAAGACACTGTCCACTTGGACACGTGCAAAACCCTCACATAGAGGGGCACCATGGATTGTGGCCCCTGCCGTGCATGGTTGCGCCATCCCACGGGCAGCCTCGATCGGGAAGACACCGGCCAGCACCATAAGCTTGCAGGAGGCGGGTTCCTACAAACAGTGCGCATTAACATGTTGAATTTCACCGCTTCTCACTTTCGAATGAATTAACATAGACAAACAGTGCGCATTAACGGTCATTACCTGCAGAGAGTCCACCGGATACTTTGGAGGAGAGGGCTCCGTCTGCGAAGACCCCGGCGCAGATGCGCAGCTACTACGGTGGCCAATGGGGGTCGGTACTTCCGCTGGGTCTGCGCCAGCTGCTAGAACAGGGGTGCCCTGGGTCGCATTTCTTAGCTCTTCGTACATGGACCGCATCTCCGACAACTGCTGCAGGAGTGCTTTGTCCCGAACAGCGAACTCCGATCGCATCTCCTCCTTCAGCCGTTCATCGCGGGCTTGGTGGGATCTCTTTCTCCTCTTAGCCGCCTCCTCATCATCGGGGAAACCATGCCTCCAAGGCACAGTGGCGCCGAGGCCGCGCACGCGGCCTGGATGCTCCTTGTTTCCTAGCGCCACTGTGAGGATATCCCTGTCCCTCCTCGGGTTGAACTCTCCGGATGCCGCCTGCGCACTCAGCGTCACCTGCAACAGGACAACTTAGCAATACAGCCCATTGCATGCGTGTTATGAGGATAGTACGTGATCGGACAATCTTACCAGTCGGTCGACCACTTCCCTGTCCGCAGGGTTATTCACGGAGACGCTTCCGGAGGAGTCCATCGTCGATCTAGCTCGGCACCAATTGCGGGCGCGCACGTCCATTATGCCCGCATAAGGACTGCCGGCCGAAGACTGTGAAGCTTCCTCGTCCTGCTTCCTCCACAGCGCCTTCTTCCCCACATACCCACCGGTGCCTAGTCTGTGTGGGTGGGTGTTCTTGGCCTGGTTAGCCTGGGCCTTCGCACTAAGCTCCTGGAACTCAGGCTTGCCCTTCATCTCTACGAACTGCTGCCATGCCTCGGGAGTCACGAAAGGGTAGTCATTGAAGGGGGTCGTCGACTCCTTCACATAGTGCCTGACAAGTTCGCTCTTGAAGTTCCTCCATGCCTTGTTTATTGACATAAGTGTCCTCCGGCGGACGGTGAAGTGGCGATCCTCCAGAATGTGAAACGCCGCCTGCACTTCTTCCCACAGCGCATCCTTGCACTCTGGGGGCACTTGACCCCAGTCGGAGGTGGTGATGGGCACCCGCTCCCTTGCCACTTTGCCGCATAGTGAGCGGTACTGACCGACAAGTTTGGGCGGAGCTTCCGGCACACCATTGTCGTCGAACTGGACGTGCTGCTTTTCCCCCTTGTTCAGACGCGCGCATGTCGTCCGGCCTCGCCCCTTTCCCTTCTTCTGCGGGGTCACGGCGGACGAGGCGACCTCCGGCCCAGGCGTCTCATCGCCAGCGAGGTCACCCTGAGTCCCCGAGTGGTGCATTTCGTCACCAGACATAGTTCCTAACATAAGTGAAAGAGAGAACAGTTTAAGTAAATATGCAACTAATAATTCTATAACAAAACCCATACAAGAATGACAGAAACGGTGGGGAGGCGATGGAGGTGATCGCGTCGGAGGCGGGAGGGCGATGGAGGTGATCGCGCCTGACGGTGGAAAGGCGATGCAGGTGATCGCGACGAACGGAGAGGAGAAGGTGGGAGGCGATGGAGGTGATCGCGACGGACGGTGCGAGGGCGGAGAGAGCTAGGGCAAACAGAGCTAGGGCGAAGTAGAATGAGCGGGATAAAGCCCGCCTTGAACTATGTACCGCGTCGGTATTATCACAGTCGGTTCTCACATATGAACCGTCTATAATAGTATATATCACAGTCGGTTCTCACATCGAAACCGTCTATAATAATTGTAGTCACCAGAGAGATTATCACAGACGGTTTTGAGTTGAGAGCCGACTGTGCCTGAGATTATCACAGACGGTTTGGAATTGAGAACCGACGGTGCACGTTAAGAACTCGAAGAGTCGGACACTGTTGAAAATATCACAGACGGTTTTATATATATAACCGTCTGTGATAATATTATCACAGTCGGTTCTCAAATAAAGACCGTCTGTGGTAATCTACATAGTGGAGATTATCACAGACGGTTGTGAGGTTAGAACCGACTGTGCACCGTCTGTGCTAGGTCAAAACCGTCCTTGATAATCTCTCTATTGAACGTTAGTTTTACAAATTGAAACTGATCTGTAGCTTTCAACTCTGAATGCTCGAAAACATGTTTTAAATGAACACTCAGATATTTCAAATGTAGTCCAAATACTCTGTAAATTGGTTACTATGTACGTATATCCGATAATTGGTTACAATGTAGTCCAAATGCTCTGTAACTTGAGCATGCTCCACGTAATATTGTATGTTAAATTTACAAATGGGAACTTTCACCGACAATTTGCACGTACACAGCCATGTTATCCTCAACTTTCCACTTGCCGCGGCCCTGCAAATACGAGAATTACAGGAGATATAAGCTATACCGATGGAAACAGAGAGATAAGACGTACAGTTGATTACCTTTAAAGTATAACCCTTCCTGATGATCCATACGCACGTAACTGGTTTCGTCGGTGTCTTCAGTATCGACCTGTACGCCATCTCCAAATGGAGGAATCTCATCAAATTGATTGTATTCCTCCTCGTCTACGACATTTTCAACTCCAACAATCCTTCTCTTGCCATGAAGGACGATGTGCCACTTCTTATTGGCCGGGTCAGTGACATAAATGACCTGAATGGCTTGATTTGCAAGTATGAATGGCTCATCTTTATAAGCAACGCGATCCAGGTCCACAGAAGTGAAACCGTAACTGTCAACCTTCACACCCTGTGGGATTTGGACCCATCGGCATCGAAACAGGGGAATCTTGAACAGTACGTAATCGAGCTCCCAAATTTCTTCAATGAACCCGTAGTACGAGTTCAATCCACGTACTACCCTTGTTGGGCCTGTCTTGGTGAACCCCTCATGGAAAGCTTCTACGCTCACTCCACTATTTTGCACAGTGCTCTTTCGATCTTGAGCTTTCGTGTAAAATGTGTACCCATTGATGTCGTATCCCTGCCAAGTCTGTACAGTAAACGTGGGCCCTTTTACCAATCATTTAAGGTTCTCACTTGCGGACTCTCCGGTGATTCGCACCTTCATCCACGCGTTGAATCGACTGTTATGTTGTCCCGTGATCCAAACCTCGGATCGGCGAGGATTGTCTTGTCGTAGCATCTCCTTGTGCTCGTCGATGTACGGAGACACCTCCGTCATGTGTTACAAGACCCAAAAATGAGCTTTCGAGTACATATCGAAATCAGGAGTGATGGCTCTCCGTCCGATAGTGCCAACACCATCAAGCCTCCCCTCGTGACGAGACACAGGAACTCCTATTGCTTCTACCTCGGCCATGTAATCGACGCAGAACTCAACAACCTCTTCCGCTGCATAACCTTCGGCAATGCTACCCTCGGGCCGGGACCGATTCCTCACGTAGGCCTTAAGTACACCCATGTACCTCTTGAATGGATACATATAACGTAGGAACACGGGTCCACATATCTTGATTTCTCTGACAAGGTGGACGGTGAGATGGACCATGATATCAAAAAACGATGGAGGAAAATACATCTCAAGTTGACAGAGAGTTCGAACCACCTCGCTCTGCAAAGAATCCAGTCCATCGGGATCAATGACCTTGGAAGAAATTGCATTGAAGAAAAAATATAGCCTCGTGATCGTCTCTCTGACCTTATGCGGCAGAATACTCCGGATGGCAACAGGAAGCATTTGTGTCATCAACACGTGACAATCATGAGACTTCATACCCAGCAATTTCAAATCGCCCATGGACACAAGCTTTTTCATATTTGCGGAGTAACCCGATGGAACTTTAACACCATGGAGACACTTACAGAGTTCTGTCCTCTCAGCCTTGCACAAAGTGTAGCATGCGGGGGGGGAGGTATATACGGCCTTTATCGTCCTCTCTCGGTGCTAGCTCGGGCCTGATTCTCATTTCGATCATGTCACGCCGCACATTGATGCCATCCTTTGTCTTCCCTGGAATGTTCAGCAATAGGCCGATTAAACTGTCACAAACATTCTTCTCTACATGCATGACATCAATGCAATGACGAACCTCTAAATGCTCCCAATACGGTAAGTCCCAAAATATCGATCTCTTTTTCCAAGTGTTCTTCGTGCGGGGTTTCAATTTACCACCCTTTCCAAACACAACGTCTATGTCCTTCACCCGTGAGTAAACATCTTTCCCGCGCGTAGGCTTCGGGGCTGAACCATCTTCGTTGTGGCCGTCAAATTCCCTCTTCCTCTTACGGTACGCGTCATTCTTCGGAAGAAACCTACGGTGACGCATGTACACTGTTTTCCTGCAATTCTTCAGCCACACGCTCTCAGTGTCATCTTCGCAGTGGGGGCAGGCTTTGGCTCCTTTCGTAGTACGGCCCGACAAATTTCCAAGGGCTGGGAAATCGTTGATGGTGCAGAATATCATAGCACGTAGGATGAAGTTCTCTCGTTTGTATGCGTCCCATACCTGCACCCCTTCGTTCCACATTGTTAGGAGATCCTCTATCAATGGTGCTAGGTACACATCAATATCGTTTCCGGGTTGTTTTGGTCCTGAGATAAGTAGAGACATCATGATGTACTTGCGCTTTATACACAACCAAGGAGGAAGGTTGTAGATACACAAAAGAACCGGCCAAGTGCTATGCCGACTGCTCATGTTACCAAAAGGATTAATTCCATCGGTACTCAACCCGAACCTTATATTCCTCAATTCTGCTCCGAAGTTAACAAATTCCCTGTCGATGTTTCTCCACTGCGAAGAATCAGCGGGGTGTCTCAACTTTCCATCCTTCTTCCGGTCTTCCGAGTGCCAACGCAGTAATTTTGCCTCTTTACGGTTTGCAAACAAACGCTGCAAGCGGGGAATGACTGGCAAATACCACAACACCTTAGCAGGAGGTCCTTCCTTTATCTCCGTGCAGTCGCCGTCATCTGTTCGGTCCTTAGTACGCTTATAGCGGGATGCGCCGCACACCGGACAAACATGCATATTTTTGTAGTCGTTACGGTAAAGGATGCAATCATTAGGGCATGCGTGTATCCTTTCTACTTCCATTCCCAAAGGACACAACAGCTTTTTCGCTTGGTAGGTGTTTTTTGGCAACTCGTTTCCTTCCGGGAGCATGTCCGCCAAAAGATCTAACAGTGCTGTGAAACTCTTGTCGGTCCAGCTGTTGCTTGCCTTCAATTTTAACAGTTCAAGCACAGAGGCCAACTTTGTGTATTTCGACTTGCAACCAGGGAACAACGGCCTCTCTGAGTCCTCAATCAAGCGCTTGAATTTGCCAAACCCCCTTTCACTGTAATTTCCTTCCACATCACGCAACATGTCATCTAAATGGTCATCCTCTGGCATATCCTCGTCGAAGTCGTTGTTTGGATCCGGCATGTCCTGTTCCTCAACCTGAGTGGCAGTTGTTTCTGCAGTTGGCTCTTCTCCATGGTGGACCCAACACGTGTACCCCTTTTTGAAACCACGTCGGATCAAGTGGGCGACAATTTGAGATGAGTTGGTGAACATCTTAATATTCTGGCAGTCTACACAAGGACAGTACATATATGGTAAACCCTTCTTCGCCATGTCTTGCACAGCAACCTTTTTGAAATCAAAAACACCTTTCATGTATTCCTCACCCACTTGGTTGTCATTATACATCCAGTCTCGGACCATCTGCAATAAATCAAATTCATACACATGCTAATTAGTAAATCAATGGAGATCGATATTGATGATGAAATCAAGTAATGTGTACGCCTTGGGAGCAAGTAACCAACCTTGGTTCGATCCTCAAATTTTTGCCCCCAAATGCTCCCCCTGCCTTTCGAGATTCGCTCTTCCTTGCCCCAAATCTTTTCGAACTGGACAGTGTAGGTCGAGCAAGAGAGTACGACTAGCTCAAAACATCCGCCAAAAGACCTTTTATACCAGGTTCAGTACAGACGGTTCTATATAATACCGTCGGTAATATCGGTGCATTATTGAAGAAAAGAAATATCACAGACGGTTATGAACTCCAAACCGTCCGCTTTACATCAGAACCGTCTGTGTATTTGATTATGACAGTCGGTTCTCACATCTGAACCGTCTGTGTTATCACATCCGACCGTCTACGTTATTATCACAGTCGGTTTTTACCTCAGAACCGTCTGTGTATGTTGTTATCACAGTCGGTTTTTACCTCAGCACCGTCTGTGATAACACAGATGGTTTTAAAGTCCGAACCGTCTTTAATATCCCGGTTTTTTTGTTTGCATTCGACTACTGGTCATCAGTTGTTCCACATGTTTTTCATATTTGGTTCTATCTTATTTCAATGTTAGTATTTACAAAAATGAACGTTCAGACTGTTTGGTTTTATCTTGTTTTTCATATTTGTTTTATATATATGTCTGAAATTAAAACCGTCTGTAATCTTTCAAGCAGAGACGGTTTTGAGTTAAAAACCGTCTTGATCGCAGCAGTATTTTCTTGTTAATATTTTTACACAGAACATCATTTGGTGATTATCAGTTACATAATCAATCGAAAGCCAGATATATAAGGAAAAGAAATTTCTTATTTCTTACAATCTTTCCATACATAAGAGATACTATTAATTAAGCGACCAATTGATTAGTGTCGACCTGTTCCGAAAGTAATTTACAAAGTTCTCCTAGGAACGTATTGGCATCAGTAGGATCTACACTGGCCGCCCCAGGAGAACTACCAATGGCTCTAAGACTATCAACATCATCTCTCACCAAAGGAGTGGATTTGGCATCAGTAGGATCATCCAAGAAATTAAAGTTGATACAACCAAGGTGGAGATGAAGCTGCAACTCAAAGCATGCACTCTGCCAAGTGCAGAATGGCAAAAGACATCCCCTCAGAATGCTTCTCCAGCGCCTCTTTTTTTTTTGGAGAGTTCTGCACAAGGCAGCTTTCTCCTCCTGCACATATGCTTCTCCAGCTTCTCCTAGGGGCGTATGCTGGGAGGGTGAAGATGATTGCCAAGCTTCGGAGTGGATTTGGACGTGGAAGTGTGAGCCTTACCCCAGAAAAGCTGATGATACAAAGGTGTTGGAGAGGGGATATTGGAAGGATTATTGTGGATCTCCAAAGGTGGAGTCGATGCAACTGGAGGGGTTGCAAGGGGCAATGTGGCAACACAGGCCTCAGCACCCTCTAGAGTCTTCGCTGCAGCTCCACTGTATGATCTTTCATCATTTCTAAGTCTCTTCTTTGGAGGGAGCATTTCCTCAAGCACCTGTGGATTTCGAAATGCATTTGTTTCGAGGTAATCAAGTCATAAAAGAAAGATCTGCATTAGAGTTTCAGAGGGGACTTACTTTCTGAAGATCCTGATCAAGTTCATTCCTTATCTCTTCCTCATCACTCTCAATTTCAATAACCTCACTGGAATCTCGGCTCGCCATCAAGGTGGGAGTTGAGGAGGGAATAAAGACAGGGATTTAGGAGCCTCGCTATTTATAGAAACAGAAGGTGACGGTTCATATGCACGGGTGCCTCGAGTTCTAAAAAGCGCACTAGTACTGGTTTTCAAGGCCAATAAATTCATGATATACAACTTCTCGGGAGATAAACTGCAACACGGCAAAGGAAGTTGAAGAGTCAGATTACATAATTCGATGCAAAATAAATTTGAAGTAAATAATTAAGTCTCTTCATCTGCTCAGTTATTATGTGCGGTTATCAACAATTGCATGTAGAGAATTGCACTGTTGGGACTATCACAGACGGTTGGGAGATCAAAACCGTCTGCTTTACTACTACAGACGGTACTGATGTCCGAACCGTCTTTAATATGTCTGTTTACTATCACAGACGGTTTGGAGTTAAAAACCGTCTGTGATATTGATAGAGGTCGAGAATTCGAGGCGAGGAAGTTGAAGAGTCAGATTACATAATTCGATGCAAATTAAATTTGAAGTAAATAATTAAGTCTCTTCATCTGCTCAGTTATTATGTGCGGTTATCAACAATTGCATGTAGAGAATTGCACTGTTGGGACTATCACAGACGGTTGGGAGATCAAAACCATCTGCTTTAATATTACAGACGGTTCTGATGTCCGAACCGTCTTTAATATGTCCGTTTACTATCACAGACGGTTTGGAGTTAAGAACCGTCTGTGATATTGATAGAGGTTAAGAATTCGAGTCGACTCGAGGACACTGTTGGGACCATCACAGTCGGGCCTTACGTAAAAACCGTCTCTAATGTGACTATCACAGATGTTTTTTACCTCAGAGCCGTTTGTGATATTTCAAAGCACGTTGATATATAACTTCTATATTCTTTTTATATTATTTGCATGGGACCTGCGACCTCTATATTGTTTCTATATTATTTCAAGGGCTCCGATCACAAGCCAAAGATCGCGATAGTCGTTCCTTGATCGCACACAGTGTACATACCTTTGTATGGTCGAATGTTCTACAAAAGCCAACGAAAGATAAAGAAAGAGGGAAGATTGCATGCAGTCCAAGAATGTGCTAGAAAATTAGAAAGTTGACATAAGAACAAAGTTTTCAATAATTTGTTTCAACGTCGAGAAGGCCTGCGACCTCCCTCAGCTTCGCGATGGTATCCTTCATTGTCAAACCGCAGCCAGCGATGGTGTCCCCGGTATGAACTCTCAATCTTTTGGACTTACCCCTGTATTGTTAATCCATGTTCAATACATTCTTTACCTGTTGATTTGCACAGGGAAGGGGAGCCGTGGAAGACACTGCCAAAGTCAAGGCCGAGCTGAGGGCGCTCCTCCTGGAGGGTGAGGCTGACGATGCCATCGAGGATGCCATTGGGGCAGAGAAGCTAAGGAGTCAAACAGTCTGAGAACTATAAAAACTTGTAAAGTAAATGACAATTTTTCCACTGTCAATTTATAGAACTTCCAAAGCGATGCTTCGTGTTCTCCTAGGCGCCGCGCGCGAAGATCGGAGACAGAAATGATCACAGTTGAGAATTCGAAGCGCCGGTACTTTTCCAGTCGGTTCATACATCAGAACCGTCTGTGATAACTACACTATCACAGACGCTTCGTGGTTTACAACCGACTGTATAAATCACAGTCGGTTCTGCGTTCCGAACCGTCTGTGATAGTCTAATTATCACAGACGGTTCGGAACTCAGAACCGTCTGTATATATCACAGTCGGGTTTTAGGTTAGAACCGTCTGTGATAATTAGACTATCACAGACGGTTCTTAGCTGGGAACCGATTGTATATATCACAGTCGGTTTTTAGGTTAGAGCCGTCTGTGATAAGTATACTATCACAGACGGTTTTGTGTTCAGAACCGTCTGGTTTACTCTCACAGTTGTTTTTGACGTCAGAACCGTCTGTGATATCTGAACATATTCTCCCGCCAGGCCTTCACAGACGGTTTTCCATTGAACAGTTCATACCCGTCTGTGATGTGCCGTCCAGGATGTCTGTTTCTGTGGTAGTGAATAAAGTTTGTTGGCCGAACTCACACTTCTTACGGTTGAGGCAAAGTCGATGTTGCCGAAGTTGTTTGAACACCTTTTTGACATGAATGAGGTGCTCGTCCCACCAACAACTATAGACCAGTATGTCATCGAGGTAAATGATCACAAAGTCGTCGATGAACTGTCGTAATAAGTTATTCATAAGATGCATGAAAGTTGTCAGGGCGTTGCAGAGGCCAAACGGCATGACTAGCCATTCGAACAAAGCTTGTCGTGTTTTGAACGCGGTTTTCCAAGTATCCTCCTCTCGGATGCTAACTTGATGATACCCTGACTTTAGATCCAATTTTGAGAAGACAGCAGCATGCTTCAGTTGGTCTAGCAGGTCATCAATACGAGGAAGGGTACTGATTCTTGATGGTGATTTTGTTCAGTGCTCGGTAGTCGATGCACATACGCCAAGTTCAATCTTTCTTTGGCACTAACACCATAGGAGATCCACAAGATGAACTATTTAGTTGGATTACACCATCTCTTAACAATTCACCAAGCTGTCTTTTGATCTCTTCATTCTCCAATACTGACTTGCGATACATAGTCAGATTGGGAAGTGTCGCATCGGACATGAGTTGAATTTCATGCTCGACTGGACGTTTCTGTGGGCGACCCTGGGTACTCTCGAACAGATCACTGTATTTCTTCAACAGTCCTGACAAACGACCAGAATCTTCTCAGCACGCGAACGACAGCACTGCTTGAGTACTATCACTTTGACCAACTGGTCGAATCATAACTAGCACGTATTTGTGACATGCGTTGACGATTTGTTTGGCCTGATTTGCTGTAATCAAGTTCAAAGTATTGACGTGAACGTCTCTACTGATCACGAACATAACTCCATCTTTAGTGAGCTTGTACTCTTGCACTCGCCGATGGAAATGAGTGTCATGATCATACAAATACGGACTCCCAAAGATCACCTGACAAATATCGATAGGAACAATGTCACATTAGATCTCATCGATATATGGAGCAGAGATCGCAAATTTCAGCACACACAGACTCGTAATCTGTTGGTTCATGTCGGATGTAAACCACCCCAGCGGATACGGTCGCGGGTGTGTGGTTGTCTTCAAATCAAGTCATCGAACCAGTCCAGCGGAGACCAGATTCTTCTGACTTCTGGGGTCGAATATTGCTGCGATCACTTCGTGCTTCACTTGGATATGATCGTGAACAAGTCCTCTGTTGAGTGATGATTGGTAGGGGGATCTAATCCTTTCTCCTTCAGCATTGCCATCAGAGACAAGGTCGTGTCCGCCTCATCGACTGAATTCACTCGGACAACTTATCTGCCGATGGATCCGTGGTAGTCGTGGCTGTTCTTTTCTCTGATCCATTTTTCTTTGGTCGAAGCTTAGGATGAAACTTGTAGCATTTATCCTTGGTGTGTCCTGTGACTTGACAATGCTCGCAAAAGGTACCCGTACCCATTTTCGAAGCATTCTTCTTCGGACTCAGTTTTCTTTTTGTTGAGGTCGCACTTTCCTTCGTGCTTTTGTCATTGCGGGATTTGTTCTTCTTTTCGATTGCCATAGCAGTTGTGCTCGCGGTCGCGATGTCTTGCACGCCGAACAGGCTCAACTCAGCACTGATCGATTTCTGAAGTCCAGATGTATACTTCCGGAATACCTGAGGATCAGAGAGTGAGATGCCAATGACCATTGCTTGTCTTTGGAATTCCATTGTGTAGTCCTAGATAGATTGGTCGCGCCGTTGATATAATCTGTGCCAACGATCCCATCTCTCCTCAAGGTAACCCATCAGATAGAATTCTTGTCGCATGAGTCGTTTGAATTGACCCCACACAAGGTCGTCAGCTTCACCATTGGCGACAAGGGCCTTCCACCAAGTCTTGGCGTGGTCCTTCATCTTCAAAGGTGCAAACTTCACCTTTTGAGTGCTACTGAACCCTTTTAGGTCAAAATAGGTCTCAAGCTGGTCGATCCAAAAATCCAGCTTCTCGGCATCGATCACCCCATCGTATATGAGTATATCAATCTTAGCGTCGACCTTAAAAGATCCGGCAGCTAAGGAGGTGTTGGCGAGGTCGTCGGCCTTATGGTCGTCTTTGTCTTCATCTTCGTTTGTCCTGCGCATGTCTTCACCTTCGTTTGTCCTGGTACAGCCATGGCCTGCTGCTTAATGCAAGCAAGCACGGTATCCATGTCAGTGGAGAGTTTAGCCACTTGTTTGGCTAGATTAGTTTGAACGGATGTATCGTCAGACATCTTCGGAGATGTGACTGTAGGAATTGTTGAATTGTCGCTGGAAGTTTTGCCAGAGGTTTTGTAACCTGGCGAGTCTTCACCATCCACAGGACAGGATAGTTGTTCTGATACCAACTTGATCAGATTGAGACCTAGTCTTGGGTTTCAACTAGATCTACTCTGATACTAATTTGATCAAATTGAGACCTAGTCTTGGGTTTCAACTAGATCCGCTCTGATATCAACTTGATCCGTTTGAGATCTAGTCTTGATTTTCGTACTAGGCTCGTCCAGATTCTAATATATAAAATTACGAGATCTTACTCGAAATTACCAAAACCCAAAGTTGATCGAAAGACACAGCTCAAAGTAATTACACAACTCTTTATTTCAAACAGAGCCTTACACGTCGAACATTAGGATGCACTCGCCTACGTCGATGAACTAGTCTCGATTTGATTTATATCAAGGTAGATAACTAGGTAGATAATCTATCTATCCTAGTACAAAGTATTTATAGTCCAATCGTATGAATACGTATCAGACTCAATAACCTAAATGTATTAGACTCAGACAACTAACTTAACCTGAATATGTAAGATCTAGTTATATGTATATGGATCGGAATACAATCCGACTAGAGATCGAATCCATTACGTACTCGACTTGCATCCCAGGCTATGACCTCGGATGTCAATATCGGGTAGCGCTGCGACCATGGTGGTGCTGAGACCCGAAGATCCTCCTGAATCATGAAGGGCCTCCATCAAAACCCCAATTAACATATTGGCTTAGTCGGCCAGCGTGATAAACAAACAAGAGTTCTTACTCTGTTCTATCCATTATGTAATTCTAAAAGTCATTGCATTGATTTGATTAGAGTTATATCCATTATAGAGTCCTAAATAATATGATTGATTTATACCATTAGAACACATTACCATAAAATATATAACACATATTTTTTTCTTTTGTTTCTATTAATATGGAAACTTTTAACTCTTACAACTAACATGGTCTTTTCATAATTTCCTTTTTCTATTATATAAATAGTAGACAACAGGTAAAGTATGTTCTGTTCTCCGATAGTTCCTATATTACAGAAGATCCTGACTGGCTATATAGGCTGAATGTGCCACTGTAGGATTGTGTTAGGGTAGACCAACAATGAATGAACAGGTTGTCAAGCCAAAAAGTCACTTTGACTGCATGGAAGTACAAAACTTTTTACAGGTTAGCTCTTTGTTAATCATAGCCGCCTCTTATTTTAATGCTAAGCACATGCTGATGCCCGCCACATCCGGCGCGGCGCACAGCGCATTGAGCTGGTCTCCCTTCATTTCAGCTCTCTTCTGGACAGGTGGCAAGTTATAGGAATTTTTTTAATAAATAATCCTTTAAAAAAAAGAAAATCACAAATGTGGCCTAAGATTTGAAGAATTTAGAAAAATAACCCATTTTAGAAGTGTAGATGATCCTGGAGGCGACATGTGGCAGTAATCTGGGTGGTAGAGCCCTACCGCGTATTGGGTATGCGACAAAAACGGACAAAACATCTGCCGCACTTTGAGTGTGCGACAAACTGATTTCATCGTGCGCCAGACATGATTCTCTCGATTTTTGCTCTCTGTCACCCTCCCATCTTGCGGCAGAGGCTCCCCTCACTCCAATATCTTTAAGTCACTTTTTCAGCCACTTTAAGTCATTTGCAGCAACTTTAGTTTACTTTTTCAGCTTTAGGTCAAAATTTCAGCAACTTTACATCACATTTTTTAGCAATGCATTTTGTTTTATTTTTTTGGCAGACCTCACATGCTACTATTCTCGTGTTCTAAAGCCACACCACTCCTCTATAAATATTGGTTGCGCAGAAAGAGTAGTAGAACAAAAACAAAACACATTAGAGAGGTGAAAGAGAGTTTGAGGAAATTTTGAACTATTTAAGTTCGAAATTTGGGAGTTGCAAGAAGAGAAAGTTGAAGAACATTAAGAGATCTACCAAATTACATATGTAATTTAAAAATCTATAGTGTACTGTTAATGACATATTTAATAATTATTTGCTTTGGATATGTTGAAGTATTGTATTGTTATTGATCACATAATTTAATTCTAATATGTACCACTTTCGATCTCCTCTACTTCTGGTGATATATGTGGCACAAGTTAGACTTGGCAAAAGCATAGTGTATAATCAAATTTTATCACTTCCTTACATTTACTGTGGAATGGATCTAAACCTTTAAGCTAAATCTTGAATATAATTTAGTTGTTTGGTCTAGATTGAGTTATTAACTTCATATTATCTTTACTTGGTTAAAAAGTATCACACAAAAATAATTTTTTGTTTACAAAAGATTATAACTTTATAACTTATAGAATATACTGATATGAACATGCCGATAAAGGACGCGTTCACGGAGGGTAGTCCGATCTTCATGACGTAGAATCTAGATAACTAGTATCTGAAGATACCTGGATAACTAACATGATATGGTGAAACGAAATAGCCAACCACTTGCAGAGCAAAGACCTGCGTATCAATGAATTCGCCCAACCACACTCTGAATTACCTATCCACACGGCCACACACGGAGTTGACGCACAGATAGGGTGATCACGAAGATCGTTCGAGCAATTCCGGAAGAAATCACAAGAACAAAGGATGAAGAGATTCAACTATCAACTAAAACTAAGGCTTCAATCTAAAATTATCAATATCAATGTCTTATGTCTTGTATATTAAAAACTATGACCACGCCTCTCTTTTATAGAAGGTGGTATTTACAAAAGGTAGAAAACTTAAATTAGAATTATAATCTAAATCTAATTCAAAAAAGAATAAAAATTGTAACAAACTATAAAAGATAAAAGAAGTCTGGAATCAATATTCTCAGAGTCGGATCCGGATTCGGACTAGACTTTTTTCTTCCGTATAGTCATTACTCTTTTGGGTCTCCTGGTTGCATACGTCATTGGAATTTAATAATTCTTGATGCGTTGGAATTCTCTTTTGAATACCTTTCCAACAAGTATTCACAAGACCAAATTGGACATCTGTGCTGAGAATGGTACTTGGTCGAAGTTGGACTGTCGCTTGGTCGGCACACTGCATGCCGAGAAATTCTTTTGGTTATAGCGGTTGCAATTCTTGATGAAATCGAGTAATATTGGGCTTGTTGGAAAGCTTAGGAAATCCTTTTTCCACTCAGTGGGTGTAAAACTAGATTTAATGAAGTTCTTTGGCCCATATGTGGCTATGTCCTTCCTGTTATGCTCTCCCTCTTTATATCTAATCAATGTTAAACAAGAGCTATTAGGTAGCAGAATATTCTCATCATAATTTAATTTTTTAAGGAACAAAGTCACCTGTTGATGTAGCTGTTTGGTCTTTTCTCCAGTGATTTGTCCTTTATATTCCTCAGATCGAGCTTTAGTGCTACTTGTGCTAGAGTTGTCCTCATCATTCTCCCCCTCTTGAAAAGGACTCGTCCTCGAGTCTGACAGTGTAGAACTAAAGAACGGAGAAAGGTCTGAAACATTGAATGTAGCACTGACTCCATATTCCCCTGGTAGCTCTATCTTGTAAGCATTGTCATTAATCTGCTGCTTTAGTCGTTCTGGCACAGGTAAAGGCAACAAATCAATAGGAGCAATCAGTTTAAAGCCTTAAACAATTTCAAAAGGACACATATTAGTGGTCGAATGTAGCGCCCTGTTGTACACAAACTACATGTGTGGCAAAAAATCTTCCCATTCTTTCAAGTTCTTTTTGATCACCATCCTTAGCATGGTAGGCAATGTATGGTTGATGACCTCGGTTTGCCTTTGTATTTCTTTAGTCTCTTCAGGGTTGGTGCAGTACGGTGGTTGGTTTGGCAATGCTGCTCCCGGTGTTAGATCAATTTGATGCTCGATTCCTCATAAAGGAGGAAGTCCAGATGGTACATCTGCTGGAAATACGTCATTGTAAGCCTATAAAACAACGATAGCAACACTAAGAAGAGCGGTTAAGTGATTAGTAGGAATCAAGGATTCTTTGTACAAGAGTACAATACAATCCTGCAATAGTTGCTCACAACTCTCAAATCTGATTTTGTAGCTATTAAAGCTAAGCTATCATTCTTTCTTTTTCTTTGCTCACTCATATTTGGTTTGTGGCTCTCTCTCACAGATATGTGGCACTCACTCATATGTTCACTCATACCATCAACCTTACTATCAAAAAGTTTTTGCATCCTTCCAATATGATTTGCTCATGAGTCATAGGAAGAAGAGTGATGTCCTTTCCCTTGAACTTGAAAAAAATATTTGCTAGTTCGACCACAATGCTGTGAATCGCAATCATATTGCCAAGGTCGTCCCAACAGTAAGTGGCAAACTTGCATAGGAACCACGTCGCACATGACATCATCAGTATACTCCTTAATGGTAAACTGAACCTTCACTATGGAGGTAATTTTGATCTCACCACAAGAGTTAAGCCAACTAATGCGGTATGGATGGGGATGCTTGAGCACTGTAAGTTCAAGTTTGTCCACCATCTCCTTACTAGCAAGATTATGCTAACTACCTCCATCAATGATGAGCTTTCATACCTTGTCTTGGACCTTACATCGAGTTTGAAAAAGATTATGTCACTGTCCTCATTCAGCTTCCATTATTTGAACACTGGGCATAGTCTTGACTACAAGAGTTTGACCTTGCTCGAAAGAAAAACCTCCTCCTGCTTCAACTTCCGCTGCAGCGTCTTCGATAACGTCTTCATCACTTTGAGAATCATATTCTCAATCTTCTTGCACAATCATAGCTCGCTGGTTAGGACTGAGATGCCACATGTCCTTGCCCTTGGCATCTAAAGCATATAATTTGGCTTGAGTAAGCCGAAGAACCAACGGATGAGGTGATGGCTGTAGGCTTCTTCTCGGTGGTCGAAGCGTTGTTGTTTGGTCGAAGAAGTGTGGATGATGGATTGGACTTGGTCAAAGAAATGTTGTTTGGTCGACTCATTAGAGGAGTCGGATTTGAAACATTATTGCTCGGTTGACGCCATGTAGAAGTATTGGCTGCTCGCAAATACATCTTGTCTTCAGCTAATTGCTTTACCGCCTTTCTTGATAGATGGACAAGTTGCTCGAGATCCTGGTACTGCTGATAATTGACAATCCTCTGGATGTCTCTATTCAAGCCATTATAAAACCGAGCAATGGGCTGCTTAGGTGTCTCCCTAACATCACATCTCATCAGAAGAATCTCCATCTCCTGGTGGTATCCATCAAAATTTCTCGGACCTTGTTTAAGACCTTGCAGCTTGATGAACAAGTCCCGAGTGTAGTAAGATGGTACAAACCTCCTTTTCATGGCATTCTTCATCTCATCCCATGTAGCAATTCGTGGTCGATTTGCTTGTCTCCTTAACTCATGATATTGATGCCACCAAATCAACGCATGTCGTGGTATTGCGAATACCCCGGCAGGTTTTGTTGAGGTTCCTAGCGAAGAAAAGACGACATGAGCTGACCGCGTGACCGGTCCTCTCCTGTCGGGCAAACGCAGCAAATGACACGAAAGTTTATACAGGTTCAAGCCTCAGTGGAGGCCCTAGTCCTGTCGACGTGCTCCCAACTGGAGTTGGCTAGGGGAGTTCTCTCGGGGAGAGATGGCTCCAAAGCACGCCTGTTTGATTGTGTATTAGGCTAAAAAAATGAGTTGTCCCCCCGCTACATGAGGGGTTACAAGGGCTTATATAGGCCCAAAAGATGCAAAAAAGACTAAACTGCCCCATCCGCCACCGTTGGATCGAGGGGCACTAGAGTCCTTCTCCCGGTCAAGGGGCTTAGATGCCTGACAGGTGTCCCTGCCAATTCCCGAGGTGCTTCTAGTGTGATCCTCACGTGACCTGGAACCGGGGGGCCCTTGTCTTCGGGAAACACCGGGGGGCCTTGTCCACGGGCAAATGGCGGCGCCTGGGATAAGCCACCGGGGGGTCTTGTCCCCAGGCAAATGGCGGTGGCCGGGACAAGCCACCGGGGGGGGGGGGCCTTGTCCCCGAGCAAATGGTGGCGCCCGGGGCCAGCCACCAGGGGGTCTTGTCCCTTACCTGGACTTGATCCCACGGAGATTTCCCCCAACAGCAGCCCCCCATGTCCTCTGGGGACGCTGTTTGAGTCCCCGGAGGGGATGGTTCATGTTACCGGGAACATCTCCTTCGGGGTGGATTTTCGGCCCCCTGTTTGGTGCTTCGATCTTTGTGCCAAGAGTTTATGGCGGCGCCATCGATCATTAAAGCCCCTGGCCTCGATCGAAGCGCGTCGGGCGATCATAATGGCCGCTCGTGGTTCGAACCGGTGACGCGTTGTTTCGCGCGCTCGCCCCTTTAATTCCCGTGCACTGTTTGAATTGAGCGGCGCGGATGTGCCGGCAGGAGCCGCGTGGCGCCCATCGGGGCTATGTGTGAGCCCTATAAATACGGCCTTGAGGGGCCTGGAGGACTCACTCGAGCCCTCAATCCTCAAACACTACGGGTGCCCTCAGCTCTCCTGGTAGCTTTCTCCTAGAAGCCTAGTCTCCAGGAAGTCAAGCCTGTCCCCCTAGAGCTCAAGCAACCGGAGAAGACAATGGGTCCCAAGGGTCGCGCCAAGGCCGCCGAGGTGCCTCCGGAGGAAGTCGCCTCGGACTTCCTCTGGGCCTCCGAGTTCACCTCGGGGGACTTAGAGTCCCTCGTGGACCGAGGGGTAGTCGCGGACGGGGACATCCGGATCCCCTCCAAAAAGGACAGTGCCCCCCACCTCAGGCCCAGGGAAGTGGTCTTCTTCGAGGCCTTCCTCGAGGCCGGGCTTCGGCTCCCGGTGCATCCGTTGCTTCGGGAATTCCTCAGGGAGTACAAGGTGGCGCTCAACTACCTGACGCCGAACGCCTTCGTTCGGATGGGTATCTTCATCTGGCTGTTTGAGACAGTCACCGGACGGGAGCTGACGTTCTGGCTGTTCCGGTACTTCTACGAGCCGGCGGCGAGGATCTCCCATTTGGTGAAGGGAGGGCCGAAGTCTCCGTTTGGCTTCATCATGATCAAGCTCCTGCCATCACGGGTGCTGGAGTACCCGGTGGCGGCTTCCCGGGACCACTTGGGGGACTGGGTCCGGAGGTGGTTTTACCTCCAGGTCTGGGACACCGAGGTGACCTACTCACCGGAGCCCCCCTCCTACAGCCGATCGTCTGCCCCCAAGCCCCCGGTATGCACCGAGGAGGAGTTGAAGCTCCTCAGCAAAGTAGTTGGCTCCTGGGGCGTCCGTTCCATGAGGGACGCCGCCAAGGAGCTGACACTACTGAAGGTCTCCCCCTTCTCGCATGGGGGGAGGGGGATCGGGATGTGCCCGGCGCAGCGGCCCCCGCAAAAGCCGGTGACTCGACGTAAGTTCCCGTCTACTTTCTTCGCTTTTTTGTTGATTTTTCTAACTCTTTGCTTTTGTAGTCCGGTCGTATCCGGCCGCCCGGGAGAAGGCGGAGAACCTCCTCGGGAGGTACTACGCCGATGAGCACAAGCGCATCGTGCGCATCATCGGGGAGGGTCCTCCCCGGAACTTGGTGGCCGAGGCCTTTGGGCTGAGGCTACCGGAGAGGACGCCTCTCCCCACCCCCGGCTCTCACAAGAGGGGGAAGGAGGTCGCCGGGGATTCCGAGCTGAAGCGTGCTAAGGCTCAGAAGGCCCCCGGTCTGGCAACGACGCCGGGCTCCACGCCCGTGAAGGCCTGGGATGCCGCCCCCGGGTCAGGGCGCGTGTGAGTGCCTTCTCGGCGCGAAGTGATGCCGCCCCTCCCAGAGAACTCGGGGGGGGGGGGGGGGCAGTGGAGGCGCACGAGCTTGCACGCCTCCCCGAGGCCTCCGGAGAGGCTCGGGGGAAGGAGCCGGCTGATGACGGGGGGGCATCCGACTCGGCGAATTACGCCGCCTCCGGCGTTCGCTCTTCCAGTGGCTCTGGCGCCACCGGGGCCGGAGAGACCGGAGGTTCATTTCGCGGAGGCTTCCCCTTCACATGTCGAATGGCCGGTAGACGAGGGGGGGAGCCCTCGGTCTACGAGGTCCCTGCGGTGACGAAGGTCCCGGGGGCCCCGAGGCCTGGAAAGGGGAAAGGGCTCCTCATCCCTCCCCGGGGGGGACCCCCTCGGAGAGCTCGTCGACTTCTGCTTCGGCTACCGCCTCGGCGGCGAGGACTCCGGCCACTGCCACTCCGGTCCACATCACCCCCGCGACCTTCGTGAGGGGGCCCGCCGGTGCTGATGGGTCTAGAGTTGCTGGGAGGGAGACCCCCCTGCTGTCCACGGGGGAGGTCTTCCGGTTCGTGGAGGGGCTCCAGAATCAGAAGGTGCAAGATTACGTCTCGCAAGGGACGTTCCGCGAACGTTGCAGGGAGCTGCAGTCACTCCACATCCAGGTTCGCTCTCGAACCGGTGGTTAATTTTTTCTAGGATTCCAACTCTCGGGTTTTGACTAACTCTCGTGTTCGTAGGGGGCGGCCATCGCCTGGGGCATTGAGGCGCGCTTTGACAAGGCGCTAAAGGAGGCGGAGGGGAAGGCCGCTGCTGTTTTGGAGGAGCGGGACGGTGTGCTCCAGGAGTTGGCCCGAGTCCGGGCCCAACTCCACGTCTCTGAGAACGCCAACGACCGGCTCTGGAGGGAGGCGAGGGCTAAGGAGGATGCCCTCCGAGAGCTCGAGGGCTCCAGTGCTCGGGCGGTGACGGACGCCGGTCACTCCGTCCGCTTGGCCCTCGAAGGGTCGGGGTGAGCCTTGGCCCGAGGGGCAGCTCCGTGGCGGCGCTGGTGACATTTTGATGCAACATAATGAATTTTTTGCTAAGTGTTTTGAATTGAATTTACCAGGCACCCCGGGAGGTTACTCCCGGGAAAGAGCCCCCGAGGTTTGAGCGCGATCTTAGGGACGCCCTGATGCTGCTGGGAGCCTCCCCGGAGGTGGGGCCCTCGGGCTCCGGCGGTTGTCACCCAGGGGATGCCCAAGCCGCCTTCTTTTTGCTAAGTCTCCTCTCCGGGGGACATGGTAGGGATGTTTTCCGGGATCCAATATGGTTGCGGTTGCTTCCGGAGTGGCACCTAGACAACTTCAACAACCATCGCGCTGAATTATCACCTCCGCGACAGGGGTCCCGGAGGGTCCCACCGCTTCGAATACTTCCAACGGTGGGCTATGAATATTGGCCCGAAGACTTGCTCCGGGAGGCCCAGCGACGTATATGAAGCTTGTATCGAGACTGGCCCAGGAGCTATCAAAGGGCCTTCGGGATTATTAGGTGTAGGAGCCTTCCGGGTTGTATCTTGCATTTATCGTATCGATACCTACCAGAGGGGGAAGATGTCCTCCGGTTAGATATTTTAATAAAGCTAAGTTTGCTTGTTTACTTTTGCGAATTCTCACATGATGGTCCAGAATAGGGCGATCCCCGGGCACAAGTTAGGCACAAGTTACCCCCCCCTCCACAGTGGGCCAGAGAGTGGCTCCGCGTGCTATGGAGGCGACAAAGCCCGGGGTAAGAATTCCCCAAAAATTTTCCAAAGGTCCCGGTGAGAAATTTTTCGGTCTCTGTGAGAACGAGGGGTTGGGTAAAAAACTTCTAGGAATGATTTTTTGGAAATCCCAGTGAGAAATCCTCCATTCGCCGTGAGAACAGGGAGCCAGGGATAAAATTTCTGGGAGAAAGTGTAACATCCCAGTTTTTGCTATCCTTTTTGCTTGCTAGTCAGCATATCTTCATTGGATTCTCAGATGACTCAACCCCATTTTGATCTCTTATCTCAGAATCATGATCTTAGGTATGCCACTACCTTAATTTAAAAAGCTGGCTGCTAAACTCCACCTTTCAGATCATTTTCGCTTTTTAGTCCAAAAGTATTTCAGATTAGTCCTTTTAAGAGTTGTCAGAAGCCCAAAAAGACTAAAAGTGTCAGACCACCTCCAAATTCTGATCTAATCTTGTGATTGTCTTCCCTTTACTTTTCTGAACATTTTTCCCTTCTAGAAGAACTCAAAAATCTTAACCGAAACCCTAGTTTCAGCCTCGCCAAAGTTTCAAACCCTAATTACCTTGTTTACCCTGTTTTTGTCAAAACCACCAGATCTTATCGGATTTTACCATTCTTCTTCCTAGATGAGTTCAAGTGATTTAGTGACACTCATATGCAAAATCAGATCTCAAATCAGCCCTCCAGATCCCCAAAATTGCAAACAGGTCCAAAATCCTGAACAAAATCCTTGCAGATCAGTCCAAACCTTCGCAGATTAGTCCCTGGCCCCTTTTTCGACCTCGACCAGGGCTGAGCCCGTTTGCGACCACGACCAGAGACCACCTCGACCGCAACCAGTGCCGTTCGCTGAGATTCGTCGCCGCAATCTTCACCGTCGGCCAACTTTTGTCTTCACCAACGATCGTATCCTACGTGTCCGCACGTGGTGCTCGCGTCACGCCAAAACCCTCCACCGTGGCGACGACCAGTGACCGCCAGCAACGCCGTTCGTCTTGTGCGCGCGCGCGTGCCTGCTGTGGTTAGAGCCTTTTTGCCACTTCGCCGCCATGCCGAAGCCAGCCACCCCGTCGTTCTGCCCAAGCCGGATATGATGCGATTTTCTCCTCTGGCAGAGCCACCGCCGCGTCCCAACGCCGTCTCGATCTTGCTCCGGCGCCAGTCAAGCATCTCTCGCTCGATTTGCTTCAACTATCGAGGACCCCAGCAGCTGGCTATATAAACCCTTCCCCTCGCCCAGAGCTCTTCACACCACACCACTCCAGCAACCACATAGCTTCGATGCTCGCGTTCATCTTCTTCTTCCCCGATGAGCTACCTGAGGAGCTCTCGTCGCCAGCTCAAACCACTGCCTCCCTCTCCAATCCAAGTTCACCAGTAAGCTTCCCTTATCCCTCTCTTTGTATCATAGCACTTAATTGGACCCCGGCGAACCCTAGCGCCGGCGACCACTGGATTTCCCCTTTTCCCCTGTTCCTCCAATGCTGAGTGATTTAAACCGAATTGACCCTCATGCTAGTAGAACAAAGTGATCAGTGAGCTAAATAGATTAAGCCTGTAAGATCGAAACCCTCAGTTTTGCCCAGATCGAAGAACCCCCAATTTGGGATTTCATCTATTCACCGGAGCTCGTCGCCGAGCTTCTCCGGTGATCCTCCAGCCAAATTGATCTCCCCAATGGCCTTCTATTGTACCCAGGATACTTCACAAGCTTGGAATCGAGCTCAGATACTTTAAATCAAAAACACCCAATTTCTGTGTCTTCGTCTCCGGCACAGTTCACCGGAGTTTGCTTTCCGGCCGATCTAGCCGATGCCACTTTGTCACTTAGCTAGGTCTCAGTCCCCTGACCATTTCATTCCACTAGCCCGATCCCTGAATCTGCACAGATCAAGAGTTATGCTCTTGCCAAGTTCCTGTCCAGAGCCGTCCCTGTGCCGTGTCGCCACCGTAGTTCATTGCCGTCGTTCATCGCCGTCCGGCCATCTTTTGCCCTGAAAGCACCGCCAATGTGTCGCTGGCATCCACGCCTACCTCCTAGACATAGTTGGCGAAGAGTTTGAAGCCCAGAACCAGATTTACCCCATTTTTCTCGTTTTTGACAGTGTCAGTGCAGTGTCAATGCATGTTAGTCACTGGCATTGGCCTTGTTTAACCCTTTCTATTTGAGCAATTGAAATGCCACTTTGTCCACTAAGCTCCTGGAGCC
Organism: Pharus latifolius; assembly: GCA_019359835.1. Taxonomy (NCBI): domain Eukaryota; kingdom Viridiplantae; phylum Streptophyta; class Magnoliopsida; order Poales; family Poaceae; genus Pharus; species Pharus latifolius. Next base: position 29,644,031 of record CM033325.1, on the reverse strand, counting down.
ATGTTCTACAATTTTCTCTACTATCACATCTCCAGAAAATCCACCTAGAGCCAACTTAGGGCTATGTCTAGCCGTGGACCGAATGTCAGCCTTTCGACATTCAAGTCCTTTTGAGCCCATCTCTTCAATCAACACGCAAGTGACTTTGTCCAAACATTTCCCCTTGCATGCATGATATATTTACTTATTATTTTCTAGTGCAACTATTTCTATATGCTTATATAGTGTGTGTGTGTGTATTATTTGTATCCACCGTGGAACCAGAGGTTGAAGGAGCGGAAGAGATTTTCGAAGAATCGTCTGAGTAACTAGACCCCTCACTGCAAGGCAAGTCTCAAACCCTTGATCATCTCTAGCCTAATATTTTGAGATAAAATATGTTGGTTGTTTTCAAGTATATGCATGCCTTATGTTCAAATAAGAACTATATTCGAATAAAGTGGTAGATATGACCTAAATAATTGTGAAGCCCTTTTTGTCATTGAATATCCATGCACCCTTGTCACCCTAGAATATCATGCTTAGGCTATGCTTGTACTCAAGATTATATGTTAAATGCTAAATGGTCACATGTGAGAAATGTATATTCAAAACCCCTTTTTGTGAATGTGATTGGAATCAATAGTGAGGATGGTTTGATTGGTTGGTGCTGTGTGCGCAGTGGGACTGTGAAAGACTTCTCACTAAAGGTTCATAAGGACGAGAACCTTGTGTTGTACTTCCATGCGGCATGAAAAGCGTACCAACCACTTGCCCGGTGTGGGACGGGCGCAACATAGTAGCTTTCTCAGTATTAGTTTTTCCCTGCAATGATTGTCGGTCCAGTTTCTTGAGAGAAACTGGTGGGCCACTGAGGGCCATGAGTGGTGTGAGATCAGAAAAAAATAATGAGAGGAAAAGGTGTAAGAAGGAAGACGCCCTACGCCTGGATTAAGTCGTGCGCGATTGTAATCAAAAGAGACTATGTGTCTTGCGAGACAATAGACCAAGGCTAGGAAGAATTGGCTGTGGGGAGTACCCACAACGGTAATAAGGACTGAAATGTCTATTTACTGGGCAGGGAATTGTTAATGCTAGGATTGTAAACTGTTGTGTGATCTTGGCCTTATCACATGCGTAAAAGTCGCATGGAGAGGTACCGACTTGAAAGCTGAGTGATCGGTGGATTAAGGTGGTACACCTTTGCAAAGTTATAAAAAGTATCGGATACTCAGAGCTCCCAGGTCATGGAGTCTGCGCGCGTTGGATTCTATCCATGTCGATGCAGCACAAGTAGCTTTTGGAAAGATTTTCACAAAATTGAATAAAGTGGTGACTCATGGAAGACCGCCACACATAACATCTTCTAAAAATCTAGCTTAGGGTTTTAAAAACCTCGCTTTTGAAAACAAAAACCTTTTCTTCAAAACTAAGAGTGAAAATCTATTCTATGAGCCAAAGAGCCATTCTTTGAAAATTTCCCCCTCATCTATATATATCTGCATTCTTATTTGGGACTTGTTGAGCACTATGTGGACAATGTGCTCACCCTTGCTTTTGCAAACAAAATTTAGAAGAAGGATTCATTGATCCCGAGTCCTACGGTCTTGAACCCAACATGGTAGAAGAAGAAACTGATCCAGAAGATCCAGCTTGTTAGAGGGTCACTTACCAAGTGGAGTCCGATGTGGAGGAAGCCCATGCAACACTGCTGCAGTTGAAGAAGAAGACCGTTGAAGTCCTTTTGCTTATTATTTGTCGTGGTATTGCGAATACCCCGGTAGGTTTTGTGAACGATCCTAGCGAAGATTACGCGGCGCGGGTTGACCGGATGACCGGTCCTCCCCCACCGGACAAGCACAAGAGATCACACGAGGATTTATACAGGTTCGGGTCCCGGTGGGGGCCCTAGTCCTGTCGATGCGCTCCCAACCGGAGTCGGCTGGGGAGGCTCTCTCCGGGGGAGAGGCTTCCGGAGCACGCCTGTGAGTTTAGCTATTCCAATAAAAGTGATTCGATCCTTACAACAGAGGGGTACAAGGGCTATTTATAGCCCCAAAAAGAAGCAAAAAGCCTAAACTACCCCGGAAGCCACCGTCGGATTGAAGGGTAGGAACGTCCTTCTCCCGGTCAAACGTCTTGGATGCTTGACAGGTGGTTGCTGATTCCCGAGGCGCTTCTCGCGTGACCTGCACGTGACAAATTGACTCGAGACTTTACCTTTAGAAGGGCGATGAGGCCTGGGACACGCACCGGAGGCCAGGTCTCCGGACCAAAGGCGGCGCCCGGGACCGGCATCGGAGGCCAGGTCCCGGGGGCCAAAAGGCGGCGCTCGGGACGGCACCGGAGGCCCGGTCCAGGGAGCCAAATGGCGGAGCCCGGGACGGCACCAGAGGCCAGGTCCCGGGGGCCAAAAAGGCGGCGCCCGGGGAGGCATCGGAGGCCAGGTCCCCGGGCGAGTGGCGGCGCCCGGGACGGCACCGGAGGCCGGTCCCGGGAGCCAAATGGCGGTGCCCGGGATGGCACCGGAGGCCCGGTCCCGGGAGCCAAATGGCGGCGCCCGGGACAGCACCGGAGGCCAGGTCCCGGGGGCCAAAAGGCGGCGCCCGGGACTGCTCCGGAGGCCCGGTCCCGGGAGCCAAATGGCGGCACCCGGGTCGGCACCGGAGGCCCGGTCCCGGGAGCCAAATGGCGGCGCCCGGGACGGCACCGGAGGCCAGGTATTGGGGGCCAAAAAGGCGGCGCCCGAGGAGGCACCGGAGGCCAGGTCCCCGGGTGAGTGGCGGCGCCCGGGACGGGACCGGAGGCCAGGTCCCGGGGGCCAAAAGGCGGCGCCCGGGACGGCACCGGAGGTCCGGTGCCGGGAGCCAAATGGCGGCGCCCGGGATGGCACCGGAGGCCAGGTCCCGGGGGCCAAAAAGGCGGCGCCCGGGGAGGCACCGGAGGCCAGGTCCCCGGGCTAGTGTGACGCAACTTACCTGGACTTAGTCCCGCGGAGATTTCCCCCAACATTATTGTTGTTTTATTTTGTGCCGACCTTTGTGTCGAACAAAACTCTTTAATTTTGTATCAACGCTAAAGTGAGTCATTTTGGCGCTATGTTATTGTAATGTTGGTCCTTGTGATCAGCACTTGTTTTAATTACTTGCATTTTTATATAATGTATCTTGTTGTTGTGAGCTGCAATGTACCATTTCTGAGTGCAACCCACTTGGGCGGTTGCCATCGGATTCCTCAAATGAGGGTCACATAGAAAGTCTGAGATTTTCGGGGATTTTTCCAGCAGAAAGTCTCTGAAATTTCCCGGGGTGATTTTTCTGGGAGAAAATCTCCGAAATTCCCGGGGATAATTTTCCCGGGAGAAAATCCTCCAGTCGCCGTGAAAACAGGGAGCCGGGGATGAGATCTCCGAGAAAGAATATCCGAGAATTCTGTCTTACTGAGGAGAAAGTCGACTCCTGGTGGAGGATGTGCCCGATGATGGGTCCGAGTGTTTGAGGGGGGGACTAGTCCCTCAAATTGACTCGTTACCACGGTCCTTGAGGACCGGGTTGCCGCTTACACCCTCAGTCCACGAGGGGTGATCGTAAGCCGCCCTACAGGAGTGGGACTCCCGTTGTAGGGACTTCTTGGGTCGTGATAGCCCACTTCCTCACGAAGACGGCATCCTCACTAAGAGGGCATCCTCACAGGGAGGGCATCGCTGTGAGAGACGATAATGTAGGGACCTGCAGTGAGGTAAAGCTGAGGAAAAACCAGCTGTATTAATAAAGAGTTGAGATACAACGCCTCCCCTCGCAAGATCGCGATGGGGGAGGGAATGGTGAGTACAATGTCTCCCTCCCCTCCGGCGTAACCGCTCCGGGGGAGGGGACGAGCCTGTAGGCTAGACGTAGAACTTGCGAAGCAAGCGTGCATTCCACGTGTGCTTCAGCTCCTACTCTTGAAGGTTGGAGAGCTTGTAAAGCCCCTGAGCCCAGGAAAGTTGAGATCTTGTAGGGGCCCTCCCACTTGGGGGAGAGCTTTCCCTGAGCTTGGGGGTCGGTTACGCGCTTGAGGACGAGGTGCCCGAGGCGGAAAGCTTTCTCACAGATGCGTTGGTTGTATGCACGCGCCATTTCGCGCTCGTAGATGGCGTGGCAGAGGAGCGCTCTGTCGCGTTCCTCTTCGACGAGGTCGACCTCCAGTCGCTGATTTGCTTCGTTGGCTTGGTATGTTGCAGTCGTAGCTTCGTCTAGGAGCTTGACTCGTAGTGACAGGAAGCCAATCTCTGGGGGAAGAACCGCCTCGGCCCCGTACATGAGGGAGAAAGGGGTGCGTCCCGTCTCCCGGCTCGGGGTCGTACACATGGAACAGAGGATGGTAGGGAGCTCCTCCGCCCACGCACCCCGTTTGGAGGTGGCTTGTTCGAGCTGTCGGCGTAACCCCTGTAGGATATGCCGTTGACCCTTTCGATGGCCCCGTTGCTCTAGGAGTGAGCTACCGAGGCGAAGTGGATGGTGAGACCCAAGCCTTCGCAGAATTCCCGGAAATATATCGAGTCGAATTGGGTCCTGTTATTGACAGTGATTTCTCGGGGGACCTCGAAACGACACACGATATTCTTCCAAAAAAACCGCTGTACTGCTCGGGACGTGATGCTGGCCAGAGGTTCGGCCTCTACCCACTTTGTAAAATAGTCGATTGCGACCACCGCATACTTGTAGCCCTCGGGCGTTGAGGGGAAGGGACCTAGGAGGTCCATCCCCCAGCGTGCGAAGGGCCAAGTGATGGGGATAGTCTGCAGTGCTACAGAGGGAAGGTTGGAACCCTTGGCCATCTTCTGGCAGGCCTCACACGCGGAGACAAGGTCTCGTGCGTCGCAAATCATCGTGGGCCAATAGAAATCCTAGCAAAGGGCCTTGGTTGTGATGGCGCGCGGGGCCAGGTGAGACCTGCAACTTCCCGAGTGAATGTCCTCGAGGAGCCGGAGCCCTTCCGGCCGTGGAAGGCAGCGGAGCAAGGCGGAAGCTCCCTGCTTGTAAAGCTTCCCCTCCAGCAGGAGGTATGCCCGAGCCTTGGCTCAGAGGCGCTTGGCCTTGGTCTCGTTGGGAGGGTCTTCCTCCCCCTTGATGAAGGAGAAAGGAGGTCCATCCAAGATGAGGCTCGGGTGATCTCGGTGACTTCCGGGACGCAGGACCCATCATCCACGTTCGGGGAGGCCACCGAGGGCTTCGCGATGATCTCCAAGAAAGCCCCCTTGGGGAGCGGTTCCCAGGCGCTGGCTGCTCGGGCCAGGGCGTCAGCCCGATCGTTGTTCCTCCGCGGGATGTGCCAGGCCTCTAGGCCATCGAAGTGCTTCTCCATCTTGCGTACCTTTTGCAAGTAGAGGCTCAAGTTTGCGTGTTGGCACAAGTAGGACTTGTCCATTTGGCAAACTACGAGCTGGGAGTCTTCTTTCACGAGGAGGCGGCGAATCCCCACGGAGCGTGCGAGGCGCAACCCAAGGAGCAAGGCCTCGTATTCGGCAACATTGTTCATGGCGGGGAACTCGAGCCGCGCCGTGTACTCCAGTTCCGTCCCCTCGGGGCTCCGGAGGACTACTCCCGCGTCGGCCCCGGTGAGACACAAGGAGCCATCAAACATGAGCGTCCAATGGTCGCTACGTTGGGGCGGTGCGGGGAGGCTTTCGTCCCCGGGCCCGGAGGCAGGGGTCCACTCTGCCACAAAGTCGGCGAGGACTTGTAACTTGATGGCGGAGCGCCCAGTGAGAGAAAGGGAGAAGGGAGCAAGCTCGGCCCCCCACTTTCCTATCCCGCCGGTGGCTTCCTTGTTCCGGAGTACCTCCCCCAAAGGGAGGGACGACGGGACAGTGATCGGGTGTCCCAGGAAGTAGTGACGAAGCTTCCGGGACGCCATTAGAAGGGCGTAGCAGATCTTCTCCATCTCCGTGTATCGAGTTTTGGCCCCTTGGAGGGCCTCACTCACGTAATACACAGGATGCTGTTGCCCGTCCTGTTCCTTTACCAATACCGCGCTTACGACGACCGGGGTCGCGGTGAGGTAAAGGAGCAAAGGCTCTTCTGGAGACGGGCTCCCGAGTATTGGGGGGCTCGTGAGATACTTCTTCAGATCGTCGAAGGCCTCCTGGGCCTCGGGGGTCCATCGGAACCCTTCGACGCCCCGGAGGATTTTGAAGAATTGGAGGCCACATTCCCCCGACTGCGAGACGAAGCGACTTACCGCGGCCAAGCAGCCGGTGAGCCGTTGAACGTCCTTGACCGAGCGTGGTGGGGGCATATCCTGGAATGCCCAGATCATTTTGGGATTGGCCTCTGTAACACCCTGAGTTTAGGGGTAAAAACTTCCTTTTTCATAACCTCTAAGCCTTTTTCACAGATCAGTCCAAATTATATCGCAAATCAGTCCTTTTTCTGATATCTGGAAACCCAAAAAGGCTAAAATCTTCAAATCAACTCCAAATTCAAATCTGTTTCAGGGAACACCTCCCAAATGCTAATTAATACAAAATTTTCTTTTATCAGAATACCCAAATCTCTCTCCAATTACCTTGAATTCAAAATCGACAAAACTCAGATTTAATTTACCCTAAATACCCTATTTTTGGTTTATATCAAAAATCATCAAATCATGCCAGATTTTACCAAATTTCTTGCTGGATGAGCATAAGGTATAAGTTTATACTCATCTATGACATCAGATTGCAAATTATCTATCTCTAAGTCAGAAATTACAAATCAGTCCAAAATTCGATCAAAGAATCTTGCAACCAGGTCCCTGGCTCGACCACACTTGCAGTTCATGACCAAGGATCAGCTTCTTCGACCTCACCTACTGTTCACAACCGGAGTAGCAGCAGTTCGCGACCAGAGCTCGCATCCCCTTTGACCGCGACCACAGCTTGCAGTGCATAGCTGCGATCAACGCTGTTGCGACCGCGACCAGTGCGCCGTGTCACCGCGCCTCTTGCCGCCGATCAGTGCCGGGCTCGCCAATGCTCGTTCATGGCAGTCTTTGCACACGCACACGTGTTTGCACCTCAATTAACGCCTTGGAGATCCTTGTCCAGCTCACCAGCAGTTCGCGCGCCAGAGAGAAGCTTCGCCTGCTCGTTTGCTCGCCGTTGCTTCAACCCGAAGGTACACCGGTGCAAGCTTCTTAGCCACCAAGCAGTGAGCTTCGCTTCAACTCATCTTGCCTTTAAATAGAAGTACAGTGCAGCCTCTTCATCACCAGCACTGCTCTCCAAAGCCCTCAAGCAATTAAACCACATTTCTTCATCTCCTTCTTCTTCTCCGGCAAGCAGAGAAGGAGGCACACGGTGACAGCTTCAACCGCAGCCCCTTCTTCCAAATTAACAGCACTAGTAAGGTCCTCCCATCTCCCTTATCGTGCTGTAGCATTTAATTGAACTCCTGTGCCCCTCATTGCCGGTGATCACCGGAATTGCTAAAACCCCTATCCCAGCTTTGCAATTCGATTCAATCCGAATTAGCCCTCGATCCAGTAGAGTAAAATGATCAGTGAACCTTATTTAGCAAGCTAGTGAATTCATATTTCAAAATTAAGCAAGAACTGAAGCTATTCCTAAGCTCGAGCTTCACCAGTGGCCGGCGCTCGTCGCCAGGCTACTCCGGTGATGCTCTAGCCAAATTAATCATGCCATTAGTTTCTAAATGTATTCCTCTTGCTCCTCGAGCAGGGTATTGAGTTCAAATCGTGTATAATGAAAAACCCCAAATCCAGTGTCATCTTCTTCGGCACCGGCCACCGGAAATCTATTCCCGGCCGATCCAGCTCCAGCAACCTTGTCCACTAAATGCGCCTCAATCTCCTGAACAATTTTGTCTACTAGCTCAACATCTAATTTGGCCTAAATTGAAAGTTATAGCTATGCCCTAATCTCTGTCCAGTGCCAAGAGTTGAAACTTCAGCCACCGTGTTCTTCGCCGGTTTTCATCACTTTTCGGCCATCTCCTGCCCTAGATCCTGTTGAGTAAATTGTTCTTGTTATCAAAGCCTACCTCCCAGACAAAGTGGTGCATCAATTGGAGCCCTAGATCAAAAGTTATGGCAAGCCCTAGTTTCTGGCCATGTCAGTCCAATGCCAGTCTATGCCAGCCAGTGGCATTAGCCATTTTCACTTCCTTCCAGATGTGCATTTTGAAAATGACTTTGTCTCTTAGACTCCTGATGTTGTGATCTACATTTTCTTCTTCTGTCACAACTTGAATTGAGCCCTCTATCAACCATTAATCCTTTGCCAACGCCTTGAACCGAATGTCGACCTGAAGACGTTCATCATTTTTGGGCAAACCAGCTGCGGACTTAATGTCATTTCCATACTCTGGAACCCTAAAAAGTCCCTAGCACCCATTTTCAGCCCTAATTCTATGAGTTAGCCCTAATCAGCTTCTAAACCCAATTATTCCAAAATCATCGAGACATTTCACCTTTGCATTATTGCATGTAGTATAATAATGTATTGAAAAGGTTGTGATTCTTGGTTGCTTGTTTGATCTTTTCTTAGAGCCAGAGTTTGAGGACTTCACTGCTGACCCGACATCAACTGCTGTTTCTTACGACGCGGAAGGCAAGTCATTGTTGGGCCAAATCCTGTACCTCCGGGTAGTCTTCGAAGGGAGCACCCGAGCGCCCTCGGTCCTTTGTACGGAGAAGGTTCCTGGCGGGTCCTGGGTGTCCGGGCCCCGGGTCCCGCTGGGTCTTCGGAGTGCTTCGGTCCGTCGTGCCGAGAGGGTTCCTGGCGGGTCCTGGGCGTCCGGGCCTCGGGTCCTGCGGGGTCTTCGGAGTGCCTCGGTCCTTCGTGCGGAGATGGTCCCTGGTGAGTCCCGGAGAGTCACTGGGACCCCGGTGAGACCCAGAGCATCACCGGGTCCCAGAGAGTCCCGGAGGGTCCCTGGGCCCCGAGTCCCAGGGAGTCACCGGGTCCCGGAGTGTCACCGAGCCCCCGGTGAGACCCGGAGCATCACCGGGTCCCGGAGTGTCACCGAGCCCCCGGTGAGACCCGGAGCATCACCGGGTCCCGGAGAGTCCCGGAGGGTCACCGGGCCCCCGGTGAGACCCGGAGCATCACCGGGTCCCCTAGGGTCCCGGCGAGTCCCTGGGCCCCGGGTCCCAGGGAGTCACTGGGTCCCAGAGGGTCACTGGGCCCCATAGGGGCCCGGAGAGTCACCGAGCCCCCGGTGAGACCCGGAGCATCACCGGGTCCCGAAGAGTCCCGGAGGGTCACCGGGCCCCCGGTGAGACCCGGAGCATCACCGGGTCCCATAGGGTCCCGGAGAGTCCTTGGGCCCTGGGTCCCAGGAAGTCACCGGGTCCCGGAGAGTCACCGAGCCCCCGGTGAGACCCGGAGCATCAGCGGGTCCCGAGAGTCTCGGAGGGTCACCGAGCCCCCGGTGAGACCCGGAGCATCAGCGGGTCCCAAGAGTCCCGGAGGGTCACCGGGCCGCCGGTGAGACCCGGAGGTCACCGGGTCCCGGAGAGTCCTTGAGGGTCACCGGGCCCCGGTGTGGGTCACCGGGCCCCAGTGAGACCCGGAGCATCACCGGGTCCCGGAGAAACACGGAGGGTCACCGGGCCCCCGGTGAGATCCGAAGCATCACCGGGCCCCCGGGGAGTCCCGAAGAGTCACCCGGCCCCCGGTGAGACCCGGAGGGTCACCGGCCCCCGGTGAGTCCCGGAAAACCACCGGGCCCCGGTGAGACCCGGGGAGCCACCGGGCCCCCGGTGAGATTCGGAGGGTCACCGGGGCGCCCGGTGAGTCCCGAAGAGTCTCCGGGCTCCCGGTGGCATCCGGAGCCCTGGAAGGGCGGCTGCTGACTGTGAAGCCTCTGGGAAGTCGGCGAGGCCACGTGTCAAGCAGCCGAGGCGTCCTCCTGGCCAAAGGACGTCCGCGCACTTCGATCCAACGGTTGCAGCGAGGGCTTTTCGGTCTTTTGTATTTCTTAGGGGCTATATATACCCCTCTTGTACCTCTTTTCAGGGGATTCGAACTCATTTATATTAACGCAATATCCGGCTCTCTTGGAGACCTCTCCCTGAGAGCACACCTCCCCAGCGGACTCGCGTCCGGAGAGAGCCAACAGGACTAGGGCCCCCACTGGGACCCGAACCTGTATAAACCCCTGTGTCAATTTCTGTGTTGCCCGGCGGGAGAAGACCAGTAACTCGGTCTGCTTGCGCCGTTGTACTCGTGCCGTGCACGTCCTAACCTGCCGAGGTATCCGTGATACCACGACAGTTGGCGCCGTTCGTGGGGACTCATGACGAATCGCCATGGCTCCCCCAAGAACGAGAGCTCAAGCTCTCTCCCTGTCCGGTGGTGATGGTCCCAGCGACCCGGCACCATCCCAGCAAGACGTCACCGTCGCGACGCTACCGTTTGGGAACACCCGGAGAGAGCTGCCACCTTCTTCTCCCGAAATCTTCGGTAGAGGTGTTCCCGTTTCCAGCTCGGCGACCGCGACCGCGATTGCGGGACCTCGCGCCCTACCCGGTGACGCCGGTCCCGGTGACCCGGCGCCACCCCCTCGAGACACGTCTGCCCCGGCGCTTCCGACCGGAGGCAACCAGACCCAGGTACCACCTCTCACCTTTCCAATTACTTTCAGTGGGCACACCTACAGGTCAATCCCGGTGACCGCGACCGCCCCGGCGGGGACTAGTCTCCCCCCAATGGCACACCCGGCTCCCCGAGACACTTTGCTCGAAGCTTTGGTAGAAGGCCAACTCCGCGCCCAGCGCACCTTGGAGGAGTTGTTGGGCGCATTAGCGCGGCCTCCGGCTCCCGTCTATCCGCCCTCATTCCCATTTATGGGGTCGCCGCCTCCGTTTTTCGTGGGACACTTGGCGGCCTTCCTGGCGCCGGGCATGTTCACCGCGCCGGGGGCTGCCCCTGCGCCGGGAGCTCTCCCCGCACCCGCACCGGGAGCCTTCCCCACGTCGGGGCCTTACCCTGCGCTAGGAGTTCTCCCCGCGCCCGCGCCGGGAGCATTCCCCGTGCCAGGGCCTTACCCCGCGCCGGGAGCTTTCCCCGCGTCGGGAGCTGTCCCCGCGCCGGAGACTTACCCCACGCCCGCGCCGGGAGCCTTCCCCACGCCGGGGCCTTACCCCGCGCCAGGAGTTCTCCCTGCGCCCGCGCCGGGAGCTGTCCCCGCGCCGGGAGCTTTCTCCGCGTCGGGAGCTGTCCCCGCGCCGGAGACTTACCCCGCGCCCGCGCTGGGAGCCTTCCCCGCGTCGGGGCCTTACCCCGCGCCAGGAGCTGTCCCCGCGCTGGGGCCTGACCCCGCGCCGGGGCCTTACCTCGCACCGGGAGCCTTGGCCGCGCCGGTGGCTCTCCCTGGCTCCGCGCCGTGGATGGTTGCCGGTGCGTCCGGAGTGGCTCCTGGGCTGGCGGTTCCCACCGCGCTCGGAATGGCCCCGGAGACACGCCCGATGCCGGGCCTTGCCCGCGCGCCAGCAGCGTCGGCTGACGCGCATCAGCTCCCTCCTCCCCCAGTGGATCAGACCCGACTAACTCGGGAGGAGGTGGAGCGCATGCGTGCCGTGAAACATAGCGAAGCTCCCTCTCAACTCAGGCTGGGGACACGCCGTTAGACCAGCCGGGGAGGGAGACCAGTCGACGAAGCCACCGCCACCTCTGGGGGACACCTGGAGGTTCAGGAAGCTAGCCCCAACCCTAAGGGGAAGAGGCGCTACCACCATTCGAGCGGACCGCTGGGGCCTCTCCCCGACTCCGATAACAAGCGCGTCTCCCCTACAAGGGGGGACAACGACTGGGAACCTTCCCAAAGTGTTGAGGGGGCCAACCAGCCCTTGTGCCGCCAGCTCTGACGCGTCCGATGGCCAAAGCCATATCGCCCGCCCCGCATCGACTACTACAATGGTGAGGCCGATCCTTATGAATTTGTGCAGGTGTACTCCACAGCCATCTCAGCGGCCGGGGGGGAAAAGACGGTACAATGCAACGTCTTCCCCCTCTACCTCACCAGCATCGCCCGCTCCTGGTTCTGCAACCTGAAGGCCGACTCCATCAAGTCTTTCGCGCAGCTCATGCGTGAGTTCTGCGCGAACTTCCAGGGGAACTACGTGCGCCCCCTGGACTCCGCGCAGCTGTACACCGTTCGGCAGAGGACAGGGGAGACCATCCGAAGCTTCTTCAAGCGCTTCGCCCAAGTGAAGAGCAAGGTGGCTCACGTCCCCGACTCTACGGTCATCGAAGCATGCAAAAGCGGGATCCTCCTGGGGGAGCTCCACCGGAGGCTTTCCCGGAGCTGCCCCTCTTCCGCCGACGAGCTCTTCAACGTACTCGAAAAGTACGCTCGGGCGGAGGGAGACGACCTCTGGAAGAAGACCCTGGGGGCTCCCGCCCCTGCCGACCGTGGGGCCAGGGACCCCAGGCAGGGGGGCGTAATGAGCCATGGCCTCGGGACACCTTTGTCCTCGAGGGCGGAGGCGGCTCGTGCGACCCCCCGAGGAGCAACCTCCCCTTCCCCAAGCCGAAAGGCCATGGGTGAGGACAGTCTTCGCGCGGTCGGGAAGGCCCTGCGGGGAGAGCCAGGGAAGGACCGCGGTGCAGCTTCCACGGGTCCAGTACCCACGCTACCCGAGACTGCCACCAGCTGCTGCAACACTTCACGGCGTTCCTCGACCAGCATGGGCAGGGGGGGACTTCGGCCTCCTTGCCCCCTCGGCCAGCTGTTCCGGCCCTTCCTGCTCCCGCGGGGGGTCAGCAGGGGCAGACGCAGGAGGGGGAGCCTTCAGAAGCTCTCCCCTTCCAAACTTCTCAGCGTCGCATCAACATCATCGTGGGAGGGTCCACCTTCGGGTGGGACTCTAAGCGCCAGCGTAAGGAGTACGCGCGCAAAGTCAAGGTTGTGGGGGTGCTGCACACGTCTCCGGCACCCAAGTGGTCGGACGTCCCCCTCACCTTCACGGCGGAAGACGTGCGCGGGGTTCGCTTCCCCCACGACGACGCGCTCATCGTCTCTGCCACCATCTGCAACCGCCACCTGGCCCGCATCCTCATGGATGGCGGAAGCTCCGCCGACATCCTCTTCCTGAAGGCCTTCAAGGAGATGCAGGTGGATGAGAAGCTCCTGCAGCCCGTGGCTCCTGCAAGGGTTCGTCCTGGGGAAGGCGATCCATCCCGTGTGGAGATCAAGATGTGGCCCAGAGAACTACAGGACTGAGATGGTTCGATTCGATGTAGTGGACCTCCCCTCCTCCTGCAAAGCGATCATGGGGAGGACCACGATCAACCGGCTGGGGGCTGCCACCCATCAAAACTACCTCTGCATGAAGATCCCCGGGCCACACGGCGTGATCAACATCTGGGGAGACCAAGACGTGGCCCGTGCTCTGTACGAGCGCGCCACCGCCACAATCGGAAGCCTCAACCTCATAAAGGCACCCAGGGGGGAGGCTTCTCCCCCGGAACCAGACGTCGCGCCCACACCTCCCGGGAGGCCCCTCCTCAAGCCGCTCCCGAAAGGGGGCCTCTGGAAGGTCCTGCTGTCCCCGGGCGACGGGGACAAAACCGTCCGGATGGGGGCGGAGCTCCCCGAGGAGGATGCAGCGCAACTGGCGGCTTTCTTGCGTGAGAACTCCGATGTTTTCACGTGGAAGCCTTCAGACATGCGGGGCGTCGCCCGGGAGGTTATTGAGCACAAGCTTGCGGCAGCCCCCGGTCACCCCCCATCAAACAGAAGCTGAGGAAGCTCTCCCTTGAGCGGCAAGAGGCAATCAAGGGGGAGATCGCCAGACTCCGAGAGGCGGGGCTCATTCGGGAGGTCCTGCACCCCGAGTGGCTCCCGAACCCCGTCCTCGTCAAGAAATCAAACGGCAAGTGCCGGATGTGCGTGGACTTCACCGACCTTAACCGCGCCTGCCCCAAGGACAACTTCCCACTCCCGCGGATTGACCAACTGGTCGACTCCACCGCGGGGTGCGAGTTGATGAGCTTCCTAGACGCCTACTCGGGCTACCATCAAGTCCGGATGGCGGAAGGGGACGAGGAAAAGACGAGTTTCATAACTCCCCTCGGAACCTTCTGCTACGTCCACATGCCCTTCGGGCTCAAGAATGCGGGAGCGACCTTCCAGCGACTCATGACGCTGGTCTTCAAAGATCAAGTCGGCCGTAGCGTCGAAGTCTACGTAGACGACGCGGTCGTCAAAAGTCCCCGCGCGGCCTCCCACATCGACGACCTAGCGGAGACCTCCCGCAACCTCCACGCGTACGGGCTGAAGCTCAACCCGAAGAAGTGCGCCTTCGGCGTGCGCGGGGGGAAGATCCTGGGTTTCCTCATGTCCCAACGGGGCATAGAGGCAAATCCCGAAAAGATCCGGGCATTCCTGGACATGCCCTCGCCGCGCTCCGTCAAGGACGTCCAGCGGCTCTCTGGCCGCTTAGCTGCTCTAAGCTGCTTTGTCTCGCGGTCGGGGGAGCGAGGCCTCCAATTTTTCAAGATCCTCCGGGGGCTCGAGGGGTTCCGCTGGACCCCCGAGGCCCAGGAGGCCTTTGACGACCTGAAGAAGTACCTCACGAGCCCTCCAATGCTCGTGAGTCCGTCTCCAGAAGAGCCCTTGCTCCTCTACCTTGCCGCGACCCCGATCGCCGTCAACGCGATATTAGTGAAGGAGCAAGGGGGGCAGTAGCGTCCCATGTATTATGTGAGTGAGGCCCTCCAGGGGGCCAAAACTCGGTACACGGAGAGGGAGAAGATCTGCTACGCCCTCCTGATGGCGTCCCGGAAGATTCGCCACTACGTCCTGGGACACCCCATCACCGTCCCGTCGTCCCTCCCCCTGGGGGAGGTGCTACAGAACAAAGAAGCCACCGGCCGTATTGGGAAGTGGGGGGCCGAGCTCGCCCCCTTCTCCCTGTCCCTCACAGGCCGCTCCGCCATCAAGTCACAGGTCCTCGTCGACTTCGTCGTAGAGTGGACTCCTGCCTCCGGGCCTGGGGACGAAGACCTCCCCGCGCCGCCCCGACGCAGTGACCACTGGACGGTCATGTTCGACGGGTCGCTGCGTCTCGCCGGGGCCGGTGTGGGAGTAGTCCTCCGGGGCCCCGAGGGGAAGGAACTCGAGTACGCGGTGCGGCTCGAGTTCCCCGCAACCAACAATGTCACCGAGTACGAGGCTTTGCTCCTGGGCATGCGCCCTGCGCGCTCCCTGGGGATCCGGCGCCTCCTAGTGAAGGGAGATTCTCAGCTCGTAGTTTGCCAAATGAACAAGTCTTACCTGTGCCATGACGCAAACTTGAGTCTTTATTTGCAGGAGGTGCGAAAGATGGAGAGGCACTTCGACGGCCTCGAGGCCCGGCATATCCCGCGAAGGGACAATGACCGGGCCGACGTCGTGGCCTAGGCAGCCAGCGCCCGGGAATCGCTCCCAAGGGGGCCTTCTTGGAAATCATCGCGAAGCCCTCGGTGGCCTCCCCGGACATGGGCGACGAGCCTCACGTCCCGGAGGTCGCCAAGATCACTCGGACTCCATCATGGATGGACCCCTTCATCTCCTTCACCAAGGGGGAGGGGGACCCTCCCGACGAGACTGAGGCTAAGCGCCTCTGGGCCAAAGCCCGGGCATATCTCCTGCTGGAGGGAAGGCTCTACAAGCGGGGGGGCTTCCGCCCTCCTGCGCTGCCTCCCCCGGCCGGAGGGACTCCGACTTCTCGAAGACATCCACGCGGGGAGTTGTGGCTCTCACCTAGCCCCGCGTGCCATCGCGGCCAAGGCTCTCCGACAGGGCTCCTATTGGCTCACGGTCATGCGCGACGCGCGAGACCTTGTCTCTGCGTGCGAGGCATGCCAGAAGATGGCCAAGGGTTCAAACCTCCCCCCTGTAGCGCTGCAGACTATCCCCATCACTTGGCCCTTCGTGCGCTGGGGGATGGACCTCTTAGGGCCCTTCCCCCCAGCGCCCGGAGGATACAAGTATGCGGTGGTCGCGGTCGACTACTTTACAAAGTGGGTTGAGGCGGAACCCTTGGCCAGCATCACGTCCCGGGCCGTCCAGCGGTTTTTCTGCAAAAACGTCGTATGTCGTTTTGGTGTCCCCTGGGAAATCATCGTGGATAACGGGACCCAATTCGACTCGGCTTATTTCCGGGAATTCTGCGAAGGCCTGGGGCTCGTCATCCACATCACCTCAGTGGCCCATCCCCGGAGCAATAGGGCCATCGAGAGGGTCAACGGCGTAATCCTACAGGGGTTATGCCGGCGACTCGAGCAGGCCGCTTCTAAGCGGGGCGCATGGGCAGAGGAGCTCCCTAGCATCCTCTGCTCCATGCGCACGACCCCAAGACGGGCGACGGGACGTACTCCCTTCTCCCGTGTCTACGGGGCCGAGGTAGTCCTCCCCCCAGAGATTGGCTTCTGGTCGCTGCGAGTCGAGCTCCTAGACGGAGCTGCTACCGCAGCGTACCAAGCCAATGAGGCCAACCAGTGACTGGAGATCGACCTCGTGGAGGAGGAACGCGACCGAGCGCTCCTCTGCCACACCATCTACGAGCGCGAGATGGCGTGCGCGTACAACCAGCGCGTGCGCGAGAGGGCCCTTCGCCTTGGGGACCTTGTCCTCAAGCGCGTCACAGACCCCCAAGCCCAGGGTAAGCTCTCCCCCAAATGGGAGGGCCCTTACAGGATCTCCGCGGTCCTGGGCTGGGGGGCTTACAAACTCTCCAACCTCCAAGAGCAGGAACTGAAGCACACGTGGAACTTGCGTCTACTTCGCAAGTTTTACGTCTAGCCTACACAGGCCCGTCCCCTCCCCCGGAGCCATCACGCCGGAGGGGGAGGGGGGCATTCTAATCACCTTTACCTCCCCTTCCGCGACTTCGCTGGGGGGGGCATCCCTCCCCGCGAGGATGCCCTCCCCGTGAGGAAGTGGGCCCAGACCCAACAAGTCCCTCCTGTAGGGCGGCTTACGATCAGCCCTCGTGGACTGAGGGTGTAAGCGGCAACCCGGTCCCGAGTGACTGTGGTAACGAGTCACTTTGGGAGACTAGTCCCCTACCCAAACACTCAGACCCGTCATCGGGCACATCCTCCTCCGGAAGTCGATAGTCTCCCCAGCGGGACGGATTTCTTGGATATTCTTCTCCGAAGACCTTATTCCCTGCTCCCCGTTCTCACGGCGACCGGACGATTGTCTCCCGGAAGGTCTATCTCTGGAAATCTCATTTCAGGCTTTCTTGGATATTTCTTTCTCGGAGATCTTATTCCTGGCTCCCCGTTCTCACGGCGACCGGATGAGTGTCTCCCGGAAAAATTACGGATTTCTTGGATATTTCTTCCCCGGAGACCCTATTCCCGGCTCCCCGTTCTCACGGCGACCGGACGATTGTCTCCCGAAAAGTCCATCTCCGGAAATCTCGTCGGGTTCTTTCGGACGTTTCTTCCCTGGAGACCCTATTCCCGGCTCCCCGTTCTCACGGCGACCGGACGATTGTCTCCCGAAAAGTCCATCTCCGGAAATCTCGTCGGGTTCTTTCGGATGTTTCTTCCCTGGAGAACCTATTCCCGGCTCCCCGTTCTCACGGCGACCAGACGATTGTCTCCCGGAAAGTTCATCTCCGGAAATCTCATCGGTTTTCTCATCTTCATCTTCACCCCGGGGGCTGTGTCACCCCCACAGTGCGCGGAGCTACCCTCCGACCCGCTGTTGGCGGGGGGGATAAGGAACCCCCGGGTGTCGACCGCACCACCCACGAGCAAACTTAGCTCATTCTTAGCAAAAGAAGTCGTCCAGACCATCCAAGAAAAATATCAAAAGAAGACTCTTAAAACAAGAAGAAGCGCAAACATACCTTTATTAGTCATTCACCAGGAGGACATCTTCCCCCTCCGGTGGGCATCGGAAACGGTACAACCCGGGTCAAAACCCGGAAGCACTCTACATCCTAAGGCTCCTACGCGTCTGGGGGCTCCACGCCGCTCGGACACGATAACTTCCTCTCCCGAGTGGACTTGGTCCCGGGATGAGGTTGTTCTCAACCACGCCGCCCAGACGTGGTAATGTTCTCTCCCTGGGGGACTCTGTCCCGGGAGAAGGTTTTTCCCTTCCAAGGGCTCTGCGTCGCTCGAACGCGGTAACTTCCTCTCTTGGGTGGACTTTGTCCCGGGAGAAGGTTTTTCCCGTCTGGGGGCTCTGCGCCGCTCAGACGCGGTAACTTCCTCTCCCGAGTGGACTTGGTCCCGGGAGGAGGTTGTTCGCAACCACGCTGCCCAGACGTGGTAACGTTCTCTCCCCGAGGGACTCTGTCCCGGGAGAAGGTTTTTCCCGTCTGGAGGCTCCACGCCGCTCGGACGCGGTAACTTCCTCTCTCGGGTGGACTTTGTCCCGGGAGAAGGTTTTTCCCGTCCGGGGGCTCCGCACCGCTCAGACGCGGTAACTTCCTCTCCCGAGTGGACTTGGTCCCGGGAGGAGGTTGTTCTCAACCACGCCGTCCAGACGTGGTAACGTTCTCTCCCGGGGGGACTCTGTCCCGGGATAAGGTTTTTCCCGTCTGGAGGCTCCACGCCGCTCGGACGCGGTAACTTCCTCTCCCGGGTGGACTTTGTCCCGGGAGAAGGTTTTTTCCGTCCAGGGGCTCCGCGCCGCTCAGACGCGGTAACTTCGTCTCCCGAGTGGACTTGGTCCCGGGAGGAGGTTGTTCTCAACAACGCCGCCCAGACGTGGTAACGTTCTCTCCCGGGGGGACTCTGTCCTGGGAGAAGGTTTTTCCCTTCCAAGGGCTCCACGCTGCTCGGACGCGGTAACTTCCTCTCCCGGGTGGACTTGGTCCCGGGAGGAGGTTTTCCTCCACCGCGCCGCTCAAACGCGGCAACGTTCTCTCCCGGGGGGACTTTGTCCAGGGAGAAGGTTTTTCCCATCCAAGGGCTCTGCGCCTCTCGGACGCGGTAACATTCTCTCCCCGGTAAACTTTGTCCTGGGAGGACCTTCCGTTCTCTGGCTCCAAGCCCCCCGGGGCTGTTTTCTCTTCCTCAGCTACTTTACATACCAAGTTCAGATCCTTCCGCCCGGAGATCCCCGATCCCTCAGAAGCGAAAGAGTTCTATTGTAGCAATGTGCGGGAAAATTATCCCGGAGACCTCAGTGTCATCAGGGGAAGAGTTTTACACATACCCTCCGGGGCCACGACGTGTCCCCGAGGGCCTGGGGGGCTCCTGTTGGGCCAAATCCTGTACCTCCGGGTAGTCTTCGAAGGGAGCTCCCGAGCGCCCTCGGTCCTCCGTGCGGAGAAGGTTCCTGGCGGGTCCTGGGCGTCTGGGCCCGGGTCCCGCGGGGTCTTCGGAGTGCCTCGGTCCGTCGTGCGGAGAGGGTTCCTGGCGGGTCCTGGGCGTCCGGGCCTCGGGTCCCGCGGGGACTTCGGAGTGCCTCAGTCCTTCGTGCGGAGATGGTCCCTGCTGAGTCCCGGAGAGTCACCGGGACCCCGGTGAGACCCGGAGCATCACCGGGTCCCGGAGAGTCCCGGAGGGTCACCGGGCCCCCGGTGAGACCCGGAGCATCACCGGTTCCAGTAGGGTCCCGGTGAGTCCCTGGGCCCCGGGTCCAAGGGAGTCACCGGGTCCCGGAGAGGCCCAGTGAGACCCGGAGCATCACCAGGTCCCGGAGAGTCCCGGAAGGTCACCGGGCCCCCGGTGAGACCCGGAGCATCACCGGGTCCCGGAGAGTCCCGGAGGGTCACTGGGCCCCGGTGAGACCCGGAGCATCACCGGGTCCCATAGGGTCCCAGAGAGTCCCTGGGCCCTGGGTCCCAGGGAGTCACCAGGTCCCGGAGAGTCACCGAGGGTCACTGGGCCCCCGGGTCCCAGGGAGTCCCGGAGGGTCACCGGGCCCCGGTGAGACCTGGAGCATCAGCGGGTCCCGAGAGTCCCGGAGGGTCACCGGGCCCCCGGTGAGACCCGCAGCATCACCGGGTCCCTGAGAGTCCCGGAAAACCACCGGGCCCCGGTGAGACCCGGGGAGCCACCGGGCCCCCGGTGTGATCCGGAGGGTCACCGGGCGCCCGGTGAGGTCCGGAGGGTCACCGGATCCCCGGTGAGTCCCGAAGAGTCTCCGGGCTCCCGGTGGCATCTGGAGCCCTGGAAGGGCGGCTGCTGACCGTGAAGCCTCTGGGAAGCCGGCGAGGCCACGTGTCAAGCATCTGAGCCATCCTTCTGGCCAAAGGACGTCCGCGCCCTTCGATCCAACGGTCGCAGCGAGGGCTTTTCGGTCTTTTGGATTTCTTAGGGGCTATATATACCCCTCTTGTACCTCTTTTCAGGGGATTCGAACTCATTTATATTAACGCAATAGCCGGCTCTCTTGGAGAGCTCTCCCCGAGGGCACACCTCCCCAGCGGACTCGCGTCCGGAGAGAGCCAACAGGACTAGGGCCCCCACTGGGACCCGAACCTATATAAACCCCTGTGTCAGTTTCTGTGTTGCCTGGCGGGAGAAGACCAGTAACTCGGTCTGCTCGCGCCGTTGTACTTGTGCCATGCACGTCCTAACCAGCCGAGGTATCCGTGATACCACGACAGTCATAGTCTTGATCATCTTGAACCGATATTTTATGAATTGGTATGATATGACCTTGAATATAAGTAGTATTGCATGTGAGAATGGTTGAATTATGAATTGGCAGTACTAGGCTGGATGCCTGTGAAATGTGAAATGATCAAGTAGTGAGCCATGAATTAATATATATGTCTTTATATATATTCATGAAATAAAACCCCTAGCGGTGACCAAGGTTTTGGTATGGAATGGTGGTACTAGCACTGGATGTGCTTGGCTGCACTGGATGTGTAGGCACTGTAGGTGCATGGTTTGTGGTATGATCTGGTCACTGGCATATAAGGACTAGAACCTTGTGTTGTGTGTCTAGTGGCATGAAACACGTGCTAACCGCAAGCCTGGTATGGGACAGGCCTGAACAGGTACTTATACGGATCGCACATGAAACCCCTGCATGAGATGGAAAACAATACACTAATTTCACGGAGTGCGGCTCCTCCACGTATCACTGAATGTGATCTGATCATGCACGTTGACCCAGTAATGGGAAGAGGCTTGGGGTGGGGGTATATCCCACCACAACTGTGGTTCACGAGAGATCCACAGGGTTAGGGGTGAATTGCGAGTGAAACATAACAAAAGTTCTTGTTATCTCCACCTTGCCACTCACACATGGTTGTGAGGAAGGGTCTAATCATATTGATAGGATGGGCTTGAAAATGGGATATCTTGCGGGTAAATTGGTACCTCTCTGCAAAGTTAAAAAAATGTATTCGAATAATCCGAGCTCCCGGGTTTATAGGAGTCTGCTGCGGTGGATTAAATCCACGGGGTGTGGCACAAGTATGTTTTCTAAATAAAATTTGATAAGTCAAGATTACCCAAATGACATGTGTTGTCATGATAAGGGGTGCTACCGTGGGCTGTCGTGTGTCGACGTGTCGCGGCAGTACTATAATTTAGTGAACATGAATAGTGATGCTATATTATGAAAAGTGATGGCATGAGTTGAGATATATTTTACAAACATCCATAATTCTTGACTAGTCTAGGTTCATAACAACAGTACTATATGTATGTACTCTTACCTATGACTTGCTGAGTACATAAGTGTTGGGGGAAATCTCCGCGGCACTAAGTCCAGGTAAGCCGTGTCACATTTGCCCGGGGACGTGGCCTCCGGCCCCTCCCCGGGCGCTGCCTTTTGGCCCCCGGGACCTGGCTTCCGGCGCCGTCCCGGGCGCCGCCATTTGGCCCCCGGGACCTGGCCTCCGGCACCGTCCCGGGCGCCGCCATGTGCCCGGGGACGTGGTCTCCGGCCCCTCCCCGGGCGCCGCCATTTGGCCCCCGGGACCTGGCCTCCAGCGCCGTCCCGGGAGCCGGCATGTGCCCGGGCGCCGCCTTTTGGCCCCCGGGACCTGGCCTCCGGCGCCGTCCCAGGCGCCGCCATTTGCCCGGGGACGTGGCCTCCGGCCCCTCCCCGGGCGCCGCCTTTTGGCCCCCGGGACCTGGCCTCCAGCGCCGTCCCGGGCGCCGCCATTTTCCCGGGGACGTGGCCTCCGGCCCCTCCCCGGGCGCCGCCTTTTGGCCCCCGGGACCTGGCCTCCGGCGCCGTCCCGGGCGCCGCCATTTGCCCAGGGACGTGGCCTCCGGCCCCTCCCCGGGCGCCGCCTTTTGGCTCCCGGGACTTGGCCTCCGGCGCCGTCCCGGGCCTCGTCGCCCTTCTAAAGGTAAAGTCTCGAGTTGTTTGTCACGTGCAGGTCACGCGAGGAGCGCCTCGGGAATCAGCGAGCACCTGTCAAGCATCCAAGGCGTTTGACCGGGAGAAGGACGGTCCTACCCTTCAATCCGACGGTGGCTATAAATAGCCCTTGTACCCCTCTGTTGTAAAGGATCGGATCACTTTTATTGGAATAGCTAAACTCACAGGCGTGCTCCGAAAGCCTTTCCCCCGGAGAGAGCCTCCCCAGCCGACTCCGGTCGGGAGCGCGTCGATAGGACTAGGGCCCCCACCGGGACCCGAACCTGTATAAATCCTCGTGTCATTTCTTGTGCTTGTCCGGCGGGGGAGGACCGGTCATCCGGGCAACCCGCGCTGCGTAATCTTCACTAGGATCATTCCCAAAACCTGTCGGGGTGTTCGCAATACCACGACAGTTCGCACCGTCCGTGGGGAACCGTGACAAGACGCCATGGCTCCCCCAAGAACAAGGGCTCGCACCCTTCTCGGTGGCCAGGGTCTAGGAGACCAGGCGCCGTCCGCCCGGGACACTGCTGTCCCGGCGGTCCCTTCCGGAGGCGACCTGGCCCAGGTACTGCCTCCCTCTTTTCCTCTTAACTTAGGTGCTTCCACCTCCAGGTCGTTCCCGGTGACCGCGGGGACCTCGGCCGGGACCAGTCTCCCCCGGCTCCCCAGGACGCCTTGCTTGAGGCTCTCGTGGAGGGCCAGCTCCGCGCCCAGTGCTCTATGGATGAGCTGCTCAGCGTGTTGGCGTGGCCTCCGGCCCCCACATTTCCGTCGCACCCATATCCGGGGGCTATGCTTCCCTTTATGGGTTACCCGGCGGCCCCGCTGGCCTCCGGGGGTTTGTCCGCCCCGTATGATCCTGCCGGGGGGTTCCCTCCCCCTGCGGGATATACGTCCGGATCCTTCCCGGCACCCGGGCCCGTCCCGGTGCCGGGAGGCTACTTCATGCCAGGGCCCTTCGTGGCACCAGGGGGTACCCCGTCCCAGGCCTATTCCCGGGGCCGGGAGCCCACTTTATGCCGGGGGTTTTCCCTACGTCGGGAGCCAGTCCCGCCCCTCGCGTCGCGTTTACCGCACCGAGGGCGGTCGACAGAGCAGCTTTCGCGCCTCAGCGAACTTCCCCCCGCATGGGCTCCCCGGTCCCGGACGTCGCCGCGGGGGCTCCCCCCTCGCCGGTTCCGGATGTTACAGGGGCTTCCCCCTTTCCGGTTCCGGTCGTTGCCACTGGGGCCCCCTGCACTTCGGTTCCAAACGTCGCCGTGGGCGCCCCCTCCCTGGTTCCGGATAATGCAGGGGCTTCCCCCTTTCCGGTCCCGAGGGTCGTCGCAGGGGGCTCCCCCCAACCGGCTCCGGAAGCCTCCGGGCCGGTAGCTACAGTGCATGAGCTCCCTCCCTCGGTGGGACAGGTCCGTTTCGTCCGGGGGGAGGTCGAACGAATGCATTCACCAGAGCGCGGGGAAGAACTTCCCCCCGGCCGCGGGCGCGGGGAGCCTCGCTCTCGCACCGGCCGGGGGAAGAGACCCGCTGAAGAGCCAACCTCTCCGGCGGAGAGCCCGGGTGTCCGGGAACTCAGTCCCGGTCTGGAGGAAAAGCGTCGCCGCCGCCACTCTGGCGGACCTCTCGGACCGCTTCCAGACTCAGATAATGAAGGTCCCGTGAAGGAAGACAGCGACCGGGACTCTCCTCGGGAGGTGCAGGGGGCTAACCAGCCCCTGTGCCAAAGACTTCGCAGCATCCGGTGGCCGCGGCCCTACCGCCCTCCGCACTTCGAGCACTATAACGGTGAGGCAGACCCTTACGAGTTTGTGCAGGTCTACTCCACAGCCATCTCCACAGCTGGGGGAGACGAGACGGTACAGTGCAACGTCTTCCCCCTCTACCTCTCCGGCATTGCCCGCTCCTGGTTCTACAACCTGAAGGCGGGCTCCATCAAGTCTTTCTAGCAGCTCAAGTGGGAGTTCTGTGCCAACTTCCAGGGGAATTACGTGCATCCCCTGGACTCCTCGCAGCTGTACACTGTCCGGCAGAGTACTGGGGAAACCATCAGAAGCTTCTTCAAGCGCTTTGCTCAGGTGAAGAGCAAAGTGGCCCACGTCCCCGACTCTACGGTCATCGAAGCCTGCAAAAGCGGCATCCTTCCGGGGGAGCTCCACCGAAGGCTCTCCCGGAGCTGCCCCTCTTCCGCCGACGAGCTCTCCAACGTACTCGAAAAGTACGCCCGGGCGGAGGAAGACGACATCTGGAAGAAGACCCGGGGGGCTCCCGCCCCCGCCGACCGGGGGGCCAGGGATCCCCTCAAGCGCCCTAGGCAGGGGGGGTGTAATGAGCCACGGCCTCGGGACACCTTTGTCCTCGAGGGCGGAGGAGGCTCGCGCGACCCCCCGAGGGGCAACCGCCCCTTCCCCGAACCAAAGAGCCATGGGGGAGGACAGTCTTCGCGCGGCCAGGAGGGCCCCGCGGGGAGAAGGCGGGAAGGACCGTGGTGCAGCTTCCACAGGTCCAGTACCCACGCTAGCCGAGACTGTAGCCTAATGCTGCAGCACTTCGCGGACTTCCTCGACCAGCGCGGGCAGGGGGGACTCCGGCCTCCTTGCTCCCTCGGCCAGTTGTTCCGGCCCTCCCCACTCCCGCGGGGGGTGAGCAGGCGCAGGAGGGGGAGCCTTCAGAAGCTCTCCCCTTTCAAACTTCGCAGCGGCACATCAACGTCATCGTGGGAGGATCCGCCTCCGGGCGGGACTCTAAGCGCCAGCGTAAGGAGTACGCGCGCGAGGTGAAGGTTGTGGGGGTGCTACAAGCGTCCCCGCCACCTAAGTGGTCGGACGTCCCCCTCACCTTCACGGCGGAAGACGCGCGAGGGGTTCGCTTCCCCCACGACGACGCGCTTATTGTCTTCGCGACCATCTACAACTGTCACCTGGCCCGCATCCTCGTGGACGGCGGAAGCTCCGCTGACGTCCTATTCCTGAAGGCCTTCAAAGAAATGCAGGTGGATGAGAAGCTCCTGCAGCCCGCTGCCGGGCCCCTGCAAGGTTTTGTCCCGGGGAAGGCGATCCACCCCGTGGGCAAGGTAGATCTTCCTATGACGTTCGGCACCCCGGAGAACTACCGAACCGAGCTGGTCCGCTTCGACGTAGTAGACCTCCCCTCCTCCTACAACACGATTATGGGGAGGACTACAATCAACCGGCTGGGGGCTGCCACCCATCAAAACTACCTCTGCATGAAGATCCCCAGGCCGCATGGTGTGATCAATGTCCGGGGAGACCAAGACATGGCCCGTGCTCTATACGAGCGCACTGCGGCCACAATCGGAAGCGTCAACCTCATAAAGAGGCCCGGGGGGGAGGCTTCTCCCCCAGAACTAGACGCTGCTGCGCCACCGCCCGGGAGGCCCCTCCTCAAGCCGCGTCCAGAAGGGGGCCTCTGGAAGGTCCTGCTGTCCCCGGGCGACGAAGACAAAACCGTTCGGATCTGGGCGGAGCTCCCTGAGGAGCATGCAGCGCAACTTGCGGCCTTTCTACGCGAAAACTCTGATGTTTTTGCATGGAAGCCTTCGGACATGCAGGGCGTCGCCCGGGAGGTCATTGAGCACAAGCTCGCAGTGGCCCCCGGTCACCCCCTGGTCAAACAGAAGCTGCGGAAACTCTCCCTCGAGCGCCAAGAAGCAATCAAGGTGGAGATCACCCGGCTCCGAGAGGCGGGGTTCATTAGGGAGGTCCTGCACCCCGAGTGGCTCGTGAACCCCGTCCTCGTCAGGAAGTCAACCGACAGGTGGCGGATGTGCGTGGACTTCACCGACCTTAACCGCGCTTGCCCCAAAGACAACTTCCCGCTCCCACGGATTGATCAGCTCGTCGACTCCACTGCGGGGTGCGAGCTCATGAGCTTCCTAGATGCCTACTCGGGCTACCATCAAGTCCGGATGGCGGAGGGGGACGAGGAAAAGACGAGTTTCATAACTCCCCTCGGAACCTTCTGCTACGTTCATATGCCCTTTGGGCTCAAAAACGCTGGGGCGACCTTCCAGCGCCTCAAGACGCTGGTTTTCAAAGATCAAGTCGGCCGCAACGTCGAAGTCTACGTAGATGACGCGGTCGTCAAGAGTCCCCGCGCAGCCTCCCACATCGACGACCTGGCTGAAACCTTCCGCAACCTCCGCGCGTTCGGGCTCAAACTCAACCCGGAGAAGTGCGCCTTCGGGGTGCGCGGGGGGAAGCTCCTAGGTTTGCTCGTGTCCCAGCGGGGCATTGAGGCAAACCCCGAGAAGATCCGGGCTTTCCTAGATATGCCCTTGCCGCGCTCCGTCAAGGATGTCCAGTGACTCTCCGGCCGCCTAGCCGCGCTAAGCCGCTTCGTCTCCCGGTTGGGGGAGCGGGGCCTCCAGTTCTTCAAGATCCTCCGGGGGCTCGAGGGGTTCCACTGGACCCCCGAGGCCCAGGAGGCGTTCGACAACCTCAAGAAGTACCTCACGAGCCCTCCAATGCTCGTGAGTCCGTCTCTGGAAAAGCCCTTGCTCCTCTACCTCGCCGCGACCCCCGTCGCCGTCAGCGCGGTCTTGGTGAAGGAGCAAGGGGGGCAGCAGCGTCCCGTGTACTACGTGAGTGAGGCCCTCCAAGGGGCAAAAACTCGGTACACGGAGATGGAGAAAATCTGCTATGCCCTCCTCATGGCGTCCCGGAAGCTTCGGCATTACTTCCTGGGGCACCCCATCACCGTCTCGTCGTCCCTCCCCCTCAGGGAGGTACTGCGGAACAAGGAAGCCACCGGCCGGATCGGGAAGTGGGGGGCCGAGCTCGCCCCCTTCTCCCTGTCCCTTACCGGCCGCTCCGCCATCAAGTCACAGGTCCTCGCCGACTTCGTCGCAGAGTGAACTCCCGCCTCTGGGTCCGGGGACGAAGATCTCCCTGTGCCGCCCTGACGTAGTGATCATTGGACTCTCATGTTCGATGGGTCGCTGTGTCTCGCCGGGGCTGGTGCGGGAGTAGTCCTCCGGAGCCCCGAGGGGAAGGAACTCGAGTACGCCGCGCGGCTCGAGTTCCCCGCAACCAACAACGTCGCCGAATACGAGGCTTTGCTCCTCGGGATACGCCTCGCGCGCTCCCTGGGGATCCGGCGCCTCCTAGTCAAGGGAGATTCTCAGCTCGTAGTTTGCCAAATGGACAAGTTTTACCTGTGCCATGACGCAAACTTAAGTCTTTATTTGCAGGAAGTGCGGAAGATGGAGAGGCATTTCGATGGCCTCGAGGCCCGGCATATCCCTCGGAGGGACAATGACCGGGCCGACGCCCTGGCCCGGGAGGCAAGCGCCCGGGAATCGCTCCCCAAGGGGGCTTTCTTGGAAATAATCACGAAACCCTCGGTGGCCTCCCTGGACACGGGCGACGAGCCTCATGTCCCGGAGGTCGCCGAGATCACCCGAGCTCCGTCATGGATGGACCCCCTCATCTCCGTCATCAAGGGGGAGGGGGACCCTCCTAGTGAGGCAGAGGCTAAACGCCTCCGGGCCAAAGCTCGGGCATATCTCCTGCTGGAGGGGGGCTCTACAAGCGGGGGGCTTCCGCCCTCCTGCGCTGTGTAACACCCCAGTTTTTGATTATCTTTTCTGCTTGCGAATCAGCATAACTTCTTTGGAAACCCTGATATTTTAACCCTATCTTGATCTTGGGTATGCCACTACCTTAACCTAAAAAGTTGGCTGCTAAACTTCATTGACCAGATCGTTTTCACATTTCAATCCAAAAGCGTTTCAATTTAGTCCTTTTCAGAAGTTTCAGGAAACCCAAAAAGGCTAAAAGTCCCAGATCACCTCAAAATCCAAATCTGATCAAGTGATAACCTTTCTTTCATTTTTCTGAACATTTTTCCCTTCTGGAAGAATCCCAGAATCTCGACCAAAACACTAGTTCCAGCCTCGACAAAAGTTCAAACCCTAATTTCCCTAATTACCCTGTTTTCGAATTTTGTCAAAACCACCAGATGTTATCGGATTTCATCATTTTTCCTGCTAGATGAGTCCAAGACATTTAGTAGCACTCATCTGCAAAATCAGAATTCAAATCAGCCCTTCAGATCTTCAGAGTTGCAAATAGGCCCAAACTCTTGAGCCAAAACCTTCACAGATCAGTCCAAATCGTTGCAAATAGGTCCAAAGTTTACAACCAGGTCCCTGTGAAGTTTTCAACCAGCAACCGCCAAATTGCCGCGCCGTTGAACTCGTCGCCGGCGAGGTTCGCCGCGCTGCCACCTCATGGCCACGTAGCCACCAGCCGTGCGCAGCTGTACCGCCACCGTGGAGCGCTCAAGCCCCACCATGCCACCTTCTTCCCCGCGCGCGCGTGCTGCTGCTGCTGCTGCTGCCAGGAGCTTTACGCCATTTGGCCACCATCCCGTAGATCATCGCCACCACCCTGACCGAATCCTGATATCCCGCGATTCACCGTCTCTGGCAGAGCCCCGCCGTGTCCCAAAGTGCATCGATGACCGCCCCAGCGCCAGGAGGAAGATCTTCCCCGGCGATTGCTGCTGCTCCCGAGAGCCTCATCCACGGCTATATAAACCCCCTCCCTTGCCCAGCATTGCCTCACACCACCCCACAGCTTCCTTGCCTTAGTCTTAGCACCAGAGAGCAACCGAGCCCTCAGCGCCGCCGCGAAGCTCATCTTCTCCGGCGAGCAGTTTCTGGAGCTCACGGTGCCAGCTTCGCCCGAAGCTTCTTCCTCCAAACCAACCCCACCAGTAAGCTCCCTACACCTCTCTCTTTGTACCGTAGCCATTAATTGGTCCCCGGCGCACCTCAACGCCGGCAATCACCGGAAAACTTAAAAACCCCTGTTCCCGCAATGCCTAGCGATTTAGCCCGAATTAGCCTTCGTGCCAGTGATAGGAATTGACCAGTGCACCCAATTGAGCAAGCCTGTAAGCTTAGATTTTGAATTTGAGCAGAGATCATGGCCTTCCCGAAGTTTGCGCGCCACCAGTGAGCTGGTCCTCGTCGCCAAGCTTCTCCGGCCACTTTCCGGCCGATTCAACCCCGCAAATAGATCCCTCACCTCACCCTCTCACTCCCTGAGCAAGGAATCGAGCTCAAACCTCTTAAATCAGAAACACCCAATCTGGAGGTTGTCTTCTCCAGCGCCGGTCGCCGGAATTTATCCCCGGCCGATCTAGCCTCGCTCACCTTGTCATTTAGATAGATCTCAACCCCCTGAGCAATTTTGTCTACTAGCCCGACCTCTAAATCGACCTGAATCAAAAGTTGTAGCCATGCCAAGGTTGCTGTCCAGTGGCTCAGTTCATGTCCAGGCCACCGTGTTTGCTCACCGGAATTGGCCACCCTCCGGACACTTTCAGCCCTTGAGCCTGTTGAGAGTTTTGTAGCTGATATCAATGCCTAAACCCCAGACAAAGTTGTGCATCGATTGGAGTCCCGAGTCAAAAGTTATGCAATGCCCTAGTTTCTGGCCATGTCTAACACTATGTCAGTGCATGTCCACCTGTGGCATTGGACGATTTGGACTTGTTTCTTTTGAGAAATTGAAATGCCACTTTGTCCACTAAGCCTTTTGAGCCATGTTCTACAACATTCCCTACTATCACATCTCCAGAAAACAAACCTAGAACCAATTTAGGGCAATGTCAAGCCATGAGTCAAATGTCAGCCCTTCGACATTCAAGCCCTTTGAACCCATCTCTTCAACCAATGTCAAGTGACCTTGTCTAAACCATTTCCCCTGCATGCATGATGTATTTACGTATTATTTTCTAGTGCTTGTATGCTTATATAATGTGTATGTGTTGTTTGTACCCGTCGTGGAACCAGACGTTGAAGGAGCAGAGGAGATCCCTGAAGATTCATTTGAGCAGCTAGACCCGTCACTGCAAGGTAAGTCTCAAACCCTTGATCATGTCTCACCTGCTATTTTGAAATGAAGTATGTTAACTGTTTTCCAGTATATGCATGCCTTAGATTCAAATAAGAATTATGTTTCAATAAAATGACTAGATATGACCTAAATGATTGTAAAGCCCCTTGTGACATTGAATATCCCTGCACCCTTGTTACCCTATATTATCATGCTTAGGCTATGCTATACTCGATGATTATATGATAAATGTTGAATGGTCACATATGAGAAAAGCATGTTCAAAACCTCTTTTGTGAAAGAAAATATGATTGGAATCGATAGTGAGGATGGTTTGATTGGATGGTGCTGTGTGCGCACTGGGAATGTGAAAGACTCCTCACTAAAGATTCATAAGGACTAGAACCTTGTGTTGTGCTTCTATGCGGCATGAAAAACGTACCAACCACCTGCCTGTTTATGGGACGGGCACAACTTAGTAGCTTTCTTTAGTGTTAGCTTTTCCCTGCAATGGTTGTCGGTCCAGATTCTTGCGAGAACTGGTGGGCCGCAGAAGGCCATGAGTGATGTGAGTTCAGAAAAATCATGAGAGAAAAAGGTGGAAAGAAGGAAGACGCCCTAAGCCAGATTAAGTCGTGCGCGACTGTAATCAAGAGAGGCTATGTGTCTTGTGAGAGCATAGGCCCAGGCTAGGAAGTAAGGCAGTGGGGAGGACCCACAACGGTACTTGCGACTTAACCGTCTATTTACCGGGCAGGGAAATAGTTAATACTAGGACTGTAAACTGTTGTGTCACTTCAGCCTTGTCACATGCGTAAAAGTCGCATGGAGTGGGCCTGACTTGAAAGCTGAGTGATTGGTGGATTAAGGTGGTACACCTTTGCAAAGTTTAAAAAGTATCGGATACTCTGAGCTCCCAGGTCATGGAGTCTGCGCGCTGTGAATACTAT
The DNA here is from genome assembly GCA_019359835.1 of Pharus latifolius. NCBI lineage: Eukaryota > Viridiplantae > Streptophyta > Magnoliopsida > Poales > Poaceae > Pharus > Pharus latifolius. The sequence continues at coordinate 29,612,963 of CM033325.1, read as the reverse complement.
TCACGTCGATGCAGCACAAGTAGCTTTTGGAAGTTTTTCACAAAATCTGAGCAAAGTGGTGACTCATGAAAGACCGCCACACACAACATTCCTGAAAATCTAGCTTAGGATTTCAAAAGCCCCGCTTTCGAAAATAAAGACCTTTCTTTAAAGCTGCATGTGAAAATCTATTATATATTTATACACAGAGCCAAAGAGCTGTTCTTTGAGAAATTCCCCTTCATCTATATATATATGCATTGTTACTTGGGACTTGTTGAGCACCATGTGGACAATGTGCTCACCCTTGCTTTTACAAACAAATTTAGAGGAAGGATTCGCCGACCCTGAATCTTATGATCTTGAACCCAATGTGGAACAAGAAGAAGGAACTGAGGACCCATCTAGTTAAAGGGTTATGCACCAAGGTGGAGTTCGATGTGGAGAAGGCCCAAGCAATACCGCCGCTGCAGAGAAAGAAGACTGAAGAAGTCCTTTTGTTTATCGTTGCTGTTTTATTTTGTGCCGACCTTTGTGTCGAAAACTCCTTAATTTGTATTAACAATTAAGTGCGTCATTTCGGCGCTAAGTTATTGTAATGTTGGTCCTTGTGATCAGCACTTGTTTTTTTTAATTACTCGCATTTTTATATAATGCATCTTGTTGTTGTGAGCCGCAATGTGCCTTTTCTGAGTGCAATCCACCTGGGCGATTGCCACTGGAATCCTCAAATGAGGGTACCACACGCTGCCTCCCTCGGCCGGAAGGACTGCAACTTCTCGAAGACATCCACGCGGGGAGTTGTGGTTCTCACCTAGCCCCACGTGCCATCGCGGCCAAGGCCCTCCAGCAGGGCTTCTACTGGCCCACGGTCATGCGCGACGCGCGAGACCTTGTCTCCGCGTGCGAGGCATGCCAGAAGATGGCCAAGGGCTCGAACCTCCCCCCTATAGTGCTGCAGACAATCCCCATCACATGGCCCTTCGTGCGCTGGGGGATGGACCTCTTAGGGCCCTTCCCCCCAGCGCCCGGAGGATACAAGTATGCGGTAGTCGCAGTCGACTATTTTACAAAGTGGGTTGAGGTGGAGCCTTTGGCCAGCATCACGTCCCGGGCCGTCCAGCGGTTTTTCTGGAAAAATGTCGTATGCCGTTTTGGTGTCCCCTGGGAAATCACCGTGGACAACGGGACCCAATTCGACTCGGCTTATTTCCGGGAATTCTGCGAAGGCCTGGGGCTCGTCATCCACTTCGCCTCAGTGGCCCATCCCCAGAACAATGGGGCTGTCGAGAGGGTCAACAGCGTGATCCTACAGGGGTTGCGCCAGAGACTCGAGCAAACTGCTTCTAAGCGGGGTGCATGTGCAGAGGAGCTCCCTAGCATCCTTTGCTCCATGCATACGACCCCGTCCCGGACGATGGGGCGTACTCCCTTCTCCCTGGTCTACGGGGCGGAGGCAGTCCTCCCCCCGGAGATCAGCCTCCGGTCGCTGCGGGTCGAGCTCCTGGAGGGAGCCACGCCCGCAGCGTACCAGGCCAACGAGGCCAACCAGCGCCTGGAGATCGACCTCGTGGAGGAGGAACGCGACCGAGCGCTCCTCCGCCACGCCATCTACAAGCAAGAGATGGCGCGCGCGTACAATCAGCGCGTGCGCGAGAGGGGTTTCCGCCTTGGGGACCTTGTCCTCAAACGCGTCACAGACCCCCAAGCCCAGGGGAAGCTCTCCCCCAAGTGGGAGGGCCCCTACAGGATCTCCGCGATCCTGGGCTCGGGGGCTTATAAGCTCTCCAAACTTCAAGAGCAGGAGCTGAAGCACACGTGGAACTTGCGTTTACTTCGCAAGTTCTATGTTTAGCCTTACGGGCCTGTCCCCTCCTCCGGAGCGTTCACACCGGGGGGGGGGGGGGGGAGGAGGGACATTGTATTTTCCTCCCCTTTCGCGACTTCGCAGGGGGAGGCCCTGTACTTCATTTTATTAGCAATACATAGGTCTTGCTTTTCAAACTGTCTCATTGCAGGTCTTTCTCATTACCGCCCCTAGCGGCGATGCCCTCCCCACGAGGATGCCCTCCCCGCGAGGACGCCCCTCCCCGCAAGGACGCCCTCCCTGTGAGGATGCCCTCCCCGCGAGGAAGCCCTCCCCGTGAGGATGCCCTCTCCGCGAGGAAGTGGGCCAGGCCCAGCAAGTCCCTCCTGTAGGGCGGCTTACGATCAGCCCTCGTGGACTGAGGGTGTAAGCGGCAACCCGGCCACAGTGGCCGCGGTAACGAGTCACTTTGGGAGACTAGTCCCCTGCCCAAACACTCAAGACCCGTCTTAGGGCACTTCCTCCTCCGGGAGTAGACGCTCTCCCCAATGGGACGTCTATTGGCCTTCTTGGATCTATCTTCCTCCTACGGGAGTCGATGTTCGACGCTTTCCCCAGTGGGACGTCTAATGGCCTTCTTGGATCTATCTTCCTCCTACGGGAGTCGACATTCGACGCTCTCCCCAGTGGGACGTCTAATGGCATTCTTGGATATTTGGTCCCCGGCGACCTTATTCCCGGCTCCCCGTTCTCACGACGACCGGATGAATGCCTCCCAGAGACCCTATTCCCGGCGACCGGACGATTGTCTCCCGGAGAAGTCGCGGATTTCTCGGACATTTTCCTTCCCAGAGACCCCATTCTCGGCTCCCCGTTCTCACGGCGACCGGACGATTGTCTCCTAGGAAGCTCGCCTCCGGAAATCTCATCGGGTTTTCTTGGACGTTTCTTCCACATGAGGCCTTATTCCTGGCTCCCCGTTCTCACGGCGACCGGACGATTCTCTCCCGGAAGGTCCTTTCCTTGGAAACCTCGTTTTAAAATTTTCTAACATAAAAATTCCTATGCTACAGGTTGTTTTCACCTCGGGGGCCTTGTTACCCCCACAGCGCCCGGAGCTACCCTCCGGCCCGCTGTGGGGGGGGGGGGATAAGGAACCCCCGGGTGTCGACCGCACCGCCCACGAGCAAACTTAGCTCATTCTTGTGAAAAGGAGTCGTCCAGACCATCCAAGAAGAAAAAAATAAAAAGACAATGAAAGAAGAAGCAACAACACAGCTTTATTGATTGTCAAACCCGGAGGACATCTTCCCCCTCCGGTGGGCTTCGGAAACGATACAACCCGGATTCAACCCGGGGGATTCTCTACGCCCTAAGGCTCCTACCCCTAATACTCTCGGAGGCTCTCCGCTAGCTCCCGGGTCAAGTCCCGGTACAATGCTCGCACGCGGCGCCGAGCGTCCCGGAGCACATCTTCGGGCCAGAACTCGTATCCCGGCGGTGGAAGTATCCGGAGGGGAGGTATCATCCGGAACCCCGGTCACGGAGGGGACAATTCAGCGCGATGATTGTCAAAGTTGTCCAAGTGCCACTCCGGACGCCACCTCAACCGGATCGGCTTCTGGACGCTGTCCCCGCCGCGATTCCCGGAGACAAGGCTTAGCAAGATTAAAGCCGCTTGGGCGTGCCCCGGGGAGCCCCTCCCGGACCTTCGCCCGGGAGCAACCTCCCGGGAACCCTGGTAACAAAACATTCAATTCAACTTAGAAAAAATTCTAACTTCATTGGATTCAAAATGTTTTTGTACAAGTGTCCGGGGCTTCTTCTAAGAAGCTACCGGGATCAAAATCCTAAGAAAACAAAAAAGGGCCCTAACTAAGACCCGGGGGGAGGCTCATACATGTTCATTGGCGTCCTCCCCCCGGGGGGTTTCCTCCAAGGCCGGGGCTGGGGCATCCCCCGCCGGAGGCGCCGGAGCCGGGAATCTCGCCCGGATGATCCGGTCGTAAAATCCTCGGGCTAGCTGCTCGACCTCCCGGCGCGAGGGCTCGAAGGAGTCCGGGAAGCTTCGGGGGATGCGGCCCCCGATCGCCCGGGCGCCGACCCCCCGGAACTCGACAAGCCCCGCAGCGGCTGCGATGATGGGGATCGCCCGGCCCCGCGCCCGAGCGTCGGCAGCCTCCGAAATGGCGGAGACCTGTGCGTTGAGAAAACGCACAGCCTCCGCGAGGGTCGCCGGAGGCACCTCCGAGCTGCTCCCGGAGCCTAAGCTTATGCCAAGGCTCTCGAGGGCCGAACGGACGGAGCGGCCCGCGTCTGCCACCACCCGGATGCTTGAGCCCTCGAGCTCCCGGAGCGCCTCCTCCCTCGCCTTGGCCTCCTCTCGGAGGCGGCCGTTGATGCCCTCGGAAATGTGAACCTGGGCGCGGACCCGGGACAGTTCTGCGAGGGCTTCATCGCGTTCCCGGAGGGCCTCCTCATGCTGCCCTACGGAGGTCGCGGCCCGGTCCTCCACTTCCTTAAGCAGCCGGACGACCCGCTGCTCAAGGCCCCAGGTAACAGTCGCCACCTACAAAATATAGAGTTAGAAAAAACTCAAATGCAGGGAATGAATGAAGACATCATCGACTCGAGTTACCTGGGCCCCGAGGGACTGAAGCCCCTGGAAACGCTCATGGAGCGTTCCCTCTGCGACGAAGGCTTGCACCTTCCGGGTGTGCAGGCCCCCCGCGGGAAGCAGAGGGGCCTCTCGCCCGGCGCCGGCGTCGCGGCCAGTGGGGGGTCACCGGCGTCTTCGTGGCCGAGGAGGTCTCCTCCGAAGACGTGGGCGAGGAGCTTTGGGCGGGAGTCCCTGCCCGGGGGGGGGGGGGGATCATCAGACCTTTCCCCGCCCCGGGCCGAAAGGTCCTCGGGGCCTCTTCCTCTGGAGGAACCTCGTAGACCGAGGGGCTCCCCCCCTCGTCCACCGGCCAAACCCGCGGAGGCGAGGCCTCCGAGAATCTCACCTCCAGCCTCTCCGGCTCCAAAGAAGTCGGAAGGGGCAGGAGGGGCTCCACCGAGGGTGGCGACGGGGCGTAGTTCACCGAGTCGGACGCCGCCCCGCCCGCGGCCGCCTCCTTCCCTCGGGCCTCTACGGGGCTCTTCGGGGGAGCAGGTGTTGCTCCCTTCCGGGCCGGTGCCCGGGCACGCTCGGTCCCGGGGGTCTCGTCCCGGGGCTTCGCCGGTGTCGCTGCCGGCGTCGATGATGGGCCGGGGGTCTTTTGGACACTGGCCTTCTTGGGCTCCGAGCCCCCGGCCGCATCTTTCCCCCGTTTGTGCGACCCGGGGGTGGGGAGAGGCTTCCTCTCCTGCAGCTTTAGCCCGTAGGCCGCAGCGACCAAGTTCCGGGGAGGGCCCTCCCCCACAAGGCGCACGACGAGCTCGTGCTCGTCGGCGAAGTACCTCCTTAGGAGGTTCTCCGCCTTCTCCCGCGCCGCCGGGTACGGCCAGACTGCAAGAGGTAAAGAGAGTCAAATTTTCAAAAATTCGTAAGTATAATGCAGCAGGTTCCTGGAGCTTACGTCGCGTCACCGGCTTCACCGGGGGCCGTTGTTCCGGGCCCATGCCGACTCCCCTCTTCCTGCGCGAGAAGGGGGAGATCCGGAGGAGAGCCATCTCCTCGGCGGCGTCCCGCATTGAGCGGGTCTTCTTGGAGAGGACCACCCTGCCGAGGAGCTCGAACTCCTCGTCCGTCCACACCGGAGGCTTCGGCGCGGACGATCGGCTGTAGGTGGGGGGCTCCGGGGAGTACACCACCGCCTCGTCCCGGACCCGGAGGTAAAACCACCTCCGGACCCAGTCGCCCCAGTGGTCCCGGGAGGCCGCCGCTGGGTAGTCGGCCACCCGGGACGGCAGCATTTGTACCATCACCGAACCGAAGGGGGACTTGGGTCCCCCCTTCACCAGGTGGGAGCTCCGTGCCGCCGGTTCGTAGAAGTACCGGAAGGCGCGAAGGGTGGGCTCCCGCCCGGTCGCCGTCTCGTAGAGCCAGATGCAGAGGCCCATCCGGACGAGCACGTTCGGAGTGAGGTGGTTGAGCACCACCCCATACTCCTTCAGAAACTCCCGGAGCATGGGATGCACCGGGAGCCGGAGCCCCGCCTCCAGGAAGGCCTCGAAGGCCACGACTTCTCCAGGCCTGGGGCGGGGGGCTCCGTCTTTCTTCATGGGGACTCAGATGTCGCCGTCCGCGACGACGCAGCGTTCGACCAGGGACTCCGCGTCCTCGGCCGAGAACTCCGACGCCCAGAGGAAATCCGGAGGGATTTCCTCCGGGGGCACCTCCGTGGTCTTCGCTCGAGCCTTGGGTGCCATCAGGTTCGGCTTTCTTTTTTTCCGGTGGCTAACGTTTTAGGAGGCTACAACTGAAAGTTCCGGACGCCTGCTACCGGGAGAGGGCTACCGGGAGAGCAAAAATCGCTAAGGCTGAAGTTTGGAATGAACTTCCGGGCCCCCCAAGGCCCTATTTATAGGGGCGGGACGTGGTCTAGATGGGCGCCACGTGGCACCCCGCGGAGCAATCTGGACCGTAGAAGTTCAAACCGTGCGCGGGAAATGAAGGGACGGGAGCGCAAATCGAGGCACCGGTTCGAACCGCGAGCGCATTTATGTCGAAACGGCGCGGCCATAAGCATCCGGCACGGGAATCAAAGCGTCACGGTTCCGGTGGCCTGGTTCGGAGATTTTCCCGGTGACGTGTACCATACCCACCGGGGACTCGATCATCGTCCCCGGGGGGCATGGGGGTCTGCTGTTGGGGGAAATCTTCGTGGCGCTAAGTCCAGGTAAGCCGTGTCACATTTGCCTGGGGACGTGGCCTCCGGCCCCTCCCCGGGTGCCGCCTTTTGGCCCCCGCGACCTGGCCTTCGGCGCCGTCCCGGGCGCCGCCATTTGGGCCCCGGGACCTGGCCTCCGGCGCCGTCCCGGGCGCCGCCATTTGGCCCCCGGGACCTGGCCTCCGGCAATGTCCCAGGTGCCGCCATGTGCCCGGGGACGTGGTCTCCGGCCCGTCCCCGCCATGTGCCCGGGCGCCGCCTTTTGGCCCCCGGGACCTGGCCTCCGGCGCCGTCCCGGGCGCCGCCATTTGCCCGGGGACGTGGCCTCCGGCCCCTCCCCGGGCACCGCCATTTGGCCTCCGGGACCTGGCCTCCGGCGCCGTCCCGGGCGCCGCCATTTGCCCGGGGACGAGGTCTCCGGCCCCTCCCCGGGCGCCGCCATTTGGCCCCCGGGACCTGGCCTCCGGCGTCGTCCCGGACGCCGCCATTTGCCCGGGGACGTGGTCTCCGGCCGCTCACCGGGCGCCGCCATTTGGCCCCCGGGACCTGGCCTCCGGCCCCGTCCCGGGCGCCACCATTTGCCCGGGGACGTGGCCTCCGGCCCCTCCCCAGGCGCCGCCTTTTGGCCCTCGGGACCTGGCCTCCGGCGCCGTCCCGGGCGCAGCCATTTGCCTGGGGACGTGGCCTCCGGCCCCTCGCTGGGCGCCGCCTTTTGGCTCCCGGGACTTGGCCTCCGGCGCCGTCCCGGGCCTCGTCGCCCTTCTAAAGGTAAAGTCTCGAGTTGTTTGTCACGTGCAGGTCACACGAGGAGCGCCTCGGGAATCAGCAACCACCTGTCAAGCATCCAAGGTGTTTGACCGGGAGAAGGACGGTCCTACCCTTCAATCCGACGGTGGCTTCCAGGGTAGTTTAGGCTTTTTTGCTTCTTTTTGGGGCTATAAATAGCCCTTGTACCCCTCTGTTGTAACGGATCATATCACTTTTATTGGAATAGCTAAACTCACAGGCGTGCTCCGGAAGCCTCTCCCCCGGAGAGAGCCTCCCCAGCCGACTCCGGTCGGGAGCGCGTCGACAGGACTAGGGCCCCCCACCGGGACCCGAACCTGTATAAATCCTCGTGTCATTTCTTGTGCTTGCCCGGCGGGGGAGGACCGGTCATCCGGTCAACCCGCGCCGCGTAATCTTCGCTAGGATCATTCTCAAAACCTGCCGGGGTATTTGCAATACCACGACAATAAGTACTCACCCTTGCAACTTACAACCTAGTAGATGGAGCGTACTATGATCAAGAAGAAGGCGTGGAGAACTTCTTGGAACAAGATGAAGGAGAGCCAGTTCTGCCAGATCCCTGATGTGTTGTTCTGCCGTCAACTTCTTACTGTGGAAGGGACACCCATCATCCGCTATGTAGAAGTTTTTATTTTGCTTTAACTAAACCTCGAATGCCGCAAAGGTATTGTAATCTCTTTATGTAATATTAAGGCTAGCAGGCCACACTACTTAAATATTTTGTAAGTTTTTCTGCTGCAATGTGAATATACTCCTGTGCTTGACTTACCTGGTAAGTCAAAGGTATGCATATATGGGACTAGCTACAGCAAGCTAGGTCTCCACGGGAGTAGTCGTAGTCCCAGTTTCGGGACACGACAGCCTCTATGCCCCGCTGGGACACGAGGAAGCCCAGGAGTTTCCCCCCGCGCATGCTGAAGGCGCATTTCTCTGGGTTGAGCTTCAACCCGTATGCACGGAGGTTGCGGAAGGTCTCCGCTAAATCGTCGATGTGAGCAGCCGCGTGGGGACTTTTGACGACTGCGTCGTCGACGTAGACTTCAACCTTGCGACCGATCTGGTCCTTGAGCACCAGTGTCATGAGTCGCTGGAAGGTCGCTCCAGCGTTCTTTAGCCTGAAAGGCATGTGGACGCAGCAGAAGGTCCCGAGGGGAGTTATGAAACTCGTCTTTTCCTCGTCCCCTTCTGCCATCCGGACTTGGTGATAGCCTGAATACGCATCTAGGAAGCTCATCAACTCGCACCCCGCGGTCGAGTCGACCAGCTGGTCAATCTGCGGGAGCGGGAAGTTATCGTTGGGGCAAGCGCGGTTGACGTCAGTGAAGTCCACGCACATTCGCCACTTACCATTCGACTTCTTCACGAGGACGGGGGCCGCAAGCCACTCAGGGTGCAAGACCTCCCGAATGAACCACGCCTCTCTGAGTTTGGCGATCTCGACCTTGATCGCCTCTGGGCATTCAAGGGAGAGTTTTCTCAACTTCTGTTTGACCGGGGGGTGACCGGGGGTCAATGCGAGCTTATGCTCGAAGACTTCCTGGGCGACGCTTCGCATGTCGGAAGGCTTCCATAAAAAACGTCGGAGTTCTTGCGTAGGAAAACCGCGAGTTGCTCTGCGTGCGCCTCATGAAGATCTGCCCTGATCTTGACGGTCTTGTCGCCGTCGTCTGGGGACAGCGGGACCTTCCGGAGGTCCCCTTCCAGACGTGGCTTGGGGAGGGACCTGCCGGAAGATACCGCGGTGGCATCCGGCACCGGGGAAGAGGTCTCTCCCCCCGGGGTCTTGATCACATTGATGCTCCTGATCATCGTGGCGGCACGCTCATATAGAGCGCGAGCCACGTCTTGGTCTCCTCGGGCAGTGATTACGCCGTGAGGCCCAGGGATTTTCACGCAGAGGTAGCTTTGGTGGATTGCGGCCCCCAACCGGTTGATCGTAGTCCTCCCCATGATTGTGTTGTACGAGGAGGGGAGGTCCACCATGTCGAACCGGACCATCTCTGTCCGGTAGTTGTCTGGGCTACCAAAGGTCATGGGGAGATCCACCTTCCCCACGGGGTGGATCGTCTTCCCCGGGAAGAATCCCTGCAAGGGCCCTACTGTGGGCTGTAGTAGCTTCTCGTCGACCTGTATCTCCCTAAACGCCTTTAGGTATAGGACATCAGCGGAGCTTCCGCCATCGACGAGGATGCGTGCCAGGTGGCAGTTGTAGACGGTGGCGGAGACGATGACCGCGTCATCGTGGGGGAAGCGAACCCCACGCGCGTCTTCTGCTGTAAAAATGAAGGGGACGTCCGACCACTTGGGTGGCCGAGACGTATGCAGCACCCCCACTACCTTTACTTCTCGCGCGTATTCCTTGCGCTGATGCTTAGAATCCCACCCAGAGGCGGACCCTCCCATGATGACATTGACACGCCTTTGGGAGGTTTGGAAGGGGAGTGTTTCTGACGGGTCTCCTTCCCGCGTTTGCCCTTGCTGTCCCTCCGCGGGGGCAGGAAGGGCCGGTAAGGCCGACTGAGGGGGCAAAGAGGCAGGAGTTCCCCCCCCCCCCCCCCCCCCCCCCCGCCCATGCTAGTCGACGAATGTGGTGAAGTGTTGGAGTAGTTGGTGGCATTCCCGGGTGGCGTGGGTACTGGACTTGTGGAAGGTACACCACATACCTTCCCAGCCTCCTGCCGCGGGGCTTTCGCCGCCGCTGGACGACTGCCCTCCCCCACGACCTTTCGACTTGGGGAAGGGGCGGCTGCTGACGAGGATTGACACCCGGGTCAGTTCAAATAAATGCACTGTTGGTTCAAGGCAGATTCGAGCCAGACACGTACCTAGCGGTGCGAACTCAAGTCATTCTGAGAAGCATCGGCCCGAGGTCATAGGCTTTGCGCGATCAGGTCGCAGGCTTTGCGCGGTCAGAACTTCGTGTGCTATACGCGAACAGAATGTCCGAGATGTTGCGCGGTCAGCCAACATCCCGCGGTCAAAATGTTCTCGACCAGGGTACTTGGAGTTCATCTGTCCAGCTATCCCTATAGCGGGAATATTCCAAGTATCCCGAAGATTCCTCCACGTGGAAGACCAACCGTCAGGAGGTTAATACATGCAGTTATCCATGAATAACACATGTTTAACCTGCGTGGAGGTTAAGAGCGGTTCTCTAAAAACCGCATCCAACCATCCAAGCAAACTGTCTAATGCAGTTACGACTTGACACCCTTTCGACCAGTATAAAAGGGTGGCAAGGTACATCAAACAAGGAAAGGAAACCATCTATTTAGAAGATCAATATCTCTGATACAAGTGAGATACAACACATCTCAACCACTCAAACAGCCAAGTCTACGGCTTAGATTAGATAATATTTGCAAGCCTCCTGGGGCTTCTTTTTGTACACTTACATAGGAAAAACCTTCACCTGTGAAGGTTTTTTCCCGCTAGTTTGTAAACCTTTACTACATATAATGAAATCCCAACAGGATGTAGGGCTTTTACTCCCACTATCGAGGGCCCGAACCTGTATAAACCTCTCTGTGCTCCTGTTCTCTATTTTTCTACATACCTTCCCGGAGGGTCATCTTGAAAGGTCTCACTATTACAAATTTTGCATAAGTTCGGCTGAGGACTCCGAGTCCGAATCGTCGACAGCTGGTGCCCACCGTGGGGCCTTTCTCAAGGCGTCCTGATTTTAATCCGGAGGTTCGCTAAAACATGGCTGGAGTGTATGATTCCAAGAACGATTTTGATCTCGAGGATTATGCTCACATTCCAATGCCTTCTCCAAGCGATCCTGTTCCGATGGAGGAGGTTGAAGGCCAGAATCATCCAGAGGTGGAATCATCTCTCCAGGTCATGTCCATCGACCAGGGGGCTACTAGCGCAAGGTCAGAACCCACAGAGGCTCTTAATACGCTAGAGGATGAATCCGGTCCGTCATACGACCCCGATAAGGGGAAGGATGACGTCGACCTGGAAATCAGCCCGGGGAGATTCGACCCTGATAACCTTCACCGTCTCTTTGATTTCGAGTCTGACTCGGAACAAACTGAGATGTTTTCCCCATCGGCAACCTCTCTCCCTAGACAGTTCACTGCTTTGTCGGAGGAAACTCCTGATCAACAGGTTGCTAGGGAAGAATGGGATCGCAAACAAAAGGAGGATGAAGATCTCGAGCAACAAAACAATGAACTACGCAGAACTGCCCTAGAGGCTCTTCAAGATGCACAGGCTCGTTACGATGCTGCTCCGAGTTCTTCTCGACGGTCATGTGGTCGCAAACGTGACCAGACTCCTTCTTTACCACCGGAGCGTTTCCCGGTGGAAGAAGAAACAATAACACCTGGTGCCCCTAGGAGAAGCACCCATGGTCGACTGCGATCCATCGCAGAAGTCATGCGTAACTTTCCTCCTACGGTCACGGATGCGCAGAAACCGGCCTTTCCTAGGATCTTGGCAGAAAGGCTGGATGAGGTCGCGTCTGAGGCGACCCCAACGGCCTCTTCCCACTCGGTAACACGTTCCCGCGAACGAGAGTGTCCTCACTTTGGTTCTGGCCGGCGAAGTTATCCGCCGCCCGTACTGTCCCGACAGGACAAGTACCGGCAAATGCAGGATTCTTGTAGTAGGAATCGGGTTCCTGTTCACTCTCGTTTGGGACCGCGAGTAACTTCACCGTTGCGTGAGGTCGCCCGTAACCCGGTCGAGAGTCACAGGATAGTCCATGGTCCCTACGTTGGTTGTAAAGCTTTCTCGCCCGGCCTACGAGCGGTTGTTTGGCCCGATAAGTTTCGACCAGGGGCCATTGAGAGGTTTGACGGAACTCAGAACCCATCCGAGTTCCTTCAAATCTATATCACTGCCATCCAAGCGGCGGGAGGCGATGACCGAGTCATGGCCAACTACCTGCCCACAGTCCTCGAAGGACGGGCTAGAACCTGGCTGTTTAACTAGCCCGAAGGTTCCATCTATAATTGGGAAATGCTGTGCGACGCTATCCTCAGTAATTTCCAAAACTGTTACCAAAAGCAGGGTAAAGAGGACGACCTTCATCGGCTATGACAAACTTCAACCGAGACTCTTTGGCAGTTTGTCAAGAGATTTGTCGGGGTGAGGAATACCATCTCGAACATATCTGATGGCTCCGTTATCAGGGCATTTAAACATGCCGTTCGATACCGAAGATTCACCGAAGATTTGCTTATCCACCCTCCTCGATCAGTGGCTGATCTGTTCAATATGGCCGATCGATACTCTGATGCAGCCGAAGCCGTCGAATGGAACCGGATGGTCGATAAGGGTGACCTACCACCTCAACCGGGTTTTAAAGACACCAGGAAAGAAGATTCGAGTAAGAAGCTTCCTCCTCGACGAGGTCGGCTTCCAGTCGCTGGTTTGCTTCGTTGGCCTGGTATGCTGCGGTGGCAGCTCCATCTAAAAGCTCGACCCGCAGCCACCGGAAGCCAATCTCCGAGGGGAGAACCGCTTTAGCCCCGTCCTCGAGAGAAAAGGGCGTGCGCCCCATCGCCCAGCTCGGGGTCGTGCGCATGGAACAGAGGATGCTCGAAAGCTCCTCTGCCTATGCGCCTCGCCTGGAGGTGGCCTGCTCGAGTCACCAGCATAATCCCTGTAGGATCACGCAGTTGACCCTTTTGACGGCTCCATTGCTCTGGGGGTGAGCCACAGAGGCAAAGTGGAGGGTGGTCCCCAAGCCTTCGCATAATTCCTGGAAGCACGAGGAGTCGAATTGGGTCCCATTGTCGTCAGTGATTTTTCGAGGGACCCTGAAACGACACACGATGTTCTTCCAAAAAAACCGCTGTACTGCTCGGGAGGTGATGCTGGCCATGGGCTCAGCCTCCACCCACTTGGAGAAGTAGTCCACTGCGACCACCGCATACTTGTAGCCCCCGAGCGCCGGGGGGAAGGAACCTAAGAGGTCCATTCCCCAGCGTGCGAAGGGCCAAGTGATGTGGATGGTTTGCAGCGCTGCGACGGGCAGGTTGAAGCCCTTCGCCATCTTTTGGCAGGCCTCACACGCGGAGATTGGATCTCATGCGTCGTGGACCACTGTGGGCCAATAGAACCCCTGGCGAATGACTTTTGCCGCGATAGCGCGTGGGGCCAGGTGAGACCCACAGCTCCCCGAGTGAATTTCCTCGAGGAGTTGAAGACCTTCTGCCCGCGGGAGGCAGCGGAGCAAGGCAGAAGCCCCCCGCTTGTAGAGTTTCCCTTCTAGTATGAGGTAAGCCTGTGCCTTAGCACGCAGGCGTTTCACCTCGGTCTCACTGGGAGGGTCACCCTCCCCCCTAATAAAGGAGATGAGGGGATCTATCCAGGATGCTGCTCGGGCGATTTCGGAGATCTCTGGGGCACGGGACTCATGGTCCACATTCGGAGAGGTCACTGAGGGCTTCACGATGATCTCTAGGAAGGCACCCCTGGGGAGAGGTTGCCGGGCGCTTGCCGTCTGGGGCAAGGCGTCGGCCCGGTCGTTGTCCCTCCGGGGGATGTACCGGGCCTCCAAACCCTCGAAGTGCTTCTCCATCTTGCGCACCACCCCCAGATACAGGCTCAAGTTCGCATCATGGCACAAGACTTGTCCATTTGGCAAACTATGAGCTGGGTATCTCCTTTGATGAGGAGGCGATGGATCCCTGGAGACATCCAACATGAGCGTCCAATGGTCGTCGCGTTAGGGCGTCTCGGGGAGACTCTCTCCCTTAGTCCCGGAAGCGGGGGTCCTTTCCGCCACGAAGTCAGCGAGGACCTTTGATTTTATGGTGGAACGGCCCGTGAGGGAGAGGGAGAAGGGAGCAAGCTAAGCTCCCCACTTTCCTATCCGGCCGGTGGCTTCTTTATTCCGCAGCACCTCCCCCAAGGGGAGAGATGACGAGACTGTGATCGGGTGCCCCAGCAAGTAGTGACGGAGCTTCTTGGACACCATGAGGAGTCCATGGCAAATCTTCTCCATCTCCGTATACCATGTCTTAGCCCCTTGGAGGGCTTCACTCATGTAGTACATGGGGCATTGCTGCCCATCCTGCTCCTTCACTAGCACCGCACTTATAGCGGTCGGGGTTGCTGCGAGGTAGTGGGTTGGGCTCACGAGCATTGGGGGGCTCATGAGATACCTCTTTAAGTCATCGAAGACTGCTTGGGCCTCGAGGATCCACCGGAACCTCTCGAGGCCTCGAAGGATCTTGAACAATTGGAGGCCACGTTCCCCCAACCGCGGGACGAAGCGGCTTAGCACGGCCATGCGGCCGGTAAGCCGCTGTACGTCTTTGATGGAATGCAGAGGGGGCATGTCTAGCAAGTCCCGAATTTTTTCAGGGTTAGCTTCTATGCCCTGCTGGGACACGAGGAAGCCCAGCAGCTTCCCCCTGCATACTCTGAACGCGCATTTTTCCAGGTTGAGCTTCAGCTCGTACTCGCGGAGGTTGCAGAAGGTCTCCGCTATGTTGTTGATGTGAGCGGGTGTGCGGAGGCTTTTGACAACCGTGTCGTCAACGTAAGCTTCGACGTTGCGGCCGATTTGGTCCTGAAAGACCAATGACATAAGTCACTGGAATGTTGCTCCAGCATTCTTTAGCCTAAGGGCATGTGGACATAGCAGAAGGTACCGAGGGGAGTTATAAAACTCGTCTTTTCCTTGTCCCCTTCTGCCATCCGGACCTGGGGATAGCACGAATACGCGTTCAAGAAGCTCATTAGCTCGCACCCCACGGTCGAATCAACCAACTGGTCAATCCGCGGCAGTGGGAAGTCATCTTTTGGACAAGCCTTGTTGAGGTCAGTGAAGTCAACACACATCCTCCACTTGCCGTTCGACTTCATCACAAGAACAGGGTTTGCCAGCCACTCGGGGTGCATGACCTCCCGAATGAACCCTGCTTGTCGGAGCTTGGCGATTTCTGGCTTGTTGGCCTCTTGCTGCTCAAGGGAGAGCTTCCTCACCGTCTGCTTGACCGGGGGATGGCCGGGCGTCACAGCGTGCTTATGCTCGATGACGTCCCGAGTGACACCTCGCATGTTGGCGGCTTCCATGCAAAGCCGTCAGCGTTTTGCGTAGAAAGGCTGCGAGTTGTTTCGCGTGCTCTTCAAAGAGGTCCGTCCCGATCTTGATAGTCCTACCCCCGTCGTCTGGGGACAGCGGGACCTTCTGGAGGTCCCCCTCCGGGCGCGGTTTGGGGGGAGACCTCCCAGAGGGGACAACCGAGGCGTCCGGTGCCGGGGTAGAACCCTCTCCCCCCGAGGCCTTGATCAGGTTGACGCTCCCGATCATTGCGGTGGTGTGCTCGTAAAGAGACTCTCTAGGGGAGAATGCCGCTCTTGCATGCCCCGATGACTGTAGATTCGGGGATGTGAGCCACTTTGCTCTTGACTTGAGCGAAGCGCTTGAAGAAGCTATGGATTGTCTCCCCGTCCTCTGTCAGACGGTGTAGAGCTGGGACGAGTCCAGGGGACACACGTAGTTCCCCTAGAAGTTTGCGCAGAATTTACTCTTGAGCTGCGTGAAGGACTTGATGGAACTGGCCTTCAGGTTGTAAAACCATGAACGGGCGATCCCGGTGAGGTAGAGGGGGAAGACGTTGCACTGCACCGTCTCATCCCCCCCGGCCGCTGAAATGGCCGTGGAGTACACCTGACAAACTCATAAGGATCAGCCTCACAATTGTAGTGCTCGATGTGTGCCGGGCGATAGGGTCGCGGCCATCGGATGCATCAGAGTCGGTGGCACAGTGGTTGGTTGGCCCCCTCAACCTCCCGGTGGGAGTCCCAATCGCTGTGCACTTTCACAGGGGACTTGCGCTCGTTGTCAGAGTCGGGGAGAGACCCAAGCGGTCCGCCAGTGCGATGATACTGTCTCTTCTCCTCCGGGTTGGTCGAACTAACCTCCTGGACGTCTGGGGTACCCTCTGGAGGTAGCGGTCGCTTCTTCGGCGGGTCTCTTCCCCCGGTTAGGACGGGAGCGTGGTTCCCCGTGACTGCGGGCCGGGGGGAGCTTCGGTCGGTAGTGAGAAAGAGCCTCCCCAGATTTTTTGGTACGCATTCGCTCGATCTACTCCCGGGTAAAGCGGACTTGATCCGCCGGGGGAGCCCTCGGGGGCGGCCCCGGGGGAGGAGGGAGCTCATGCGCGACGATCGTTGGCCCGGAGGGTGCTGCCGGGGCATGAACGGGACGTACCGCCGGGTAGGCCCCCGGAATGACTTCCAGAACCGGTGAGAAAGGTTCCTCATGGGGGAGATCCTGCAATGGTGTGGCAGCCATCCAGGGAGTAATGGGTCCCATTTGCCTCGGGACCGCCTCTGTCGCGGTGGATGCGGCCGGCAGGGCGGGGCCGGTCCCAGCGCGAGGGAAGCTCCTGGAGCGGGATGTGCCCTCGGTCCCAGGATGGTTCCGGCACGGGGTAAGCCCCCGGTGCGAGGAAGGCTCCCGACGATGGGAAGGCTACCGGCGACGGGCCCACCGGGGGACGTAGCCCCTGGCGGGATCATAGGTCCTGGTGACGGCCGGACCTGCGAGAATAGGGGAGGCTACTGGGTGCCCCATAAACGGGGGCAAGGCCCCCGTGAATGGGAACTGCGGCGGATAGACGGTGGCCAGTGGCCGCTCCAAGGCGCGGAGTAGCTCGTCCATGGTGCGCTGGGCTCAGAGTTGGCCCTCGACGACAGCTTCAAGTAACATGTCCCGGGGAACCGAGGCGGCCGTGGTTACCTGGCATGGTCCGGAAGCCTGTCCGCCGAAAGTAACTAGGAGAATAAGAGGTGATACCTCGGTGTGGCCGCGTCCGATCGAAAGCGCTTGGGCGACCGTGTCTCGAGGGGGTGGCACCGGGTCACTGGGACTGGCGTCACCGGGTAGGGCGCGAGCCCTCGTTCTTGGGGGAGCCATTGCAATTCGTCACAAGTCCCCACGGTCGGCACCAACTGTCATGGTATTGCGAATACCCCAGCAGGTTCTACATAAGTTCCTAGCAAATGAAAAGCGACGCGAACTAACCGCGCGACCGGTCCTCTCCTGTCGCGCCAACACAGAGAGTGACACAAGGGTTTATACATGTTTGGGCCTCTGTGGAGACCCTAGTCCTGTCGACGTGCTCCCAACAAGGGTTGCCTAGGGGAGCTCTCTCGCGGGGAGAGTGTGATAAGTGTTAATTTGGTAGAATTTTACCCTAGGTTTAGTATTAAAAATGTGCAAAAATGATGCTTAAAATTCCTTTGATACGTCATTTTTTGTAACATTTTGGAACATTTTTACAATCTACTTTCACGAGTGTGTTCATCATGTTTCAAGGAACAAACGTACCAAATTTGGAGTTATTTTGACATCGTTTGGATAGGAAACGAAGTGGAGAAATAAGATGCTCAAAGTCTGAAAAAAACAGGAATCCGACCTGAAATTGGACCCAAAACCCGACGAATCCAAAACAGACCTGTTAGTCGGTTTAAAGTCCAAATCTGAGACAATTTCCTTCCTAAATAAGTCTTGAGTTGTAATTGGTTAATTCTAGAACTTATGTACTATAAATAGAGGAGCTTTTGGCTCAATTAGACATGCTTTTTCTTAGGTTTACTAGCCATTAGGGTTTAGTTTAGTTTTAGTTTAGTGTAGCCCCCTTCTCTATTTTATTGTTTTTGTAAGCCGCCAAGGACGGCAAATTCAATTCTCAAGAAATCAAGTAAGTTTTTATTTATTTCTTATTATTATTTCTGCATTATTATGGCTTTTTGCGAGTAGATCCCTAGGGTTAGGGATGACCTAATCTGGAAGGCGTGATTTTTCCTTGGTTTTGATCTCAAGTTTTGGAGTTATTTTCTAATGTTTTCTTCCTCTAAACCCTAAATTCTCATTTCGGCAATAGACGTAATAATTGAACCTTAGCTAGAATTTAGGGGAGTTCTTGAGTCCTTAGCGCTTTGATGCGAGTCCCTGAACAGGAGAGAGGCTCTCGCCCAACGTGGAAGCGATCCTCTAACTGTTGACTCAGCGCCCCGAACTGGAAACTAATTTGTCTTGGAAAACAATGAAAATTAACTCACAATCCTTGGATCTTGGATAGCATTACGCCAGATGGTTATGGAATTCCCGAAGCCCTAGGTTTTAATTCCTGCTTTATAAATTCAGATTTCATACCTGCAATTTACTACTTTAAAACCATAGATTGATAGCTTTAGTACTAGAATTAGTTATAGAAAAATAACCCTCAACTCGTTTAGACTTAAACAGTGATCTCTTAAGCTAGAAAGATGAATACGCTTGTTGCTCGTGGAATTCGACCCTCAAGTGCTCAACGTTCAACCGTCCACTTGCGGTATTACAAAATCACACCGTTTTAGGTGCGATCAAGTTTTGGCGCCATTGCCGGGGAACAATGGTAATTCATCTTTTTAGATTAATTTTTGCTGATATAAGTCAATCTCACTTCTCAATCTTGCTTCTATTTTTCTTTTTGTTTTTTTTTCTTGTGCACCACTAACCTTTTAGGGAAGTAGTGCAGATCTGAAACAATCAAGAACGAGCCACATTGGACAATCCAACACTGAAGGAAGCTGAATCACCAAAGATGGGTGAACAAAAGAAATTGAAGGATTATGGAATCCTGTTCAACATGGGGTTTCAGTCAGGTATTCTTAGACCAGCAATCGAAACAGATAATTTTGAAATTAATCCTGCACTATTAAACCTGATACAACAAAATCAATTCAGTGGTTTTGCCACAGAAGATCCTTCGTTGCATCTCCATATTTTTCTTGAACATTGTGATACTTTTAAAATTAATGGAGTTTCGCAGGATGCGCCACTACTGCATCTCTTTCCTTTCTCTCTTCGAGATAATGCGAGAGCATGGTTGTACACTCTACCGCCCACTTCAATAGCAACGTGGGATCAACTCTCACGATTTTTTCTCAATAAATTTTTTCCTCCATCTAAAACTGCATATATTCGAAACCAGATTGTTTGTTTTACTCAGTAGGGAGGAGAATCACTCTACCAAGCATGGGATCGGTACAAGGAACTTTTGAGGTCGTGTCCACACCACGGCCTGGAAAAGTGGCTTGTAGTTCAAACATTTTATAACACTTTGAATTACACGGCACGGATAAATGTTGACACCACAGCTAGCGGTGCACTCATAAACAAAAGCGTTGACGAAGCGTATGATCTAATTGAAGGTATGACAAAAAACTACATGCAATGGGGGAATGAACACACTACATCAAGATCAATCCAACCGCAGCACCAACTCCCTCAACCACAACAGTCGTATCAACCACCATGGCCATCATTTCAGCAGCAACAACAACAACCACCGTATCGACCACCACATCAATGACAAAATCAACCTGAACAATCCAACATCGAGTGCATGCCAGAATCTTTTCTAGCAAATCAAGAGAAGGAAAAAGTTGCAATGAACCAGAAGATTGACTCCATCTCTACACATGTTCTCATGCTTGAGACTCAATTCGTGCGAATGGCCAATCACGCACCAATGATTTCTAACTCTCTTCCTTCTCAACCTATCAACCCTCGTAATTCTGAACATATTAATGTTATATCTTGTGTTGATACTGTTGATTTGAAAGGTGCAGGAACTTTCCGAAAAGAGAAGGTGCAATAGGAACCAACAAAGATGCCTACCGAGGATTTGACGCCGACAACCAAACTTAAGTATGATGATCCACCTACATCGACAGACGACCTCGGAAAGGAAGAACAATCAAAAGAAACAGAATCAGGTAATAATGAGGTAACACAAGTTTCTAAATAGACTCCATCTTTTCCAAGTTGTTACCTCCACTCTAGTTCTAATGACAAATCCTTTGATACCCTGAAAAAACTGAATGTGACTATGCCTTTTGCTGATCTTATCACTGAAATTCCTTCATATGGAAAATTTTTAAAAGAAATTCTTACAAATAAAAGGGATTTGGATGATTTAGAAATAGCTCAAATTGATATATGTGAGGGAACAATTGCTTTTCATATGGGGAATGAGAAAATATTGTTTAAATTGCCTGAAATTGCTAACTGCCCTATGTATGAGGACACCACATGTAGGATAGACCCTCTTCAGACTATATTGCAGGGTAAACAAATTGGAAATGATGCTCTAGATGACAACACATAGATGAGCAATAAAAAGGATGATCATGCCACTACAAACATATCATCGTTGCCCAATCGACTCTTAACGGTAAGAAATCATGACAATCCCTAGACCAACAAGATACGAAATCTCACATCCCTTCATTCCTCGGTGAAATATCTGTTTCTTGATAGAGATAAACAAAATCCCATGCTTGTAGATGCCAATATAACTGATAAATCATCAAGTACATTGATCAATACATTAACACTGCATCGCAAGGCATTAGGATATTCTATTGAAGATCTAATTAGTATATAGCCTCCACACCGATTAAACCTAGCTACGATGAAAGCTAAAATATCTAAATTGCTAGACAGTAGGCTTACGTCTCCCACTGCACCAAACATTCAAAATCAGTATTGGGAACCTCCATAAAGATCATGCTATGGTCTATGTCGAGCGGGACGTTAAACCAGCGGTTATCGGGAGGCAACCCAGTGCTTTTTCTTTCTTTTATTTTTTCTTTCATCTTTCTCTTTCTTTTTCCTTTTCTTTTTCTTTTCTTTTTCAAGGCCAACCAAATTCAGATTACGACATTCAAGTCCATGATGAGGAATGGGGTCCCGATCTTCCGACAGGTAGGGGATAGTTCGATTGGTGGAGACTCGACGTTGATGATCCGACTTTCGACCAGAACCGATCTAGGCCTGCAATCGTTACACCACTGCTCCATTCATTATCAACCGTACCGAGGCGCGGTTGACCTAGCCACGAAGGCCTGTTCCTACAAGCGAATCGAAGAACACGTGCAAGAACACAGAAGAAGCAATCTCGAATTGCAAGTATGTATTAAGATCACGAAGTGTTGGGGTTCCACAAACCGAAAGATGGCGAACTGCGACAACAGAAAAATTCTAAGCAAAACCCAAGTCTAACAATGATGGCTACGAGGTTTTAATATGCGAGAGGGGTGGCGTCTAGGGTTTGGGGCGCACTCCCCCCCCCCCACGCGGGATACACGGGCCGAGGCCCAATAGACAGGTGACGCAGCACCGCATGGCCCAACAGAATCTGGTCTCCAATTGTTTCGATGATTGTGACTGATTCAGAAAGATTTTGGACGTGGGACCAGATCCGTTGGAAAGGTCTCATCGTGGGCTTCTCCGTAATGTACTTGAACGCCCCAAAC
Organism: Pharus latifolius; assembly: GCA_019359835.1. NCBI lineage: Eukaryota > Viridiplantae > Streptophyta > Magnoliopsida > Poales > Poaceae > Pharus > Pharus latifolius. The sequence goes on along the minus strand of CM033325.1, from coordinate 29,591,294 downwards.
GGAGTTCGTATGAATCTGCTATGCCCGTTTGAAGATAGGCTGCTCCGCCGTGGCCGACCCGGACTCCAGCTCGCGGTAGACTTGATTCCCGACCCGTCTTGGCGCAAAGTGACACCCTCGCTGATCAACACCATGATTCCTGAGCACAAGCACAATATTATTAGGTAGTAACTCACTCTTGTCAATATTCTCTCGTGTACTAAGAAACGAGCTCACCTGGTGATTTAGTTGACGTGCACGTGCCCTTGTTATTGGTCCTTGAACAACAGGTGTTGGAAGAATGGACGCATCGTTAGGGGTGATGTCCTCATCATCCTCCCCCTATTGAATTGGAGTCGTCCTCGACTCAAGATCATCTTCTTCTCTCAAATATGGCCGCAAATCTGAAATGTTAAAAGTGGGGCTAACCCCGAAATCTGCAGGCAACTCAAGTTTGTAGGCATTATCATTTATTCGCTCTAACACCTTAAATGGACCATCCGCACGAGGCATTAATTTTGACTTTCTTAACTCGGGAAAACACTCTTTACGTAAGTGTAGCCATACAAGATCTCCAGGAGTAAATATCAATTCCTTTCTACCATGACTACCAGCAATGCGATATTTTTCATTCATTCGCTCAATATTTTCTTTTGTTGTTTCATGTAGTTTTAAAATAAACTCAGCACGTTTCTTAGCATCAAGATTGACCTTTTCAGATGATGGAAGAGGCAATAGGTCAATAGGAGCACGAGGGTTGAAACCATACAATACCTGGAAAGGACTTACCTTGGTAGTCGAGTGTAGCGCACGGTTGTAGGCAAACTCCACATGAGGAAGGCACTCCTCCCACATCTTTAAGTTCTTCTTCAAAACAGCTCGCAACATTGTGGACAAGGTGTGATTTACCACCTCCGTTTGGCCATCAGTTTGGGGATGACAAGTAGTAGAAAACAGTAACTTTGTCCCCAATTTATTCCATAAAGTCCTCCAGAAATGACCCAAAAATTTTGTGTCGCGATCTCGAATAGGTGGTAGTCCCGGGGGCACCTCAGCGGGGAACACATCGTCATACTCCTGCAAAAGGTTAGTAATAGCAGGTGGAAAAGAGACAGGCATATAATCAAATGAAAACAAGGTCTCTTTACATATCAAAGCAAAGCATGACGGTTCAGCAAGATCATATTTTGTAGCAAGCAAAACACCACCCTTCAATTTAATTCCCTCAGTCTTAGAAGCAGGTACATTCTTATCTTTCTTATGTGGAAAAATAGTTTTGGCTACTTGCTGATTTTCAGATTCTGTGGTGTTCTCTTTCTTCTCAATTTGAAGTCTTTCCCTATCAAAATGCACAATTTCAGATGGAGTCATGGGAAGCAAGGTTATTTTCTTTCCTTTGTGCATGAAAGTGTACCAATTATTTCTACCATGATGAGTTGCATTAGTGTCATATTCCCAAGGTCACCCTAATAAAAGTGAACATGCTTGCATAGGCACTACATCAAAATCAGCAACATCATGGTATGAACCAATGAAAAATGGTACTCTTGTGGTTTGCGTTACCTTAACCTTACCGCTGTTGTTGAACCATTGAACATGATATGGTTGGGGATGTGGTTGTGTGGTCAAGCCAAGCTTCTTGACCAGAGTTGCAGCTCCCACCATCAATGATTGTTTGGATGCGCCGGTCGTTGACGACGAGGAACATTTGAAACAAGTTGTGGCGTTGGGCTCGCTCGGCTTGCTTCATTTGAGTACTAAGGACCCGCTGGACAATGATGGTCCGGTATTCTTGTGTGGCTACCGTACCCAAAGCTTCCCCATCATCATCATGTTCGGATTCATCATCAACATTACCTGCAAGGTTAGCTGCAAGAGCATATTCATCTTCAACATCAGAAGCACTAACGTACCCACCATCGTCTGTCGCAATGTAAGCTCGTTGACTTGGGCAGTCCTTCATGACATGGCCCATCCCCTTGCAACGATGGCATATGATACCTGTTGTACATCCTGTGGAGGCAACAGATGAAGACGACTTCGTTGGTGCCTGTACATTAGAAGTTTTGCTTACCTCGGGTGTACGTGGCAGTGGTAATGGTGCTACTGAACGCGCCCTACTGGTCGAGGGGGAAGTAGACCGAACAGCAGGAGGTGGCTCTGATTTGGTTGACGCCTGTCTTGGGGTGAAGTTACTACCAAAGTTGCTTCGTGGCCGCTGTTGTCGTCCCTGCAATTCTTTTTCTGCCAAAACAGCAAGCTGGAACAATCTATTGACATCATGATAGTCCTTGTAATCAATAATATTTTGTATATCATGCCTTAACCCCCCATAGAAACAAGCCATTTTATCCTCCTTGGTTTCCTCTACCTCACAATGCAACATGCCTATTTGAAGCTCTTGGTAGTACTCCTCTACCGATTTGTTACCTTGATCTAAGCGTTGCAATTTTTTACACAAATCACGTTTAAAGGAAGGAGGCACAAATCTAGCGCGCATTTGTCTCTTCAGATCATGCCAAGTACCAGGATGTACGTTAGACTTTACTAGTTCATTCCACCAAATTATAGCAAAATCCTTGAACTCACTAGTGGCTTGTCTAACTCTATGAATTTCAGGAACAAGATGGGAGTTAAATTTTTGTTCAATCTTCATTTCCCAATCTAAATACACCTCAGCATCATATGTACCAGAAAAAGAAGGTACGGTAAACTTAACTTTAGAAAATGGATCATCATTGCGATAGTTATTATTACCATTGTTACCTCTCATACCTTGACGATTTCGGTTGAAGCGCTCTAAGTCATGTGCCGCACGTCGCATAGCGGGTTCATTGCGAGGTGCCACATGTCCCTCTACATCATCATCGTGCTCCTGGGCTGCATCATTTTGCTGTTGTTGGACAGCAGGTGGGCAGTTCTCGATCACCTGAACCCTGTCATCAAGCTGGGCAACACGTCGTTCCAATCTTTCAATACCTTTGGTTATCGCTTCCATCATGGTTTTCAGCTCAGCATGAAGGACACACTCGTTGTCCTCTTTATCAGATCCTACCATGATTAGTAGAAAGTAGAAGAAACACAAGAAGTATTATCCCTACAAACTACCAGGTTCAGACAAGTGAATTCACACCCTCTCAAGCGTCTTACCACGCTCTTGCAAGGTTCTTACCAACGCTGTAGAAGGTACAACCGATGGCTGGTTCGTGATATCGTCAAGAGCTTAAGTGTAACGATTGCAAGGTTGAATCCTGTTCTGATAGAAAGTATGTGGAGCTTGGAAGGCAGTTATGGTAGCAAAGGTTAACAATAATAGAAATCAGAATGCTAAGTTGAATAAGTGTCCAAAGTACGTGTCATAGTTGTTGGCCTAAACACGTTCCTAAAACTAGTTCAAGTAAGCAAAGTGATCGGTACAGGCGATGGACATGAAAGGATGCAAGCACTTCTGATCTCTTTTTTATGCACTTGCCTTTTTCTTTTTCTTTTTTTACAAGAGTGCTGCAAAGGATAGATTACAACTCAAAATTTAAGAATTACGCACAAATCCTATCACAATACTCTCCGCAGTTTAGCAAAGATGCTCTGCAGAAACTTCCAATAATAATTTGGAGCTCTTAGAGAACTCAAACGCAAAAACTTATAACTAGGAAGTTGTAGCTCTTTTCTTTCTCATCAATTTGAATATATGGAACACCCAATTTGGGGTCTGGAACTAGGATATATGGCCCCCGAAATACAGGCTGTATAGATTACTCCGAGATGGAATAGATTAACTTCCAACGCGATTTTCGCCACGAATATGGCGTTTCTGGAATTTGGTGCAATGAATAAAGTTGTAGATCTCTTCGAGAGATACAATTTAGACTCTTTCATCGCCCAAATTGGTGTTCAGAAGACAAAGATATTGTCTTTATAAAAACAGCAACGCAAAAGAGAAATCCGAACCGATTGCGACTCGAATTTGGTTTCGGTTTAGAATTGGGATTTGATACTCGACCTAGACCAAGAACACGAATTGACCAGCAATACGACGATGAACACGGACACAAATTCAACAATGCAAAACTGAAAACGAAAATTGCAAAAGGCTCAAAGTGGTTTGGACAGCGGAAGACTATGATCACAATTTTTTCTTTGTTTTGGCTTTTTCTGGACTCTAGGTAGAAGATGAATGACGAACAGAGAGGATACCTGACGGGTAACCGGAGCTCTGATACCACTTGATTGGGAACGGGGTCCCGATCTTCCGACAGGTAGGGGATAGTTCGATTGGTGGAGACTCGACGTTGACGATCCGACTTTCGACTAGAACCGATCTAAGCCTGCAATCGTTACACCACTGCTCCGTTCGTTATCAACCGTACTGAGGCGCGGTTTACCTAGCCACGAAGGCCTATTCCTGCAAGCGAATCAAAGAATACGTGCAAGAACACAGAGAAGCAATCTCGAATTGCAAGTATGTATTAAGATCACGAAGTGTTGGGGTTCCACAAACCGAAAGACGGCGAACTACGACAGTAGAAAAATTCTAAGCAAAACCCAAGTCTAACAATGATGGCTACAAGATTTTAATATGCGAGAGGGGTGGCGTCTAGGGTTTGGGGCACACCCCCCCACGCGGGATACACGGGCCGAGGCCCAATAGACAGGTGACGCAGCACGGCACGGCCCAACAGAATCTGGTCTTCACTTGTTTCGACGATTGTGATTGACTCAGAAGGATTTTCGATGTGGGACCAGATCCGTTGGAAAGGTCTCGTCGAGGGCTTCTCCATAATATACTTGAACGCCCCAAACGGAGTTCGTATGCATCTGCTATGGCCGTTTGAAGACAGACTGCTCCGCCGTGGCCGACCCGGACTCTAGCTCGCGGTAGACTTGATTCCCGACCCGTCTTGGTGCAAAGTGACACCCTCGATGATCAACACCATGATTCCTGAGCACAAGAACAATATTATTAGGTAGTAACTCGCTCTTGTCAATATTCTCTCGTGTACTAAGAAACGAGCTCACCTGGTGATTTAGTTGACGTGCACGTGCCCCTGTTATTGGTCCTTGCACAACGGGTGTTGGAAGAATGGACGCGTCGTTAGGGGTGATGTCCTCATTAGTCCACATCACAGCATGTTCAAAAAAAATCGCGAATCCGATGTGTGATCTCTAAGGTTTTCACTTGCGACGCCTTGGACTGTACCATTGGAGCTACGTGGACCACAACATCCTCTTTCACTACGTCATCTTCCACCACGACCGCAAACGGTAATCTGTATCCCTTTCCATACATTGAGGACAATGTCTGATTTGGCTTGGGGGGGTGTTCACTTAACCGTTTGCTTAGTTTAATTTAGCTTGGGGGTGTTCACTTAACCATTTTCTTAGTCGAATCATCATTCCACCACATTCCATCATAAACTAAAAAAAGAGAGATTTATCACTTGGAATGCCTAGTTTTGAAGATAATCTTTAATCAATTAGATGACTATTCTATCACATCTTTGCATATGATCCATTGAACTTAGCTCTTTTAAACACTTCAATTGCTTATGTTTAGTTTTTATCTTAAATTGACCATTAAAGATTGAACTTGTCGTTTAAATTATCATTGACTTCTTCCAAATTGAAGGTTTCTAATAAATTATTATCTAAAATTAACTCTCTTATGTCACTTTTTATGCCTAGATTGCTAATTGCCCTTCTCTTTAAAAATAAAAAAATGTGTAAGGGTGAAGTATAATCGACCCACTGGGGGGAGGCGGTGGTGAATCGTCGACCAGCTGGGGAAGGGAAGATTTACTTAACTTATGGACAGAAAAAAGTTATATTTTCAATAAAATGGTTGCTTAAGATGCGGCTTTGACTAGTCTCATGTAACATATATACGACCCGCTGGGGGGAGGCGGTGGTGAATTATCGACCAGCTGGTGAAGGGAAGGTATATGGAGCATTGAGATTGCTTACAAGGTCTCGGGAAACCGACAAACCTGCTTTTCTGTAAGTGCACTTAAGTAAGCGTCTTCAGTTGTGTCTCCTCTAGCCGCGACGGAATGATCCAGTAAAAAACATTCTGGTCAAGAGCACGAAAAAGTTGAAGAAGAAAAAAAATAAAAATACAAAAAAGTGAATAAAAAAACAGAAATATAAGTGTTTTAATTTTCTCTAAAGGGCAATCTAGCAAACTTTGTATAACTTGTAACATAATGAGTGTTTTCTTTAGCTATGGTTTGTTCTAAATCCTATATGAAAGAAGTTGTCAAGAAGATTTAATTGATTAAGCTCTCTCTTTTCTAAGATTGAAATTTGATAATCTGAATATTTGCAATTGGAGAGTTTAAATTGCTTAGATCAATTGCCTTATATGCATAGATGTGGTGAGAGTTTTCGAAAGATTGTTTATAGAGAATCTTATTACCAAGGCATCTCAATTTTTGGAAAAATTTTTCACATTCTTTGCTTGAGGACAAGAAAAAATGCTAGCTTGGGGGAATTTGATAAGTCGTAATTTGGTAGAATTTTACCTTAGGTTTAGTATTGAAAATGTGCAAAAATGATGCTTAAAATTCCTTTGATATGTCATTTTATGTGATTTTTGTAACATTTCTACAATCCACTTTCACGAGTGTGTTCATCATGTTTCAGGGAATAAACGTACCAAATTTGGAGTTATTTCGACATCGTTTGGATAGGAAACGAAGTGGAGAAAGAAGATGCTGAAAACCTGAAAAAAAACAGGATTCCGACCCGAAATTGGACCCGAATCCGACCCGAAACCCAAATTCCAAATCCAAAACAGACCCGTAAGTCAGTTTAAAGTCCGAATCTGAGATAATTTCCTTCCTAAATAAGTCTTGAGTTGTAATTGGTTAATTCTATGACTTATGTACTATAAATAGAGAAGTTTTTGGCTCAATTAGACATGATTTTTCTTAGGTTTATTAGCCATTAGGGTTTAGTTTAGTTTTAGTTTAGTAGAGCCCCTTCTCTATTTTATTGCTTTTGTAAGCTGGCAAGGATGGCAACTTCAATTCTCAAGCAATCAAGTAAGTTTTTATTTATTTCTTATTATTATTTCTGCATTATTATGGCTTTTTGCGAGTAGATCCCTTCTAGGGTTAGGGATGACCTAATCTGGAAGGCGTGATTCTTTCTTGGTTTTGATCTAAAGTTTTGGAGTTATTTTCTAATGTTTTCTTCCTCTAAACCCTAAAATCTCGTTTCGGCAACAAACATAATAGTTGAGCCTTAGCTAGAATTTAGGGGAGTTCTTGAGTTCTTAGCGCTTTCATGCGGGACCCTGAACAGGAGAGAGGCTCTCACCAAACGTGACACTGGAAGCGATCCTTTGACTGTTGACCCAGTACCCCGAACTGGAAACTTAATTTGTCTTGGAAAACAATAGAAATTAACTCACAATCCTCGAACTTTGGATAGAATTACGCAGGATGGTTATGGAATTCCCGAAGCCCTAGGTTTTAATTCCTGCTTTATAAATCCAGATTTCATATCTACAATTTACTGCTTTAAAACCCTATATTGATAGCTTTAGTAGTAGAATTAGTTATAGAAAAACAACCCACAACTCGTTTAGACTTAATCAGTGATCCATTAAGCTAGAAAGATGAATACGCTTGTTTCTCGTGGAATTTGACCCTCAAGTACTCAATGTTCAACCGTCCACTTGCGGTATTACAAAATCACACCGTTTTAGGTGCGATCGGAGTGCTCGTAAGCACGCCTATTCGTTTTTGTGTATTGATGATAATGAATTCTCCTCAGTTACAAAAGAAGGGTACAAGGGCATATATAGGCCCAAAAGATGCAAATTACAAGACTATCCCGGCTGCAACCATCGGATCAAGGGGCACCTACGTCCTTCTGTAGACCAAGGGGCTCGGATGCTTGACAAGTGTCTTCGCCGATTCCCTAGGTGCTCCTCACGTGGTCCCCACGTGACACTGCGCAGGAGGCCCCCACAGGTGCTGGAGGCCCCTATCACCAAGCAAATGGCGACGCCCGGGATGGGTCACCGGGGGCCCCTGTCCTCGGGGACCCTTGTCCCAGGCGAACGGCGACGCCCGGGACGTGTCACTGGGGGCCCTTGTCCCCGTGCGAAAGGCGGCGCCCGGGACGGGTCATTGGGACCCTTGTCCCCGGGCCAATGCCGACGCGCAGGACAGGTCACCGGGACCCTTGTCCCCGGGCCAACGGCGGTGCCCGGGATGGGTCACCAGGGGTGCCTATCACCAGGCCAACGGCGGCGCCCGGAATGGGTCATCGGATGCCCCTATCACCTGGCCAATGGGGGTGCCCCGGATGGGTCACCGGGGGACCTTGTCCCCGGGTAAACGGCGGCCCCCGGGACATGGTCCCCGGGGCACTTCTCACCGGGTCACTGGTGGCGTCCGGGACATGGTTTCGGGGGTGCTATCGTCGGGACTGATCGGGTGGAGATTTCCTCCGACAAGTCTGATCATGATCCGTTTGAGACCTAGTCTTGGTTTTCACACTAGGCTCGCTCAGATTCTAATATGCGGAGTAACAGGATCTTACTCAGAAATACCGAAAGCCAAAGGTTGATCAAACACACAGCTCAAAGTAATTACACAACTCTTTATTTAAAGAGGGCTTTACACGTCGAACGTTAGGCACACTTGCCTACGTCGAAGGAACTATAAGTGTTTAAAACTCAACTAAGTTCTATGACTTTTCCGATGATCTAAACTAGTCCTATTATAAGGTATTTATAGTCTAATCGTATGAGTACATATCAGACTCAGTAACCTAAACGTATTAGACTCATATAACTAACTAATCCTAAACGGATAAACCTAGTTCTACATATTCGGATCGGATTACACTTTCGAATAGGGAACGAATTCCTTTTCATGGTCGCGAACTAATCCATGGTCGCGAAACCTATCTGAACACGGTTAAGGTCGCGAAGCCGTATGCGATCAGGACTTAAAGATCCTCCCGGATCATGACTCCCTTGTTGAGAAGGAGCCAACCCCTGTTGCGACCTCTCGATCAAACTGGAGATGTGGAAATTGGGCTTGTCCATGTTCTCTGGTGTACCACTTGTGCCACTGCGGGTGGTAGCCATCTTTTTCTCCAGAATCACATCTTCACGTAGAGGTTCGTCTCGTTGATAGACCAAGTCTTCAACAAATGGTACTATGGTATCTCGCTCATCATCCAGCATTGAAGGCTCAAAGAGTTTGAGGTGCTCAACATTGACAACCGAGTAAATATCCATGTATGGAGGTACTCGAGCTGACAAGCATTATTACCCACTTTTCGCAAAATCCAAAAAAGACCATAACGAATGGGTTTAAGTTTCTTACCTTCACCTTTAAGTCTCTCCTTACTCAGATGTAACCATACCATATCAACTTCTTGAAATTGCACATTAGCTCCGTGCCGATCATGTCGCGCCTTGTACTTGAGTTGAGCTTTCAGCAAGTTCTATTCAACCTCACGATGGAGTTGTTGAATACCTTCTAGGAACTTTTGTGCTCGATCCTGATCAGATGCTTCTTGCTGTTCTGTGCTGAGGTAGGAATCACAAACTCCATGTCGAATGGACTCTGTGGTAGAAACCCTAAACAGACCTCAAACGGCGACTTTCCAGTCGAACCATGCATTGCTCGATTAAAAGCAAACTGCAGGTACGGTATGCTTTCATCCCAGGTCTTCGGGTGCTTCGAGTTATATCCTCTCAAAAGATGAACGACTGTGCTATTGACCATCTCGGTTTGTCCATTAGTTTGCGGATGAAATGCAGTATTCCTCTTTAGCTTGGTGTCCATCATCGTCCAGAGAGATCGCTAAAAGTGACTAAGGAACCGGGTATCGCAATCAGACACAATAGAAGTTGGCAGTCCGTAGTGTGTCCAAACGTGTTGAAAGAATACTTGAGCTACTTCTTCTCCCGTGATAGTCTTTCGACAAGGTATAAGAATAATCATTTTGGAGAACCGATCAACGACCACGAATAGATAGTCGTTGCCACGTTGGGTCTTAGGCAATCCTCCTAAGAAATCCATGGATATGCTCTCCCATGGTCGCGATGGAACTGGCAAAGGAGTGTACAAACCTAATTTTTGGTTTGCCAGTTTCGAGATGCTGTAGAGACCACAACCTTGAACAAAACTAGTCACATCTTGCTGCATACGCGACCAGAACACATGTCAGTGAAGATTTTGCAATGTCTTTGTAACCCCAAAGCGACCAGCTACCTTCGATGTGTGCGCTTCTCGCATGCATTGAATTCGAGGTGCTCCACGAGGTATGCAAAGTAATTTGCCCTTGTACAAGAGCCCTTCTCGATGAACAAACTCCGTAGGTTTCCCTGTTTCGAGCTCAGCCAGTGCTGTTTGAAAATCAGGGTCTTCACTGTACATATTGGTATAGTCATCATGACATGAGGGCTCGATCTGCATGAACGCTGATAAGCAGAGGGTCGTAACTGGTGGTCGTGACAATATGTCCGCCAATTTGTTGTGTACGCCCTTCTTGTACTTAATCACCAGATTAAACTACTGCAGATACGACATCCACTTCATGTGCTGAGCTTGCTGTAGCTTGGATTGAGTTTGCAAATATTGCAACGATTGATGGTCGGTGTGGACAACAGTCTCTTTACCCAAGAGATAACACCGCCAATGTTTCACGGCCTGATGCAATGCGCATAACTCCTTATCATAAGTCGGGTAGTTCTTCTGAGCTCCCTGGAATAACTCAGAGTGATATGCCACTGGTCGACCTTCTTGCATGAGCACTGCGCCCATCGCATAACCTGAGGCATCGTTTTCTAGCTCGAACGGTTTCTGGAGATTCGGCAAAGCTAACACAGGCGCCTCGCTGATCTTCCTTTTCAGCAAGAGAAACATGTCCTCATGTTTCCCTGTCCACTCGAACTTCTGATTGATCCTGGTTAATGCATGCAATGGAGAAGCCATAATCGAGAAGTGTCAGATAAACTTCCGAAGGTATTGGCATGCTCCCACAAAACTACGCACATCCGTAACTGTTCGTGGTCACAGCCACTCGCAAAATCACTTTTACCTTATTTGGGTTGATTTGCAACGTACCGTTGCCGACCAGGAATCCTAGGTAAAGTAGAGTTTGCTGGCCGAACTCGCACTTCTTACGGTTGAGGTGAAGTCGATGTTGCCGAAGCTGTTTGAACACCTTTTCGACATGAATGAGGTGCTCATCCCACGAACGACAATAAACCAATATGTCGTCGAGGTAAACGATCACAAAGTCATCGATGAACTGTCTCAATACGTCATTCATATGACGCATGAAGGTTGCCGGGGCGTTGCAGAGACCAAACAGCATGACCAGCCATTCGAACAGACCTTGTCGTGTTTTGAACGCAGTTTTCCACATATCCTCCTCTCGAATGCTGGCTTGATGATATCCTGACTTAAGATCCAATTTGGAGAAGACAACAGCATGCTTCAATTGGTCTAGCAGGTCATCAATACGAGGAAGGGGATACCAGTTCTTGATGGTGATCTTGTTCAGTGCTCAATAGTCGATGCACATACGCCAAGTCCCATCTTTCTTTGGTACTAACACCACAGGAAATCCACAAGGTGAACTACTCGGTTGAATGAACCATCGTTCAGCAACTCACCAAGTTGTCTCTTGATCTCTTCATTCTTCAATACTGAGTTGCGATACATACTCAGATTGGGCAGTGTCGTATCGGACACAAGCTGAATTTCATGCTCGACTGGACGTTTCGGCGGACGACCCTGGGTAGTCTCGAACAAGGAACGAATTCCTTTTCATGGTCGCGAACGTTAGTTATATGACTCTAATACGTTTAGGTTACATATCCAGAATCCTCTCACCAATGACAATGCTGGTCGAGTACCCTCACCTTGACCAATGGGTCGAATCATGACAAGCACATACTTGTGATATGCATTAACAATTCGTTTGGCTTGATTTACGGTAATCAAGTTCCAAGTGTTGACGTGGATGTCTCTACTGATCACAAACTTAACTCCGTCTTTGGTGAGGTTGTACTCTTGTGCTCGCCGATGGAAGTGAGCGTCTCGATCATACAGATACGAACTCCCAAAGACTACCTGGCAGATATCGATAGGGACAACATCGCATTGCACCTTATCGATATATCGTGCAGAGATTGCAAACTTCAACACACACTGACTCATAATCTGTTGGTTCACGTCGGATGTAAACCAACCCAGCGGATATGGTCGCGGGTATGTGGTTGTCTTCAAACCAAGTTGCCGAACCAGTCCAGCGGAGACCAGATTCTTCTGACTTCCTAGATCGAATATCGCTGCAACCACTTCGTGCTTCACTTGGATGTTGATGGTGAACAAGTCCTCCGTTGGGTGATGGTCGTTCGGTGGATCGGAACCCTTCTCCTTCGGCATTACCATCAGAGACAAGGTCGTATCTGCCTCATTAACCGAATTCACTCGGACAACTTCTTCGTCGGGTGAAGTCGCAGTAGCCGTGGCTGTTCTTTTCCCTAGTCCGTTTTTCTTTGGTTGAAGTTCAGGATGAAGCTTGTAGCATTTGTCCTTGGTATGTCCCGCAACTTGACAATGTTCGCAAAAAGGCACCCGTGCCCGATTTTGAAGCGTTTTTCTTCGGACTCGGCTTTTTCTTTCTCGACGTCGCACTTTCCTTCGTGCTTTTGTCGCTGCAGGATTTGTTCTTCTTCTTGATCGCCATTGCAGTTGTGCTCGCAGTCGCAATGTCTTGGACGCCGAATAGACTTAGCTCAGTACTGATCAATTTTTGAAGTCCAGATGTGTATTTCTGAAATACCTGAGGGTCGGATAGTGAGATGCCAATGATCATTGCTTGTCGCCGAAACTCTGTCGTATAGTCTTGGATGGTCTGGTCGCGCCGTTGGTACAATCTGTGCCAACGCTTCCATCTCTCCTCAAGAGAACCCATCAGATAGAATTCTTGTCACAGAATTCGTTTGAATTGACCCCACGCAAGGTCGTCAGCTTCACCACTGGTGACAAGGGCCTTCCACCATGTCTTGGGGTGGTCCTTCATCTTCAAAGGTGCAAATTTGACCTTTTGAGCGCTACTGAACTAAAGTAGGTCTCAAGCTGATCGATCCAAGAGTCCAGCTTCTTGGCATTGATCACCCCATCATATATGGGTATATCAATCTTAGCGTCAGCCTTAAAAGATCCGACAGCTAAGGAGGTGTTGGCGAGGTCGTCGGTCTTGTGGTCGCCTTCGTCTTCATCTTCGTCTGCCCTGTGCAAGTCTTCACCAGTCTTCTCACCCATAACCTTCTCTACTTCAGGAGGTACAATCATGGCCTACTGATTAATCCAAGCAAGCACGGTTTCCATGTTGGTGGAGAGCTTAGCCACTTGTTCAGCTAGGTTAGCTTGAACAGAGGTATCGTCAGACATTATAGGAGACAAGGCTGTAGGAACCGTCAACTGATCGCCTGGAGTTTCGCCGGAAGTTTTGTAACCCTGGCGAGTCTTCACCATCCACAGGATAGGAAAGTTGCTCTGATACCAACTTGATCTGTTTGAGACCTAGTCTTGGTTTTCGCGCTAGGCTCGCCCAGATTCTAATATGCGGAATAACAGGATCTTACTCAGAAATACCGAAACCCAAAGGTTGATCGAAAACACAGCTCAAAGTAATTGCACAATGTCGAACGTTAGGCACACTTGCCTACGTTGAAGGAACTATAAGTGTTTAAAACTCAACTAAGTTCTATGACTTTTCCGATGATCTAAACTAGTCCTATTACAAGGTATTTATAGTCCAATCGTATGAGTACGTATCAGACTCAGTAACCTAAACATATTAGACTCATATAACTAACTAATCCTAAATGGATAAACCTAGTTCTACATATTCGGATCAGATTACAATTTCGAACAGGGAACAAATTCCTTTTCATGGTTGCGAACTAATCCATGGTCGCGAAACCTATCCGAACACGGTTAAGGTCGCGAAGCTGTATGCGATCAGGACTTGAAGATCCTCCCGGATCAGATCAAGACAAGGAGATGCTCTCCCCATCTATGAACTCAGTTCCCCGGTAAGTCGCTGCACTTTCTGAGGAAACCCCTGAGCAACAAGTAGCCAGACAAGAGGAAGAGCGCAAACAGGAAGAAGATGCAACTCGTGAGCGGAGAGAGGCTGAGGTTTGTAAGGTCACAGAGCAAGCTCTGCAACTTGCGCAATCTCGCCATGATACTACAGCTTGCGATGTTGCCCCTTGAACTTCTCGCCGACGACATCATCATGGTGGCAGGCGGGACCAAACACCGCTATCAGCCCCAGCCTGTTCTCCAGTGGATGAGGTGACAATAACTCCAATGGCACCCAGAAGGATTACATAGGAACTCATTCATGTGATTGCATATACTCTTCACAATCCTCCATCTGATTCGGCGAATGATGACAGAGTACTGTTCGCAAGGATTTTGGCAGATAACCTTGATGAGGTAGCTAGCAACAGTTGCGACTGTTGGGGGAAATCTCTGCGGCTCTAAGTCCAGGTAAGCCGTGTCACGTTTGCCCGGGGACGTGGCCTCCGGCCCCTCCCCGGGCACCGCCTTTTGGCCCCCGGGACCTGGCATTCGGCGCCGTCCCGGTCGCCCCCATCTGGCCCCTGGGACCTAGCCTCCGGCACTGTCCCGTGCGCCGCCATTTGCCCGGGGATGTGGCCTCCGGCCCCTCCCCGGGCGTCGCCATTTGGCCCCCGGGACCTGGCCTCCGGCGCCATCCCGTGCGCCGCCATTTGCCCGGGGACGTGGGCTCCGGCCGCTCACCGGGCGCCGCCATTTGCCCGGGGATGTGGCCTCCGGCCCCTCCTCGGGCGGCGCCATTTGGCCCCCGGGACCTGGCCTCCGGCGCCGTCCCGGGCGCCGCCATTTGCTCGGGGACGTGGCCTCCGGCCCCTCCCAGGGCGCCGCCATTTGGCCCCCGGGACCTGGCCTCCGACGCCATCCCGGGCGCCGCCATTTGCCCGGGGACGTGACCTCCGGCCCCTCCCCGGGCGCCGCTATTTGGCCCACGGGACTTGGCCTCCGGCGCCGTCCCGGGCCTTGTCGCCATTTGGCCCCCGGGACCTGGCCTCCGGCGCCGTCCCGGGCGCCGCCATTTGCCTGGGGACGTGGCCTCCGGCCCCTCCCCGGGCGCTGCCATTTGGCTCCCGGGACCTGGCCTCCGGCGCTGTCCCGGGCGCCGCCATTTGCCCGGGGACGTGGCCTCCGGCCCCTCCCCGGGCGCCGCCATTTGGCCCCCGGGACCTGGCCTCTGGCGCCGTCCCTGGCGCCGCCATTTGCCCGGGGACGTGGCCTCCGGCCCCTCCCGGGGCGCCGCCATTTGGCTCCCGGGACTTGGCCTCCGGCGCTGTCCCGGGCCTCGTCACCCTTCTAAAGGTAAAGTCTCGAGTTGTTTGTCACGTGCAGGTCACGCGAGGAGCGCCTCGGGAATCAGCTACCACCTGTCGAGCATCCAACGTGTTTGATCGGGAGAAGGACGGTCCTACCCTTCAATCCGATGGTGGCTTCCGGGGTAGTTTAGGCTTTTTGCCTCTTTTTGGGGCTATAAATAGCCCTTGTACCCCTCTGTTGTAAAGGATCGGATCACTTTTATTGGAATAGCTAAACTCACAGGCGTGCTCCGGAAGCCTCTCCCCCGTAGAGAGCCTCCCCAGCCGACTCTGGTCGGGAGCGCGTCGACAGGACTAGGGCCCCCACCGGGACCCGAACCTGTATAAATCCTCGTGTCATTTCTCGTGCTTGTCCGGCGGGGGAGGACCGGTCATCTGGTCAACCCGCGCCGCGTAATCTTCGCTAGGATCATTCTCAAAACCTGCCGGGGTATTCGTAATACCACGACAATTGGCGCCGTCCGTGGGGACTCGTGACAAGACGCCATGGCTCCCCCAAGAACAAGGGCTCGCACCCTTCCTGGTGGCCAGGGTCTCGGAGACCCGGCGCTGTCCACCCGGGACACTGCTGTCCCGGCGGTCCCTTCCGGAGGCGACCTGGCCCAGGTACCGCCTCCCTCTTTTCTTCTTAACTTAGGTGCTTCCACCTCCAGGTCGTTCCCGGTGACCGCGGGTACCTCGGCCGGGACCAGTCTCCCCCCGACGGCTCCCCCGGCTCCCCGGGACGCCCTGCATGAGGCTCTCGTGGAGGGCCAGCTCCGCGCCCAGCACTCTATGGATGAGCTGCTCAGCGTGTTGGCGCGGCCTCCGGCCCCCACATTTGCGTTGCACCCATATCCGGGGGCTATGCCTCAATTTATGGGTTACCCGGCGGCCCCTCCGGCCTCCGGGGGTTTGTCCGCCCCGTATGATCATGCCGGGGGCTTCCCTCCCCCTGCGGGATATACGTCCGGATCCTTCCCAGCACCCGGGCCCGTCCCGGTGCCGGGAGGCTACTTCATGCCAGGGCCCTTTGTGGCACCAGGGGGGTACCCCG